>JAWWTY010000106.1:41422447-41704222 GCA_035222235.1 Margarornis squamiger
ACAAGGACTCCCTGAAACAATACCTCAGCCTTGGCCATATTGACCACCATCAATGGTCCACTCTGGCCTCCAATCGGGAGAAATGGAGACACACCATTCATAACACCGCTGCTTCCTTTGAGAACACATGCAGAATCAGCCTGGAGGAAAAAAGGCGATGCAGGAAGAACCGTGCCTCGCCAGTAGTGCTGATGGAGACTTTCCACTGTGCCTTTTGCAATTGGACTTGCCTATCTAGCATTGGCCTTTTTAGCCCCCAGAGTGCTTGTAGCAAGCATGGGTAGAGCCCTTGTAAATCTTTGTTCGCAAAGCCTAGCCATGAATGAATGAATTTGGACTCTTGTGTTCAGTCATCTCACACATTGCAGTCTCTTGGGTATTCTGATAGTAATAATAGTGATTATCATCATTATACATAAAATGGCTGTGTCCAGAGCCACATCATTTTAGGTGTCAGTCTTCTACAGAAATAGTCACCCACACCTATTCTTTGTCATTGTCCTTTCCATCCTGTCTCCTTTACTCACTTTTAGCATGACACGAATGGATGACAAAAAGTGGCCAGGTCTTTCCTCTCTCACTGTGATTTCCATTTACCATTGTAAGAGACTTAATAAGGCCATATGGACCATTTGTCTGGGCCAGTGGGACCTTTCTTATGTTCTTAATTCTCCTATCCACCATCAGGTAACTGGAGATAGGGTTCAAAAATCATAGGGAAAGCAAGCACGACCTCCTTGAAATTAGGCTTCCTCTGCCCTGTAGCACAGCTGATTCTGCACTGCAATTTTGATGTTAAAATACACGTGTTTTACATCTTCTCTGAAACTTGAGAATAGCAGGGATCAACAACAAATTTACCTCTTTCAGAACTGTGTACTGGAAGCCAGATTCTAATATTTCATTGGCGTAAATAGGAGTACACCAAAGCTTAATTTTGTCTCAGTGTTTACATTATAAAAAAAAAAAAAAAAAGGGCAAGGAAGAAAATTGTACTTAAAAGCAAAAAAAAAAAAGTATCTAGATACACACAAACACACGCAATAAAAGAAAAAACTGATTACAAGATCTATTATCTCTTCTTTTTTGCCAGGTCTCAGGTCTTATTCTTACTGAATGTGCGTGCATATCTTCCATAAGGAGATCAGGTATTAATTGTTTCCTCCTGTCTACCTGCTGCTGCCTTTTTCACTCCTTCCTCTGCAGCTTTTCACAGTGACCAGTGTCAATCTTACAGGACCCTCTCACAAACCTGCTGGACAGTCACAGCCCTGTGTCAAGGTTCCCTTCATCTGCAGTGCCACAGTATCCAGAAATCTCCATCTTTCCCCAGCTTTTTTCTCATGCACTTGTGTATACCAGCCTGTTCTTATTCTTCCTGGGTTCAAATTGTCCCAGATTTTTTCTTTTGTTTTGTTGGTTTGTACTTTCAGTATATAAAATTAATTTTGTAGACTTTGGCTTTCCCAAATACTAGTCTGTAACTGCTGTTTGGAACTGGTGTGTACAGCACCCAAGAGAGCTTCACCTTTTCTAGTATGCAATTGTAACTCCCAGAAGGTATTCCAATGAACAATATTAAATGAAATAATTTTTCATTACCTAAATGTAAAAAGTCAATAAATTCTTAGTAGGGCAGAAGGCAATAGAAAATTCAGAATTTAATCATAAAAGCTACATTTCTTGGGGGTCATTCTGCCTTCAAATTGCCAGTTTCCTTGCAAGACTGGAGCAAATTTTACCAAGTCAGGTTATCTTTGCCTGAGGGGAGTGTGCAAGTAACTACACAAATGCCCAGTAAGAGCCTGTGAACAACTAAATAAGTTGCACCAATAAGTAAATACTCATAAAAAGAATATATAAATTTTATATTTTATAAGAAATTAATATTAAAAAAGGTTTCCTTTACATAGAAATGGTCCTTCTGATATGCTCGTCTGATAGGGTTAAAATTTTGTAGCGATGTATGATTTATGAACTGCATACCAAAATAATGACAAAGCAAAGCAACCAGGCTCAGGTCTGACTGGAAATTAATTTTCAAGTTGTTATTTCTTTGTTACAAAGAGATTTATAGACAGAAGCTAAGCAGTGGATTTATCCCCACAGAGAATCCAGTGATAATAAAAATAAGTGGATCAAACAATATTATCCTTACCATAGCAGACAAAAATTTATTACATATCTGAACTCCATATGGGACTAAATCCAGCCCTAGAAATAATAATAACATGTATGCTGCTCAAATTATATTTTGCTAAGGATTCAGAGTACAAATTGCCCAATTCAAATATAGACATGTAAAAATAAAATCTGCAAACAGATTTATCTTCAATTTATTTAACACTACCAGGAAAATAAAATTTATTAACTGTCTACTGTAAATCTTCCAACATTCAAGCCCTCAGGCAGTCATCAGTACAAATTTCTGACAGTTGAAGTGTGCATTGACATCAAAATTATATGTATACGCTAAATCAGAGAGGTACACAACACTCAGATTTTTTGTTATGCTTATGTTGTTGTGAAAATCCACCTTGTTTTGTTTGTGGATTATAAATTTGAGATATATACACAGGTAAGGAGTCAGAAAAATCTAAATAACCATGGGGGTGATTAAATACTGTGAACTCACAAATTTTCTTAGGTAAAAAAATCATGTAAGATCTTTCTTCTGGACATCTCTAAAATTACTGTTCAGAAGAATGAAATAAGATAAACAGAGGTACCATTATTGATAATAATTGCAATATATACATATATATGGAATACGTAATATATACATATATATGGAATTTACAATACTTATCTCTCAAAATACATAAAACACTGAGAATGAATGAAAGGTACCTCTTTTGAAAGTCAAATTCCTCTTATAGACCAAATACCCATTGTAGGAGAAGAATGGGCTTAGTTTCTGCTGGTAAGATTGTAAAGACCGAAAGAAAGCAAAAGCAGAAGAGACCATTGTTTATACATTTTATCTGAACATGTGTAACAGACCATTATCTTTTGATGCTACCTTAATTGGACTGAAGTTACAAGTATGCAGCTAATACTGTGAATCTCATCTTCTAAAGTAGCTCTAAAAAATCAGATCTGTTAAATCTTCCAAAATTTAAGTTATCAAATCAATCTCAGAATTAAAAGCACTTCAAAATCAATTGTTTCAGCCCTGTCTTTTCCATCTAATCTAGCTACAGTATTCCTATCAGCCATTCAGCATTTGGGTTTGCTGGAAGCGAACTCATGCTGTCTGCTCTTCCTGTACAACCTACTAACCTCATCTACTGAAAATATTCAAAAAATAGCTTCCCAGGCATTTTCTCAAGAGCCAATATTGATTGCTACAATTACTAGAGAGATCAGTAACCTACTTTCCATTAAGTTCTCTTCTAAGTAACATCCTTGTAAATGGTTCTGTTAGAAGTGCATTGATAAATGTTGCGCAGCTTGTTCTTTTATTAAAATTGAATTAAATATCCTCAAATATCCCTTATCCTGCCTGAGAGAGAAAAACGTGATGAAATGATGAGACAGCAGTCATTCTCTGATAGCAGAAACATATCTAAAAAGAGTTAGTGTTAGAAAAATTATCAACCAGTGACCTGAGCATTTATTCATGAGACAGTATGTAATACCATAATCCATTGTACAATGTATCAAATTTTAGTTGAATTCTGTCTGGTTTTTGTTTTTCTAAGCACTGTGGTAATTCTGGCTTAAAAGAGTCAAAATTTGGCCACACATATGCAGATCATATAATCCAGAAATTTTCTGGAGTAAGGGAAGCAAATGGCCTACCCACAGCACAAAGGCTGAGGGGCTTCCTGGGGATAGTTTTCCACAAAATGCAGCATCTCTTAGCTGTGACAGAAGGATTTAGATGACTCCCTAAACTGGCTTGTAAAACTCTCAAAGCTTTGATGTAATATGTCTTCCACACTCTGTATTTGAGACATTTGTTTCAGTTCCTAGCTCTGAAGTTTGTGAACTAAACATTGCTCCATGTGCTGGCAAATATAAAATGGAAAAACATTAATTGAATAAGTAAATTAGTGGAAGATCCTGAGTGTGGAAAAAGAGACAATATGTATATAATTGTTTTGATGTACCATATAATTAGCATACATTGAGTATCTGTAATTGCTTGTCAGTTCAAAGAAGAAACATTTTCTATAATTCTCTCTGCTTTTCAAAATGAAGAACACATTTCACCAAGAGCATTAAATCCAAAAAGGAAATTTTATGATTATAGGGGGAAAAAAAATTGTTTGGGATTTCTCCATTTTAGTTGGCCATTTGTTGGGGACTTCATGGTTTTTTTCCCCCCTAAATTAACTTTCTCAAAGCTAAGAACAAATAAGCATTTTAGTTTCACACTAAAATAGACATTCACTTCAGATATAATACTGAAGTGTTTCATTTCAGATGAACAAAGGAAATCTTTCTTATTTTTTACACTTACTTTAAAAATCAAAGACAAAAAGTTTAAATGATTTCTCACTAAGAATGACTAGATATTTATGTAGAAAATATTTAAAATTCTTCCTTGTCCTTCAAAAAATCCTTTGTTTCTCAGTTAGAGGAAAAGCATGATAGTAGTAAATGAGACTAAAAGGATGCTGAATCTAGTTGGAAGCAACAACAGATGTTCCTCATAGTTCAATGAGCATAGAAAATTACTCAAATGAAAAATACCATTTTTCTTCCTTAAATCTTGGTCTTAAAGGACTGAAAATTCTGTGAAAAAGAAACTTGATATTAGTCTTAAAATAGACAAAGTAAAGGGGAGACGATGAGATTAGCTGAAAAGGAAGAAAACTAAAGAACAACATATTAAACCAAATACACTCAAAAGCTGGGTTTTGGCAAGTTGTTCTTGCATAAATTGACTCAAGAGATGGTTTCACATGAATCCCAAGAACCACAAGGTAACATTTACAAAATGAAGTGTTGCAAGATGAGAGAAATCAGTGTACCAGAGATTCCAAATTAAGAGACAGTGCTGATGTCTTTGAACACAAAGTTCAAAACCAGCTGAATCTGATCTAGAAAACCTGAAACGCAGAGAACTTTGGAGAACCTTGTTGTGAAAGGTTTAGCAATACACGAAGACTGGATCTAGTTAAAAAAGAGTACCTTGGTAATTTCTTTATCAATAACAAACATTTCCAGAAAACACAATGTACCCATAAAATTATCTTTAAGACTCTCTCCCCATGTGCAGTTTCATTCCAGAGCCCAGATGTGGGATGGGCTGATGCAAGCAGGCATCAGCCTGAGGCCTTAGCTTGAAAGGAAATATATGATATGGAGAGTCTACTCTGCCAGACTCTTCAAAGGGAATGTTCTTAATTCAGGACTGAAGAATTACCCAACTCTAATACTGAAATCAAGTAATTAGAATTTTCTTGCCAACATATTTTCTCTATCATCAGTTTTATCTTACATGAGAAAGAATGTGAATCTTTGGAGAAAATGTATGAGCCTGAGAATATTGGAACTGTTTGTTTACATTACTTTGAAGCTATTGAGATAAATTTTGCCATTTTTTATTGCTTCAAGATGGGGTAGTATCATATGGTTTGTAAGCAGCAAGCTTTCTGCACTTATTGAAAAGGCCTGTTTGCTAAAGTCTTCATAGCATATCAGGTTTGGAGACAAATATTCATGAAATAACTAAATATAAGGAGGCAGAATTGGGGAAACTTAAGATATGGGCTTATCAGAGGTAAAATACTTGAGAGTAGACTGATGTCTTTCTTTTGATGAAATAATTGATTGTCTAAACAAAGGCAATAATATAGACCTAACTTTTCTGGGCCACTGGCATCTGATATTAATTACTATGGGAAGTCATTAGTTAAAGGGGAGATTAGTAGGTTCTCTGATGAAAAATGAACTGATGAAGGGAACATGAAAAGAGTAGTGCTGAATCCAGCTGGAGGAGTTTACCAGGAAATGTCCCCCAGGACTGCAGTGAAGATTGATCTTGAAATTTTTCATTAAGGAGGCTTCCTCAATGACAGTAGCAATGAGCTCATGATTTGCAGATGGAGCGTAATCAAGAAGCACCACCAGCCTGGAAGAGGCAAGGGATATCATGAGCTGGAAGGATCTGAGTACAAGAGTGATGGAAATTGGATGAAAAAAGTATTGGCTGAACATGAACCAGCAGTGTACCCAGGTGGCCAAGGCCACTGGCATCCTGGCCTGTATCAAAAATACTGTGGTCAACAGGATTAGGGAAGTGATTGTTCCTCTGTACTCAGCACTGGTAAGGCTGTACCTGGAGTACTGTGTCCAGTTTGGGACAAAAGACACTGAGGTGCTGGAGTGTGTCCAGAGAAGGGAAACAGACATGGTCAAGGGTCTGGAGCCTAAGTCTGATGAGAAGCAGCTGAGTGAGCTGGGATTATTCAGTCTGGAGGAAAGAAGGCTCAGGGGAGACTTTTATCACTCTCTACAACTACCTGAAAGAAGGTTGTAGCCAAGCAGAGGTTGGCCTCTTCTGCCAGGCAGCTAGAGACAGGACAAGAGTACATAGCCTCAAGCTGCACCAGAGGAGGTTCAAGTTGGACATCAGGAAGAATTTCTTCATTGAAAGCATTGGGAACAGGCTGCCCAGGGAATTGATGGAATCACAACCCCTGGAAGTTCAAGAAACAACCGGACATGACACGTAGTGCTGTGGTTTATTTGACATGATGGTGTTCGGTAAAAGGTTGGACTCAATGATCTTGGAGGTTTTTTCCAACATTAATGATTCTGTGATTCTATGCACACAAGTAAGATTACACAAGAAACAACCAATAAGAATTTACCCAGTGCACTGGGTAATCATAAGGCAAAAGTGACAACAGAGAAAAAGGACTGTGCAGTACTGACTGGCTGCAGAATGAGAGGCATTTTCTGATCACGCTGTAGTGCAGCTGCAGGTGGGAAACCAGCATAAGCACTGATACACTGCCAGAGGAGCACACCCCTAGAGAGAGCTGCTTTCTTATTTTACCACGAACACAGTTGTCTAACTGCTGGTGAATCAAGCAGATTTTCTTATCAATCTGTTCCCTAATCTGTACAAACAGGCAGGCCAATTGTTAATACAGAGCTATCTGTTTCTAGCTAAGGAAGATTAATATACAATTGCTCAAAATCAAGCTGGTTTTCTAAACTTTGCCTAGGAAATGTCACCATTTTCCATTGTCAGTTACTGCCATTAGCATGACAAAAGTTAAAGGAAGACCATACTGTTTAAAAATCTATTAGTGTTTTGATGAAGTATGTTACTAGTTTATATTAGTTTAAAGTTATGCTACTGATTTTAACAAAGCAAAGTAAGTACATAAAAGTTTAGATCTATGCTGCACAACTGTGATGAAATAGGGAAACTCAAAGATCATTAACTTACACAGCTTGTCAGAACAAAGGGTAAGGAAGACATGATTTCTTTCTGCAGACATTTGGGGAAAGACAAAAATGGGAGGAGGGAAAGAACTTCTAAAGACAGTAACTAAAACATGCAGGTAGACATCAGCAATGGATGCTTTTCCACTACAAATAAGGAAAAGTGTCATTTTCCATATGCAGAGTTCTGCAACAACTTTCCAGTGACTGTAGTAGAGGAAGGAAACCTAATTAAGTTTAAAGACGAATTTTCCTAGATTTCTGAAAGGAATTTCTGGAAATGTTTTCTGCGTATAGATAGGATGGAATTTGATATTGTAGGTCTCTTGTAGTTCTGTATTGTGGTATTTCTCATTAAAGATACTTAAAATTTGAGTCTTTTGCCTCTGTTTACAGTTCCTGGTGACAGGGTTTGCTAGAAATAATATAGATCAGAGGTCACATTGAACAGGACTTTAGTGAACAACACAGCATGAGTGGGTGTGTGTACATGTGCACATAATCATATATAGATATATCCAGAAGTTACACCATAACTTGGCTTAAATAAAGTATTACCAAATAGGTACTAGTAAGAACTTGGCCATTCAGATGATACTTAGAACACATTTCATTCTCTCCCTGTGATATTTCTGGTAAAAGAACTATTACTCTTCATACAATATTCATCGTATTTCTGCTATTCATATAGATATCGTGTTTAATGTCTTTGAGTTAATTTGGACATCAAATCCAGTAGCATGTTTGTCTTGCTACTAAACTATGGGAAACCACTGGGAACATAAACATGCAATTATAGATGAAAGAGCTCTTATGTCATCTTGTCCTATCTGGCCAATGTATGACTCTTCCCTCAAATATATGCCTGAACTCTTCAGATAGGGTGATACTTTACATAATTTAGGTGTTTGGTCTTCCACCACTTCCCTTAAAATATTATTCTTCTATCCTCTATATTTTTTATGTCCATGTGAATTTTAAATCATATATTTGGAAGCAAATGTATATCATACATTTAAGTGACCTGCAAACACTGGAATGCTGACAATACTCCTTATTTGTAAAGAATATTTTTGGATGCAAAGACCAAGTAGTACCAAAAATAAAAAAAAAAAAAGGAAGGAAAATAGGATTAAACTGTCTGAAGAACCTTGTTTTGTGACCCCAGTTCTCTGTAATCAGGAACAACCCATCCTCCAGCTGCTCTGCACTTTTCTCTACTCCCTAAACCTCAATGCACATCTTAAGAGTCTAACAAAGACTCAGAGACTGCAATAAAAGATCATATGCTACAACAAGATCCAGAAGTGTCAAGAACATGCTCAATGTCATAGGTCCTTGTGGTAAGGTAGTCTAAATAAAATTCACAGGTCTCAAGAACAAGACCTATTCCCATGCAACAAGCAAAACAATCCACAGCCCTCTCTTTCAAAATATTCTATGAACATTTCCTCAAAACTCTTTACACCTTTGTTGTTTTTTCCTCCCCTAGAGCACTCAAGTCCTTATTTTTTAAGCATTTTTGCTCACTATAATTAGTCATCTGGATTTTCTCTTCCATTGAAGTGGCCACCTGTCAGAGATCACGAAACATTTGGACAATGATCTCCGGTACATGGTGTGACTATTTTGGGCCAAGAGTTGGACTCAATGAACCTTGTGGGTCACTTCCACCTCAGGACATTCCATGTTTCTGTGATACTGACAATATAGACCTGTTAAGCCTGAGGTCAACATATGCATCTGTTTTCCAAAGCTTCCTACACCGCTGCCTCATATTCTTTTGGTACCTACATTGTCAGCCAGGCAGATCTGGTGAAAATTTACTTCCTGGTTTTCTTTTTTCTAGCTAGTCTTCTACCTGGACACTATCCTGATATATGTGAAGGACATGAACACCATTCCTCCTTTAATTCAAACATACATATTTGCACTGATGGTCTTCCTCTTTGGGGAATTAAGTATCAGCTGATGCTGCTTGCTTTAACGTCTAACGCAGCCAAAGTTCATCACCACTCATTACCTTTCCTGGTGTTGCTCACCCTGTAGTTAACTGTCACACAGACCTTTTTTCAGAGACATGATTTCCAGCTTTGCAATGTTATGCTCAACCTCAGAGTCAGTTACTCCATCATCTCCCCAAAGACCAGTACAGATATCTTTGTTTCTTTCAGCTGCACTACCAGTTCTCTGAGATCCCTACATCCTATCATCTTCATTTCCTGCAACTAGTCTGATATTCCATGTATTGTTGGCCTGGTTGCCATTTCAGTCTTCTTAATTTTCACCATAAACAAAGCAAAACAACACATAGGTCCATGTATTTGTCTCTACAGGTTCTCACTTCTCTGTGCTGTCACGTTTGCTAACTTCATGTTTCCTTCCCTTTTACAGCTTCCTGCCTTAGGCAATGGCTTTCTGTTACATTTGTTTTGTTGGCAAACCCACATTAAGTTTTTCTTAAGCATGATTCATCTTTCTAATCAAATTTAAAATACAGATGCACAAAAAGCACCAGCAAAGCAGAGAAGGAGCTGAAAGGATTCTCCAGGATTAAGAGATTTGACCAAGTTTTTCATCACCAGGAAAACTGCAATATTTTGCTAGCACAAATCTGCAGGATAACAGCCTATAAGAGAAGCAAGAACCCACTGAATTGTTCTTTGAAGGACAGACATCCAAAAGACTGGCCAAGCCATGTCTGGTTTGTTATGCAGGAGTAGGGCTTCATTGTTAAGATGGAACAGAATTAGAGTTTGACCCTTACGTTCACCAAATTTAGAAAATCTAATAAAGCTGGAACAACAGAGGTATCCTTGCCAGTCTTTGGGGAGATTAATTCTTTGTTACTTATCATACTTATCACTCTCCAGAAAGGGTAGCTCCTTATGGCTCAGGAAGCCTGTAAAAGGCACTGAGCTTTATTTGTCTAAGGATAAGATACACTTGCTTCCATATATCTCACCCTCACATCAACCAACTCAAGGACAGCTGGACACACTTAGACATAAAATAGCTTACCAGTATTTTTAATACGTGCTCCAGTCTGAGAACTGGAAGTCATCAAAAGAGATTATCTAAAAAAAAAAAAAAAAAAAAAAAAAAGTAAATTAAAAAATAAATTAGTGGGAGAAAAACATAGCTTATTTATCACAACTTTTTCTAGCTTAAGGATTCCTATTGTCACAAATCACCTGAACAGGATAAAAAATAAGAGCCTGAATACCAGTGATTTCAGAGGAATGAACTTTAAAAGAAATTGTAACTCACAAGAAGATTAAGCAGCATGCTCATAAACAACAATATCTGAACAGGCAACGTCATACCAATGATTAGTCAGTGTTTATGTCTTCAAAACACTAATAGTAATTAAGTTATTCCAGGAAAAGAACTGCCTCAACACAAGCCAAATCTATCACAGTGCTCATGATCTACAAGACTAGGACTTCCAAACAGCAGAAAATTGCCTGGAAAAAGATTTCATTCTTAACACTTGGAGAAGATGAAAATTACTCTCTTCTCTACAAAACACAAAAAGAATTTTGTACAATATAAATTGTACTTTTTTTTTTCCTGTGGAGTAAACATCTATCTTGCCAAATAAGAAGGACCAGGTTTTTGAATTGTTTCCATTGTCTTTATCTAACAGTCTAGTTTGTCTAATGAAGGACTGAGCACTGAGCAAGTAAACCTCTTGGTATGAGGTGATACTGTATGTTCTTACTAGTATTCAAAAATAATTTAATTTCCTAACATTTTCCATTAAATTATTCCTCAAATATTAAATTTTTACCTGAAAAGTACACTCACAAAAAAATAAATGAGAAGATTAGCAGCAAGTGAATGGTTGACCCTTTAGAACTTCAGGTGTGTGTATGTTTAAATTGTGCATGTATAAATCCAGTGTGGTTTTTAACAGACTAATAAATATAACAGAAACAAATAAAAGCATTAGGCACACACCTTTTTAGAGGCTGTCTTACCACAGTCTCCCTCTTTCATCATAGTCAGAGTGCTTTCCCCAGCAGCAAAGTAGTATGGCTACACTGAATAGGATGGAACTTGCTTGTCATCAGCTTCCAGCCTGCTGAGATAAAGTATTCCTTTTTGCTGATATGGCCACACTTTGAAACCAACTCAAAATTGAATTGTCATTTAAGGAGAAGGACTTCCTACATCCTGCAAAGGAAAGGCAAACTGTGTACTGGCCATTCTGTGGCACAGCAGAGCACATGTTAACCAGCACACAGCACACAAAATTGGACATAATTTGTGGTGTAAAGTTAGCTAAGCTCCTGGGGATGTTCCAAACACAACGCAAACAGTAAGTGATTTCCCAGCAAATTTTGGTAAGAACTCAGTGCACTGGCCGAGCAGTTTATAGAGTCTTGTATTGCAATTAATATGACTATAATTCCTAGGGTTTCAAAAAAATGCTCCTTGGACACAGTTCTTAAACCCTAGCAGCACAGTAGCTCTTCATAGTAAAGTCATACTTCAGTAAAAACTCTTTTTCATATTAATGATATTATTTACACAGGTATAGTGATGCACTTTTATAGAGAAATTAATCCAAACTAAGAATCTGTTTTGGCATAAGGCTATTTATTTTTATACTACATGATACCAAAAGCACACCTCAGATTCTACTGCTTGAGCTGCAAATTAAAAAATAATTTGCTTAGAATTTCATGGTCAAAATCATGTGCTAATATACATCTAAGGTGTTCATTTTGGGCTGAAAGTCAAACACTGTTGTGTAGATGTTCCCATAACCACATTTCCTAGGAAACCAAGGGACCTTGGTTTTCCCGAGGCAGATCTAAGCTGTAAAGCTCATTAATACAGAGTTCAATGAGGATGTTTGTGTATGGGGATGTGTGTGGGTCTGTGTGTGTGTGTGTGCACCGGTCCTGACAATTCTAACTTTTCCTGTTTCAGACTCCGATAGAAGAGTCTCAAGCTGACACATTGGCTTCTTTGTTAATATTGCAGGCCTCTCTTAAATTATTCACCCTAAACTGTAAACTGTCTCAACAAACTAAAATATAATTTTCATTATCTTAGTCATTGTGGTCTATGGATTACTGAACTACAAATGTCTGACCAACTCCACACCATGATTAATGAGCTCCTTAAGTACCTTCTATTTCAGAGGAAACGAGAGAGAAATGTCGTGCTGGTTGTCTCCCCTGTTCCATTCACTCAGACTTAGTGAGAGTCTCCAGCAAGGCTAGGAGTCCTGTATCCTGCCACCCATCTGAAGTGTGGACAATCCTACAACATAAGGTGCTACAAAACAAAGCAGACTTCAGCACATTACAGCCATATTTCAGAAAAACAAAGTAGACACAGATTAAAATGAATACCATATATTAAATGCAGTATATTAACTTCTAGCAATAACCTCTGAAAGAAAATTAGAGCAATTCTGAGGATGAAGCAGACCTTAACAGCATCCAAACAGCCATTCAGATAAACGTTTTATAACTATAAAGATGTTTCAAACACAGTTTCCACACAAGAATCATAGGACATCTTTTTATTTTTCCCCCCACAATCCAAAAAGACCAATTTTTTTATTTCAGAGCTTAGACTAACAAAACAGAACCCAAAAAAAAGCAGTTTGAGTCCTTTCAGACAGTTCATGATGTGCTAGGTCCTATAGAGATAAGTCACAGGTAGCTGTGCTAATTGGTTTGTTATTACAAAATGCCTGCTGGGTGCCTACAATGTGAAAACCGCATGTCAGTACTACACAGTGTTTCAGGAGTGGTCACAGCTGCTCATGTTTTAAGTGTAGTGAATGTCCAAAAGGAGAATAGCTTCAAGCAGATTACTTAGGGTGCTAGGTGCTGCCTCAGTGATAGTACCGTACAGGTTTAAATTGGGATGCAGTCATTTAACGAAGGGGTGGAATATGGTGTTTGTTGCATAAAAGAGAATTGGAGACATAGGGAAGGTGTTCAAGGTCACTAAAAAGTCAAAAATGCACAGTTTTCCAGTCAGGGACAATAATTTTTATAAGTAGGACTCGATGATCTTTGAGGTCTTTTCTAACCTAGTTGATTTTGTAGTTCTGAGATTTTGTTATGTTATGACAAAATATGTTATGACACGTATATGTTATGTTATGACACGTCCCATGAAAAATCTACTTCACATACACAAGCTTCTAGAGTATGAAGTTAAATAGTTTATGATGGCAAAAAATTGTTCAGCCCTATGACTCAAACCAGAAAAATCATCATTCTCCAAGTAGATGCAGAAGTCCAGATGTCCTGGCATATCGTCCTGGGATCCAGGGAATATGGAATAGGAGCAGAGGAGACTCTTTTATAACCCTGAACCTGAGGTGATGGTTAATGCAATATTTTGTCTACTATCATCTTCTACTGAGGACCATAGCTCAAGGATGTTAATGGACAGGCAAATTTTTAGAGAATTAACATAGTAATGACTAAATTACTGAATAGTATTCCTTCCAGGAAAACAAAGACTGGGTATCATACATTCTAGTCAAAGATTACAGAAATTATTTATTTGCCTTGCCATAAAAAATTAGGAATTGATATGACCACAGCCTGTATATAAACACTTCCCTGGAAGCAAAACTTCAGCAATGAGTTGGGTCTTCAGCCTAGAGGATGAAGGCACACATTAAGATCCAGTACTTGGAAGCTAATGCATGACTAATTCGGGAAAGAAATAAGGCACAAACAGTGAAAGAATTTTTCACTGGAACAAATTAGCTCAGCTTGCAGTGGACTATTACTCTCTGTGCTGGTTTCAAAATAGCAATTGAATTTTGAGTAAGAGAGAGAGTATGAGAGAGACACAGATATGCTTTAATCTAAGCACAGTTTCTTTTAGGGAAGCATTATAGATGAGATCAAGCAAGATGAGTCAAATACTCCCTATGGTTTTATGAAATAGATTTATGATGCATTGCTGCTAGGTTTATTAGATTTTTACTTTAATAATTTAATGAAAAATAAATGGCAGAAATTCCCCAGATCCTGCTCAACTCCCAGGGCAGCAACCTCCTTCCCTTTTGCCTCAGCCTGTGATGCAGGTACAATAAACATCCAGGTCACCCTGACCACCAGTCTTCACTGCCTTTGCAGTTTTACTTTGCCTGATTGTCTTGCAAACCACCTATATAATATACCACAATATATTAGAGATTCTTTCCTCAAATGGTTGACCACCACTGCATGTTTACTGCTAGCCCTGCAGACCTGACAATCAAGTGTGAGGAGCAATCACTACAGTTTCTCATTTCCTTTTCTTTTCCTGACTAATTTCATTGCATCCCTCTCAAACACAACCTCATATTCCACTGTATGAGAGCCTTATACACAGGATCCACAGCACGCATCTACTATTACACTACTACTAGGAACATTTTGGTCTTACACAAAGCATGTTTTTTGAAGGAAGGAGCACCATTTGTTTTAAGTGTGCATGGCACATTTATTCGCCCTTTTTATTGTATTAAAGTACAGCAAGATGTAACAGTTGTCCCAGAAAAATTGCAAACTAGTGGTGGCTAACATCACAAAAGTAAATCTTGAATGTGCTAAAAAGAAAATAAGAGTAAAGGCCATCAGAATTTAGAGGGAGAAGGATATTGGGAAATAAAACCACACAAATTTTAAAGCTACATTGTGTTCTGAAATATCTCTAAAACAGAGTCTGACATAAATACATGATAGGCCATGTAATAAGAATATTTTATTGTATTCACAACAAGGTGCTGTCAAGCACATTCTTGGCACTATATAAATAATAAATACTGATAACCAAACACACTCATGACATCACCACATGTGAGCAATGCACCCAGTACAACCTAATGCAAATAAAATCTTTATATCTCCACCTGCCATCATGTATTCTCTCTACATATTATGTCAGCATTTTTAAACAGGAACCAAAACGTTGATCAGATGACTATACACTGGATGTTTTAAAATCTCTGACATCTGGAAAATTTAAGCTCTTAAGAAAAGAAGTTTTTAAAAAGCTCCAGAAAGTCAGAGAGAACCTGCTTACTAAAAAGTCAAGTTGCAAAAGAAGAAGCAGAAAGCAGAGAGTGTCAGTGGAAAGTAAAATGTTTTTTCTTGGTTTAATGTGAAAAACATAGAGAAAGTGCTTAAGTTTCTTAAATAACATGAACTCTGTGATCAAAATAAAAAAAAAAATGCAAAGAGTAGGCAAAGGACAAAACCCAGATGATTTTGATTTTGTAAATTATACAATGACTCAGTTAAATAGTGTTCATCAGACTTGTAACAGCTTCTGTTCCTCTCTTGCTTTTCTTCATCTTTTTTATGTTCTTGATTTCCAGGAAAAAGCTGAGATATTTTAGTCCATCCAAACCCATGAATCTTTAGAAAATAAAAGTTGTTGGTTTTTTGTAGCCTCCCTTTCTGAGGACTTGTATTATTGTTTCAGGTTTTATATTTCAGGCTTTTTTGTCTGAAGCAGATACTTTTCATCGTCTGGGTTAGATTGATGAAACGGTTTCTTTTCTTCAGGGTTTGTCAGCTGAAAGCTTTGCTGTAAATCATGGCACCCTTTCCACTCTCTAAATATATCTTAAAAGCCATCAGCACACTGGAGCTGTTGCTAACAAAGCTGCAGCACTAGCTCCCTTGAGTTCAGTTGTAAGTAACCTCCTCAATAGAAAAATGAGTAGCCAAGCTTTACATTAAACATGTTTCTGTGAAAATAAATTGGTTGGTTGACCAATCTACTTCTCAGAGAATAAAAGAGGGAAATTTAAATGTGAGAGAAAGATTAAAGTGGAACAACACAACATCACAGATAAAACCCTCAAGAAATTTACTTAAGGGCATAAAATTTATTAAAGCAAATCAAATTATGCTCACATTATGTCTGGAACCAGGTCTCTGGCATTACCAAATTATGCTGTATAGGGGAAGTGAAAAAATCTCATTATGCACCTCTTGCCTTCAGGCTGACATAGTGTACTCCTCTATTTTTCACACACACTTACAGATTTTAGGACTCTAAAGCCTCTTTTTCACTGATGTGCTGAAATTTTAATAACTAGGCAAAATTATTACATAGTTATTGCAGCAAAGGATGAATAGTTCTTTCTCATTAGATATGCACTGCTCTAATATCAGTGGTCCTCAGATACCCTGCCCTGTTAGAAATTCCTAGCCCATTGTCAGCTATTCGTCTGATAAGCAAAAGCTGACAATCTGGCAGGTGGCATCTGATGCTTGATTTTGCTCAGAAAGTAACCTTTTCCCTTTGGGTAGCCAACATTGAATCTTATGAGAAATCTTAGAGAACATTCAGGACATGAGGGCTGTGTCCATACTAATAAATTAAGCAGAGTTAGTATTACCAGAAAGTGAAACAGAATTCTCTCAACCATTGATGTTGAAAAAGACCCCAGCATGGTTTTTACCTGTTTTTCTCAAAAATCCATAGGCATGGTGTGGGGATTACCATCAGCAGGGACCTATGACCCCATTTGGACACAGCTACCCAGTTTTGGATCTGCAGAGATTAATTTAAGGATGTGCCAAGACTAAGGCCCTTGTCCTCAAGGCTAGAGAACAAACATTTCCAGGTACTGCTCAGTTTACTAACAAGGATTTATCTACCAAGACAAAATTTTCAAATAAGGGCCCTAGTGATGCATTTGTCCAAGAATTTCAAAGAGATCATAGTACTAAACTGCCACAGGAATCAAAGGTAAGTGATGGCCTATTCAATCAGTCTGGGAGTCATGCTTAGCTTTTAGCATATTCTTAAATTTCATGATTTCAGATTAAACCTGTACACAGTCATCATGCTCAGTCTTTTCATTTTAAGGACTAGATCACAGGTGCATAGATTATTTAGCTGTAGCTTCTTTTAATACACTATGTGACAAACACTAGTAAATTCAGTGACAAACACCAGCATCTCAGGGCCCTTGTTTGCTTAGGCTGTTCTCAATAAATGATTAGTGAGTTAATTACCAGAGAGCTACAGGTGATCTAACAATCTTCTGCTGACATGACTTAGAAATATTTAATAAATATGGCAAACTTAGTCATGTGTGTTTTGTTCTTGTTAATTTTCTTACCAGCCATAAGATTTTTAGTTTTTATTTGTTTCTCATGTCCTGCCATAAACAACACTGTGCAACTCCCATGGTCAGGAAAGAAGAAACTTTTGGATAAAAGAGATATTTATATGATCCCAGGACTGAGAGAGATTAGAAGAGTGGAGGACTTAAAGACAAGAAAGAGAACTGGTTATTATTTGTGAAACTGATGAGGCGTCTTTATTGCAGAAAGAGCTACAACATATGCAGCAAAAGTTGATGCCCTGTCACTATCCTGTTTTAATGTTTGTGGGTTTTATTACATGCTTGTTTCTCCAGCAGTGTTCTGCTTACAGAATATAAATTAGTTTAGGCAGCATAAAAAGTCCTTTAATATCTCTTTTAATATGTAGGAGTTTGTTGTCTATCAGGATAACAGGGAAGGGAAGTTTTCTGCTAGGCAATTAAGTGCTTCTATACTGGGTGTCAGGTAATTATTCATTTGCATGCTAATTACTTCATTAGTGTCAAAAGACAATTGACAATGACATTTTTTTCACTGGAAAAAAGCTTCATCTGAGGAGGAGACATTTACTAAGGTGTCATTAGAAATTAGGTCAAAAGTCTTATTGCCTGCAGGAGATATAAATTGGCAGATGATTTCCAAAATGTAGGTAATAAGTTTTTTCTTGCAGAAAGTTTTACATGGAAATTTCAGAAGCTTCTTACGTGTATTTCCTTTTTAGTGATGATATGATGAAGGAGGTAAATTTTGTAGTCAAGTTAATTAAAAAGTTATCACTTTTCTCACCCATAAGGTAAAAGTTTACATATTGGAAAATTTATTTTAAAATAGTGTTTTCAATTAGTTAAGGTTAAATTTCAGAAGACAGCATTGCTCATGATTAGAAAACAGGCTTCATCTTAAGAAAACTACTGACATATCTGAAAAAAAAGTCTCATTGAGACACTGAAGAAGAAGTTCCTATTTAGTTAGGAGGAGCCACATATCAAAATCTCATATGGATGAAAGCCATTAACCACAGCCTCTCAGACAGCAAAGCAAGAGGACGTGGGGAGATACTGGGAGGAGTACACAGGCAGAAAATTAAATATTGAAAATTTATATGAAGCAAATGTCTGAATTAATTATATCAGTTATTCTATTATTTTTGGCTGGTTTTGAGATATTTCTATCTGAATTCCACCCTTTGTAAATGTTTTTGGTGCATATTGTTTTTTTTTAAACATTTTGAGAAGGACAATTAGAACATTTTGCTTACAAAGGGTCAAAATGTTTTGGCAACTTGAATATATATGGAGAGTCAAAATTAACATTTTTTGCATATTTCTACATCGACTATTTGGTATTTTCCCCAGTCAAAAAAGTATTTCATCAAAATATGTAGGGCAAATCTAAGAACTCTGACTATGAGCAATTTTTCCCAGCTGGTGACATTCCTGTAGTAAAAAAACAGAGAAAAACTACATCCAAATCTGATGCACCCGAATGTCTTGACCACGTAGCAAAAGCAACTGTATGGGTGGCACAGCCACCAGCCCTTAGTCGCTTTCTCAGAGGAGATTCTCTGGGGAAGGTGACAGGGCTCCCCAAGCATCCCATGGCTCAGCTGCATGATGGCACCCTGCTGCTTGCAGATCTGACTTGTTCCTTCCCCCACTGGGGGTCTGCATTGCCTTTATCCTGGTGTGGTTGAGCTGTAGCCATGCCAGGAAAGCCTAGGAAAGACACATGTGCCAGGCCCAGAGGTTACCAGGCCTGACCTCAGGGTGCAGCCCCCACCAGGTGTGCAACTCTTCTGGGGTAGGGAGGAATCAGCCCCAGACCCCCATGCTGTGTGGGCCTGGGTGAATTGCCAGCCAGCTCATGACTGGACCACTGGACTTTTTTGTCACCAAATGGGCATATTTCGCAGTCTTTTGTTGATTTGTCTTACCTGTCTTAGCCTCTCAAAAAGGATGCCACAGAATAGTAGCAAAAATGTAATGCCTTTTGCTGTGGATGATGTGGTAAAACCAAGTATACCTGAGCAGTGTGCCCACAGTCACCCCAAAATTATAAAATTGGCTTTCCCCAGGATGCAGTACATCTTTGAAAACAGCCAGCCCTCAGACCCAGACATAGATTAGGGTGCATGTTTTGAGTCCATTAAAAAAAAAAAAAAAAATTGATCATGCGCCGTTTACATACATGTAATACATACATGTAATACATACATACATATAAGGTGCTTGTAATTGCTTTTGCATTTATATGTATTTTATACACAAAAATGCATAAGTCTGAAAGAGATGAAACCTGACAGAAACACTAGGGGTCCCTCTTGGCAGTGAAGCACTCATCAGTGTTGAAAAGAACAGAGCCAATTCTTGAGACAAATTTAGCTTTTACTGGAAATGCCTCCTCTTGAGAAGGGAGAAAGAATGGAAAAAAAGGGAAAGATAATTTATGGCTGTCTGTTCAAAACCTTCCTGGACCAACTTCACTTTTGCACTTTTTGTCACCTTCCAGCTCTGAAATGGAGACTGGCCTAAGCAGTATTAGGGCTCATCTATCCTCTCTTGAACTTCCTTGCTGAAATTTAAGGCATCAGCACAAAAGAACCCAAATAGAGCTTGAACCTGGACCTCGTTTTGGGGTGGGGGTGGGGGTGTGGAATCTGCCAAGACTGAACTCAGTGCTCAAGCTTCAATAGTCCTGTAAGAATGTGGTTGAGAAAGGGAAAGGAGATTCATTTCTGATGAATGCAGTTTGAAATATATATTTCAAGACTTAAATGAATAGGTTTTTAGTTACAGTGTGGTGCAGAGAAGGGTAGATGTGGAACAAATGCTTACACAGAGACAAAACAGTCTCTCATTCTCTCACAATCTTTGGGTCCCTTAGGATGCGGTTGGACAGATGGATGCATAAAAAGCCTAGGAAGACAGACAGAGAAAAGTTCTAATGTAACATAAATGTAATTAAATCCTCTAGTAATGAGGCCAAGAGCTTGTAATTGCACATTTGCTGGGCATGCTATTTACAACAATTACAGGGTTGCTGCTTTAAAAATACATATTAGGGGTACCTTTCTAGTTTTGTTCTAATTAGTATCCACACCATTTTTATATAAAACTGTCTGGGAGAAAGACTGTAAAGTCTTTTAACTCATTTTAAGTGCAATAAAACTCATTAACTTCACAGCAGATCATTTTCAGTGAAAGCATTTGGCAGTAGATATTGTTGTGACAATTTTTCCCAGTATCCTTACTATTACACTGTGTTTGCTGTATCTTGTGTTTCCCATTAATATTTATGACAAAGGAAACAACAAACAGCTCAGAAATACAATACTGGATAGTTATTGTGGTTTCTGCTCGTACCTACGCAGTGTTTGCAAATACAAAATGTATAGAAGGCTATAAAAAGTTGCATAGACAGCATTTTCAGGAGTTTTTCATAGAACAGTAGAATCATAGAATGATTTGAGTTAGAAGGGACCTTGAAGATCATCTAGCTTCAACCCCTCTGCCATAGGCAGAGACACCTTCCACTATACCAAGTTACTTAAAGCCCCATCCATCGTAGCCTGGAACACTTCCAGGGATGTGGCAGTCACAGCTTCTCTGGGCAACTTGTTCTAGTGCCTCACCAACCTCACAGTACAGAATTTTTTCCTAATATCTAATCTAAACCTGCTGTTTTTCAGTTTAAAGCCATTCCACCTTGATCTATCACTTGAAGTAAGTTAGATGCTTGTCCTTTCCCACTGGATTTCAATGAGAATTGCAGACCTGGTTCCTTTCAGTATTTTAGGCAATCTCATCTACAAGTTATGAGTTTCATTACTGCTACACTGTATCTAATTAGACTTCCTCATGAACCCAAGTCAGTGAAGTACCAAATATTTTGCTGGAAGTTCACGGAGCCCAAAAGCCTGTGGCCTGAGGCAGCCTCTGTGTTGGTGTCTGGGTTGTATCCTGAGAGAAATGGCTGCGATCTGCCTCAGTCAGGCAAGAAGCAGCACTTAGGCACAACTGCTGTGACAGCAAAGGCTACACCCTGACTTTTGCTTGGAGCAGAGTCAGGGCCTGGCAGGGGGGAACAGTTGTCCTGGTATGTGTGTCAGGAGACTGAGCCTTTCCCAAGCAGTTTTCAGTTTTCTCCTATGAAGAACAGAGCAGAACCTAACAGGATGGAACATAACTTTATCTAGGAGATTTTGAGGCTGCAGTCATGATCATGAGACACCATTCATCAAATGAGTCAACATCCTGAGTTATCACTTAGGCCCTGAGAAAACTTTAGCATTAAAAAGATTTATGCCAGAGAACATATGATTTGGTTTACAATACACTGTTTTATCTGATAAAAATAAGTACAGAGCAGTTGCCAAGAAAAGAGCAAAACGGAGCAAAAACAATGCAACAAAACTGTCTTCATTTAGTTCACCTTCAAGGAATGGGTTACATATATAGAAAGAATTCCCACATTATCCCAAACATGTAAAAATCATCCTTTCTCATCACTACAGAGCCTTTGCAGGATTTGCCCAGGGTTTCTTAGTGTGCTTTTCCCTATAAAAAATGCCAAGGGTTCAAGTGCTTCTAAACAGTTTCAAATTCCAAATTATTAACTGGATAATGAAGCAGTTTCAAATCTTATTTGTTCAAGGTATAACTCAGAAAAAAACCCAGAGTAAAATACAGTGAGATAAACCAAGTGCTTTATAGGATATCACAGAGCAAAAATATCAGAAGATTTGGGAACAACAATTTAAAAAACCCTTTTAGATTTAACTGAAGAAGACTTCCTGGAAAGACAATTTGTGAAACAGGGGGTAGGTTGTAGCTTCATCTAATGAAAGAATATACCCGTTCTGCATGTGTTCTGGAGAAACACAATTGTAAGGTGAAGCAATTCTTTCTTAGGACAGAAAAGACAACCTTGTTTCAGCAGGGGATTTCCTAGCCAAGAATAGCTGAACTGAGTCTGTCTGTGTAAGCCATGACTGTAGCAATTCGTGACTACTACAAGTCATGTCAAAAGCTAGCAGTGATGTTTTATTTATAGTCACTGCTTCCAATAAAGTCCAGTGTTCTCTCAACAGTAAGAAGCGGTTTTGTAAGCAGCCACACTAAAAAGTTAAGTTCTATTGCAATGGGTTATTCTCCTTTCTTTTTGTTTCTAGTCCATTTCCTACAGTTTTATTTCACTTTATTACACACCATATGTCCTTCTAAAAGAAAAGCCTATAGAATGGGACATTTTGCTCACTTGCTATTAGTGGCATGTCTACAGCTTGCAAGGACGAGTGAAAGTTTGACTCTTGAATGTGTCCTGCCAACAAAAAATTAAGGCAGTGGCATAGATGTAATCTGTGTGTCATTCCTAAAATTTTCTGTTAAATGTGAAATGGTTTTCCACATTTGCACATCACACAGTATATGAGACTTAAATTTATGGTTGTTACTTCCCTAAGAAAGCATTATTTTATAGGGCTAAAACTGAGTAAAAAGGTGAATCACATCCACTAACTGATGTTATTTTTAAGACAATTTGCTAGAATTACTGATTATCAAAACCTTACATTACAATTAGAGATCACAAGATCTCATACCATAAAACAGGAAAGTACAGTCATCCAGTCCTGGTTTATCTCATTGTAAAGAGCCAATGAAACTCAGACTTACTCTGTGTTTGAATTGCCATAATTATTAGGTTTCCAAATTTAGGTATCAATTTAAGCTTTTCCATTTTTCAACACTGTAAATTACCATGAGGAAGTTTTCTGTTACATTTTCTAAGGGATCAGAAGCCATAACTTCTCATTAACCTGTTTTACTGGGATGAGGTGAAAATTCATTTCGTTAAATAACTGAATCACATGTATTAAAATGAAGGTAATAGTAATATTGGAGTACCAGAAAAGTATCAAAGAAGCTCTTGCATTATGAGTGTAAAGAGACACATGAGACACTTGAATGCAACTGTCTGAAAAATGGACAGCAATGAGACAAAGGAATAAGATTGGGCTAAAATACTTCAAAACACCACAGAGTACAAACTTTGTGGTGAATATTACATTTTTTGAATCACAGAGCCAATTATGGATTTTGGAAAATAGAACAGATGATAAAATTGTGCACCACTGACACCTGTGCAGAAAATTTAACATTTATCTAAGCAATTTTCAAAATTGCTAGGAGAACATGTCCTTCTTTAGGCTTCTTTTCTGTTTCTCATTACATACTATTTAAATAGTAATGGTATCCTACCTGTACAATAATTAAAAAAAAAGGAATAATTAAAGCAACTTGATTCTATAGTTCAGATTTATAGAAATCTATATTCTATGATTCAAGAATATTGATTCTATATTCTACATTCTAGAATTATATTTGTTTCTAAATAATATTAATAAAATCCTCCTCCCATTGTTTTTGCTTCCTTCCCTCAGTTCCTTCACACATCCAACAGATTTCAGCTGAGCACACAGTACCCTAAAGTGCATTGTCCCTGGCACTGCCGGGGACCACAACAATATGTACAGTCTTTTTGGAAAAGAAATTCCCTTTAATCATATCATCCATTCTCTTATAACCACTCTGGTCAATCTTCCATTTCCTAAATGATGTTACTACAGAGTAAATGGAGAAGATGGGCCAAGCTCAGTTTCTGTACAAAGATAAACCTGTCCAAACATGCCTACTCTTCTTCCTTTGTTCACTTTAATATAAGCCCTGTAAATCTACAATGTAATCAGGACTAAAGGAATTTTCTCTGATCTGTTTATCAGCTGTCACTGCTTTGACACTGATACCATGCCAAAGCACTAGGAAAGGAGTAATTTACGGAGGAACTGGGTGTTCTTACCTAAGTAGCTCAGCATTGTCAGAATATAGGTACTGCAGTAAATTTCCCAGTCATTAGGAACAGTAAACATGTTTTTCTGGAGCAGTGGAATGTATTTATAGTCCAATTACAGTTAAAAACAGTATAATTTTTGAAAATGGATTCCCCATCTTATTCTCTCTGTGTTGCAATTGTTAAAGTAGGAATTTCAGACCGTATAAGATCACCCATTTAAATCTGAAACACACTTTTACATTTCATTTTGACTGTATCATACACACAGTTCACCACAGACAGAGCATCTCTCAATTTAATCCTTTCTGGGATGGAGCTAATTTTCTTCATAGCAGCCTGTATGATGCTGTGTTTTGAATATGTGACTAAAACAACATTGATGACACAATAGCATTTTGACTATTGCTGAGTAGGTCTTGCATAACGTCATGACTTTATCTTTTTCTAACTCATCACAGCAGTGATTAGGCTTGGGATGCACAAAAAGTTGAGATGTGATGCAACCATGACCTAATTAACAAAAGGCATATTCCATCCCATACAACATCATGCTCAGTAGTTGCTCAGTAATAAAACAAAATGGGGGAATCTTGGGATGGTAGCCATTATTTGGAAACTAGCTGGGCATCAATCTACTTGCAGGAGGTGATGAATGATTTACATTTGACTTACTCGTTTTGTTTTCTTTCTTCTTCCTCTTTCCTTTGCTTGCTTAACTATCTGTCTCTATATCAATCCATGACTTTTCTAAATTTTAGTCTTTCTATAATTTCTCCAATCCCACTGGGGAAGAAGAGACCGAGTAAGTGGTTGAATGGTGCTTAGCTGCCTACTGGAGTTAATCTATAGCAGATCCTTACAATGTTCTTGCCATCTGACTTCAGCTACCAACAGCCATGGTTCAGATAGCAAAGCTAACTGAAGCATTTCTTCTCAGTTCTCTCTATAATCTATTGAGAGGTACAGGTAAGGGCTCAGTTCCCTTATTATCCCAGACAGCCATTCCAAGGGGTGATGATATCTAACAAGGGCTGTTAGTCTCTCTCCTCCCACTGACTGAAGAAAGAATTTAGAAGGTACCTCAGGTGCTGACAGTAGTGAAGCCAGAGGACAAGCCTACATTGGCATGGGCAAACTGTTAGGTATCTGCTTCACTACACAGGCAGGTTTTGGATCCCTACCTTTGGATAGTCCACACAGAAATATGAACACAGTAATACAAATGTGCCTTGATACATGATCTGTGTTTCTTGGACAGGAGTCTGAAGCCACAACTACAGGGAGCACTGTCCCACCTTTCTTGTAAGGTTCATGTACCAAAGCCACCAGATTAAACCAGATTAAAATCAAATGTTTGAAAACAAAGCCCACCACTAACTCAGCATATTTTCTCAACATGAATCCTTTGCTCCAGCTTTACTCCTCAGCCCAGGCACTTTCCATAGCTTCTTCCATAGCCACAGCTTTTGCAGAAGCTTCTCTGGGGCTCTGAGTGGGCTCCCTGATGCACACTGGCATGCAGTTGCCCCAGGTGGGCTCTGACAAGATCACTGTCTGCTGTGGCAGGCTCTGGCAGTTTGGAGTTCCAGTGTCTTCCCTCAGGTCTGTGTTTGCTGTCAGAAAAGAGGCAATTGCCTTTTTTGCTCAGTCAATTATGCCTAAATCTTTGTCACAAGCATAGTCTTCTATGTTAATTCAGGGCCATGTCATTTTAGTAAAGTATAATATCCTGGAGGCAGTAAGATGTGAGTGAACATATGATACAGCCCATCTATGAGAATCAGACCTGCCATGCAGTTTTTTCTGAGCATGAGTAATAAATCTGATGTGTGCAGGAGGCATTTAACTTCTGCCCCATGTGCAGCCCACATGAGAAGGGAAGTTTCAAGGAGTTCACACAACATTTTCTAGATTCAGTGTAGTTGCACAGGGCTAGGCTGACTGCATATGGTAATCCACTACAGTGTACAGGAGCAGTGCTTCCAAACAAGGCACACGGCAGTCTGTTGGTTGAACTGGTGGTTGCAGTCCTGTTAAAGTGATGGTCTTGATCCCTTGAGGCTGGGGGAAGAACCCCACAAAACTCAAAGACTTCATGAGTTATTATACACTTCAAGCTCAGGTGGGAACCTCTCCCAGGGAGGGGAGTTTTACAATGGATAGTGTCATGGGACACGTCACGAGTCTCTGACACCATGATCATGGTCTATCACATTTGAGATGAACAGCCCAGGCTAGATGCAAAATGTCTTTGATGTTTCCTCGAGGGATTTTTATAGCAGAGTCAGCATATAAGAGGATTTTGCCCCTTCTTTTATCTGGAAATCCAGTTTGTAGCTTCAGGTGTGCATACCCTTCTGCACCTGGGATAGTTGGACAGTGGCACCCACTTCTCTGCCCTGAAGGTCCTTTCATAGTAGGCATATTCTGGGGAGGCAGGCTTTGCTGGGAGAGCAACTGTTTCTTTTCAGTTTGCTGCGGTGGATAAAAGTGTTTTGGTGATTTTACAATGTTTAAGCCATTAACTATTTCAGTCTCTGATACCAGGAAATCTCAGACACCTGGTAGGAATTCTCAGGTTGGCTTCTCAGGTTAGCTCTCTTGCTAACACTACCCATCAGCCTGTTGAAACCTTAGAGAGGTTTGTCTACAGGAGGCTCAAACACAGGAGTGACTGCAGTGCAGACTATAATTTGATTAATGTTATGACAGGAACAATAGAAGGAGGTGTGTTGCCAAACACTGTTCTGTAATGGAAAAATGAGGAAAAATATTATTTTTGGATATTGGAGAGTGCATAATATGGAATATCATGGAATTAATTTTTATTTGCTTGGCAGCTTGTTTGATTGGGACAGATAGCATTTGGATTTTGTTTTGTGTTTTTTCTTCTTACCACATTATTTGGCTTTTAGAGATAAAACATCATGAAAGGAAAATTAGGAGGGAAAATACTATTTTTTTATTTTCACTCTGAGAGCTCTTCTTTCTCTCTTAAATCCACCCTTTTTTTTCCTCCTAAGGTTTTGCGACACACCAGTGTTAAAAATTCAGTGCTGAGCATGAAAGATAAAACAATCTCCTGTGACTGCAGAACAGTGTCTCTCAGATATCACTGCTCACTCTTTGGATTGAAAGAGCATGAATAAGAAGAAAATAGAGGATATGTAGAACTTGGAAAAAAAACCAAAAGTCATACAAAAATGACTGATGAGTAGGAAAAAAAGATTTGAAAAACTATTTGCCCTGGAAGTTCCTGCTGTGCCCTTGATGCTCATCAGTAATGTTTCCGAGTGATAATCTCAAAACCATCCCTATGAGCAGCACAAATGGAGCAGTGAGTGAGTACAATGAAATAGGAGTGATAGTTGCACATTAGTTGCTAAACTTTGAACTCAGGTTCATCACGATGCATGTGCAAAAGGATCATTCTTCGCTGCAAAACAAAAATCAGTTTGTAAGTATGAGCAGCTAATATTCTCTGAACATGTCATGCTCTTTTACATCACTTTTCTGTTTCAAATCCCCAGGAAGGTGACAGCATGAGTAGCTCTCTGCTTTGTTCATATACATGACATAGTTGAGCCTTTCAAATATTTTTCTTACCAGAGGTAGGGCTGGTAGAATATGTGCATTAAGGTTAAAATTTTTCTCCTCAGAATTACTATATCTAGTACTGTAAAGAATTTATCATTTATTATCTTTATTAGAACATAGATTGTGACCATATGCAGTGCAGCTCTTTTGACTGCTCCTGCTTTGTTTTCTGTCCTTTAGACAGTTCCCATACTGGAGAGCTCCTGGAAACAATTTTGGAGTTAGAAATTCTTTCTGCGTAAAAAATTTGAGACTTCCTGCAGCTGTGGGATATAAGCCAGCAGACAGGAGATTTGGACTTGCTTGCCAAGTCCTGCACGGTGCATGGCAGAAGAAAGGTCCATAGTATCATCAAAGTTTGATGTGGAGGTTTTCTACTTAAGAAACAAGGTAGCAATGAGTGTTAAACACTAGAAAAGAAAGAGAAATAAAAGTATGACCTGGTTATTCAGGACAGTTATGTATGCAGCTTTTTCACACTGATTTCCATGAAAAGGAAACTATTAGATGTGGCACCTGGCCCACTTTCTCTTCTGTCTGGCATGTCTCTTCCCTTTATCTGCTCCATAGCCCGGATCTGGACCACACATAAGGGTTTGTCAGATTGATGGTACCACATAAGCATTCCGAGTCCCAGTTTCAGACAGAAGGGAGAACTGTTCCCAGAACAATCTCAGAGGAACATGTTCTGCTCTGGGGATGAGAAAATATGCCACTGGAGTCAAGATGAGATATCACTTCTGTTAGCAAGATAGGGAAAAAGCATACTTGTTATGAGTGAAATTTGAGATCTAGGAAAAGTCAAAAAGAAGTTGATGTTAGTTTCAACCATGACAGGATTTAACTCTGTGTTCTTATTGGCAAATTTTAAAGTTTTGGGGGTAAATGCACTAAGAGCATTGCAAACATAATTAAAGCTCTTAAAATAACTTTAGTTTCTCTAGTAAAACTTCCATTATCAGACAATCACAAACTGGTAAATTGGCACCATGCTATTATTTTTCATCTGGAAATCTTAGCTGAGTTTGCTATTAATTTAGGAGTCTCTTCATGTCCTGTTGCTTTACATGTTCTAGGTCTCCCTAAGACATGTGTTCTAAATATCATTTAAAATGCAAATATGAACTGGACAAAGACAAAGTCAAGGGTAGTGGTATCCAAGCTGGGCAAGAAAGTATGTATGGCAAGAAAGTGTATGAGAAGAAGAGTATTTATAATTAAGAAGTACAAAAATACACATGTAAAATGAAATAAAATCATTAGATATTGGACCAGAGTAGTCATTTAACCTTTGGCAAGCATTGCAGTTCCATCATGGACTTTTGGCTATGGATCTCAAATGCAGGGCTATGGTAAAGTAAATGAGGTCAAAGCTTCAGTGGCTGACATGATAGGACAGGGAGTTCACAGTTCATTCCTGCTGATGCTGTGCCCTGTCCTGTTCTGTCTACCAAATGCCATAAGAACAACATGCAGAAGCAAAGATTAAAATTTATTCCTTGCCTCATAACCAATTTAGAGTGTTTAGCTAAGGTTAAAATGCTTAGTTATATGCTTGTAATATATTTGTTGCTGCAGCTTTTTGTGCTAAATAATATTTTTATCTGTCTTAAAGTTCAAAAGTGAATTTGAGAGAGGGGAGGAGACAGTGTTCTAATGTGCCTCATAAGAAACAAATTTCTTATTTCCTCAAGGAAGTAGAAAATGCAGTGAAATTAAAAAAAAAAAAAAAAGAATGTCTTTCATTACAGAAACTAAGCTACTCAGGAAAGGATCTACTGGGCCTCAGGAGCACAAGTGAATCACACTATTTAACATTTAACCCTTTCGTAAGCATTTCCCTAATACAGGCTATTCAGTGCAATGCTCTCTGAAGTGAGGTAGAGACTAACCTAACCATTCGGCATCCAAAGACACAGTACCAGAACATTTTGGTCAACAGCTGTCTAGCATCTGCTACACCTACTTAAAGGCACCTACTCCTCCTTGCTGGTGCTTAGGTATTATGGTCAACAGTGGTTTAGTCTATACAATCAAGAAGGCTTTTTTCTGCTGCCCCCACACAATCTTCTTGGAGGTGTGCTGTGGTGCCCAAGGGATTCACATGGGGCTGGCAGGACCTGCAGGAGATCAGTGCCTTTCTGGGGGTCAGATGGGATGCCTTGGGGCATTAAATGCCCATGGACAAGCAGATGTATCAATGTTGATGAAGTCTGGAAAGTTATTCAGCTAAGTGTTGTCAAGTATCTGCCATAGGATCAGGTTAATTATTCCATATGAATTCCATCGATTTTATTGACTGGACTGCAAGTGAGTGATCAGACTTTAGTTCATGTGCAGAAGCCCGAATAAAGCTGGAGCTGTATACCACCCTCAATAAGCATAGTCTGGAATGGTTTATTCAGACCTTTCTTGATCTTAACCCTGTTGCATTACAATGGAGACATGGATCCTCTGTCCTACTTAGAAAATAGAGGCAAAATCTCAGTTTTTCAGGTCTCTGTGCTTTTGATCACTTAGATATTGAGTACCTAAGTATTTGTTTTCACCTTAGAATGTCTAAAAGCAGAGCTAGACTTAATTCCAAATGCCATATTCGACCTCTTTCATTTGGGAAAGTTCAGAATTCTAAATAACCACATCTGCTTTGAGCATATGTCCACAGATGGGTATCAGCCTCTGTGTCCACGTGCCACAGGCTGGATTCCTTTGGCCAGAACATGTGCCCCGGCTGTGCATGCAAGCTCAGCACTTCCCAGCTGAGAGACCACTGACTGCCATGACCAAACCTCTGCTCCATGCCCTCTTGCTGTCTGAGCTATATCCTGACATTTCCTTCTATGTAATTAACAGTCTCAGCTACAGTGCTATCCAGCTGCAGGATTTTTACCCGATGACTCATTTACCCCTCTGCCAAAAAGGCTTTGTTTTTTCCTTCTTTGTTTTGTTTTGCTTTGCTTTGTTTCTGTGTAACAGACAGCCAAACACGTTAGCCTTTCTTTAGGGATTCACATATTCTGGGCAACTGTACCCTATGAAAATCTTTCTCAGAAGGATTTCTCAAGACAAAGAAACCTCAATTATACACATTTTTACTTCATGGCTATGCAAAACTAACCTTCAAGCTTCTGGTGTTCCTGGTCCATGACTACAGTCCACATTCTTCCAAACTGTGCTTTCCTCAGCTGTGGATCACACACCTGATTTAGAGAGTCTGACACTCCCTTGCCACAGGCAATTTCTGCACCACTGTCTAAAAATCTCCCTAGCATAGACATTGATAATGCAAACAGTTGGGAATCAAATGCATAGCTTTACAGAGAAGCATCAAGGCAGATGATTCTATTGGCAGAGGTGTGCAGCAGTCTCGTTTTGTTTAGATTTCAAGCTTTGTTTGCCTTGGATGAACTAACTGTTTCTAAATCCCCCAAAGTGACATGTATGCACAAAGCAGCCTAAGGTACTTCATTTTAGTTCTTCGAGAGGTGCTGATAAACACAGGCGAGCAGGTAGACAACCAATGACCTGAAGCTTGTGGTGAGAGCAGATCTGAATGAGGGATCTGTGGCCATCATCTCCTTCATAGCATCCTTCATACAGAACAGAACCCACAGATAAAATTTGTGCAAAGGTTCTGACTTAAAACTTGTGAGATGCACAGTTACCTAAAGCAGAATATGTTTCAGAGTAATATATACCCTTACTATAAAAATACTTGGTTATAAACACCATTTTCCAAAGAACTTTTTTAAAAAATTGAATATTTCACTAGAGAAAATATATATTTACATGTGGTTTTTGTCAGCTACTTGCAAGATAAACCTACATGATACATTTAAAATCACTAATGGCTTTAGCCATTGTCAGCGACTTTAATAGATATCGCAATCCAACACAAATAGGAAGCTCAGAGAAAAAGTTATAGTGGACATGAAAGAATTTTAGCAGTGTTAAGAGGACAGAACTTCTATCACAAATAGCATTTTTTTAACTAACAAAACCAATCAACTTAAAAGCCACATGATTTGTCCTTGAATGGCTCTTGAAGAGAAATTGAAAACAGCAAAAGGAACTACCCAGCAAAATGTGGTGCAACTCTGAATATGGAAAATGCTGTTGTGAATCAGAAGGGGCTTAGGTTCAGACACAGACTTCCTTAATTCTTTCACATGGCTGAAAATCATGAAATTATTTTCATGACCAATCATGAAATATTTCTCTGTGACTGACATCATGAAGTTTTTAGTTCTGAACATTTCACACACATCAGGACAGAAGATCTTTTACAGAGCTGAGATTGGAGTTTATTTAATTGTTTTAAGGGCTGATGCAGATATTATGAAACAACAGATACATTTGTAGTTTACAAGATTAAGCATAATATATTCCTTAAAGACAGAAATTTTTCCCCCTATAATACAAAAGGTGACATAAGAGACCAGGGAACAAATAGGCACAATTGTGCCCTGGATGATTTAATACAACACATAAGTGAGTGTATTGCTGGGCACTGTAACATTCTTTCTGTTTATGCAGACTTGGCTGAGAAAATATTTTATTTTTTTCTCTCAGTTCGGTTTTTACTCTGAAGTTCAGTCATGCAAAATTGACACTATTCTACTTAAGATACCTGCTCTTTCTCTCTATTGACACCTGATCTTCTAAATTCAGTGCTTAAAAAACCCTTTTCTCTTCTCTATTCCAGATCACACTGTACAATCTCTTCAGTATGATTTTACAGAAATCATGATTTCAGAATCTTTATTGCTAATCCTGGAGCCTGAAAGAACTCAGATAGACTTGTAGATTTTGTGATGAATTTTTAAAGGTTCTTGGCCAGTTAAGAGGCAATCTTCTAGTTGTATCCTGAGCAGATTTTATATGGAACTCCTGAAAGGCAATATATACACCCATAAATTAAAGACAGTCTCAGATCAAATATTCAAAACATTCTAAAGTCTTGCTGCCATAAAATTATTAAGCTTTCTGAAAGAACACTTTTGGTCGTTCATCTTGAATGCCTATGCAGAACTTTTGTCAAAACTTAAAGTACAGTAATTTTTTTTCTAATGAGTAGGAAATAGGGTGAAACCTGAAATGCAGTAGGAGAGTCATGGCTAGTAAAGTTAATTTGGCCAATATCAACTTTGAAAGCTGGAAGCCTATAATAAAATTAATAGAATTGAAGTTTTCTGACAGCTGATCTGATTTGAACCAATAGCATAGCAACACGGACCACATAACCAAGGTACATTTTATCACTAGCAAATTTCCACTGGGTTGCCCACTTCTCAAATTAACCTTTGTGTGATCCAGTGAAGATATAAATTAGCTGATTTGGATCAGTTTTTAAAAAGTGAAAAAACCCTAATGTTTTCAGAGGCTTGACCTAAGCATAAACAGAAATCTTTCTGACAAACTTTAAGGAGTACACCAAAAATATTGTCATAGAGATAAGGTTTGGTGGAAAACCAGAGTATAAACATACACACTAAAGAAAGACAGTCCAGAAAAAGCTGAATTTGTTGAATACTTACCAGTTGAGCCCTGCTCCCAGAGTCAAGGCCAAATGCTTTTGGAACAATAGGCTAAAGCTGAAATCCATTTTGCAGTTGCTACTGTTTTGTTTGTAGTAGTGTGGGGTCTTCTCCTTACACACATAAAAGAGTTGTGTGACTCTTACTAAATTGCATATTTCTAGTGAAATAGATTGACACATAGATTTACAGAGAAGCAGAGATGACGATTGATACAATTTTTGCTTGTTTTTCATGTTTTTCAAAACTTGCCTAGATTGTTTTGATCTTGCTTTGTATGACTAAGCTTAGATTTTTTCCAAGTCATTACTTAGTTTTACTGCAAAAAAAGAAAGACAGTGTCACTGCAGCACCAAGATAGAGGAGGATAAAAAATATAAAAAATCTTGCCTCCATACAGCTCAAACGCTATAGGGGAACTTCTCAGGAGAGAATAATTTTTTTTTTTTTTAAGTAAATTTTATGTCAGCTAGAATTTTGAATTGTCTTTCAGTGATAACTTGCTCACTCATTGGAGTTTCTTTAAGCTTTTGGGTTTGTTGTTTGTTTGTTTGTTTGTTTTGAAGGATGGACTTAGAAACTGGGATGATACTTTTCAGCTTCATGTTACAGCTAAACCAGAAGAATGATGAGAGCATTCTTCCATGTTTTTACTTTCACTCCCTGTAAGTATTAAACAGTTATATTGGCTTGGTGTAAGGGACCACAAATGTTTTAGCCACTAGTAATCAGGAGTAAAAATGGACTGTCATCTGGGCACTTCTGACTACCTGACTCAAAACTCCAGGTGCCCAGAAGTCAGCAGACAGCATGAAACTAAAGTAAGATTTGAGTTCAGCCCCAGTGGGCCTTCAGAGAAGCAACACCTCCGTTTGGAAGGTCAAAGGCAGATAAAAAAGGTGGAGGAAGGGCAGACAGATCTGCCACTTCAGAGAGAGACCCATTGCTCCATTGGCTTCAAGGATGGCAGATAGGATACTCTGGTTTTCATCTGTGGTCTGGCATCTCATTGGCAGCAGCAAGTCATGGGACTTGCTCCTGAAGTTCGTCTGCTGGTTTCATTTAACTCAAAAAGCATCAGATGCACACACTCCAGGATGACTCTGCAGCAAGAACCACAATGTGAATAGTGAGAGTGATCAGGAGAGTCCCATCGAAAGTGCAGACATCTGATCTCACCTAAGATACTAAAATCCATCTGAATTCATTTCCTAGGGTTTTCACTTAAACCTTGGAAAATTCCACAGATACAGTCAGGAGGGAATAAAGTGATCTAAGATGATAGTCCCTCACTCCTTTACTCACTGAAGCTGTACAGCAAAGGTTAGCAATAGAGCTAGGCATTATTCTACTCTTCCCCTCTGTAGCAGTAAATACCTCTTTTCCAGATTTTGCTATCAAGGAGTCAGTTATTTTCACTTAAAAAATGCTTCCTTGCCATTTTTTCAAAACCGTGCTGGTTTTTCCCCCGTCATATTCCAGAAGCTTGATCTCTGATATGTGAGGAGAGAGAGAATGATCACAGACATGCTAGGAGCCTCTGCAGCCAGGGGGGAGAGCTGGGGTGGGGCAGAGATGATAAAGCCCGAAGAAGAACAGGACATGTGTCTTTCTCAGGCCCAGTGCTGTGCAGCACTGCTAGCTTTCTTTTTTAACGTTTTTTTTAAGTGTTCTTCTCTTTGAAATAAATATTCTTGGATTCTTTCCACTGCCTTGGTATTTTTGGTGATACCTGTGTGTGTCTTACTTTACACACTCTCAAGGAGTTGTACAGTAAAGAGAAAAATCTATGTTATAACTGGTCTGAGGATTGGTTCCAGCACTAAATATTTTCTCAGGGATCTTCAGTAATTGATATGGTTGTGAAAATATGCTCTTTATCTAGTTAACGTTTTCCTTCAGTTCCTCAGCAAGCTTACCTGTATGGCCAGAGAGACAGTTCATTCAGTTCACCATCATCCCTCCTCCTTTCACCTGATTCTGCCTTTGCTTTATGTGATATCTTTTTTTTTACCTTTCATACCCGCTATTGCTCTAGCTCACATTTGGTAAACTAAGATACAGTAAATAAAACTCTAGCCAATACACCAGTGGGTAAAACTCAAATAACTAAAAAAATAATTTTGAAAAAACAGATTCGCAAATCATCGTTTGTCTTATACATTTCTACCCTTTCCTGAGCCTGCTTGTTTCCACTGCAGGACCTTTCAAGAGAAGACTGTCTCTTGCCCTCTATTTACAGAATGGGCCCTAATGATCCCTGGAACCTCCAGGAACTACTACATTGCAAACAATAAGCAAAGCAATAATGCACAAAAGAGAAGAATGTATCTATAAGACAGAATTATTTAGTTCTTCAATCACTATTGAATAAATTATTCAGATATGATCAAAATTTTTCATTCAAGTTTTTATTGCCAAGGAAGCTTTGGTAGATCATTTTGACCCAGACAAAACAATTACAGAATTGTCTGAACTATAAATATTCTTGTTTCTTTCTTTAATCTTGGCTTGTATTTCTTTTTCCTCTACTTAAGCAATACTGTTTCATTATGAAAGGCTCAAAGGGAGTGAATAAAAAAATTAGTAAATTAAACAAATATAAGATAGATACATAACAGAACCCTGCTATGGTTTATCTAATCTTCACTACTCATGAGAAAAGAGTTCTGAGGTCTTACGAGGGTTATACCCCTCAGGCAGATTATGAAGATAGAGACTATAGATTTAACATGAATTCATAGCTAGTGTTCTGCAATCCCCTCACAATATGATGTGTTTGTGTGCTTATGAAGCAACTTGGGAGGTTAATGAGCAGGAGTGCATACTCCACATAATCATTTAAACTAGTTCTATCTGAAAAAATAAAAATTAGTGTATTGTCTGGTTTTGGGCATCTAATAAAATATGTAAAATGTTTTCTGATTACTATTATCCACTTATTTCTAAATAATATCAAACAACACGAATCTATTGACACTTTTTCCTAGCAGGTTTTTCTATTACCCAATTCTTCAGTCAATTTCCTACAATCCCAATCCCACCCCCTCTTGCAGAGTTATTTGGTTACAGGATCAAAATCTGAGGCCAGGCTATTCATGTGCCAGGGCTCATAATAAGAGCTTCTCTTCTCTTGCTATATCAAATGCAAACTATAAATGATGTTGAAACACCTTGTTGAACCATAAGTATCATTGATAGGCAGGAGTTATCTCATAGAAATTAGTCATGGCAGAACTGTCCTAGGCCGCAAGTTCATAGAATCATATATTTAAAACCTCTTCATTTAACAATGTAAATATATACAGCTACAAAATTAACCATATTTTGCAGTGGGAAGAGGCTGTAACAAAGACTTTTTGCACTCGAGAACACAGTGAGACCACTGATGTGCAGCTGTCTCTGATTGCTGTGGAGTCCTTGGTTCACACACAACCCTTTCAAAGAGCTGTGCAGGGCTACAGAGCGGTTCCTCCATCAGTCCAAACAGTACTGCTGGGCTGAGGTTTCATTTCTGGGTGTGCACCAATAGGTAGGAGTAGAGGTGAGTGTCATGAATATGGGGAAACAATTTTTATGACTTCTTAAACAAAGCACTGATGTTTCTCCATTACAGAATTTCTTGAAAGAAAAGAATGAAGCCTCTTCCACCAGCACAGCCTTCATCAATATCATAACTCATCTGAAAAGGCCAAAGGTCATTTCCAGTGGGATGCCAGGAAAGCTGTAGGTCCATTTCAACACAGCATCCCAGTTAATACCCTAGTGAAGAAGCAGTAGAAATTCATGCAGTGGGATGACTGCCATCCTGCTGGAAGGCAAAGCTTGTTACTGAAAAAGCTGGGGGGCTGGGGCTGGGAGGGAGAGTGTGGAGAAATAACTCTAGGGAACAGAACACATTCTGGCCCTAATTCCTGTGTGGGGTTAAGCATTTTATATTCTGGTTTCTGACAAAGAGAGCCTGAATGCAATTGTAACTGATCTGTATGGCTTGCAGAAACCTTTCACACAGTCTGCAGCTCTGAACCACCTGGTCTGGCAGGCAGGACTGCTTTTGTGCTTCACTAAAAGACCACCAAACCTGGTATGACCCACAAACTATCTCAAATTTTATGAAAGAGTCAGCCCTGGCAAGACTTTCAGACCAGAGAAGTTCAGAATAACATTTGTGTGCATCTGAACATCAATTTGTCAGGGCCCTGTGTGGTCTGCCTCCTTCCCACCCCCCCTTCCTCCCTCTCTCTCCTAGGGGTTTAGCCAGGGGCTGCCTCAGATGAGGCTCCTACCCTCAGTCTCACCACATTTTCCTGCAGTCGTATCTGACCCCAGCTCCCCCCACCAAGCCCAAATCCCAACGTACACCTGCTGGCCCAGGTCCTGGCCCATTCCCATCATCATTCCCAGAGAGGTGCCTCATGCCTCAGACTGGAGCTGCTCCAGTGCTTCCAGCTGCCCTGTCCCTCGCTGAGGGAATAGGATGGAACCTCTCTGGCTCCTGAGTCATACTTACTCCAGTGGTCCCCCTTGGACGGTCCTTCTTGGTCAGCCCCACCTCCCCCAGGGATCACAGAATCACTGACTAACCTAGTTGGAAGGGACTCACAAGGATTGTCGAGTCCAACTCCCAGCCCTGCACTCATTCCCAAGGCTGTGAGCCCTGGCCCTAAGCACAGGATCCAGCCTCCTGCTCCTCACAAAGATTTCGACCATAAGCATTAGGACTGCAAGACAAACCATGAATCTTTTAATATGGGACTTAGTTTTCGAAGAGTCTCACTTTTCTGAATAAATCTACCCTAAGAGATTTTGAGGAGAGTAGCATTAAAAAAGCTACACCCTTTCATCAAGTTTCACAAAGCTCAGCTACCAGTAAAACTGTACACACTGTCATTGGCTGTGGAATTTAAAACACTAAGTGTAATCCCATTATCTTAGTCCTGGCCTCAGTTTTGTATTATTAGAAAGAATCCAGAACAGCTAATATTCAGAAAGAACAACACCTTAAAGCATTCTTATAGGCAAAACTGCCTGATTATTTACTCTACAAGCTTCAGGAGTAGGATTTCTGAAGCTCTTTTTCAGACTGCTTTTTAAGTGAGAACCCACCCCATCCTTCCTGCAGGGTTTCCCTATTTTTCAAGACCTCATCACCTTACTCTTGTACATAATGGAACTGTTTAACTGTGGCAATAGGTGGTCTAATGAAATATTACCACACCATTTCTTCAAGGACTCCTTTGGCTTCATGTGTCATTTATTCTTCTCAGAATCAGAATGTTTACTTTGGATGCTTTTGCTGGAATTGGTCCTTAGTGCCTGATTGATTTGATGAATCACTGGGCTGCCAGTGCCCCTTGACCCGGCTCAGGAACAGAAATGTTTCTCTGAGGCTGGCAGCCTGTGCTCACTCTAGGCACTGCTCCAGGTTTCCTCTGAGGAGCAGCTCTTTGATGACACGTAGTCTGCTTGGAGGAGGCCCTGTTGACATCACTGGAATTGGCTTCCCTCACACACTGTCTGTAGGAGATGCAATTCAAGGAGATGTGAAAGGCACAGGAGAATGGGGGAAGGGATAGTCTTTCTTGAGTCACTGATCAAATGTCTTGTTTCTTCTCTGGAGTCAGAAACAGATCTCTTCAAAGTGGTGCTAGGGACTTGAGGCTGTCACCCTGACTACGGCTGGGAATCCAGCTGAGCTGCTCTTGTTCGTTTAGTAACAACAATTGTTCTCAGTTAGGATCTTCAGAAAACAGCATGTGTTCGGAGAGGCAGGAAGATGCTGTTGCTGTTATGAAGTACCGAGTATCCTCATCTCCCCACTCTGACTGCAGTGGGAGCTGAGAGCTCTCAGCACTTTGTTGGCAGTGATCATCACCTCATGATTAGGTCCATGGACAATTAAGGCTTTCAGATATTCCCACACAGAAGTGATGAAGAGTTGCAAACATGAGGTTCTGATTCTCACTACTGTTATGAAGTGTGGCTGCTGAAACATTTATTTCCACTCTGAGTATTTGTCCATATGTGTACTCCACTATTGGTATGAGCACACAGTATGGGGTTGCAATTTGAAATCTGTGGCCAGCAGGATCTGCTGGGGACATTCCTCCTTCTCCACCTCCTGTGATGCCGAAAGTGTAAAGGGAAGTTCAGGTATAATAGCAGTTTCTTCTCAGCGTTCATGTTCTCCCAGGATAATCACTGGCACTATAGTCAGTAGATGCAGCAGTGTTAGCTTAACAGTGGTAATTAGGTAGCTGTTCCTGAAAGTTCTTTAATCAGATTTAGTTTGTAGTCAGAAATCAAATGTGATTCCTTCTTTGGGATAAGCTGTTCCACACTGGGGTTGCTGGATTGAAACAATGCCAATCGTTTAAGATAGAATTTTTCTTTTAAGACAGAATGACTTCTTTCTTAAAGAAAGCACTTTTTCACCATGAAGGACCTCAGAAACTGCAACAAACATTTAAAGATTTTTTTTCCTTTTTAAAATTATTATTTTTTTTTATTTTTCCACACCCTTCCCTATTCAGTCCAACTAACCCCATCTGAAATCCCGCAGTTTAGACCAGCAATTCCTCCACAGTTCTGTGTTCTCAGGGTTCATACTCACTCATCCTGGTTCAGGAAGCACTGTTCACCCTCACAATTTTTATTGTGAAGGAAATATCACTTTCCAAGGGTGTGTTTTTAGGACAATGGTAACTGAACATGCAATCTAGATGAAAGAAGTCTCTTCAATCAATTTTTGTTAAAGAAATCTAATGGGTTTATTCAATATTATACCAAAGGGCCTCTGCACACAGAATTATGGATTTCAGGAAACGAAAGAGACCTAGTCAGCATCTGTAGCTATGCCCTTACCTAATTATCCATGTGAAGACTGAAATAACTGTTAGCATTGCTTACAGAGATCAGTGGATTTATTGAGTTCATTAATAGAAAGGCAATCAACACTATATCCTTTTGCTTCTTTAACCCACATCTGTGCTGGTCCAGATTGGAACTCACAGCACTGGGTAGGATCACAGTGGCAAAGGACATCCAGATTTTGAAAGAACAAGTCAGTCTTGCTTTCGAGTGGGCTGACCATTCCTCCAGTAGACCTGTAACAGGGAACAACCAGATACAGACAAGTGGAAAAGGAACCAACTGTTCCAAAGAGAAAGCACCTTACATGAGAGGTGATCAGAAACTAAACTTTTGAAAAAATAAAAGCTTCATACTGGGTATTTATAAACTGGAGCATGGTTTTGCAAGGCACAAGATGCAATCCTTCTGCTCTGCTTGTAATTAGATTTGGGTCCCACACATGTTAAAAATACAGGACACCTGAAAACAGTCCAGTGAAACACCAGAAAAGTATTTTGTGCCCTATAATGTGTTACATATGAGAATAGATTTATAGTGCATTGCTTGGGAGGAAGGGATTTAGAAAAGAAAAAAAAAAATAGGTCTTTAAATATGTAAAAGATTGCCACAGAATCTGGCAGTGAAGTGTTGTCTGTGTTCACTGTGCATAAGACAAGAAGTAATATGTTCAAAGAGCAGTTAGAAATAGTTTATGAATTAGGGAAATTCTTCTGTCTATAGCTGTGGTTAAATAGAATATTTAGAGCAGTTGTGAAAATCCTGCTCTGAAGAGCAGACCAAAAAAAACCCATCTGTCAGGAATGAGTGAGGTAGATGTTGCCCTGTCTTGAGGAGCAAGCATGGATCTGAACCTGAGATCCTTCTTATTCTACAGCAATGATTTGATATAAAAGTGGCTGAGGTCCAAGCCTTAGAGAGGTTTTCACAGCAAAAAAACCATGACCCCAAACTTGTTTAAAATCCCCACCATCTATTGCTTTATCTTCAGTTTTTATTCTAGTATTATAAATTTCAATTTAAACCAATCATTCTTTGATTTCTAAAAAATTTGCAATTCAAGATTTTTGTCCTCACTGTATGAGCCTATTCTGTCTAATTCCCCTTACTCTCCACCTTGCTCAGAGCCACCTTTTCTTTTGTGGTTTTCTTACCACACTGCCACCTGCATGATCTTTTGCCTGCTTGACTTTTCTGTTTTCTGAATGTTCCTCAGCATCTGAGATCTCATCATCAAAACTCTCCACCGTGTTCCTGTCTTCTCCAATATTAAAACTATTTTGCAAAAAAGCCCTTATTTCACTATCCCGTCACTGGTTAGCTTTCATAAACCATAATTTTAAGTTGCTTTTCCATACAGTAGGAAAAATCAGAGACTGTATATTAGGAGTCACGAATCCAGGGCATTATTTCACTGCCAACTATAATTCCAATAAAAGATCAGTCAGGGGCATATTAACAGAGGTATATAAAATGAGAAACTAGGAACTATGCTCTCCTCCATTGTGTTTATTTTCTTTTGTAGAATGAGATGAATGAAGAGCCACTGTGTGCTTTGGTAATTCATGCACCAGTGAGAAGTGGAAAAATTCAGCTAGGGCATTCAGGCAAAATAAGTGCAAATCTGGGGAAAAAAATCTCTAATCCAATTAAATTATCTCAGTTTAAATGTATGGTAATACTGAAATAGACACAGAGTTAGACAGGATTAGTTTCCTTAGTTATGGATTAAAATGCTTTGTCAAGCAATGAACAAAGGTTGAGTTGATCAAAGCATCTGAAGGTTCTGGGGATACAAAAATGAGCTAGTAATTATGCAATTCTGTGTATTTTTGGTTAGTTGTTTAATTGGTTGGAGTGAGGTGGACATGTTTTCTTCAGTATGTCAAGAAGGAAGATAAAACTGCAATGTTCATCTAAGAGGCTATAAAGAGCAAAAGTGAGATGAAAGACCTTATACAGTCTGCCAGGGAACTAGCAGACTGTTTTACTAATAGAAAAATATTTTTTTTGTTGAAATATAAGTAGCAGGTTCTTGAATGGCATGATTTTTTTTCCCTTAAATCTTTCCTAAATGCATACCTGTTGCTTTTAATCATTTTACCATAGACAGCAATGCCTCTGTCCAACAACATGGAGGAAGACACTTAGTCTAAAAGATTTTACCTGCTAGAAGACTAACTAAATTCATTCCTCTTGCCTTTTCAAATCCTGACGAAGGCTTCATTTTAGATGCTAACAAGAAAGAACAAAAACTGGCATTTTTGAAAACTGTGTTTTGTTCTCTGTTTCTCAATGACCTTCTGAGGAAATCTGGGGAAACCCCCTTACCCATCTATTACACTATTCTCCATCTGTCCTTCCCTCCACTAATGGCTTCCACACAGGTCTGCACATGTGTAACTTTAGTCTAGGCCAATTTAACAGATTTTCCAGGACAACAAAATGCATCTTAAACTGTGCTTGTGCAGTACCTAGCAAGTTATCCATGAAGCTTAACTAGAACTTTCAGTACTGATACAGAAAAAAGAAATTACAATGACAACTATTTTTTGTTTGTTTGTATTAGATTCATATAAACAGGCCACTCATGAGGGTTCTCCAAGTACTGCCAGGGACAGAAGCAATTCCATGGGCACTGGAACTAGTGATACGCTTCCAATTCATTTGTGTCTTTTAGGTGAATTTTGCCCCATGAGTTTTACGCTCCTAAGACATGAAAGAGAAAGAGATTAGTGATCTGCTAATTATGAGAAAACATTTCACTCTTTTTGTTACTTACTAGTAAAAATAGAATCCACATGGACAAGAAATCTTAATCAATCTTATTGGTGTAAAAAATTGTATGTACTTAATGGACTTTGAAATATCTGACAAATTCAGCTCTGTCAAATCAATTAAAACTGGCTAATGAGCTCAAAATTTCTGTTAGTCATTTACTAGCAGATGATAGCTGGAGAGCATGGTCGTGCCAGATTCATTTCTTTGAGAAACCAGGATTAATAAAAACTCTACTTCAGTAATTAGTCAGTTTTTCACTGCAAAATTGATAAAAATCATCATCTGTATCCTCAATGCTTTACTTTTTTTGACTGTTTGGGCTTATTCTTTCATATTTTATACTTTTCTTATTTAAATTACAGTCAAGGGAAATGATTTTCAGTCAGAGGAATAAAGAGGTGGAAGTCCTTGAGAAGAAGCATCATCATGGTGCTCTTCAATTGTCTGATTTTCTCATAGACAGCACATATATTGGGACCAATTGGGTGGTTCTGGTAATGGCTAAACCCAGTGCCAGCTCTAGACATCTACTGGTCTAAATAGAGTTACACTGTCTTCCTGTGTCTGTTGTAATAGAGCAATCAGGACCTTGTCTTCCTTCAGGATCTATGTCATTTGATAGTCTGCATGTGGTACTAAATACAGGTTCAATATAAGATAACAGTACAGCTGGAAGCATATCACTGTTATATAGTCAGATGTAAGTTCAACACTGAAATCCCAGCATACTTACAGATTTTCTTCCTCAGTCTAATTTGCTGTTGAAGCTTTGCCATTAACAACGGAGCACCTGAATCCAGTGCTTCTAGCAGTCTATGTAAGAACTCCTCTATTTTCCATCATTTTCTATAAAATCATGCAGTGGCCGAGGCAGGAATGGACTGCTGGAAAATGTCTAGCCCAACCCCCCCTGCTTCAAGCAGAGCCAGCTGGAACAGTTGCTCAAAACTGATTGTTGGTTTAGTGATGAGGTTTCTCATATCCAAGCAATGACCTATATATCACAGCAATATTACTTAATTTTTAGGAGATGACTTGTATCTATTCCAATATTGTTAATATCTCTAAAATTAGCAGTGTCAAGTCAATGCAGCTGCTATGGTCCAGAATCACAGTCATTTGGGTCCTTCTGTCTGGTTAGAGTCTTTTTGTTTAAGCTCAGAAATAAGTCATTAGTGACTCATTCTATTCAAATGCCCAGTGCAGGGATCTGAGTAAAGCAAAGGTCACCTTGGATGAAGTCAGTCCAGTGAATACAAGTAATGAATCTTTCCGAATCAGCATAGTCAAACACTTGCTTCCATTCACCTGGATAAGATTAAGTGCACCTTGAAAAACCATGGAATGGTTTTTGTTATACCCCACTAAGAGTACATAAAAGAAGTGTTCTCACTTAAAGGCCATACCAGAAAAATATAGAATACCTATAGTGTTATATTCACTTATGAGTGGATCACAACAGGAGTGATGATTTACTTCTGCATCCTGAAGAACAATTTTATAAATGCATAGCTCTTTTGTCTGGGAGTTGAGCTTTTCAGCTTTACTTGTCCTATTTTTTACATCTAACTTAAAATACAAATTTTATTCTAAGAAAGCCTGTTTTTCTTCACTAACTGAAAAAGAAGTATAAAAAGTTAAGTCAGGAGGAGATTTCTACTGAGATAGTTAAATACCATTTTTGTTTGGGTTTCATGGTTGTTTTTCTTGCCTTTTTTCGTTTTTCCACATTTATTTACCATAATATCCTCTGTTTCACACATCTGGAAATAGATCTTTTCTTATAGCTGTATCTGCAAATGGGATATTGTGATACCTAAACCAAATGGAATGGCCAATCCTTTATGAACAGTATTCCTTTGGGAAATGTAATTTCACAGTTGACCTCAGCTCACCATTAACAATCTCAAATTATTTTTCTTTTCATCTTTCAGAACCTTTGGTATTTCTTAGGTATAAACATAGATCAGTGGCCTTCAATCTCTTCTGAAAATATTAAGAAAATAGAAAAAGAGAAAAATCTTCCAAGCAAAAGGAATGTAAGTAAAAAATGCCATCCTTATAAACTCGGTATGAGGAAGATAACTTCTGTATTTTATGCATATATCAAACTCTTCAACCTGCCTTTGCACAACTAAATCAAGAATTTGGATCTCTGGTTTTATAATTATTTCATAAAAAATACACAGCAATGAAGAAAGCCTAGCAGCTGGTTTCTGATGCACACAGCACAGCAGTTCCCCAGGGTACCTTGCCAGGCATCCTAGGTGGTTCAGAGAGTGGCTGATGGTCTCTGCAGACTAGACCCTATATTTCTGCAAGTACTGATTATGACTTGAGCAGAGTATTTTTGTTCTCCTGCCCTCCTCTTTTGTGTGGTTTATCAGTGCCTATAAAATTTTGTGTGATTTTATTGCTGCTGCTTTCCCTGCACTCATTCCTCTAAGCCACATCTGGAATGTTACGTGCCTCCATCTGACAGATTTCTGCTGGCTTTTCAATAGCTTCAGTAAAGTGATATTGGCATAGACACTGTAAAAAATTGGAGGCCCCTTTGCAACAGAAATCTTCAAAATATGTCCCCATCTATCACTGAGCCTTTGAGTTTGGTACTGATATTTTTGTCTATGACTATTTTGAATTAGCAGCTATGACTTTGTTGACAGGAATTGTGAAAGAAGTGAATTTTTCATTGTGATTTGCATGCAAAGCCCTGTGCTCATGAACACTTACTTTGCATATGTCTATATACAGGTTTGTCTATATGAAAGTGTACTTAAAAAGTGATACAGGTACAGGTGTTTTGTGACTGACCCAGGGTGAGAAAAATTAATATCCTTGACCCAGCAACCAACAGAAAGCCTATATTAATAGACTCTATTAATAGATTTTCCAAAGGTTTTGTGCCTCACAGTCAACCCACAGAAATTCAGATGCACTCCCATCTCCTCCTCACCATGCAGTATCTGTGTCTCGTCACAAAGGTCAGCTTTTTTCCTTTCTCCCACGACAGCATCTATGGCAATCATAAGGCTTCCTAACACATTCTGAATAAGCAAAAGAGCTCTCATTGACAATTAAATAGTTCTCTTTGCAGTATGAAAAATGTGTTTCATTTAGCATGAAATAAGGAGGATTATTTTTTTCCAATGTGCTCCCTGAAGTAAAGTATCATCAATGGAAGAGAATTAAAACAAACTTTAGATAGATCAGGTGACAGATACATTTGGCATTCACAGTTATGTACTAGGCAAGTTTAAAAAAATTCCCTTGGCTTAATATTCTTCAGGAAATTAATATTTAACCTGAAGAAAATTTAGAAATCCCCAAAAGGCCCCATCCAGAACTGCAACTTGATGTTGTTGGACCTGGCAAATAGCTGTACAGATTCCTCCCAACAGCATTTTTGTCTTCCTGGTTTCCTTCTCAGTACCTGCTGGTCTGTGATGGTGGGAGAATGACTCCTGCAACCTTGGCATTGCTATGCATTTTTGAGTCCTGGGGAAGGTAAAAAGGGTAGAATTTTCTACCTTTCCTATAGGTTACCCCTGGGATAAATCCCCTTCTGCAAGGGGGACATCATAGTGCAGAGCACAAACATGTCAAAGCTCCAGGTAATGAGATAGAAAAATAGGGTTATAGCAAGAAATTAAAATGCTGCGAAATTGTTTCCTTTTGAATTAATAACACTTTCCACAGCTTCAGTTTTATTTTATATCTCAAATGCAAAATACTTGCAATATAAGAAATGCCAGACTTTTTGCTAAAAGATGATTTATGTACTTCAAAATTATGAACTTATGTATGAAAAACTGGTAGTCCTAATAAGGCAGATTGACAACATTGGCTTATCCTATGTGGAGATATCTATGCAGAGTATTGAATGAGGAGTAGAAAAGGTAAATTTGTCTCAGATACTTTTATTTCTTACTTTACTTATGAATCACAGTGAAATGCTTACAGTTCCTTGTAAAAATTAAGCTTTCTTCTTGAGAAATACCAGTTCTGTATGTTGAATTGTTTTGACACCACAGCCCAAAGGTTTTTCAAGCCACTTTTCAGTGTTAAAACTTTTCAAGAATGTGAAAACACGACATTCATTTCTTTTGAAACTATAGAAGTTACTGGAATAGTATTTCAAGTAATCTTTTATTTCTAAAAGTACTATGAAAGCTACAGTGGCTCCACTGTGTTTTGGGAATTGAGCATGACCTAAGAAGTCAATATGAAGTAATAGCTGATATGAAATACGTTGTGATTTACCAACTTCAGTGTTAAATCACAGTATTTCATGTTCTCTTGGGAGAAACAATACAGGGAAGAAAGTATGTATGTAATTACGGAGCTAAACAATGCACACTTTTTGAGAAATAGCAGCCATCACATTATGAATTCATTCTGGGCAGGAATTAAAATGCACAAACAATGATCCTTCCAGTGTTACAACACTCCAATGTTTTGAACCAGAGTTTTTTATGAACTCTTTCTAATCATTATTTCATGCTCTGGGACATACAGGAGAAGTGTTATTAAACCCCAGTTAGTAGAATTTTAAAAAAAAAGCAACACTGGCATGAATAATCCAGAAATACATGAGTAAGTCTGTTTCATTTTAGACTATATGCATCATTAAGAAAAAAAATAAATCTCAAGTGTAGTATTCAGGTGTTAAATCTGGAACTAGATTGTACACAGATGCATCGGCATAAGAATAGGGGGGAATACTTTTAGTACAGGCAACACAGCAGCCATGGAACTGATCTGCAAACCTCAGTGCTCATGGGCTAAGCACATATTCCCCATCTCCTCTGCAGATGAATGCACGCAGCATAGCTGCATGCAGGATTTCTTACCTTGGCTATTTCTTTGGCTGTCACAATAGGTAGACTGGATTCATGCCGCAAGTGCCAGGTTCTGGTTTCAGTAACTCAGTTGTACTATCTCTCTCATCAGAAGGCAGACAATGCCTTCTGGGGGAGAACCAGAAGAGCACAGTTCTTCCCCTCTGCGGAAGACTGAAGTGGTTATAGATACAACCTTCCTTCCCAGGCCATGTGATTTCAGTAAAAACTTTAATAGACTTCAAGTCTTCCTTTCAGTTAAGAGTGATTGCTAAGAACAAATATCAGCTTCTTATTTTTATTCACAAAAACTTACCATAGATAGAAATAGGAAAAAAAAAAAACAAAAAAAACCCAAAAAAAACCCCACCAAACAAAACACCTAAAAACTGAAGACATTTCACAAGAAAGACCCTTCAATCACTGCAAGAAAGTGGATATTATGCACACGTTTTCAAATGTGGTATGGTAAATATTTCCCTCCTTATGAAAATATTCCATAAGTTTTATTTGTCTTATTAATAAATTCAGATAATATATTAAATACTAGACTCCTTTGTTAAAGTAGGCATTAGTTCCGAGACATTTTTTTGTACTCAATATGTTTGAAAGTCTGGGCCTTCCACTGTACAGGTCTCAGCCTGCCAAATATAACAAGTTAGCAGAAGAGTGTTCTTTTGATCTACTCTCCAGCATAATGGCCCATGGTTGGATGAATAATTAGAATTTTCAGAGGTAAACAAGAGAATATAGAGGCATTCAAATGAGATTGTCAGTCTTAATTGCTCTTAAAGGGAGATTAAATTCTTGTTAGAGGATATTCCAAACAAGAAATAAAAGGAGCTGTTTTTTTTTCATATTGCTGTCATAATGACTCGTGCCTGTTTCTTCTAAAATGGGTAGTCTTGTGATAAAGACATTGATCAAGTGCTCAGAAGCCCTGTGCTTCATTTCTGCTCAGCCACAGCTTCCTCTTCCCTCATGTTTAAGAGTGGGAGGATATAATCTTCTCACACCACAGGGATTGCTGATGCTAGACATGAAGAACAATAGGTTTCTTGATTGTCTAGTGATGGACAATACATCTTCTATGCAAGGTTGGGCAATCTTCCTATCTATAACCATGGATGGCTTAATTTCTTTCCATTTGTTGAATAATACTGATTTAAGGTCTATTTCAAGCTCAGACACCAGTCTTTGGTGGAGACATCAAGCAAGCTGACCAAATTAAGTGATTTATCATTGTTGACCATTTTAATATAGTTGAATAAACCAAGAAAGCTATAGTCTTCAACTGAAAGCAAAGAATTAAATCCTATGGAGGGATTTGGAACTATATAAATAATAATCATTTCAGTCCCCTCTGTGTACAACTAAGTGTGCTTCCTTCTCGAGTAAGTGGGAGCATTATGTTGATATATTAATGAAAAATCTGAAAGAAAAGTGACTCTTTATCTCTGTATTTCTTTTAATGACTTAAAAAGAATTTCCAAGAAGAAAAACAAACAAACAAACAAACAAACAAACAAACACAAAACCAAACCAAAAAATAATGTGGTCTCTTGTAAGTTTTACTGCTTGTGTATACTCCATTTCTCTGAAAATTGTGCAAATCTTAACCTGAGCGGTTAACAATGTTCTGATTTTCTTTCTGCTCCTTTACAAACATTAGAACTTTCCTCTTTAAAAGGAGAACTGCTGTTCTTTAAAACAGTGATTACCAATATCTTTGGAACTTAATCTCACTTGAGAAGGCAAATGATCTTCCAAGTGTCACTGGTTTCAGCTTGAGACACTGTCTCCATTTCTTCTGCATCCAGGATGAGCTACTGCATATAGTAAAACCCACTGGACGACATCCACAACCAGCTGGGTGGTCCCTTATTTCTGACTGCAAAATTCTAGGCACTGCAGCTGAATCTTCATAGATCAGGACAGACTAATTTGCTTGGGCTCCACACTCCAACTCTAAAGTACTTCACTCTCACCAGCAAGGAGTGTCTTAACAATGTCTTTCTACTGGAGGTTGTTGCAAGGCGGCAGAGCAACTCCAGGAAGAAAAGTAAATTGAATGATCAATCAGAAATGTACCTGAGATAAATCCGCCTTGCATGAAACTGCAAACATTAGGTTTCATTTTCTTCACATGTATAAAAAAGCATTGGTCAAAAATTATCCATTGCAGCTGATGCTGACAGTGCCTGCATCTTGCCATCCTCTCCTTTCTTTTTCTTTTCTGTCAACGTGATTTAAAGAGAGAAAATCAGCATACAAATAGTCAAACCTATATCTGCTAGAAGTTACTCAATGACTATGTAATCTCAGTGAGTAAAATCAATTTGTAAGTTATAAGTTACCTTATTACAGCTGTTCCTAAGATTTGAAATGTGATTTGCTACGCAGCCCTCCAGCTTCCAGAAACTCTTCATTTAGCAGTGCTGAAAAGAGTCCAGGAATGTCAGCAGGTGTCTGAAAGAAAATTCACAGAATCACAGAATATGTAGAGTTGGAAGGGACCAACAAGGATTATCAAGTCCAACTCCTGGCCCTGCACAGTACCATCCACAAGAGTCACACCGTGTGCCTGAGAGTATCATCCAAACACCTCTTGAAGTCTGCCAGGCTTGGTGCTATGATCACTTCCCTGGGGAGTCTGTTCCAGCACCCAACCACTCTCTGGCTGAAGAGCCTTTTTCTGATATTCAACCTAAACCTCCCCTGATGCAACTTCAGCCATTCCCTGGGTCCTGTCACAGAGAAGAGATCAGAGCCTGCCCTTCCTCTTCCCCTCACAAGGAAGTCATGAACTGCAATGATTCACTTGCTTCTAAAGTAGCAACACCAAACATATTCACATTTAGCTCTAAAAATATCAAGAACAGGTAATGATCAACAACTGACAGGAGAAAAGGTTGTAAAAGATGTGTCCAACTAATTTGTCTGATTCCAACAGTGAATCAGTAGCAGCTGGCTGAGGAAGGCATTAAGAACAAGCCAAGTACAGAATTACACTTAACTTTCACAAAATATGTAGATTTTTCTGTGTGTGCATATATGACACATCTGTGCAAGAGCTAGATGGAGTGACTTGGAGAGGATCATTAACACTGCCTGTAACAGAAGAGAATTGCAACGTAGCAGCAAGCAGAGGAAATTCTTCTACCTTTGGTGTACTGCATGAAGCCATTACAGACACATGCACACAAGTAGTAAAAACAAAGTAGAATATTGCTTTTCTAACACAGCAGTTTTATGATGAAATATATACTATTCTTTCCTTCCCAAAGTCTGGTAGAAATAAAGCCTGCCAGTGAAATTAAACAGTAACAGATCTAAAATTGATAAAAGGAAACTTATACTGTGTATAGTGTATAATCAACCTCCAGAGCTCTTAAGAGGTGGAGAAGTGGGATTAAATATCTGAGATATTTACATGAATAACAAGAATATTTGCAGTTGTAATAGTGCAAAAAAGGCCATGTAGGCACAAAGGCAGAACCCACCCATTAACCGCCTGGGGCTAAGAATGATGTTTCCCTTCTGGGAGTGCTAATGTATGATTTTTAATGATAAATATTTGACACCTTCTTCTTGTGAATTTGGTACTGGCAGCTTTCAAGAACCAGGATAATGGATTAGAAGAACCTTTGTTTTAATCAACCCCGGGTTTCTTTTCCTTCAAAGTTCCCCTTCCTGATCTACAAGGGTGGTCTTCTCCACAATGGAAACAATGCTGTGCCAAGCTATTACATAGTTGCATATTTTCTTCAAATGGCTTTAGAGAGCAGATGTTCCCAGGCGATCTTTAGAGCCCTTCCTCTATGGAAGTCTGCAGCACAAGCCGAACCCTGAATTTCATCCAGCTATCACTCAGCTCCATAGCAAAACTTCCACTGAGTTGACCAAGATGAGGGTTTGGCCCACTGACTGTGATAGACTGTTCAACTCCTGCCCCCACCGTGTAGCTAGCAAGAAATAGACACAGATGTTAGCATTCATGATGCTAACATTTAGGCTGCCTGATTTGCAAAATCACAGGTATAATCCCAGGGTGGATTTTTTTCCTTCTTTTCTGGAAGAAACCATGGCAAATGGATTACTCTTATAATGGACAAATCCTTAAATGCTGTGAGTTCAGCTTTTGATAAGTCAGTGATTTACCTAAAATTTATCTAAAACACCCATGTTTTAAAAGTAGTCAAGAAGTTTCATCAGAACTTAATTTCAGGATTTCCTATTATTTTGGCTGGCCCAGAAACAGTAAGATACATAAAATGTATCATAAGTATTTTAAAGGGGAGGAAATTTATCAATGACCCTCAGTAAATGGGAGCCTGATGCACAGGGAAATGAAAAAAAAACAATGAAAAAGATTCTGCCTAGTACCACTCATGAGTCAGTGGAAGAACCCACACCTGCCCTACTCAATTTCCCTTTGTGAGAAAATACAGCCTCTCCTCAGGGACATCAGACCTTCTTCTTCCATACTCATATCTCTCTGGGAACCAAAAGTGCAGATGCTGCAAAATTTTTAAATACCTATTTTTCCCAGATTACACAAATACTCCCAAGTATCTTCAAAAGCTTTAAAATAGTTAGAACAATGAATACAGGTGAGAGGATGCTACTGCTAGAGTGAACCTGCTCATTCACAGCATATTTCCTTTTTTGGTCCTTTCCTCCCTGTTTTTCTGAGAGACGCAGTACTAGTACTGAAGTGCTGCTGTTATATTTTCACACATTTCCAGTCCTTTTATTTCCCTGTGTTTAGTTTTGCATGGTTTTGTTTGGTTGCCAGCAGGAATTTTTTTTTTCTTTTAAAAGCATAACTAAGTACTCATGCTCAAAACTCTCTTGCAGACCCATACCAGTTTAAAAGAAAAAAAAACAAAACAAAACCAAAACAACAACAACAAAAAAAAAAACTGTTGAGAAAGTGTATAACAAGTTCTTGATCACTGTATTACCTGAATAATGTCAATCACTGATGACCTTGCAGCTCTCTAGAATAATGAGCATTTGTATTGGTTTAAAGGACTCATAAAAACTTGTACTGAATGTCTTTCTTGTGTAATGTTCCAAGTACTCACACGGGAACCAAAAGCCAAGGAACCAAATAGGTGGGATATTTGTAAGGCCAAGAAAACTTATTAGAACTTGTATCCATACCTCCAAATTTGCTGACATGCTGGGCATTCTTACTTTTCCTAATTGCATGCAAATTCCCCTCCCTGCAAGCAGTTTATACTCATAGGAAAGATCTCTCATGCTAAGAAGTTTTTCTTATATTTTATTCTGTTTGGTTCATGATGATTCACTGGTTCCTGAAAATCTTCAGCAGGAAGGCAATCCCCACTCACACCAATGAATCCCAGCGACTCAGACGGGACTTTCAGATGCAGCAATTACAGAACAAGATATATCTGTTCAAACACATTGACCAAGACACAATACAGAGAAGCAGGATCAAAATTTTTCAGTCACAATGCTAAGAACAAAACCTGTGATACTTTGCCAGATAAAGACTTCATGGGGAATGATGTCTTATCAGAGATACTTAGAAACCTGTTGTTTACAACCTTAGAAGACAGTCGGTGATTTGCAACAAAGCAACCGATTTGCTGGTTTGCTTGAAATGAACTGGTTTACAGCAAGGCAAGAGGCTTAACTGAGGGCTTTGGAGAATGGGATATTTTCTTTAAAGAAACCTTTTAACTATAAAAAAGGTAAAGAGATTTTGGTTTATAAAACCTTTTTACAGTTTATTTCCTATTATTAATTTCTTAATATATATATTTATATAAATGAGGATCTGACTAAATGAATCAGGACGTTAAATGATAAAGTTCCGTCCATGTAAACAAATAAATAGTTATTTACAATCTTTGGCAAAACAAAAGGAAATTTCATTACTCTCACTCTCTCACACATACTTGCAAGAAAAAAAAAAAAGAAAAAGAAATTTAAAAAAATCATAAATAATTTACATAGAATAGGAAAATTATGATACAGTCCAAATATTAACATCTTCATCCCCACACTGATGTCTCTCTGGCAAAACAAAAAACCCTACACAGCCATTACTCATTACCTTTAATGAAGTCACCCTACCTTCTGCTTGGAACTTGGGGATGTCACTTGAAACACCAAAAGAAACTGAAATATTTTAAAGCTTCATGAAGAGGATTTGGGGAAAAAAACAAACAACCCAACCCAAAACTAAAAATAAAATAAAAAGATTTGATAATATGAATACTATAAAATGTGCAATAAAGCCAGCAACTGTTGATTCCTTTCTAATTAATGTAGCAAGAAAATCTGTTCCAAGGGAGAAAAAGCTGATTCAACATTTAGCTCACGGTGCCCTAGAAGGCGGCAGAGGTACTGTATTCTTCCATTAGTTAACCCATCTATGAATAAAATTACACCAGCGTGTGTTCTTTTTGTGAACAAAGCTCATACAACTTAAAAAAAACAAACAAAAATGTTAAACATGTCTATACTATTGTATATCTGAGTAACTGTTGTATCTGTTTAGAATAAACACTGGTATCCCTTCAGAATTATTAAAGAAGTTCTATATACAGCAGACATAGGTAACACTAAAAAAGTATTAAAATTAGGGTAACTGCATATATATTAAGGTTCCATTTGTAAATTCCTTATTATTCATTTAACTTTAAAGTATACATGACTATAACCCATGAAACTATACTTAAGTGTAGGTCATGCTTTGACAATATCTACATTTTGTGATATGCTTTCAAAAATAGCTTTAAAATATCATTATTTGTGAATGTATTACTGATGCATTCTAAGACATGCTTTAAAATAAATTATCAGAGAAGGTAGCTCGGTGTGATAATCATAATAAATACTAACAAAATATTTATAAATGGAACCTTAAATTCATGTTACCAAATTAAGTAATAGTGGCATTGCCACCTTTTCAAAAACACACATCAGGATGTCAAAGTGCTTTTTTGCAGCTGAGGTGGAAAAGTGGTTGAGGTTAATTTTGCTCCACATGGTCATGGTATGTTCTTTATTACAAGGCAATGCAGAATATGATGAAAACAGAGCAACCAAAAATAATTTTTTGAAAGTCAAACAATAGTGACAGCTTTGGATGTTTGAATGAATCACTCTTCCCTTTCACATGAGAGTACTTAGTTGAATTCTGTTTGGCCTCAATTAAGCCTCTACTAGAGAATGCTTGAGGTTACAAATTTGAAAATTCTACCAACTGTAATTTTAATGGGTGTTACTAAAAGCACCTTCATCGGCTAAATACCTTTTTGAATGAAGAAATGTTTGTAATTGATCTTTAATATCCAAAGTAATTTTCATTGTTGGTGTGGCCCTCCATTACTTTGCTGAAATTAGACCGAGAGGCTTTCTGTTACTAAAGTCCAGTCCTGGTAAGAGCAAGGAAGTGTCAACCTACACACCCAAAAAATTCAAACACATTGTTCCTCACTTAAACACAATGACTGATAATCATCATCCCCCCTCTTCTTCTCCATATATATAAATACATTAAGTAATTACATTTTTATATGTAAACGTCATTCTTTAAAAAAGACACATAAACAAAGAAACAAACAAGTTTTGCTAAGTTTTCACTCTACAAAAGTGTTCTTATGTATCAATCTGCTTTTGCTTCGGTGGTGGGTTGGACGTTCACGTTTAGGTTTCATTAGTCCTGGCTGTAAGAAGGCACTTGGGTGGAGGGATGGCTGAAGCACTCCTGGCAGCAGGGAGGTATCTGATGAGTGGAGCACGAGGACAGAGGGCAGAAGGTACACAAAGAGAAACTGGGAGTACAAGGATGTACTGAGGTGTCTAGGTTGCATAGCATCTACAGTACTTTGCTGGTAATGCAGCAACCATTGCTCAAGCATCTGAAAAAAACGGTGAAAAAAGATATTAATTTGGGTTAGGCTTTTTTTGGTTAGGAAGCCAATCACACAAGAACAGAGCTCCACCATGGTACGCTATAGAGATGCAGCAAAATGCTTCCTGTTCTGCATTTTCCTACATATGGGAAGATGTTTATACAAAAATACATATATGCCTATATATATACAGAGAGAGACATACACATGTATGTGCAGCTACATATCTAAATGTGTATAAAAAATCATATATAAGAAAACCTGGAAAAGTATTTTCTGTATTTCAAAACATTTAAGACAAGGCACTACAGACTTATTAAAGATATCTGCTCTCTCAATTTTGCCTGTTAAAAGAAGGGTAATCCAGAAGTAGCTCTGCCTGCAGGACACACTGCAATAGCCTACAGAGGACAGTGGATACACAGAGAGAATTCTAAGCACCTCTCTTTCTCAGAGATTTCTACTTCATTTTTTCCAGGTGGATAGTATTAAACATCTGGGGTTTATTATTCAAATTGAGATTATTATAGGAGCAAAGGACATTCATGTCATTTTAACAAATCAAGGTTTATGCCATGCTATGGTATTACAGATTACTTTCAGTAACTAAAAGATACTTCTCATTTCCACTTTTTGTGTTTGCTCCCCAAGTTATTAAAGGCTTCAGCATTTTCCAGACATTTTCTGTAACTAACCTCTGCATTCATATTTGAGGTCAGAGAAATAGACCATTTCTTGAGAGAAGACAAAAAGACCTAATCGTCCACCGGCAAAGGTTGTATCATAGATTGGTCCAGAATCCACCATGACTTGTTTTCCTTCATAAACTAAAACTCTGTAAAGAAGAGCACAATTTATATTAGACAAGGAGGATAATGCAGTGTCTAGTGTAAGAGCTGGTAAGAGTCCCTAAGAACTGAAACAGAAATAATTTTAACAAGGCACCAGAAAACCCAGCTTCTTTGTAGGGATCATTTCTCATCTCTGTCTCACACCCACCTGGCTGGCAGCCATAACACATTTATCAGAAAGAGTGGGGCTGTTCCACAAGTAATTTTATGCACACCATCTGCAAAAGATTTCCCAGTTCTTTATTTAGAACAGTCATGTCTCCTGGAATGAACTATGTCATGTACTAGCATTCATGGATAAGCCCCTGTGCCTGTGAACTCAGAGGTTAGCACACGAGCGTGTCACATCACTGAGCAAAGATGCCTTTACAGCTGTGTGAACGGCTGATTTATTTAGCTTTAGCTGCAAGGGGAACATCAGAAATTGGAAGAACCACCCTTTTAGAGTCAAATAAAACATTAACTGGAGGCATGCTGAATCTCAATTTCAGACATTTTAAGAGCTTAATGAAAGCTGGAAGGATTTGGACACAAATAGCTAGATTAATAATAAATTGGAAAACAAGGAGAATTTTGGTTTTGGGGGAGTTCTTTTCAGTTTTGTTTTGTGGGTTTTTTAACTTTTCTAGCAATCACCCTGGAGATAAAAGACCTCTAAAGACATCTCTTCTATATAAGAGAGACTGCATTTCCTTGAACTTGGATTCTCCACTTCTCATGGGAGACCTTGAGATAGTCAAGGTTCTTAGTCTCTCAGTCTCTTGGGCCAAATGAGAAGTCACTCCGTAGTCTGTTAATTAGAGCAGTCTCTGCAAGGAGCGATTATGGTCCTGCTTCAATTGACAGTCCATGAGTTATACAGAGCAAGACGGTTTCACATGAGGATGAAAACACTTGAGCAGCTTCCTACAACTCAGTGAATAGGGTCAGATTTCTGCTTAGGCAGAAATGTATGCCCAGCACTTGCTCTATCTTAAAGTGTTTTATTTCCTGAAATGCGCAAAAAAGACAAGTATGAAACTGCTCCCTGAAATCAGTATTTAATAGACAATAAAAAGAACAGAAAAAGGAATGACAGGTTTCTATGCTCATGTAACCCTATTTAATAAACTTCTCAAAATATCAAGAAAGCAAAACATATGGGAAAAGTTTAATATTCATCCCAACCAAAAAATTACATAGCTTTAATAGTGTTCATATGAAATTGCTATTTCTGTACAAACAAAATTGTTTCATGACTACATTAAGGAAATAATTCAATTATTTTCTATAACAACACCCTAAAGAAAGAAGGACTTTAATGCCTTGGACCACAGAATTTGTCATGCTAGATTAATCAAATGAGATATCAGTTGAATCATGCTTTGTCTGACACTACACAGACTCTGCAAAGGAAGTTACAGGTAACAGTAACATGAATCAAAAAATTACGTTTCCTTTTGACCTGTATCAGTCAATGCTTTGCACTGCAATACTTTGATGCCTAAAGAAACTCTTCTCTTTCCAATAAATGGGTAACAGTCTATCCGAATGTGTCTATTCTTTGTCTTTCACAGAAAATCCCCTCCTCATAAGCACAAAAAAAAAATACCTTTAGAAGTAAGGTCTGACTCTGCTCCATGAAAAATGTTCTTTACAGTTCCAGTAGTCAGTAGAAGACAAAACTGACATGGACAGTTAATGCTCTATCTTTGGAACATCAGATAAACAGCTGGGCTCTAAGGAAAGTCATATGCCATAGCTCCCTGTTGTGTGCATTGCAGATGTGCTCATGGCCACTTCTGCAGTGTCTTGTGTAAGACACTACGGGAGACAGGATGCTGAAGTAGACAGGCTGTTGGCCTAGCTCCCTGTGGCAATGCTGATGTTTCTAATTAATTTCATTCACTGAAATTCCAGAGGCTGGAGAGCAATCTAAAATTCTAATCTTGCTTTGAGTTTTGCTCAGGAATTTTTGGTTTCTTTACAGAAAAGCTATTGAGAAAGCCTTTTTTTTTTTTTTTAATTTAAGAGTATTTAGCTGATGTAAATATTGGACAATCCAGACTAAATTAAATACATCTGAAAAGGAAAAGAGCGTATTCTGAAGATAACAAAATGCCCCTAAAATATTGGAAAGAACTGTCAGAAGTATCATAATTATCAGAACTAACAAAGAAACTGATAACATAGCTTTTAATCAAGAGACAAAAGTTTTACTACTAGAAAATATCAAGGTGCAGAAATATTTCTTACTTTATTAATCCTGTTTTAGGCCTGTGAATCAAATGCCACCTGTAAGCAGTATAATCTTTCCAGCCAATGTTCTTGGGATCATGCCACAAAGTACGCACCTACAGTAGGAATACAAATGCCTAATTAGAAACAGCCTGTGCACGAGTAACTGTACATCCACTATAGTAAATGCACACACAGCCAAAGCTTGTTTTCTGCAGAGCATGAAACTGAAAATAGAGTTTAACATTTGATGGTATAATCAGAAAACTTTTTTTATAGGATGAGAGTAATGGAAATTTCTGTCTTACACTGTTGGTCAGTTACTCATCCGCAGTTTCATAGCTAAGAGTCACTGAAGACCACTACAGCATCAAACCTGACTTCCTTTATGAAGTCCTACAGTTTTGCACATATACACACCCATGCTGACAGACTTGATGCTATTTTTTCTATCTGTAGTGGCTTCAGTGAGAAAGAGTGACTGCAGCCTGCGCAGATGTTACTGCCTGTGACTCACACTCAGTCGTGGTCCACAATCAATTCCTATTCATATGTGAATCCCCACTAACTAATTTCCAAAAGGCCCAAGTTCTTTCCATGGTTGGACACTATTTGGAACAGCAGCAGCTTTTCTCTCTTTAATTTCTTCTCTTTTTCTGTCATTGGTTACTGTACTGTAAATCACTTATAATTCAAACAAGCTGGAACACCAAAGAAGCAAGTGCCAACCCAGAAGTAACAAAGGATTTGTGGATAACTGAGACCTCTCACTCCTTTCCTTTTGATCACCTCATCTTCCCTTTTATATATGTAGTTTTCTTTGAAACACAAGGCAAATGTTATTATTGACACTATGGGAACTGAAGAAAAGCTGATAAATATCTGCAAAATAATGAGGTGTGAAATTCTTTTTGAGACATCTCCCTTATTTTTAAAGTATTAGTCATGCATTGTTGGCCTCAGGTTTTAAATCTCTCACCTGTCCAGGGGTGTTTCCTGTGTGCCAGAGAGCATTTCGCAAGTGTTCACCAGTACCAGTTGTTGAATTCACTACTTTGAGTGATACACCAGAATAGCCATAAGCCCTGGTGGGTTTGTCCTCCCAGTATGTCTGAGTGACCTGTTTCCACATGAGAACATAAAACCGACTGCTGGACTGGTAACCAAACACAAAGCCAGCATAGTCATCATCACGGTCTGTGTTAACATAGAATGTCCCACTGAAGTCAACGGAGCTGAACTCATCATACCCTGGGAGAGTACAAAAGAGACAAGCCATTGATTTGCAATGTTGGGTCCAGTCATCCACACCCAAGAGTCCCAGTTACATCCTGAATTTTGACAGAAGTCATACACAGTCTTTCTCAGTTTCCTTACCTGTAGAGGAGGTGGTAAGTACACTTATCTAACTATCACATGGAGATTTCTGAAGATAGATAAGTTGGTTACAAGGGGCAGTGAAGACAGCAGGCACCATACTTATGTACATTATTTCAACTGTGTATTTTACGAATGTTATAGTCAGCAATGAGATGAATGGACAACAAACATACACAGCATTGAGCTGTTTTTACTTTGGGCATATATGCTGCCCTCATGTTAGTCCAAAATTTGCAGCACCAAAAAAGTGCATTGATCTACCTTTTTTTCTCTTTCCTCATCACAGAATCACTGGTTACTTTTCCAAAGATGATGACTGACATCTGATACTCACCTACAGCTATTCCAGGATCAGAGTTGGCAGTCTGCACCAGTTCCTTGCCTTGGTGGCGAATAACCCAGTTAGGATCAATCTGAGCTGTTCCCTTGGGGTCCAGGGGGACCATCTGGAACTTTCTGAAATCAGTTTCGCTGATGGCATTGTTTTCAGGGCATACATCATATATATCTGGGACATTGTCATTGTCAAAGTCATCTTTGCAAATATCACCTCTGCCATCACCTATAAGCAATGTGAATAAGCAAATACAATTGTTTAGTGATTTATCCCGCCCCAGTCTATACATCACTTTGGAATTAGGGTGGGAAAAGTTGGAAGTTTGCTATGTTGATATAATTCACTAATGCTTGCATTACATTTTCAGTTTGATTCGTCCCAGATGTGGACACAACACCACATTTTAATATGAGCTGTGCAAATTAATTCAAACAATAGCATTAAAATCTTTACCTTCCTACACATTATTAAATCATCATATATTGTTGATCATCTTAATTTTTTTTCAGACTCTTTTATCACTGTCTCTAGATTCTTTCTGCAACAATCCAAGATGCTTCAGATTGCAGAAGTGTCACCTCTACGTCACAAGAAAGTGAGGAGAGTGTTGCAGTCAAATATGCATATGTGCTTAGTTGCTCTTTCACTTGTAGGTAGAAAAATTTGACATAAAAAAATGTAGTGCTTCAGAAAAAATGTATGAAAAAACAATGCAGCACTGTATCCAACAGGACTAACCATGGAGGAATGAAAAAATTAAGTTTTGTTACAATAATTGCTAGTTTTTTAGAGAACCAAAAGATACATCCATACAGTTCATCTACAGTTGTGCTTCTGCTCAACACTTTTACTATGCTCAGTATTTTTAGAAAACTAAAAATTATTTTAGTTTCTTAACTAAAGAAACAAAAATTATTTTGTTTCTTAATTTACCCATACTATTGATGGAAACCAGGAGATGTGACTTGCCTCAAATAGCAGGCAGTGAAAATAGGCATCTATTAAAAAATCTCATTGCCAATGGCACTGTTATTTTATGTCATACAATAGTATGAAGACTTGTAAATAAGGTACAAAAACTTGGCTAGACAAGCAGAGCAAAAAGTTCACAAATTACTCCAAGTTTTAGAAGAGAAACCACTGGATAAAACACTGGGTTGTAATGTAAAACCAGTACTGTCAGCTAATTTTGTTTCTATCCTCATGTAGCTAAGCATTTATGAATGCTCTAAGAACATGGGAATTAACACAATGGGAAATAGCAATGATCCAGCTCATTCCATGCTGACCTGTTTCACAGAAAAATGAAAATCTACATTACTGTGACTAAGTAACATAGCATTACCCCAGCATGGAGCTTTCAGAGAGAAAGCAAAGTGAGTTTTAGGCAAGAGCCAAAAAGAAAAGAGCAGTGAGAGAAAGCTGAGGCATCTAATGCCTCAAAGACTTTCTGCAGTTCAGATACGTGATAAAATGGTCCCATTTTCCACCCTGGATATCTGCCATGGAGAACTCCAAATCCTGACCAGCTGTGTGCTCCTCCACCTGTTTGTCTTAGCACTTATTGAAGAAAAGGGAACAAATTTCCTATTTTGTTTCCCTTGCCAAATCAAAGAGGTAATTCACAGAAGAATCTAATTATTCACTGGAAGTCCAGCTGACGTTCATTTGGTAGTGACCTGCTGCTGACAACACTGATTCCCTGTCAAGGAAAGTTATAAAGTGTTTGTTTACACAGTCACATCCAGCAGCTCTCTTCATAGCCTCATCTTGATATGCTCACATCTTCAAGAGCATGGCAGCAATTTTTGGCTTTATTTATCCCTTTTTCAAGATTTGTTGGACCTGCCCCTAATGACAGTGATGAGCTGGCTAAACTGATTAAATATTTGCTTTTTGTGAATCATTAATTGATACATAAATGTAGCCAGATGACTATAACACACTATCTCAGCTTGGGGGTCACCCTTATTCTGGATTTACTATTTAAGGGGCTATTCCAGAGATTGGTTAGTACAAAGATAGTCCAGATACATAATATAGGACTGAAATGTTAAATAATTTAAGAACTACTTCTGACTACCAATGAGAAACCTTCTACTGCCAGCAGTTGTCTTACCAGGAAATCAGTCAGGACTCAAGCATTTTATCTTTCTAAATGTACATAAAACCGTATTGTGCAAGTACTAAATTCTGCTTTCAATTTCAACAGCGTAGCCATGGAATGACTCCAGCAAGTTGTGTAACTTGGAACAGAAATTGCTCACCTGTATTTATTTCAACGGCCATTACTTGTAAACATTTGGTAGTTCTCAAAGGATAATAAACGTTTTCTAAATTAAATTTATGATAGCGAAACTGCCACTATTTCATTATTTAAATAATGCCAAGCATAGAGAAGGACTGTTTGAGAGTGACCAGCAACATTTCACCACAGAACAGGAAAAAAGAACAATTACATATGCATTTCTTTAACTGTGGCATGTACATCCATCAAGCCATACTTAAAGCAACCTAAGAAGAAAATATGAGAAAAGTTCCTCAGGAGTATTTTTTACAAAAAATAGTTAAAAATTAACACAGCTTTGTTAAAAGTGTTCCTCTATAATTTGTGCATATTTGATCTCCTGTCAAAGATACTTCTTAATGCTCTAACCCCGGACCAAACTAGCCAGTTCAGTTCCATCAAAGTTCATGGCATCTCAAATAGCAAAAGCAGTTCAGTTTGATCTGAAGTCTTTATCTTCAGCAGTTATTAATATTCCAAGATCAAAACCAGATACCAAGAACTAAAGGAAATTCATATGACCTTGTTCTTACCATCTGAGTCCTCCTGCTCAGGGTTGTATCTGAGGCGACAGTTGTCCCTGTCATCTGGGACACCATCGTTGTCATCATCAGGATCACAGGCATCTCCTTTACCATCTTGATCATGGTCAGCCTGGTTAGCATTGGGGATGTAAGGGCAGTTATCCTGATTGTTCTGGTGGCCATCTTCATCTATGTCCTCATTATTGTCACACTGGTCACCCACAAGATCATTGTCTGCATCAGTCTACCCAAAAAAAAAAAAAAAAATTAAAGAGTAATTTTATTATTTTTATTAAACACAAAAGTACAGGCTGGTACTTAACTGCTCAACACTTCTCTTCAAGGACTTTTGTAAAGACAAGTGATACTACAGTGACAACTGTGCTCTAAGCAAGAAAATAACTTCAAAGTAATAGGGCTACTTATTCTTCTATCAGTAGACAAGACCTGGTCCCCAGGATATTTCCAGGGCAGGGCTTCTGTTATAGTTTTCATTGCTGTCATTCTAGTGATGACATGGGAGTGTCAGTATGGGCAGCACATTTTCTGATTGCTCCTGAGTACGTGATGTTACTTATCTGCACATGGATCAAAACACTCAGGCATAACGAATGCAATATAAATCCACCTCTTCAGAAGTCTAGTAAGAGGGACTGATAGCAACTCCTGTGCTCTTTTCTCTGCCCTTGTTCTGATATTACCATTATGGAAACTGTTTTCACCATTTACCTGGTCTGGATTATGCATCAATGGACAATTATCACACTGATCACCAACTCCATCACCATCTGTATCACTCTGGTCTGTGTTATAGACGTAAGGACAATTATCTCGTTCATTAAAAATGTCTACGAGGCAAAAAAAACAACAAAAAATTAAAGAAATCGGAATGATGTAGCATCCAACACAGACAGCCACAGACTGTAGGACTCACCAGTAAAGAAGCAAGGCTTTTAAGTAGTTCATAGCCTTTCTGATTGCTACAACATCATTACTACAACATGAAATAGTTAAGACTGGTATTAGAAAGAAAAATTATAATATCGATTCTGTATTTGTTGCTATGGTAAAGTCTTCTATATGTATTTTACCAATGAATTTTGTTAGAGGAAGGACTGACTATGTCTTAAGAATTTACTTTTTCATAGATTGACAGATAAAGGGGCGGGGTATTTTTCTTTTTAAATAATTGCCTTTGGATTTTCTTCTCACAATCTAAGAAATGGCATAAAATGCACAGCTATATCAGGTTTGAATTTCTGAAGCTTTGTATAGAAACAACTGTATTAATGTTCAGCTGCCTCAACAGTAAATAATTTAATTTTACCAGAACATGTGCATCATTTATTGTATAGCATGACAAATTTTCAAAAGAAACTGTTCCTCCTCAGAAAACTTTATTATAAAACCAACAGTCTCCTTCAAAATTATAATAAGATGGAAAGAAACAAACACATGTTGGTGTATCTGTCTGGAAAAGACAAAAGGACCCTTTCCTATTTTATCTGGTCCCTGGATATTTGTGAACCTTTCAGTCAAAAAGATTTTTCTTCAAATGCAGAGCTACCATGAGTATTATTATGAACCTGACGATCAGAAAAAGGATGGGAGGACTTTAAACTGCTCAGAAGCTGAACTCAGAGAGACAACCAAAAGCTTAAAACATTACTGAAGAAAACACAAAACTAGATTTGTTCAACTTTTAGTACTTCCGTATTCTCATACGTTTGAAATGCTGCAGGGATATGATTTTTGAGAGACATTAAAAGTTTTTCCCTCTTCTCAATTCTGATCAAATCAGGGCCATATAGGTATGTACTGGTAGATGAAAGAAACACCTTTAATAATATTTTGAGACACACAAAAATGTGTATTTTTATTACTCTGAGCTTTGCATACATTCAGAGAAAAACGGATTACTTTCCTATGGATATTGTGTTAACTGCATGAATGCTCTGATGTTCTTTTCCCTCCCTCAAAGGAAAACAAAAAGTCAACGGAAGTGTTATATTAGACCCTGATTACTTTGGAACACAGATGAAAGAAAGATTTTTATTATTTTTTTTTTTTAAGATTACACTGATACAACACTTGATGTGATTTATTCCTCGATAATATTCATTGTAGTCATTCAGGGACTATATGGGCAAGTATACTGCACAGGACAGATAAACCTGTCTTCTCTTTCTTCTTCTGCGTTTTTGAGCTGCTAGACCCAATTTTGTTTCATGCATAAAAGTAGGTAGCCCATCTTACTGGACATAAGTGAAGTGCACTTGTGGAACAGCACTTATTTCCCAAAACTGAAAGCATACCGTCTCCGTCAATATCCACAGCACAGGAGTCACCCTCCCCATTATTGTCCGTGTCAATCTGGGCAGGGTTGTGCACATAGGGGCAATTATCACAGCGGTCACCAACTTCATCCTTGTCATAATCAAACTGACGAGGGTTGAACAGAAGAGGGCAATTGTCCTAGTAAGAAGAAAGAAGATTTCACAGTATAAACCATAACTCATGACAGCATACTATGAAGTAGTAACTCCTCCTGTTCATCTTGGACAGAGGTCAAAAATCAAAATATTAATCCATTACTTTTTCAATGGACAAGCTGTACCTACACTGAAGATCTTGGTCATAACAGGATGGCATCTGGACAGTCTGGCTCACTCTCTGGTTTTGTGATTTTGTACAAAGCATGTGAATTGAACAAAGCATATCTCACAAGGAGAGCAAAAAGTATTTTAAACCTGTTTGTACTCACATATTTAAAAAAGGTGCATCACTCGTACACGTATTTTTTTAATTTTTTTTAAATCAGAACTTGTTGCAAGATCAGGCCAACTTCAGCTGCATTTTATAATTTTTGGAAAACAAAAAAACCCAACTAGAACTGCTATTCTCACTTCTTTTGGAATAAACTAGTGTCGCTATTTTCAATTTCATATCGCATATTTTGATTTTCCCATTTAAACAAGGATTGACTTTTTAGTCCATTGTGTTTGATTGCACATGATAATAAAATCTTAAAAGATTTTTAAAAAGTTAAAATTAAACACTTTCATTTACCTAATTTTTCTTTCCCTGAGACCATTCCTTTTCATGGACTTTTGAGAATTTCCTATCATTTTAGCCTCTAATTTCAAAGTCTGCCAGAAGAATGCTTATGTTTCACACATCCCCAAATTACACATGGACTTTTGCTCAGGCACAAGCAAGTATGTGAAATGCAAAGAAGAACAAAATCAAAGCAGACCAGTAGGACTGAGTGCTCAGCATCATGAAATCTGTGGGGGGTCATAACGAGTAACTCTTTAAACTACTTCTTCTCTACTAGCACAAAAAAACATTTACTAAGAAATAATTTTTTAGCACAATATTTTAAATTCCCCAGAAATACATTTTATATAATAAAGGACAAGAAATAGAGTCAAGTCAAAATTTTATACTGCTCATAGAACAAGTTCTGGCTTTCCAGGGAAAGTAGTGCAGAATAATTTATCTGAAGCTCTGAACAATAAAGTTCACATCTATTGCCATGGTTTTCCTTAAAACCAGATGGTTAGGTCAAAAATACTGCAGACAGACACATATCTTACTTTGTCATCTTCAACACCATCATTGTCATCATCCTCATCACAGGCATCTCCTTTACCATCTTTATCAAAGTCTTCTTGGCCAGAGTTAGGCAAAAGGGGGCAGTTATCCTGGGCAAAATAAATAATCAATACATTGTATTTACATTATGTCAGAATAACTTGTCTGGGCAGAAGAGTAGATCTGGTACACCAGAGACTATAAAACAAGAGCAATTAGTCACAAATATTTTTTTAAGCGTCTGTTCTTTTGCTGCCAAAGATAGTAGTTCATTTGCTGTTCTTATACTGTAAAGTAAGTGAAATGCATCTGTAAATCATTCTATTTCTCAGATCCTCTTAAAATGATGTTTCCAGTACATTTTAGATGAAACTAGCAAAGAACAAACACACCACACACACAGTCATGCACTCTTACATCAACTTTTTATAGACAATTCATGAAGCATGTTTGAAGATTACATAAAAAATGTGCATGCTTCGTTGCCAGAAAAATAAAGCCAGGAGAAGGTCATCAGAATTAGTTCATATGGAAAGTTACTGGAATGAAGTAGTAGAGTAATGAAAGGGAACACTGTAAGAAAGGTTTTAAAAAAAAGTGTCTTTATACTCTTCTGTGAAACACTAACTTTGCACTCCCATGGCTTTGAAACTAAAAGGCAAATGTATCTCTTTATTTTGTACCAGCTTTGTAAAGATTGACTATTTAACCAAGCAAATCCTAGGTTACACTGCAAAAACTAAGAAGTAAAATGGCTTGCCGGACTTTTAATATGCATTTTTTAAAATAGTAAAATCAGTTAAAATGGATTGCAATTCTACCACTTGCTATGAATAAATGCATCTACAAAAACACACTGTTATTCTCATTTATACTCACATTCCAGATCTACCTCAGCCCAAAACTGAATCTGTCAGTAAATTGCAGACATCTTTTATGTAATACATACACTAAAAAAATAATATTATAGTAAGATTCCTAGCCCTGTTTTCAGTCTCAGTGGTTCTAACAGATAATTTAAGAAAAAGAAGAACAGGAAAATTTGTGACAAATATGAAAAGCCAAACATTTTTACCAAATACCTGTGAATAGTCTTGACTGTCCAGCTCAACACTGGCTACCAGTGATACAAAAATTTTTTTGAAACAATCAAAGAAATTAATCAAGACAGTAAGGTAATTTTCAACCATTATCAGCTCAAGGAAAGAAGCTTTTTAAAAGTCAAAATACTCAACATGGATATTTATATATCCTTAAATATAAGAATATATAAGGACATGAAAATATGTGGTATTTTTCAGGGGCATTTTTGGGGGGGTGGAGGGGTGCCCTTAAATGAAGTACTGGTGTCTATGAGATCAACACACACAATATAGAAAACCTGAATCAACCTTTGGAAACAGTTTTGTTTCGTTTTGAGTTTTTTTAATGGGTTCAGCATGTTGGGTTTAGTAAAAATTAATCCTTTGTGTTACATCATAGGTCAACATATTGCAGGTTCTGATGACAGGAACCAAAAAAAGGATATATGAACTGCAATAGCTGAATTGGCTGAATCCACAATGAACAGACATCAGCAGCAGTGAGGAAGATCAACATTTGGGACTCAAATTTCCATTCATATCTGAAACTCTTCAGTTGATAGAGCCCAGATTCACAGCTTCAAGTGGATTACACGAGTGACCTACTCTCTCAAACAGCCTGATTTCAAATTTTCCTAGTGTCTTGATCTGTATTTGTTTTAACCACTGTAGTGGTCTAGGTCTCAGTCATTTTTGCATTCATTTCCTCACTTTTAAAGCAAAAGTTCTTGTGCTAGAACTTCATGAGGATTTAGAAGTAGACCACTTTAACATGGAGAGGGAGTAACCAGGGAACCATGGTGGGAACACACTGCTAAACCTACATGTCACCAAGTTTTAGGCTCCCTGATGCTTATTTTCTCCTTGGTGTAGGAATGTTCTATTTTTCACTACAACGGTACAGCTGCACAGTAAGACTGAACAAGTCTCCTGCCAGGTCTGGATCCAATGGTGGCAGGCAGGTCATTCCCTAGGGGAAGGGGAGAGTAGGGTCTTCACATCTCTGAAGGGTGAAAGAGGCTGAATCTCCCATCCTCTCCACCTGAGCCTTTGCACTAAGGCGAACTCCTCAGTCTAGTTATTCATATTCATTCCTCTCTTAGGGTCTTATTGTTAAAAACTATCTTAAGCTCTGAATCCAGTTTTCACAGACTGTGGTCTGCTTAACTCTTTTAAACAGAATGGGTAATTCAAGAAAGGATTTAGAAGCATAGCCTTTACTGTGTCTTGGGCTGTCAGTATCTTGTTAAAAGCCTTGCAGGTGGGATTTCACACCAACCTGGGTTCAGAGATTCCTGTTTCATTCTCACTAGCTTTCTCCATACTCATGCTTTAGGCAGCTCCTGCTCAGTGCGCTAATTCTACTCACAAGCATCCCAGTCTTTCATTTGTTTTGAGTAGGAAGAAATCCAAAGCAGAGGACCCTGGATTTAATTTTGAGAATCCCTTACTGGATCTTACTGGATTAAGTGAATACACATTTCACAGCATCTCCTAGAAAATAAGCATGCTGTAACAGTCAAAACTTAGTTAAAGCAACCAGCAGCTTCATGAATTAAAAGCATTACTCACAATTATTTAGGAAAAAGAGAGAAAATTTAGTTATCACATGCCATTTTTATCAACCTTTTTTACTTACCTTCACACAATGGTATGTTGCATTAGCAGCACAGACCAAGTTATTATTAGGCCAGCCATCCAAATCCGAATCCTCACCACAGATGCGTCCATCACCAGCATAACCTGTCCTACATTCACATTTGTACATTGGATCACTGAAATGGCCCAGATAGATGCACTCTGCAGACTTATGGCAGCTGTGTGTCTTGTCCTTGCATGGATTCTCAGGTTCACAGACCTACAAAAGATAGAGCATGTTCACTGAAGCCTGATATTCACAGCCAACTGTGCATGCCTCAGCTTTGTCAAAATCAGGCCAGTTATTCAGAGACCAGAAGACAGGAACTCTGTGTTAATTGTGGTTAGTAAGTCATATTTCTCTGTCAGCCCACAACTCCAGCAAATGTGTACAATGAAAATAATTTAAGAAAAAAAAAAACACACAGGAAAAATTGGACATTACTCAAACAGCAATTAAAGTGATTAACACTTTCAGAGCTCTATCTGCCTTCTTCCAGATGTCATTAATCCCCAGAAATTAACTAAGATAGCAAGTAGACTATACTCAGCTCTTTCCTTAAGTGTTCTGCCTGACAGTATGCAAAGACTCTCATTTTCTTAAATCAAAGAGACCCTAAGGAATTCTCATGTTCACTTCAAGTTTTTATTACCTCTTTCTTATCATTTTCTTATTTTCCTTGACAGTATCTGAGACTCTTACACAGATGTTTCACATGTAGACTTCACATATTGAGCTAATCACAAACCGATTCAACAGCATCAAAGAGAAAGCATCCCATCACATCAATTTTAATGTTTTTGTTTTGCCTATCTAGCTGTAATCTTAAGTGTCACTTACACTTCCTGTTATCTTTCACCACTGACAGATTTTGGCCCAACAGAATTTAGGGAGTGAGAACTTCAGACATGTATCTGACGACACTGACATTAACAGTGTTATATTTATGAAGACAATCCTAATTCTTCATTTTTCAATCTCCAGAATAGATATACACACCTCAGAGAAAGGAGTGCAAAGCAGGGAAATGTTTGCTCCTGGTATTTTAGGTTCATTTGGTGCAACTATGCAGATGCCTAGAGAAAATAAAACCCTTAAAAAAGACAACCTCAAATTCAGTGTTTTGTTACTCAAATCAAAAATACTCTGGAACAGCATTCATCTATTTCAGGTTATTTTTGTCTGGTACCCAAGTTTATCATATTCCGTTCTTCACAGATATTTTCAGATGAAAATTACTCAGTTTCAAAGCCACCAAATTCTATTCAACATCACTTACTTGCTTCTCTGTCTTGGCAACTTCCAGCCCTACTCCATAGGGCTGACTTCCTTTATAGCGTGGAGGACAGGGCAAACAGTGGAAACCCGGATTTGTGTTCACACAGCGATGGACTTGATTCACTTTAAAGCAAACATCTGACACAGCTATACACTGCAAGTAAGGAAAGAAAGAGATGGTTGTGCAATTCCCAAATAACAAAAATTTCATGGTGATTTCCTGATGCTAATGGAAACAAAGTCCATACCTCATCAAGATCCTCACAGACGGTGCCATTGCCAAGGTATCCGGCTGGGCATGGCCCGCATGACCAAGACCCATCTGGGTAACTGTTGCATTCTGCTCCAGGAAAGCAAGGATTTGACAAACACCCGTCTGGCAAAGATACACAAAAGTGTAAATTAAGTGAGGAATATAAAAGGCATGTAAAACTTCATTTAAGGAACAGGTTCACTAGCTTAAATCACACCTGATGCAAAAGACTCTTACAAAACCCCTTTGAATTAGGGCTATAAGTGCACTTAATATACTACTGATTTAATGTGAAAAGACTACAGATTGCTACATCCAGCTGAATACATTACAGCATACTGAATCCCTATTTCAGAAATGCATACTTGTTCAGAAGTCACTATCAAGAATATATACAAAATTGCACTAAACAGCACCCAAAATAGTTAAATGTCCTTTACTGAAACAAAGATATAACTAAGAGATTTATGTAGTGTCAATTCATAATTAGCTGCTAAAGAAATAACAGCATTAATAACTACTCTAACCGAAAAAAGAATTACTAAATACCAACCAATTGGGCAATCCTTCTTATTGCACATATCATGTTGCTTGGTATCTCCCACACATGGCTTTCCTCCATACTGTGGCTCTGGACTGTTACAGAGGCGAGACCTCTCACGAATTCCTCCTCCACAGGTAACAGTGCAGGCAGACCATGGAGACCAAGGACCCCACTGGCCATTTACTAAGAGATTCAGAAGAAAAAGCATCACAGGCAATATACTGGGGACAACATCTGGTGCCAATGACAATAACCCTTTCTTCAGACCCCTGACTGGAGACAATTTCTCACCACATACATAGAAAGATGCTGGCAGAGCTCTGCATTGAGATAACAACATTTCAGAAACAAACAAACAAATGAAAAATACCCAACTGCTTCAGAGGTGTTTTTTGGCCAATAATTCAAGACAGCATGCCATGCTCACTGGTACAGTGTGTTTCTATTTAAGTTGATCAGAACCAGTACAGTGCCTTCAAAACTCCCTACTAAGCTTTCACTTTGTAGAGAGAGCAAGGTGTGACCACAGGATACAAACTTCTGCCAAGCCAAACACGAGCTCTATGTGGTTTTTTTATGGTAACATCAAGGTTTATGCTCAGTAAGGTTGGAACTATTATTCTTGTTTTGAAATACATTCAGTGTGTCTTCAATTGTACTGCTTGACTCTGTAATTTATTTCAATGATTTTTCTGCATGTTTTGTATTGGTAAAATTCTACTGATCCTGTTGTCTTCAGTTCTGAATTTTCTCGAAATACAAACATCTTTGAACTAAATTGTGTTTCTACTTGGTACTGAAATAAAACAAACCCAAAGATAAAGACAATGGTGTGTGTCTTTTAATAATAACAAACCTTAAATAAACTTTCACTAATTTCACTGCATAGATAGATCAAAAAACAGATGAAGTGTTTTTAGCTATTTAAGTACTACTGGGCTAGAAACCTGACATCAGTTTCAAGCTCATATCCTGAAAGTAGAAAGGAAAGGCTGAACGGAGGAGGGAATGAAGACATATACAAAGAGAAACAAGTGAGGAAAAATTATAGGAAAGAAAAGTGAAAGTGAGTCAAATGAATGGCTTCCTAAAAGTTTTAAAAGTGTAGATGAGTAAGAAAAAATTATAATAACAATTAAATGTGTTGAGTATATGTAAAATATGCATGCATACTTTCAAAGAAATCTGGCTATTGAGGGACTTTATGTCTACTCTTAACAAGTAGAGTGACATCTTCCTTCTAGATAGAAAATTTATTTTTTCATATGCAGAGATAAATCTCTAAACTGAAATGTCTCAAACTTACTATTTAAAGCCAAATTATAACTTTGAAGGTTTGCAAAACCTATAACTGCATTGTTGTCTTCATTTTTAAAGCATCCTTTTGTCTTACTTCACTCATATGCTAGAGTTACGTTTTCCATCACAGAAATTCACTGTACTTTATATCTGAATAAAAAAAATTCAGTTACAGTATTATCGTGCCATTTTTGATTCAAGACCAGAGACATACCTGGACATGGAACTTTCTCACACTTCTCTGTTTCACGCCCATTTCCTACACAGTTTTTCCCACCCATCTGGGGAATAGGAGAATTGCAGAGGCGGATGCGGGTGATATTCCCTATTCCACAGGTAACTGAACAGGAAGACCAGGGAGACCAGTGACTCCAGCCACCATCTTGACGTACTGTCAGAGAAAAGAGCAAAACTCAACAAAACAGCCCACCTGCAGTACTAATATAAACTCACTTGTGAAATTAACCTTCTAATGAGCCTCTCACTACATCTGATATATGTCCAATCTCTTTCCCACCACTGTCACTTACAAAGCCCAGCATGCCAGCTCAGGCATTCAAGCAAAGCTTTCTTAGGAATTTCAGTGACCAACATATGACTAAAACTGATGTTAGATATTTTACCTAAAAAATAAACTCGTTCCAATGAAACAAACTTGTTTAAAATGCACATTTGGACATCTAGCAGCTTTAGCTGCTAGATACTGCCATAGGTACTATATTAGCCCAGATATAGCAGGAACCTGCAATAGTCTTAACTACATTTCTGGAGTACGATCTTTCTAAGTGCCTTAAATATAAAAGCAGTTTTATATTTTGCAAAAGTCTTCCATGATTACTGCATTCATAAACACAACTAAACTAATCGAATGGGCCAATAACCGTGAATGAATGGCAGATCTAAATGCGGCCCCATACATCGTGATTATGAATTAAATGTTGTCTCCAAACTGAATTCAAACAAGAGACTCCAGTTCATAATGTTAAAGAAAGGATCACTCACCATCTTTTTGTTTAACAGAGCTGGGCCCAGAATGAATGTACCTATTAAACTGTCAGGAAAAGGAGGAGTATTTGAAAGTAGGAAGATGACAAAGAATCTAATGATAGCTACTTTAACTCTGCATATATGAATGTTCCAATGCATACTGTCCTGACTAAGCTTGGTTTTGCTCACAGATATCCAAAGAAGCTATTAAAAAGGGAGAAATTGTATTACTTACTGCGATGGTCACATTTCTTAAAGCTGCACATCCTTGTCTGGATGTGTGGGCCTGTACAAGCACTCCTGGTGACATCACATGACCTTCCTCGCATCTGAGTCCCAGAGCCACAGGTAACTGAGCACTTTGTCCAGTCTGACCATGGTGACCAGCCTTCCTCACTGTCATCAGCTGCAGAGCAAAAGGTAAGAAAAAGTGCTTAGTTTTGAAAGTTGCTCCATTATCCTATTCAGAAGATTTTCACTTCTCTTTTTCTGTAGAATATCTACATTTAGATATTCTACCTTTAGATAAAAGGACATTTAGATCAGTCCTTTTCTACTTTTGCTTTCTCAAGCTGCCACTGAAGTTAAGGAATTATGATTTAATATAATGAGAGGTTAGTCCAGATAAGAATCGTGGATCTTCATGAACTTGTGCACAGTGTGTTGGCATGAGGCATTGATCTTTGAAGGAAGAACACCTTATCTCTGGAATGGACTGAGCCAAAAATTCGAGTTCCGGCTGCCTTTGAGTTCAGAATACAGGTCAGTATTGATGAGATGTGTCCCCCAGGTTGAATACCACATAACGGTGAACATGATCAAGAGCACATTGTAAGAATATGCCCTATGTTCTGAATGGGCAAAAAAATCTTCCAAGTACATTCCAAAGCACTTTTAATTAGAACATCTAAGCAACGATTTTCTTCTGTAACAGACCTGTTCAGCACAAAGAGCAATGTACTGAACCAACACTGATGTCAATTAATCAGCAAAGTTCTTAAAACTACTGTCACTCTGAAGTCTAGTTCATGCTCTGGAATGCTGGCATAAATGTGGAACATTGTCCAGGTTTATAAGTAAAGCACTACAGGAAAAAGAGAATATATGATAGAGAAGAAATAAAACAGAATAACAGAATGACAGTAACAGAGAGGAAAAATAACTTGCACTCTAAGTAAATATTACATCAAACTGCATAAAATTTTTGATCTGAAACTTAAACATCCTCTTCAAGGAGATAAGAAAACATCCTAACTTATGATACTATGTTTTAATCAGGCAGTATGGAAAAGAAACAGTAGGCACGGTGCTATTGCAAACCAACAAAACTCAGAATGCCCACACTTGGAAAACAACTGGCGAGAAGCATGCTTTTAAAATTTTGTGTCCAACATAGCTAAGCACGTTATCATCTTAATTGTAAGCAAGCAATATAATCACCAAAGAGAGAGCAATTCTTCCAGAAGGTAACTTCAAAAAGCCAAGTTACTTCATCTGATCTTTGTTTTCAGGTAAGTTTTATATTTGATCTTATCTGCCTTGACCTCTTACTTGCTTTGACTTTTCCAAAACACTAGTAGTGATTTTAAATACTGCCAAAGACTATCTTTGGCTAAATACTCACAGTGAGAGCAGACTGGACAGCATTCACCTTCAACAAAAGATGGATCAGCACAGGAAACTGCTGGGCAGGTGATTTGATGGCACACAATTTTAGAATCCTATGGGCAAAGAAATCAACTTACTGACTTATGCTCACATACAGAAGTAAGTGAAGGTGCATATCTGGGGAAGCTTCATATGTGGAAATTCTTTGATTTCTTCTGTCATTGACATGCAGACTACTTTTTATAAATATTAGTAAGTCCAGGCCAAGATCTAAGTAAATATGACCTGATCTGGACAGTTGAGCTGGATTAAAACCCCTGTCCATTTCTACAGACAAGAAGGATGTTTCTAAAACCTTACCTGGCAGGTGCACTTGGTGCAGCTATCCACAATCCAGCTTTCATTATCTGCAAAGACACGACCATCTTGCCAGCAAACTGACTGGTTCTTCAGTGTTTTGTTAGGCCCAATCAATTCCCACATAATTTGGTTCTCTTCAGACTAGAAGATGAAGTAAGTGAAAACAAATTGTGTACTTTGTAAGCAAACTGCTTTAACTAAACCAAACATAAACATTACTGGATTTAATTCTCCCATTAAAAAATCTATACTTTTCACATATTTATGTACACAAAGAAGATGATCTCAAGTATCGCGAAAAAATACTACATAGCAATTCTTCCAGTAATGGTACAAACACAGTCACACAATATTAAGGGAAATCTGTTCTTAGTGGTTTTGTTTTCTCCTAATATATCTTAGTTTTAGGTGAGGAGATTTTAGTCCTGAGATATATGGCATAGTAATAAAACTCCTTCAGAAATAATTAACTGATTCGGAATAAGAAGAGGAGCTGCCTTCAGTTAAATGTCACCATCATACTTCAACTATGAAAATCCCATACATCTACTTACAGTTTAGGTACCCTGTGTAGCCACTTACTGATGTATTTATAAATGCTCTAAGTATGGTAACAATGCTTTAGCAGTACACAAGAAAGGCTGGGATTGCTAGCTTTCAATTTCCAAATCTACAGTAACTTTAAGAGGATTGATTTCCCCTATCCATGAGTGCATTGGTGTGTGCTCTTTTAAATCCAGTCCGTGAAAACCAAGCCTTCATTAAAGCATTATACCCAAGAACTACTTAATTAGTCACAATGAAAACAGGACTTCTCTACATCATGTAGGTATACCAACAGGTATACATATGTAATACAGAAATCTCTATTAACAGCCTCTGGCGTAAAACAAGGAAAGAGCACTACACAGCAGACTTCTTTCAGTTCTTCAGACTTACAGGTACCTACCACTTTTTGGAGGTTATCAGCTAAGTTGTTCACCACAATGCGCAGGCCAGTGAGCTCCGTGAACATTGATCCCAGCTCCTCACAGGAGCGGTCACAGAACTCAGCCTTTCCTGGCTTCTCACCCACGTACTCAGTTGTGATCGCAGGGCTCAAGTGAAGGATTTCAGTGCTTTCATTGATGGTGTTCACTTCAGCTGGTAGCAAGAGAAGGAAAGGGAAGAGCAGCATATACAAAGTTCTTTCACAGATTATAGATTCCTGCTGAAATCACAGGTTGGCACCCATGGGTAGGGTTTAAACACATCTATTTTGGCACAGCTTCATGCTTATTATACCCATGAATAAAAGGGAGGGGGTTAGATGTCAGCTGGTTCCAATTATAGGCTTTCCCTTTTCAAAATTAAGAGCCAAGCTGTGTCTCACATGGCCTGCACTTTAAAACTGTTGGCATTGCAACACATTCATTTATGAAGAAGGCTAACAAAGAAAACAGTATCAAAAAAGCAAACCCATTTTATCTACTCAAGGGACATCAGAGGTTTCAGATTTTTTCATCACCTATCTCATTTTCATGATACAGAGAAAAAGGCAGGAGAAAGTTTTCTTGCAGAAAGTCTTTGTCCTTTTTCTGTCCACAAATACCATGGTGATTTGGACCAAATTTGGGCCATTGTGCAATTTATAGCAGACTTTGGGCTGCTCTATATTGCACTACCTGGTGCTAAGCTCAGAGGAGCTGTTATAAAAATGTTTAAGTTTAATAATGTTAAAGTTTAATTCTGAAGTGAAATGGAAACTAAGATCAGACAGATTATTTGATTTGTCACTCCAAACACTCCTCCAACAGGCAGATTGTAATTAAAACAGGACTTTGCATGCATTATACAGGGAGAACTGGACATGTTCTAATATAATTTTGAAAGACATCCCTGTCTACAGTAAATTTCTGAAAAATAATATCACAGCATAATTTTTAATTCATAAAAAAGCACATAGATAGCTAAATAAAACAATCTGTGTTCTGTTAAGCATTTAAATCGCCACCAAATACACTCAAATTTGCTATCAGCTATACAGAAATCCATACTGCCCTGTCTCTCAGTAAAGACTTATCTACCAAATTTAGTGATGTTGGAATGGCTCAATGTTAACAAACAGAGAGATAAGCATAGGATATGGCAATTTCAAATGAGAAAAACAACACAGGAATGTGTGCCATAAAACATATGATTCAAAACACCTCCATACTATTCAGTGTTGACAAGACACAGAAGGTGGCAATGTTTCAAAAATTTTAAGGGCTTATTTTGATGCTTCACCACACAATGTAAAGTGTATATTTAAATACAAAAGGAAACGAAAACGGGAGCAAAGTATTCTTCGTTCATTTAGAAGGCTAGAAATAAAAGAACAAAGGACCAACCCATAATATGATATTAAATGATTGCTTCTCAACCAAAGTTGAAATTGGCTTGATGTGCTTTTAAATTAGCTATGAAGCATCTACCATTAGCCAAGGTCTACAAAATAGTATTTGCAGTTTTCCAAATTTGAAGTAATTGTCCAGCTTCATTTACAGGATGGGAGAAAACCACATAGCAGACCAGAACTCTGTGTCATAACAGTTTACTTCAGCTGCTTTTTGATTCCCTGGAAAGAATGCAATTTTCCTACCACACTGAAACACTAGATTTCTCAGATCCTCCCATAGCACTTCTCAGGTCATTAGTTTCATATTTTTCAAGCCAACATGGAGTGTGCCTTGACCGGAACATTCTGAGGACATTAATAAAGCTGCAATCTCAGCAGGAAACATAAACCAAAACTATGTTAGAAGACCTAAATCCACACTTCCTACTGGTACTTGGCAGTGACCGAAATAAGATGCCTGGGGATCACTGGGAAATCAGTTCTCTGCTGCTGGCTTCCTGCTAATTTCCTAAGGACCACATGATTATCTTTAAAATGAGAAACCAGAAGAGCAAAATGTGCATCCTTTCACATATGCAAATGTCATTCTGTTGATATAACTCAAGAAGGGATTTTATTGATGTTCTTAGGCATGTTTTTGTCATCTCTCCTATCCAGTGCCATATAGAAGTCCTGCCTAAAGGATTTGCAGCCACCACAATAGAGACATACTTTCCTACCCTCACCCCAACAACAACCCCAAGATACCATTTCACCATACCTCACATTCTCATAGTAGGACTAAAGATACATTGGGAAAACACAGTCCTGTCCCTTTTTGTGTCCTCAAAGCTGAGGGCACTTCATTGCTAACATCTGCCTTGCTGTTATAGGACATTTACACAAATATGGCATCTTAGAGCCTGTACCTCAGCTCAAAAAGTGGGCCATCAAAATGGGAAAACACACACCTTATTGGTCAGTAACACATCACCCATGGCTTTTCAACTGTGGTAATTGTCACAAGCAGTGTCCCCCAAGGTTCATTACTGGGTCCAGTATTGTTTAACTCATTCATCTGTAATATGGATGAAGAGGCAGATGCCTCCTCACCAAGTCTGCTGATGACACAAAGCTGGGAGAAAAGGCTGATATCCCAGAGTGCTATGCAGTACTTCAGAGGAACCTCAACAGGTTGGAGAGATAGGCAGAGAAGAACCGTCCTATTCATTTACTCAGCCCTCTTGAGGCCATACCTGGAATGCTTTGTCCAGTTCTGGGCTCCTCAGAACAAGACAGACATGAAGCGGCTGGAGCAGTTCCAGAAAAGGGCTACAAGGGTAATTAAAGTTCTAGAGCACCTTTTTTACAAGGATAGGCTGAGAGAGTTGTGTGTTGTGTTGTGAAGAGAAGGCTGAGAGAGACCTTATAAATGTCTATAAATATCTAAAGGGAAGGTGCCAAGAGGATGGAGCCAGGCTCTTCTCGGTGGTGCCAAGCAATAGGGCAAGAGGCAACGGGCAAAAACTGATATACAGGAAGTTCCATCAGGATATGAGGAAGAACTTGTTTACTGTGCGGGTGACTCCACACTGAAGCATTGCAAAGAGAGATTGTGGCGTCTCCCTCACTGGAGATATTCCATGTGGTCCATGTCCCTGATGGAGCAAGGAGGTTGGACCAGAAGACCCACTGTGGTGCCTTCCAACCTTACCCATTCTTGATTCTGTAATTAAGCTGGATAGGGAATGTCAGAGAATCAGACATGCACGTAACAATCCTCTCAAGTAATTTTGATGGCTCAAGACAGTGTGCTGTTAGCTCTCTTTCGTTGCTGCACAAGAAATTTCCATCTTGTAGTGTTCTCTTGGTGTTGTAAAGTATAAGTAAAAATACTGTGAACTGAACTCATTGTTTGGCACTTCCCAGGAAGGATAAAACAAAAAACACAAATCTGTATAATTTATAGGATCTGAAAATTTGGTAGTTGACAAATGTGGTAAGAAATACATTAAGAAAATATTCTCTGTTGGTTATAGCTACAACAGCTGAACAGTATAAGAATTCCTCCTAAGGTATGTATCAGCATGCAGAACTCAATTTATTCCTTTAGGCTTGCTCTTCATAGCAGTAGTATAGTAACATTCCATTTCTACTTGGTGCTATTTCAAAGCATTTGGTCACACTATTTCTTTGTGGTAATCAACCAGTAATAATATAAAAGATTTCTAGATGCTGACTGTCACTGCTTTTTTGGTGCAATCCATCTATATCTAGGGATCCCATCTGCTTGACTGAGACTGCTCTGCCTCTGACTGCTGAATGTGCCTTCAAAGTTTTACTTTGACTTCTGGGATTTTTGTTTCCACTGATAAATGTCAAAGGATAAATATTTATCAGTCTCCACTGATAAATGTCAAACTGTATCCTTCATGAATTTATTCATGAATTTATCCTTCATGAATTTATTATCCTTCATCCTTTCATTCAAATTACAATTAGACCTACATTTTCCCACAGCAAGTCTGGTGCTCAAGCATTTTCTTTTACTAACAAAGTTTATAACTAGTTAATCAGTAGTTCTGAGTAACTTCTGAGTACAGAAAGCAGCTTGGCTGGGAAAGGTGAGAGCCACCAAATGAGGGCATGTCTTCTCACCTGTGCCATCTAAGGCCACTTCCATTCTAGCCCACTTGACTCATTTCTAATACCATCACACTTGTGACTGAGGTCCTGCACCAGGGCACTCCTCCAGAACATAGGAAATAATCAAGACTCTTTATCAACATTTAAAAACAGACTCGAGAGCTCAGCTAATTTGTCTAGGCATATACACCCCTATAGATAAATATATGCATATACATACACAATTCATTTACCTTCTAGAGTCTTTTTATCACAAAATCTCAATCTTCTGTGCCCCTTTGAAGGAGTCAAGATCTGCTATGGATTAATTTCTGGGTTTTGCATAAACATGGAAAAAAGATTGAGCTGTCTGCTTAACTGATTTGCCCTATATCACGTCTTAGCAAATGACAGAAATTACGGCATTTCAGATGGCAGGAGTTTTAAAGAAAACCTTGAAGTCCTAACTGCCTTGTGCACCCACCACATTCCTCTGACAGATACAGTTAGCTCTGATTCTTGACTGAGCTCTTGTCAGTTACAGATGCTGGAAAGTAAAATGGACAGAACCCCCCACCAGCTCGAATACAAAACCTTAGTGCATACTTGACAAATAATCATAACTCTTTCATGAGGAATCCAATACACTCCTACACACAGAGTGCTCCCCTCCTGGTGAGGTCAGCATGAATTGGACAAACAAGAACACATCAGCCAGTCACATACATGCCTTCCATATCTCTTCCTTTTATTTCCTATTTTCCTGAGGTTGTTTTGATCAACAATACTTTAGGATTCAAACCCAAATCCTCTTAGAGTCAACAAAGTTATTACCAAGGAATTCAGTGTCTCTAAGACTAGCAGACTAATTCATGGGCCCACTGACAGTCAGCAGCAGAATTCAGAAGCAACATTACCTGTCTTGTGCTCAATGAATCACAGAAAACTCATGGAATAATGTAGATATTTTCACACATATGCCTTTTTGCTTCTACTTCTATTAATTTCTTGCTCAACAGCTTTTCTCTAAACTTAAAAACAGAGGCTCAGAGTTCTAAACCTAAGCAACATGAGCTAAAATAGTAGGCTAGAGAGCAGAAATGATATCTCAAGATAGCTAAAAATATGTACCAACTCATATGTACCAAAAATATGTTGCCAACTCATTCTCTTTTTCATTTCAAAAGGATCTGTTTTAGGATAATACGTCTCCATTGACATTTCTAATTTTCAGAGTCAACTGAACAATATAATAAGATAAACAAAGCCTTACTTGACTGGCTTCTCTGGCATCCTTTTTTACGCAGAACATCCTCTATTGAAGTATCAAAGATTAACTGAATATTTTGCAAAAGACCCTGTAATAATAATTTAAAAAACAATTAAAAACAGTATGATCAATTTGGGAGTAAATGATAACTGATCTGTCTCAATTCCATGCTACTGACTGGATCAAGCCGTAAGTAAATATATTAAAAACAATCTACAGGGCATTAAACATGACCAAGAAAAAGTGTTTATAATTTTGTTATATACAATTTCAGTACCATAAGCAACGAAACTAGGTATGTTCTGAATAATAAAAGTTATGAATCAGCTATGAGCTCAAATCTCCATTTTCATAATGAATTTTAGATTATAATTCTACAAGACATTCATCATGAGGTCAGAGCCAACTTTCCTTCACCTTCGCACTTCCATCCTTAGCCAGTTATTCCCATGCACCATAGTTCACTGTTTCCTCAATTGTGCTGACACTTCCCTGAGACAACACTATAAAACCTGGTATCTACTTCACTTTTAAAAAAAAAAACCTCAAAGAAAAAAACTAATGAAAAACCCCACATTGTTTCAGCAAGCCATGTAACAGCACAGCTTCAGAACCAATTCCAGGAGCACAACTGATGGAGAAATTAGTCATGGAGGCAGCAATGGAGAGGCTGTGGGCAAGAACTTCTCGTGTCCTTGCCAAAACCAGTCACCCCATGGAACCACTCCAGCATGTCATGCTCTGGTTGAAAACTAGATGGCACAACATGATGAGAAAGAAAGTGCTTTTTGAAATTTTTGAAGCCATGAATTCAAACTTGATTTCAGCTGTGAGTGAAAAGATGTCATCCTTAAAGCACTTGGGCCAGATCACATCATTATATGAGTCAGCAGATAACTTATTTGATAGGAAAACCAAAAACTTTGTAATTGCTTAATTTTAAATGCTTTCCTCAAAAAGAAAAAAACAAATCTCATTTACAAGACTGATTAAAACATTTTATTATATTTTTTCAATTTTTTCTCTTTTTCAAAAAAATTTAAAATGAAATGAAATTTTTAAAATGGCAAACCAGGATGTTCTGTTAGGGTATGGGCCAACAGCACATCCTTCAGCTCCTTTAAAAATTAATTTGTCTCTTCTTCTTTCAAATACAAATTAAAAATATTGATGTGCTCTTATGATCTGAATAGATATACTTCAATGGAAAAAGAGTTCTTCAGGAAATTTCCAAAGAATTCTACAATTCACCACAAAAATGCAATATGTGGAAATGCAATTTTTCTGGAAATGAAAAAGGATGGTTGCATAGGAAAGCCCAAAAAATTGATTTTGTACACTTTTCCTAGACTTGGACTTTGTTTTACCAGTCCTTTGCTTTCAGGAACCCCAAACTGACAAAACACAGACCCAGCAATTAATAAAAACACACTCTGAAGAAAGTCTGCTTGGGAACACCTGTGAACCCATCAAATCCAAGAGGCATTAGGAGAACAAAACTGTGCCTATTGCATCTTCTCAAACTACTTTCTTACCTCAGCAGATACCTAAGCTTCTGCAGGTCACCTACCCTGAAATGATTCTCCCGAATGGATCCTTTTGCCACATACAGTCTGCTGTTCTCTGCTTTCAGCTGCTCATAGAAAGGCTCCTCCAGGATGAAGCTGTCAATAAGGTCACAGCCAACATAAAGGTTGTAGTTCTCCCCTGTTATTTGCATGGTGAGGTTCTTCCACTGTGAGTCAGCAAGGTCCACATCTTCCAGGGAAATCACATTCTGGAAGCCATCCACCCAATAGATAAGGTCCAGGGTGTTGGCCCGGCCATTGGAAATGATCTCAAACTGCCTCTCACTGATGCCGGGACCCTCTAAAGCAAGGATAGTGCCTCTAGATTGCCTGTCCTGTCTCAAGGTGGCTGAAAGGATAAAGCCCTCATTCTGCCGTATTAGTTTGACAATCTTTTTTAATTTCTCTGGTTTACACGGTGGTATATGGTCAAACCGAATGAAACGATATGCTGGAACAGTGGGGTCTGGACCCCGAAACACTTTTGCTCCAATTGTCTTTCGGTTTATGTTACTGACTTGAAGTAAATCAAAGGTAGTCTCCTCCTCCTTGTCACCATCTGAAAAAAGTTAACAGCATGTGACAATGTGTCTACAAAAAGTGTTACAAGAAAGAACCCTGTACATTATACTTAGTAACTGCAATTATATGACAGATGAAAAGACAAGCAAAGTAAATCCAGTACTTTCCTACTTTCACAAACAGAACTTTTCCTACTAGCATGCAAGTGAACTTTATTTTCTACCTGTCATTTTCACCTGTATGACAATTTTCCCCTTCTACATGTATTGATACAAATACTTATGATTATATAATCAAATATGTACCTTTATATTTTATAGAACTATATAGTGCATATTTGTAGACATATATATACATGCTGTATGCCATGTATATGCCTACTCATGGATGCAGGCAGTAATTTATTCATTAAATGTTTTTTAATAGATATGAATGGATAAGGAAGTTGAGGCAAATTCTTTATTTTGACTATCAGCTAATAAAAATCAAATTATGAGAATCCATGTGGCTACATGACAACAGGAAGCAAGGGATTTGCTTTCTAAAGATTCCAGCCAAGAAGTCATATGTAAATGTGGGTCTGGCACTATGCCAATTTACATTCTACTTATATTTGGTCTCTAGGTGTCTATTTCTCTACCTCTGTCTTTTTAAAATGTTCACCCCACTTGACGATTCTGTTTATGTTGCTTTCACCATACATTTCCACTGCACAAGAAAGTATAATAGCAACTATTTTTGAGATAAGTTTTGATCAATAATTTCTAAAAATAGCAATTTGGGGATATTTTTTGAGGAGTCTTCATTTAGCATTGGTAAGATACATCTACCAAAAATAACCCAGGCACTTGTAAAACAATTCTTTATGATTCCTTTGCCCACTGTAGCTCAGGTAAGCCAACATTTTACACCAACTTTTAGCTTTGAGAGTTACTCTATATCTAGTTAAGAAGTGTCAGAACTTACCCTGAGCATTTGAGGAAGCCCACAGGGTTATCAAGACAGCAAGCCAAAACAGCCCTCTCCTCTGCATTACTCCTATGAATAAACCAAAAAGTAGTAAGTATTAGGGAAATAATATTTATCAAATTCAAATATTTTAATTTACCTTGTGAAATGCCATAAACAGGAACTATACATATAAAATCAGAATTTTTATCTTGTCTGATTCTTGAGATACTTATTTTGGGGCTATTCTTGATGTCAGAAGTGAAACATGACATCAACTGAAGGGAAAAAGGATCATGGATGATAAAGTTTCATTTTATCTAAATGCCTTTAGTAATAGAAAAGGAAAGACATACAAAAGATATACACTATTATTTTCTCCATGAAATTACAGTAGCTGGCATAGAGATCATATGATACTACAGGAGATCCAGCATATTGCTAGCTATATCTTTACTCTGGAGCACAACATTCAGCTAAAAATTCTTGTAGGATAATGATATCTCGCTAGATGTAGGTTCTGAGTAATAGAGGTACTTTTCAGTAACGGAATAAAAACTCCTCTCTCTTTCTTGTTTGTGTGTAGTGTGTGTATATATAAAGAGAGAGAGAGAGAATTTACCCATTCACACAATTCTCCACACCCAACCGCAGCTGGATAAAGTGAATTTTAACGTGATGCCGTTTCTGCCGTCTAGCACTATGCAGTTAAAAGCCACATAATTGCATTTCCATATGTGTCTGCACTCACAATGAATGGAACAGAAGCATTCCCCGGAATGTGTAGACATTCAGTTCTCTGGATACAGCCAAATCACTTCAGCACTGCCAGCTCCACACATTTTTGTAAGGACTCAGGAATGCCGCCACCTCTTACTGTCTGCATTTTCTTTGTCCTACGGGGAACTCTTACTACCTGTCACCCCCAGGGTCCCACCGCTACAGCCAGCCACCGCCAGCCGCCAGGACGCCTCTCTCCCCTCTCGCACCCAGAGGCTCCCCGCGGGTCCCTACCCGGACGGGGGGCGCGACGGGCAGGACTGGTGCGGGGAGGGCTGCTGCGGGCAGGGCTGCTGCGGGCAGTGCCCTGCGAAGCGGGGGCAGGTGCCGCACTCCTCCTCCGGTCTGCCCGCCCCGCAGCCGCTCCCTCCGATACTCGCACCCGGATACCCGCGGGAAGCGGCAGCGCTGGCGGCTTCCCACGGCAAGCTCGGACCGGGCGGCTGGCGGCGCAGCCCCCGCCACCTCCCCCGTCGTCGCCGGGCGGCGGCCGCCCCCCGAGGGGGCTCCGCGGCGGGGCACGGCGCCTCCCCGCCTTGCACCTCACCTGGCATGGGGGAGCCGACGGCGCGCTGGGGCTCTGCCGGGGCGAGGCCGGTGGGCATTGAGCGCGATGCGATACGATGCGATACGATGCGTTATGTTACCGCTGCCGCCGTCGCAAGTCCCTCCGCGGCCCCGCGCCCCGCGCCGCCGCCTTTATGGGCTGCGGGCCGGGCCCCGCTGTCAATCAGCGGCGCCGGGGCGCGCCCCCGGCTCGCCCCTCCGCGGCGGTGACATAACCCCCCGCCGCCCCCTCCCCACCTCGCCTACCTGCGGGGCCATCGCGAGCCCGGGCCCGCCCTCGGCGGGCGGTGCAGGGGCGGTGCGGGAGGCGGGCAGGGCGGCCGCGCGTCCCCCCGGCGAGCGGAGCGGAGCGGAGCGGAGCGGAGCGGAGCGGAGCGGAGCGGAGCGGCGGGCAGCGCGGCCGGGCGCGCCGTCGGGGCGGCGGGGCCGGAGCGCGGCGGACGCCCCGGGAGGCGGCGCCAGGCGCGGGCAGCGGGGACGGGAGCGGGCTCGGTCCCGTCGTCGGGGCGTCCCTCCGGCCTCGCCTGGCTCCCCCGTGCCCCCAGCGGCGCTAGGTCAGCTGCGAGCTCGGTGCGCCTGCCGCCACCGCGGCAAAACCCGAGGGCTCAGCTGTCTATCACTTTTTATCCTTTCTGTTTTTAAATTGCACACCAGCCCAAAGACGAGACTTGCCCCAGTCACTTCCTCCGCTCCACTGGTAAAGTGCTCAGTTGAGGTCAGTCAGCAGCTCCTCAAGCGAGCCCAGCACCTCTGTCCCGCTCTTGACCACAAGAAGCACCCTTTGATCGCAAGAAAGGTGTCCTGGGCTTACTGAGGCGTGCTCCTCATGAGGAAGCCTTGCTTCAGGCTAACAAAAGCAGCACTCAAGAAACTTCACTGTTAGGCTGATGGCACTCACATTGGGAGGACTGCCAAGTATCTCCAAAAGCAGGGACTCCAGTCACAACCCTTGAATTAAACGGTCACTGTGCTGAAGAGCAGCCAGCACAACTGCCAGCACTATGCTCCACAAGGAACAGGAGAATGGATCCCTGTGGTGGGTCCACAGAACCTGCCCTGACATGTGGAAACATTTCAGAAGTCAAGGGAGAAGACCAGGATCCCAGCTGTTAAGTCCTGAAATGGGGTTGCAAAATATCTGTGGAAAGATCCTGCAGCTGATAGAAAGAGGCAGGGATCTGGCTCATTTGCCCTCAGATTCCAAGAGATGGAAACCTGTCAAATGTATAAGTGGACAAACTTCACAAATACTAGCATTAAAAAAAAAAAAAAGTGCATAGGAATTCATCAACTTTGCTCATCACAATTTGAAATGCCAGTAGAAAAAGTTGATGTTTCAGAACTCAGAAGACTTCAAAAGTTTTAATCTGTCACTAGAGCAGAAAACGCCAATGCAAGCTTTGCTCCCTTTCCTTTTGCCATGGAAACTCCTTCCAACTTGGCTTGCCTTGGCCTTGCAGGGTAGCAGGAGCCAAGGAGCCTTCCCCTTTCTCACAGGGTCCAGGAGATTGAGCCAAGCTAGGAGGGAGAGGGCTTTTTTGTCTTCCTAAGACATTTGGTTTTCAGTTTTGCAAAACCTCAAGAATTTTAAAAAATAGCTAATGATGTTCACAAAACCTCAAATTCTACTGAGTTTACTCATTCCCCCTGCTATATTAAGACTTAATCCTTGTATCTATATATGTAGCCGTATGGTGTGTTTTCCACAAGACTTTGAGCAGCACTGGCACAACTCTCAGCAAGAAGCTGCTCTGGAATTACAGTTGGAGAGAGTGCAGCAAAGCGTTTAAGAGACCGAGAAGGTATCTTTGAGATAGTGTGGTGTATTATTTGTAAACTCATATGCAGAACCTTTTTACAATAGAAATTTTAAGTCAGTAAAGTGATAATAAAGAGACATTTTATTGTGACTGCTTTTAACCAGCTACCTCCTAACAAAACTCTTGTTTCCATCTCTGTGGGTGTTACAGGAATGAAGGATCGATACCATAATGTTTCAATCTGAGTGGTTTATATATCAGATGGTGAACTTTGAGAAGGCAGATTTGGTTGTGTTCTTCCCTTACTGTGAAAATGCTTACTGCTCACTTTCCTCTGGCCGCCTTGGAAGAGGTAAACATCATCTTTCCAAGATTCCTGATGGAAAGTCTCAAAGAAACAAATATGCACTCTGCTTTCCCCAGCTAGCCAATGTACTCATGCAAATATTGGAATTATGTTCACATTTCTCAATTTACCTGCTTTTTCAGGGCAAGGTGAAAGTGAACAATGATAATTAGATTTTTATAAAGTCAGATTTACAAACATATAGGAACACAGTTAAGGTAACAGTAGATCTCATACTAATGGTTTTCTGTAGTGTTTTACCTTTTTCATTGTATTTTGCTTCAGACTGGAGCATCAGACACAAGCAGAGGTCCTTTTTTATTGTACTGTTTTCCTTCCGTACCAGCCCTAGGGTCCTTTCATTTTGGATAATGTGACCATCACGCATAGTAATGTGCAGTACTGAAAATCACTGGGGAATATCAGAACTCTGGTATGGCACTATCTCAGAAAGAACTGTGGTTTGATGGATCTACACCAAATATTCTGTGGTTTTGCCTAAGAGTTTATCACTGACATTCTGACTTAGCTTGATTTCAGGCAAGGCTTGGACTCTCTCCTACATTAGAAGAAATCCCACTAAAGTGGAATATGCTATACATGCTAAATATTTTATTTTTCTGCTTTTCTGATAAAATGAAACTTCATCCTTTTGGCATGATGTGAAAGACAAAGTCTGTGGCTTTTGGTGGGTGAAATTCTTATCAATTGTTTTTTTCCTTTTCCCACAAAAGCATTCCTACTAATTGAAATGGATCTAATTGCACAAGCATAATGAGGAGTCCTTCAGATTTTATCCTTCAGTCCTGGATTTTCACCTCATGCTGATAAATATTCTTTCTGAAATGTTGTCCCACAGCCATTAAGATTTTTTCATTTTCTTCTTCCTGTGGTGAAATTTGATTTTCATAATTCACTATAGTGAGGATCCGAAACTGAAACAGATGCCATCAGATAAGCCTGTGACCCAGTCATTTGGTTTTTTGAATGAGCTTGTAGGGACAAGGAGAGAGACCTGCGTGTTTCCTCAGACAGCATATTGTAAGTACTCCAGCTAAATGCAGATTTTAAGTCCTAGAATACAAGAGAGAGTGAATTCATCAAAAATGAGGGAGAAAGTTTTGACAGAGCTTTATGTATGCTTTAGTTTGAATTCTGGTGCTAGAAAAAAATGGGCATCATAATCAGGTATCTAGTTTTCTGCTCTTTGATTCAAAGGGAGAAGTGGGGCTTTCTTTTAAACCTTCCTAAAGTAATTTCCAGGTATAAAATATATCCAGATACACATGCTAACATGTTCTGTCAGTACACCAGCTGGTGTACTTTCTAATAAACTTGTCAAAGAGGGAAATCTTGCTATCACCCATTTAAAAACTTCATCTTTACTCAACAAAGTGCCATACATAAAAGCTTGTCCAGTGATTTCCACAGGATGACTTTGAGTTTAAAGCTAGGTGCATGTTGAAGTGTTTTCCTGAATTGGTTTCTACATGATTTAACTGGTGTCACACAGTAACTTATGGAAAGAGCCAGAAGTGGAACCCAAGAACTTCTAACTTATGGCTGGAAACTTTAATCTGGAAACATTTTTCCCTGTTCTTACAATACATATGACAAAGCAAATATCCATCTACAAACAGTTAACTGTGTCCTTAACCATTTTACAGAATTTTTGTATCCTTTCCCCACACGTGAGCTGCTGAACATATTAGGACTGCCAAGTATTTTCAGCCTCCAAAAAGGAACATTCCCCTACCAAATGCAATGCAAAAGAGCACAGAAAATGCTCAGTAAATCCCACGTTGTTGCTTTGGATTCCAGGAAAACCCTTTTACCAGATTCAGAACAGATTTATTACCCAAAGATCTGGTTTTATTACAACTTTTTTACATAGTTTCACATTCTATTACAAAAGTATTAATATTTTCCCTTATAAAAGAATATGTCACTACAGGGCTGACTTTTAAACAACAAAGACTATCCTGAATATCCAGGCTGTAATATTATAATTTTTATTTTATTTGTAGTACTGTGCTTTTTATCTGTCAAATGGAGTTTGGTCTGTTGTATTTAGATATGTTCAAGGGCAACCCAAATATCAAAGCTTTTTGATGAGTGAGATTCAATCCTTGTTTAGAAATAAAATATACTGAAGTTGATAGTAGTTTTAGCTGAGAGGTAACTGAATACAACTAAAATTATAACTCCAGCAATCCAGCTGGATTTTAAAAGTTGTTCAGGTCATCAGATGCCATTCCTTTCAAGAGGAGGTAGAGCTAAACTTTTTAAGGTTTAGGCCTAATTTGTTTTCATTTAATTAGCTGAAATAAAATACCAAATGCTTGCTGAGAGTTTAACAAGTTATAGAAAATGTTTGAGTGATCTGTCTAAAAAGAATTTTTATTGCAATGAGACCCTCATTTTTGTTTCATCAGAATCGTGGTGGGTCCTTGCCTTACTTGCACAACTGCCATGTGAAATGTGGATTATTCCCACTATTGCATGTGTTGAGTGCTGAGGGGTCTCATCCTAAGGCAACTTGAGGTACAAGCAAAGGACAGGAGTCCCATTCCTTGGGCAGACGTGCAGCCACATGCCTGACAGTGCTATCCCTGCTATACTTTTTCCCTGCTCCCAGCAAGGGCCTGGGCATCTGAACCCTTCCCCTTGACCCCCATTTTTCTATAGTTACAGATGGGTGACTGACTGAGAGCAAAGTATGATTTCACAAGGTACAGTGTGTCCCTGAAACATTGGATTCATGGAGATTGAATTGATCAGGAGGCACAACTGGACAGAGGAACTGAACCAATGAAAGCTCCAACAGACCAAGAAAAAAACACACTCAAAAGAATTGAAATGGGCTGCAAAAAAATTTGAAAGGCCACAGATAATAGTCTGGTGGTTTGATATCTCTCCATGTGTTCAAAACTCCCACAGATGGAGTCATGAGTCCCACAGGATAAAGTGAAAAGATGAAAGAAGGCCATTCATGAAGCTACTATAGCTGGCTATGTGTTTCTAACTGGGAGAAAGAGTGGCATTGAGCTGTGGCCTGATAGTGGTTATGAAGATTAAAACTGAACAAATAATTCCTTTTTTTTTTTTTTTTTTTTTCTACTCTAATAAGTGTTTTGCCTCTTTTTTCCCCTCATATGAACATTCACACTCAGACCACATCTTCCCTTAGCACATTAATTATTTAGGTGTGCTCGTATATCTATTACTTGCATTGTTGATGAATATTTAAAATCCAAATCATCTTGGTTAGCTGTGAATGGTCAGTCAGATGGCAGCATTTCAGCTCCACAGTTAGCACACCATCACTTCCCAAACAAATACGTGCCCATACATGTTAAAAGTGGGGCCTTTTGTGGTACTTGTGTTTATAAGCATCCATTTTCCTCTGAAATGTCTCTGAAAGACATTGAACACATAGAATTAAATAATAATTTCAACCCCTCCTCTGAAATGGTTCAAAGGTGAAGAAAATCGTTTTTTGCTGTTATGTTCTGTGTTCCACTCTGATTTTGTCTGGTACTCATGGAAAGTGAACAGGGTGAGATTTGTTCTGATGATAACCATAGACTACTTGATATAGTCATATAATGAAATGCTGGGAAAATATACCTTACAGCATACATCAGAAACAAAGCCATGTGTCTTGACACACAGACTTGCCACTTCTTGCCTTAAATTAATTGGTTTTTTGTGCTTAGTTCAATGTTTTGCTCTATTCAAGAAGTAATTAGCTTCACATCAGTGACTAGACTACATGGAAACTGCAATTTGTTCTCCTTCTGTGCTGGTTTAAAGATAAACTCTCAGGACAAATGAATCCAACCCAAAGAGATTACAAGTCAGAGTTACAATTTACTAAAAAGGTTACAATAAATACAACGATACAGAGAAAAATTGGGTTTAACCCACAAAAACCAGATGTGTAACCCAGCACCCTGGGACACAAACAGAATGGAATTTGTTAGCCCCTGTGCTGAGCACCACGTGGTCCCCCTGAGTACGAAGTAAAAGGAAAGGAAAACCTGTTGGCGAAGATGATGGTCACCGTTCTGTCAAAGTAATGATTGCAGTCTTGTTGAGAGTGGCAGTCAGAGTCCTGTTGAGGTTCTGGTCCTCCTCTGGATCTGACAAGTGGTACCAGAAGTCCCAAAACCTGAAGATTATATATGCTCAGGTACCTCCCCTAGGGCAGGGAGTTTCACAAGGGGTGATTTCACTGTTAGTCATGGGATATTTTTGGAATCTTTGATGGTCTAGGCCATTGCAACTGCCTATTGTGCCAGTCCCTAATGGCCCATTAGCAGACATGACCCTCAGGCTGGGTGTGAAGGTGCTGATGCCTCCCTGGAGCGGAGTTATCAGAGATGATTTACTGGTGTGAAGACAGAAACATTCCCATGCCTCACAGGGTTCTTGAACACCCAGCTTGTAGCCTGAGGTCTCAGGTGTGCTCTGGGCAGCTGCTGCAAATGATCCATTATTAACAGTTTATCAGAAATGACACAGAGGGTATAGAATACACAGTTTTGGTCACACCCACATAGTGATAAACTGGTCCTGGCTTCTGTAAAGAGAACACCTTCCTACAAAACATTAATTCCTCTGGTAATAAAAAAAAAAAAAAAAAAATAAGTTAAACAGCAGCGATATAACTCAACCTATGCATGATTTACTGATATTAATATTTTTCCTTGTTTACTTATCTTACAGCAGTTAACTGCATTTCTCCTGCATTACTTTCTTAACATGGCATCACTTTCCTTTCCATGAATGTTTACATGATGTGTTGGAAACAGCACAGTAACAGACTGATACTCAGTCAAATGAAGAGATAGATTTGTATTCATTAGCATCTTGTGTTTATTTAGTTAGCTAATTTATGTTGTGATAACGTTCACTTCTATGAAACCACAGAACAAATATGATTCTACTTCAAGAAAAGCTCTGCTGAGCATAAAGCTTCTAATTTTTCTCTCAGCTAACCACGTGCTTCATCTTAAATTTGCATGGCAATTTGCGTGGTTCAGAACATTAAGGAAAAAAGCTGATGATTTGGGGATTTTTGCAATTCCATGAATGGTTTTGCAAAGGTGGGAATAAGCCTCTGTGCATGCCACTGGTGGTGGAATCCTACATATTGGTGAGGTTTGCATGGTGTTCTGTTAATGCATTTGTGTAAGCACAAGTGTGTGACTGTCAAAGATGTGACCTTTGTTGCATTATCCCTGTAAGTTACCTGTGTTATGCTACATTGAAGTCGCTGAAGTTCAGACCCAGCTTGAGTAAAAATAGGTAGCCCTTGTCCAAATAAAGCACAAAGCCTTTCATTTGCCCTTAATTTGGATTCAATACATTTTTTCTCAAAAATGAAATAGCAAACAAGCCAATTATTAAGTTGATTTGAATAGTGCTTACTCTTACTCCTCATTTTTCTTCCTCCACTTACAGGTCTGACCACTTGTATATTTATAAAACTCCATTCAAAAACCATCTAGAAACCAGCTCAATAACAAGCATAAGAAAAAGTCATGGCCAAGGCAGTTTACTAGCTACTCACCTGCCAACCTGGATGATTCTTCATTCAAATGTCTAGCTCTTGTGGCAGCCTTCATTTCCTGAAATTATTTTCCATTTAGCACTGTTTTGCTAACAACTGTAGAATTAGATATTTTGCATTGTCCTTCCCCATGAGGTCTGTCTTAGCACAAAAGGTACCATGACCTTCCTTTGGTAAATACATCTTGCTTTTATCCAGGTTTTTCTCCCTCTCTTCATTTACTCTTTGTTCCAGTATTGAAGTTCATTGTGCTTCACTGAGATCTGATTTGGTCTCTGTTCTCCTTTATGAAATATGTATTAATTTTACCCATTTCCCATGAGACTGTCCCAGATGAGACAGATTGACTCAAATTACTTCCTTCTGGATTTGGAACCTCCTGTGCCAGTTCCTTCAGAGTCCTGGTGCAGAAATTATTTGTCAATGTAAATTTTGAACATGTATGAGTCTGGGAGACTGGGCTTTTCTTCCATCTCAGATGTTACATTCTTTTTCAGTACTCTTTACTCCTTTATTTTTTTAAAAATTTTTTCCTTCCCTTTTTTCCTTTTATTTTTCTTGTGTTCAAAGTCAATGTATTATTCTTGAAATATGAACACTAGGAATAAATGGAGTTTTCCAGTCAAAGAAATGATAAACATATTTTCTCTGTTCTAATCAGTACATGTATGTATGTCCAAGATTAATATGCTTTTTCATAATACTGTCATAGTGCTGGATGAATTGTTCAATTAATTATCACATTATGACCCCTTACAAATCTTGATTAGAATCACTGCTTCCTATGTTCTCATATTTCATTCAATTAAACTATGTGTTCTTAAGGGAGACCACCTCCAATTTTTATGTAATCTGAAGACCTCAGCAATTTTGGTATTTTGTTTCAGGTACATACAACTGTTGAACGTAGGCTTCCATTTAGGGTTGTTTTTCAATTTTTTTATAGAACTTTGTAGGCAAAGTGATATTCCTGCCACTGAATTTTGGATACTAGGTGAAAAATAGTGTGGCTGTTTGAAGTAGCTCCCCTTAAAGACCTTTAGATGCAGTTTAAAATTTGTGTTTTCTGTATGGCTTGCATGATATTATTATGTGTTAAGAAGATGTTAATAGATAGTCTATAGTCCTGCTCAGATTTGGTCTTGAAGAAACATTACAAACAACTGCAATGCATTTCTCTACAGACATAAAGTATGCAGTAAGGCATATTCCCTGCATTGACCTCTATGACTAAGAACTGTAGCTACAAGTTTCATTAAGTTATACCCATGTGAGTACCCTTGAGACCACATTGTTGAGAACACTTTGTGTTTTCAAATTCAGTGAAAGGTTATTAGATAATTAAAAGTTGGTTATTTTTCACAACATCACAGATGGTTAGCAAAGTCCTGATTTGTGTCCTTTATTAATTCTTCAGTGCTCTCTTGTTGTTATGATTTTCTCAGATTCATTTCTAGTAGAAGTAAATTAGTGGAATAGTTGAAGCATGAATAATTGTGTCTACACTTTGTGTGCCAACATTAGATTGAGGTTCTTTGTTGGAAATCAAGTTTTTAGTAATTAATGAAAACCTAACTGCCTGACCTCTGCTTAGAATTACTATTTCAGCCTCTTGGGTTGAAAAGCAAAGCTAGACACTTCCTCTAAAAGAGTGCATTTCGCTCTGTAAATGGAACTGGTGTGATCTCTTTAGCCAGCCTGAGATTCCTTTCAGGAGTATATGGACTATGGAGTAGGATATATTCAGCCAAATAGTGCTCCTAGTGTCTTAAACCACCTTCTGAAGGGAGCTGGCAGTTAACACCTAACCAGAGGATAAGGTTATTTGCGCCACGTGTCCTAATTGGCTCTTACAGAGTTGCTTTTTCATGCTGAAGTGTAAACTTTTCTTTCCACCCTGATTTCTCCGCAGAGGTGTACATCACTCCACTGTGAACAGGATGTAACTCTGAGTTACGTGTATGTGTCTCCTGTTGCCTCTTAAAAGACTTCTGTGAGGTGATTAGTAGATTGACAGCTTTAACATGTCACAGAGAAGCAGTAACAAACTTACCAAGCTGTAGTTCAAACAATCTTGAGAGATACCTGACAAATGATGTGAGTAGTGTAGCCATAGGTATACAAGTTGCTCATTGACCATTGCTGCTATCTCAGTTAAGGGGGTATCTGTCATGTTGTAAACACACAATAGTGAGTTCTGCTCTTGGTACAACACAGTATGACTTTATCCTATAAATCTGTAGTGATTTAGTTCTGCCAGGAAAATCAGTAGCTTCCAACTTCCTTACACATATGGCTTCCAAAAGCCAGATCTATGGAAGAACACAAAAGAAGATTTTCTAAATTATTGTTAGAAAAAAGACAATGAAAGGTCTTTTCTGAGACTTGGCCTGGTTAGAATGCTGATTTTCTTAGAAATTCAGTCCCGGATATAATTAAAACATCATCAGACTTCTGCATCATTAAGTCTGTGTTAGGTTGAACACACAGCCAAAAGGAAATGTGTTTTAGAATTTTCATAACAAAAGGCCGGCCCAAGATCTTCTTTCATCTTTACTGGATTGCTTTATAGGCAACCTATTTCACAACTGCATTTAGTCATCTGTCTTCATGATAGAAAGCAGATTTGGTGTACGTCTGCACATTGTAAAAGCGGTAAGCAGGTCATGGCACAGGATCATGAAACAGTGTCATCTCATGAATATTCCCTCTTGAGATTTAGGTCCATTCTACAGCTTCATGACAACTTAGAAAGATGTCAAAGACCACCCTTATCCCGGTAAATAATAAGTATAATGATGATGACAATGATAATAATAATATGATGATGATGATTGATGATGATAATGATTTTTTTTCTATTTTCTCTTATTTCCATGAGGAAAAGGAGAAGGTCCAGAATGAGAATTTTTTTTTTTTTTTAAAAAGGGATTATACTTGCTAAGAAAAAAAAAAAAAAACAAAAAAAAACAACCCTCAAGTAGGAAATTGATTTAGGAAAATTTCAATTTTGATGGGTTGAGAGCTGCCCTAACTATGTATTTGTTGGGTTTTGTTGTTTTGGGGTTTTTCTTGTTTGTTTTTTGGTTTCCTTGTTTTTTGGGGTTTTTTCCACTTAACTCAGAAGGTGGTTATACAACTCTCAACCAGTCTTTCTGTGGTTAACAGAGAGAGACAGGCATTTCTAGAGGATGAGTCCTCCCCTCTTAAAAGCAAGGCTAAAATGAACAAGATCCAAAGTGCTTACCAAAGATGAAAATGAACAAAATATGACTCTAAAAGTTACAGTAACAACAAACGGCTGAGTTGTCAAAGTTCACACATTGTTCTGATAGTCCTGAACATATTTTTTCCCTTATGTGTTGCCATCTATTTAACCTTTTGAAGGTCCCTTGGGTCTTTCCTGCTTAGTCTCTATGAGTTAATAATTTGTTCTTTCACTGGCAAGTTGCTACCTGCCCTTACAATTCAATATGTAGCTAAAAAAAAAGAAATATGAAAAATGCAGACACTGAAAATTAAGAGAGAAGACAAAGAATGAGTACTTAAAACTCCAGAGAGAATGAATGAGAGCACTGAACCTGTCACACAGAAGCAGGGGAAGGTAGAATGTGCTAAGTTCAGGTATAGATCTGGATGTTTAAGTCAATACTCAACTCAGATTCTGAAAGGGAGTTAATTTCCCATTGACCTAAGCTCTGCAAAAGCAAAATAAATCCATGAGTCAGTTAGGCTGGCAGGTAAAAAGTACAAATTACTCCAGCTCTTGTACCACACCTCATTATTTAGAGGTTCAAAAAGGGATGCAAGACCCTATGAAAACACCCAGGAATTCCTTCATGTCAAACCATATTTGCCCAAAGGTTGGATCATCAGTATGGACTTCTGAAAAAAATTGCAGATACTAAAGAGTGGAAAAAGCAGTGGCTGAGTAATGATGCATCCTTTGGACAAGAATGGTCCTACTTTTTCCTGCAGGTTTCACACATTCCTCTTGGGAGTCATTAAATCAGACATTTAGAAGCTCAATTCTGCAGTAAGAGTGCTAAAACTATAATTCTCTACCTAGTCAGTACCTCTCTAGGACATATTTCTTATTCTATTGCTGCTATGCTCCAATGTCTTTCTCTTAAGGAAGTGCCGTTATCTGTCTCCTGTGTGTGACACCAATCAGACTTCCAGCCTTCATCTTTCTTGTCTAGTTCCCAAATCTAATGTCCTTCTCCTGTCTCCTGACCATCACTACTTTACCCCACTCCTGACTCCCCTGACATGCTCTTCAAAGTCACTCCCAAACTATTTCCTTGACATTTTCAAGTCAGGCTACTTCTGTCTTAATTGAATTCTGAAATTTTCTTCCAAAAATGAGGACACAAAGCTGCTTCTAAATTACTTTTTTTTTTTCTTTTTTGTATGAGTTGAGGGTATCAGATGTAAGATGTGCTTATTCCAACCTCCAAAAAAACCTTACCAAATATTTTTTTTTTTCTGAAAATTCCTAAAAAATTATCTCTGTGACATCCTGAAACCCAGAAAACTTTAGTTGAGAGTATTAGCATGGGAAAAACTTAAAAGTTAATAAAAAAAGAATCAGATACCCAGAGTGCAGAAATGTTGTTATCTGCTCTGAGACATTTTTATCACATATCACATATCACATCCAGTTGTTACTGGATGCCTTGGGATAATCCACAAGTATCATATAATCTACACTACCAAATATTCAGCAAACAGAAGAGATTTATGTCAGTAGGAAATAGAAGTTGACTATATGTAGGAATGTTCTTAGGAAGGGAGGATCAAGGAATTTTTCCTAGTCAGACCGTGATCTGTTGAGTGATTATTCTAATACAAAATTTATCTCTACATCTCTGCCTAGTCCAAAAGGTTGAAGTATGGTTAAAAAAATGCCCAACAAACCAAACAACTTAATAAAATAATCCCTTCAATCCTGTACTGATTTAAAAATTAATTTGACTTACTTTATGGACAGACACCAACTGAATTGGCATCAATATAGTTTTCTAAAGCTTAAAACATGAAAAAAAATCCTCAACAAATACACAGTTCATATTTCAAGTGGTCAACATGAAGATAAAAGTGATCCTTAATGCATAAACCTCTGAAAGTAGAAAGGAGTCTTGTAGGAAAACTTAGATCTCTCAGAACAGTAGCATAGTCCTCTCACAAAGTCATAAAAAAACTGTTCACAAAATGTACCTGATATTTTTCATGAAAATTTTGCATGCCTGACATATTTTCATGTCAGTTATGTGTATTCATTTTGCATAAAAATGCTCAGCTAAGAGTAAAATCTATAGGGGAAAGGTCTGATGGTTCCTTCACCACAAATGTATAAGGTTTTTTTGTTGGCTCTTTCACCCATGAGACTTGGGAAATCTCAAGTGGCAACTACTAAATTGTATCCTAGAGACAGGCATGAAAAGAACTCAACTTAAATGGATGGCTGTAAGTAACTCCTCATTACAGCTGCATTTGGCAAGGAGTGTGAAGAGGTCACTAAACTATGCATCAAACTGGGAAGTCATGCCAGGAAAACATGCATTTCTGGAGTTGACATAGCAGCGTGCACTGTCTCAGCATTATAGTTTATGGAACAAATTCTGATGTCCCTACTCAGTTTTTAATCATTCTTTACTGAAAAATGTCAGAGAATGAAACAGGAACAGTGCCAGAATAAGGACTGAATTATAGCTGGGATTGACAATAGTTTACTGTTTCAAAGATGAGCATTCCAAGTACTCCAAAATTCACATAACCCTGATTTTTTCGAAAATCGTTGGTCTCCTGAGTCTGCAAAGCAGCATTAGCATCCCAGACTCAAGATTATTTAAGCAATTAATTACAAAGTGTCCCCCTCCTGTACCCATGGAACAGCACACAAAGCCACTTGATCTTTCATTTTCTATGTAGAACTAAGGCTCAAAACTTGGCTCAACCTTTCTCAAAATTAACCACGACCTCGTGGATGTGGCTCAAGCATGTAACAGCCATGGCCTTTTCAGCAAACTGACAGTGGGAAGGGGTTTGCATAAAAACATTCTCAAGGTTTAAGTTAGAAACTAAAAGTCAGGCAGGAAAATGAGCTGAAAGAAGCAACATATGAATGTTGAGGCTTAGTGTCCGTTGAGGAGCAAAGGAGCTCCATGCATGCACTGAGTCAGAGGCTGAGAGGCTCAGAGACATGCTCCTCACAGTGATGGTAAGCTAAACATCACATTTACCACCTCTGGAGAACCTGCAGTATTCCTGCCACCTGCCTAATGGATGTCTTCTGGAAAGTTTCACATGGGCATATATGATGGTACAGAACATGTCTATGTCTGTGTCCTGAGCCAAGGGTTGTGTAGTCTGGGCAATGGCAGAAATGTGTCCTGCTTGCTTTCTACCTGCAAGCTGGATTTCTCTTCCAAGAAAATGAGAAAATGAGAATGCAGAAGGTCATGAGGAAAGGCCTAGGATCACTGGAGTCCAACTTCTGGCCCTGGAGGACCATCCGCAAGAATCACACCATGTCCCTGAAAGCATTGTCCTGGCAGGATTGGTGATGTGACCACTTCCCTGGGGAGCCTGTTCCAGTGCCCAGCCACCCTGTGGATGAAGAACCTTTTTCTGATTTCTAATCTAAACCTCTCCTGACACAACTTCAGGCCATTCCTTCAGGTCCTGTCACTGGTCACCACAGAGAAGAGATCAGTGCCTGTCCCTCCTCTTCCCCTCACAAGGAAGTTGTAATTGCAATAAGGTGTCCTCTCAATCTCCTCTTCTCCAGGCTGAACACACTAAGTGACCTCAGCTGCTTCCCATATGGCTTCACCTCAAGGCCCTTCACCATCTTTATTGACCTCCTTTGGACACTCTCTGACAGCTCAATATCTTTCTTCTATTGTGGTGCCCAAAACTGCACACAATGTTCAAGGTGAGGCCATTCCAGTGCAGAGCAGATTGGGACAATCCCCTCCCTCGACCAGCTGGTGATGCTGTGCCTGATGCCCCCCAGGACAGGGTTGGCCCTCCTGGCTGCCAGGGCACTGCTGACTCATATTCAACTGGCCATCAAACAGGACCTCCAGGTCCCTTTCCATGGCACTGCTTTCCAGCATCTCATTCCCCAGTCTGTACGTGCATCCAGGGCTGCCCCATCCCACATGTAGAATCCGGCACTTCCCCTTGTTAAAATTCATACAGTTGGTATGTGCGTGCAGAGCTGAAATCTTGGAATGTGCAAAGATGTCATAATGTAGCTATAACCCAATAAATAAAATTTTAAAAAAATGGGTTTGGATGCAAAAGACTTTTTCAAGGTGTTTGAAGATCTATATACAGATTTCAGATTTATTTTAGAAATGGTTTCCAAGGATCTTATTGCTGATGTATTAGCTAGGGCAATGTGCTTCCTGACAAATAAACAAGGCAGAACAAGTCACTAGGTGCTGTGAGCAAGGGAAACATTATACAGATCCTGTAGAATAAGCTCTTCATAACTCTTCAAGATGCTGCTTAGATGTTTTCTTAGATGTACAGTGCAAGAGGGTGCTCTAGAGACAGAAGAGAAAAGAATAGGTACATTAGTTGCACTTCCTTGTTTTCAGAGGGTGAAGTTTGTATTACATTGAGTAGTAGCTTTTGTGTTCTAAACTTTGCAATAAAAAAGTTCAGAGAATTTTCATTAAAATATAGTTAAGATCATAAAATTTTAACTCCAAACTTTTTTAGTAGTGTCTTGAAGGAAATTTGATATCCTAAGACATTTCAAGAATATGTATGATTTGTTTCTGATTTCTAACCAGTCAGACAGTCACCGAGGAACTCCCATGGCTCTTTCAAGTCTATGTAATTTAAAAATTACAAGCCATGGAAAGTTAAAAGTCTGCAAATAGTGTGAATACATCAGTTCCCTGGTCATGCAATGCATATTTTAATTGAGAAAAAATGGCATTTATATTTATCATAACTGTATGTTTATATATTGTGGTTAGCCAACTGTGAAAAATATCTCCATCAGCTATTTCCCTTCTCTGTCATGGTTTGCAAAAAGCCTTCTGGAATATTTTAGACAAGAAATACGAAACTACTTTTTTGCATATTCCATTAGGACTACTTCCCTGGTCCAAGAAAGTGGTGAAGAATAAGTTGAGCAGGGAGTAGACTCTTCTAGTCAAATGTTTGTTGGCTTGTGCCAGATATCTTGGACAAAATCTTGACAACATTACAGAAAAAAAAATGCATATCTGAAAAAATTGACTGGGGAAAGAATTAAAGATGTGAAGCATTCTCCATAGTATATAGGAGTTCTTTGGCAGATGAAGCAGAAAGTGCATAGTACAAGCAAATTTTTTCATTGACTAGCTTTTTGGATTTGGCACAAAGAAGTCTTTACTGACATGCAGTGATTGATGCTGTACATGACGACAATAAAACTCCCTTCACTTTCTCTTCTCTCTCTACATGAGTGATGACTGTAATGACTCTGTTCTTTTGTTCCCTCCTTGAATTGCTCCTTGCAGTTGCCAAGTTGCTTTGCACCTGATTTGTCATAAGAAAATCTTCTCTCTAGCACTCCAGCCTAGCAAAAGAAATCATCTGAAGCTGGTTCAATGGTTTCCAGAACAGTACAGGGTCCTCATAGGCTGTGGATTATTTTCTTGCCTTCTCTTACTTGTTATATTTTTTTAATTGCTCCTGATTCCTTTTCTTCTCTCAGCTCTACATGTCATGGTGGTAGATTTAATTATTTTTTTGAAACGAGAGGGGTGTGCCTGCCGTGAAATAAAATAATGCTTTTGGACCTGCATAATTGGAACAAAGAATTTATTTTACTTCTCATTAAACACGTCAGAGTCTGAAAAGTGAATTGTTTGACACTGAGAGGAATTTCCTGCTGGAAAAATGACAATATACAGAAATGACACTAGTAGTTTCTTAGCTCTCTCCAGATGAGATCCTTCTCACAGTAACATGAGGAACAGGGTTTCCAGATGTCATTGTCTCCAAAGGAAATAAGAACTTCCGCTTTACATGACCCACAAAACGTGTTTCACTTCAGTGCACAATACTATTGCAGGAGTGCAGGATTGCATCAGTTCTCTATCCCATAGCCTTAGGGGATGACAAAATACAGGACTACAAAGAAAATCTGTAGTGGGTGAAGTATAGTTCAGTGGTTCAATTCATGTTACATTGAATCTCAACATTTGAAATCAATTGAGGAGAGACTGATTATATTTAAACCCTGGATACCCTTTCCAAGAAAAAACCGAAATAGTTCATTAGGAAAAAAAAAAAAAAAAGCCCCAACCACCTGTGCTCCCTGAATCTAGCAAAAGAAAAAGTGCTCTTTGATAAAGCCAGTCCAAGATAAGAGACTCCCATCTACTAGATGACCTAAAGGCTGTAGAGGAAAAGCACAATCTGTGCTCTGGATGAGCTCAGCTAAGGCTGTCTCCACTAACCTACATGTCAAATGGGACATATACTCATTGAAATGCTATATTTTGCTGAAAAAAACCTGCTGTAAATACATGCAAGCATTTTTTGTTCTAGTCACTAAATTTAAAAACAGCTAGGAGAAGGTGAATCTTCCCATTTAAAACCTTCAGTACAACTTAATTTGGCTTTTCTCTAGTGACTGTGCCAAGGCTATGTTGATTTACTGCAATTGAGGAATCAACCTGATGTGCATTTACAGAAAAAGTGCATATTTCTTTCTTTCAAAGCAGTACACAGTTTCAATTAAGACACCATTAGTATCTCCATATTCCAGTTAGTATGATCTAAATATTTATACAACATATCCAACTGAGCCCATTTTGAGGGTTAGCCCACAAACATTGTCTTTAGAGGGCATATTTTCTCCATTCCCTGCCCAGATTAAGGGGTAGTTTGGTCACTTAACAAAAGGTTTCCTGGCTTTTGGAAGACTGAGGGTTTAGACATGTCCAAAATGCATTTTACTTTCTTTTTGGGTCAGACACTGAAATGAAATCTAATCCATGATACTGGCAGGCACTTGCATAGTGAATATTGAGCCCCCCCTGAGACATGAACAGGAACCAGCAGTTATTGATATATGAACCAGCATGCTGTAGGTGCAGGGCCTACGGTAACTGCAGTGCTTTCTGTGATACTGGATACAGTTACCTCTGTATTTCCAGCTCTTTGTCCAAGTCCTGTGCATAGAGTATTTTTAAAGGCTATACAGAGCTGTGGAAAGTACATTAAGAATGTAGCATCTCCTTAAGTACCTTCCCTGACTATGCACTAGTGAAAAGACCATTGCAATACTTTCCTCTCCTTTTCTTCCTTCATTTGCTCTTAGTTCTTCTGTCTGTAGTTACCACATTCCCTTGCACATGATTTACACCTAAATCCTATCTTCTCCAAACATAGTAAAGGAAAACAAAACAAAGGGTTAGAGCTGTTTTTTGAGCAGGAATTAAAGAAACATGCTGAGAATTGTATCTGTTTTCTGAAGCTTGCAAAGGGAGAATAATATGCAGAAGGAGAAAAGGAAGGACCCAGGTCATGGGGAAGCCATACTTGTGAGAAAGGTACAGTCTAAGTAATTCTTCACTAGGAGCAGAAATTTCCTTGCTGCTTTCCTGAAGAGGCTGTTCTGGTTGCTGGAGTCCTGTGATTCAGCTGGTTGTGAACTAGTAGTTTCCTTCCCAGCCAATTAGAAAGACTGTGACTGGCATTCTTCCGTAGTGAAGATAGTGACTGAAAAAGGTGAGTTACAGAAACTTCTACCCTTATATAATTCTAAGATTTACAGCACAAAAGCCATGAGGTCATCTGTTCAGATTGAATTCAGCACAAACAGCATGTGATGTTTCCTTGAAGTGATGATTTACAATAGAAATTAAAAAAAAATATAGGAAGAAAAGGAAAGGTTGAGGGGATAGAGATAGAAAAATGCAGAGGAGAAAGGAAGTAAGCCACTAGAAGTGGAAAAAAAAAAAAAAATTAATAAAATAAGTGCTATAAAGAGATTTCTTTGCTATGCGTTACTCCAGAAATATTTCTCTGGCCTACTGGAAAAGCAATGTCATTTTTGGATGGCAGTGACATTCTACCTGAGTCAACCTGGTATGTAGTATAACCCCATATTTTGAGAAATGTCATGTAAGAAAGTGAAGATTTCATTTATGTAGCCATGGAAAGGAAATCTTAAAAACCAGTCTTTCCACTCATATTTTTTGCTGAATGGAATAAGCCTCCCTGTATCTTACCATCTCAGCCAGATAAAGATTCAGCTGAAATCATGTTATTTCACAGACCTGACTCTCAACAGAAGCCAATCTCCTCATAGCCCATTTGCCATGCTGTCTGACAGTATAATCCAAATAAACCACAAAATCCAAAGAGTGATAAAAGAGAGGAAAAGGTTCAGTGGAAGGCAGTGAAATAAGTAATTGTATCCTATTTTGAGGAATTATCAACAAAGCTGCTCAGCACTGTGCTAGTGACATTACTATACTACAAAAGATACCCTCTACCAGTTGAAGAACCTAGCCTGGTATTTTAGTAATTACATGACAACAGCACTTTCTGTAAATTTCAGTGGAAAGGACAGAGGCAAAACACAGATCAGTCTTTCCACTTAGATCTAGAAAGGTGGACTTAGAGAGGTCCTCCAGTTCTAGGTATGACAGACAGACACAGTCTTTACTGTTGTAATAGGAAATCCCCTAGAACAAAAGGAGTTTTTCAAGCAAATGGAATGGTCATTATATGCCAACTTAAATTTCCCCACAGATCAAAGTAACTTACTAGTTTGGTGTTTTTCTCGGTTTTATTAAGAGATTCAGTTTCTGAGGCTTTGGGCAAGAATGGAGAGAGATTCTTTTTTCTTCTATTCCTGCTGTTATTCAGTGGCTTGTGAGGGAATAGAAAATAGCAACTTCAATGGCAAGAAAGGGGTAGTACCTCTTTCTGAGAGCATTTCTGTATTTTGCATGGATCAATAAATGAAACAATTCAACAGAATAAATAAAAATGTTTCAAAGGGATGCAGGACTCTCCCCCACAACTATGCTAGATTATACTGAATGGCAGTTATGCAGAGGGTAAGTGCATGTCTTCATAAAGGACTTAGTCTTTTATCAAATATTTTCCTTAAAAATGTTAGCCTACCCTGAAAATGAGGCAGAGTGGGAGGGATAGAGTTTTTGTGCACGTATGCATGTATATAGAATAAAAGATAAAATAAATGCAAATTAATTGAGGCCTACTTATGGAATTTCTTATTTAGAAAAAAAAGTCCATATGCTTGAGGGGAAAAAGTAATTAAATGCATCTTTTTTCTAGTAATAGCCACAGAAATCAAATACCCACATAGATCAGGGCTACTACACATTGTTAAAGTGTAGTCAGCAGTAGAGTGCTTGTGGCTTCCCTCATGTATCTAACAAGAAGTAGTAGGAAAACAAATGGTGTCATAAAGTGTGCAAAGTGAAGAAATAGAAAATTAGTATTTTCAGTTATGAGAACTAAATTTTGGAGAGAAAAAAATAAAGATTTCTTGCACAACTGTAATATGTCTTGGGGAAAAAATCCTCTCAAAACCACAGGTTTTTTTCCTCTCAGAATCCTTTTACTAAAAGTAATAATAATAATCATAAAAAAGAGCATTCCTAAGTCTGGAAAAAAATATTTAGCCTTTCTAAACATAAATCATCATCTCCCCCACTTCTTTCCTCTAGCACAGAGCACCTGCTTTTGCTTTGTCCGGCTCTGGCTGCATATTAAATCTCCTGAGTTTTCCTACAGATGGAATGTGTCTTCTCTGCAAACTGCCCTGCAGTCAGCACTTGGTTTGGAAGAGAAATCTAATCTCTGAGAATCTTCAGAGGGCAAACCAATTTCCTAAATCTCATAGGTCTAAGTATTGGAATTGTTTTAGAATCCAAGTTGGGTTTTGTACTTGTTTTGTCTGGGTTTTTTCACTCTTGAGTTGCATTGAGGAAACTCCTCACCCCCTTACTGTGAGTTTGCTTTTAAATAAAGTGCAAAATAGGAGCATGCTGCCATTGTCAATAACACATTTGACCTGCCTGTAAGATCAGATGGGAGTTTGATGAATCTTATTGGTCCTATAGCTCTATGCTGTCTATAAAATCTGTCCGCATCCAGGTTAAAGATGCTTTTTTTTTTTTTTTTATGTGTGTGTATAACTCTTCCAGAATATCTGTGGTGCATGAACATCACAATTTTTCTCATCCTCCATACCCTACATACACGCCTCAGACCTCACACCTTTCCAGTCCATCAGTCTTCCAAAGAGGAAGATAAGGCAACAAACACAGAGCCTGGCAAGTAGTTTGTTCTTTTCTTTCTTGCTGTTCATGAAGATCTGCTCATAAATTTCTCTAGTACTTTTTATACTTTTTAGTATTTAATTACAGAAAGGAGAAACACCAACTGTACTGTGTGCCCTTGTGTGCACACACTTCCGTTATTCAAGGCAAGAGCGGAGCTCTGGAGCACAACTGTCTTCATCCTCCATCCTTCAGCTTTGTAATGGACCTTTATTTTTGCTCTCTCCACTTCCAAAGCCACTCTTCAATATGAATGCAATGCTCCACCCCAGAGTTGCATGCGAGCAATACATGGAGTGTAGATTCCCCAATATGAACAGTATTTCATGCTCTTGTCTATGAAATTAGTATTTAAGTGACACGATAGACTACAGTAACTTTGAGGGTCGAGTTTCTGTTAATTTAATTATACTACATCTCCATTTTTTAGCATTTTTTTTTTCTCCCACCTTATATTCCATTTCAGGAAAGCACATAAGCCAATAAATAACAAACTGACTAGATTTATTGTTTTCCACAGGGCTACACATGTGCATGAAATTTAACATATGCCCAAGCACTTAGCTAAGCAGCTTTAACGGCAAAGTCATAATTATTGTCAAAACTCTGTGTTCCACTTAGAAATGTGTAGTTTTTACTGTGATTCTTTTACGTGAGAGTTAGCATTTCCTAGGGGAAAGGAAAAATATCTGTGTAATTTCTAAGCACATTTCATGTCTGCCCACCAACAAAAAACAGAGTTTGCCTGGAGAAAATTCTTTTAAGTGGGTGTTTCTTCACCTTCAGCTTCTCAAATTGCTGCTGTACAAGGTAGGCAGAGCTCTGACAGCTCAGCACACTCATGCATCCATTTTTGTCCATTGCTTTGTAGTATTACAATACGTTATCCTGTCAGATGTACACCTACTGAGTCAGATACAGTACCCCAATGCCAACTGATGCAAAAACGTATAGTGACTGATACCTATGAGCAGTGAAGGAGCTTACACTCCTGTAGGTCACTACGCTTTACTTAAAAAAAAGGAAAAGGTAAAGTTCCAAGAAAATCCCTTGTCCTGTGTGTCTTCTTCTTTGTGTCATTATTCAGTGTGTTTGTGCTCAAGTTTCTGTATGTGTATAAAGAGGGGAGAAACTGGCCCAGCTCAAATTTGTGAGAGAACTGCTAAACTGCCATGCATTTTGGTACAGCTAGGAATGCAAGCAATGCTTATAATGTGAATGCAAAATAACTTCCAAAGTTGATAGTGTTATTCTAATGTTTCAAGTTAAAAGACATAAGCCATATCATGTTCTTTGCTGCTTTTGATCAGTCATGTTAAAAAAGACAATTCCTAAAACCAAAAAATGGTTAAAGGCATCTGACTGAACTCTTTTGTCATTTGCTTTCATTAATGTGTATACCTTACCAAGCTTCAAGGTCAAGTGTGTTCATTTACACATACAGTGCATTGCGGTTTATACTGCCTGAACTTTAGTTCTCATATTCTGCAAGCTAACAGTGATGATGTTATTACACATTTGCTTGTGCTTTTATGTACAGATTGCAAAAAACATTGTGCTATATTCTTCTGTTTCAGTTGGTTACATAATAATCTCCTCTGATACTCTCTTTATATACCTAGTAATTGAAATAGCAGATTAAGATTTCTCGTACTGTAAGGTCTTCTCAATCTTATTTACCATGAGATTTTCAAGAAAAGAAAGAAAGGGAAAACAAGCTCCTGTTTGATCTTTTCCCAAGAGGTGTTTTTTCCCAAATGGGCTCCAAATGTTTTATGGGGATTATGTCAGTCTATCACTTTGCTTTGTGCATAATTTAGTCATTACAATAACACATTATATTACTGTACACCAAGGCAAAAATGCCTGCCTTCTGTCAGGAAACTACAAAAGGCCAGATGTTTCTAAGAGATCAAGCAGAATCACAGAGCTATCACTAATCACTGGCCTTGTTTGTGTAGGAGAAAGTGAACCCATGAAGTCAATGTGAAACTTCCTATACAGTTAATCCAGCTCCATAAATTAAACTACAGCTTATCTTTTGAATGTAAAGTGACAGAACTTAAAGCTAGTCAGAGATCAGAAGTATCTCTGGCTTTCAAGTCACTCACATCAGATCTGCGTACTGCCAGATCACTGAGACATATATACTTAATGAAAATCCATCCTTGGTACACAATTTCAGCCCAAGTATTCAGGACACAGGACATATATTGCATGCCAGCTTTATGCTTTTAAGCCAACAGTGTACCAGCTATGGGAGACAGATGATATTTGTTTTGGCATAAAACTTGAATGATTTAGGCAGGCAACGGTTGATTCAATGTTAAACTTGGAAGGACAAAGTTAACAGTCTGAAAGATTTTTGATTCATTTGAATTAGAAAAATGAACACATACCAGTTTATTACATTGCATCCTGTGGTCTCATCACCTATTAATTAGAAACCCCAGAGGCAGCTTATCACTGGCCAGAAAGCTTGAGGATTCTAAAGGGAGCAAGGAGTGGAGCAGCTGAGTTTTGGAGCTGTATTTGATTACCACCTCAAAGGTAGAACTCAGGAAGACTTTTTGGAAACTCATAAGAAATTAGGCTCTCACTAATTTCCACTGTAGTTCAGGATGAACATTGCAACAGAGGTTCCAACACTGATCTACCATTTGTGTTTCTATTAATGTAACTTCTCTTTTAAATGGTGCGTTAGGATGTTGGCCAAAGAGTGTCAAGGATATAGTACCATAAATTTTAAGTATCATAGTGAAATATCACAAAAAGAATTGGTTTCTACGTTGTTGTTTTTTAGAGATATTTGTGTTTACATGAGAGAAACAATTTACTCTAGATCCTCAAGTGCTTTGGTTTAAGTTCTGCAGAACTTAAAAAACAAACTAACAAGCTATATGGTGATAACTAAATATAGTAAATATACATGTTTATCAGGAGAAGAGAAGGGAAAAGATGTTCTGAAAACTGCTACTTGTCCAAAAGGTGCAAGTTCCCAAGCCAGAGGTCCAAAACAGTAGCTTTGAAGCCATTTCTCTTCATACATGTTTATCTGGTCACTAATGCACAGTATTTCCATTTGACTAAAAACTATTTTTTACTTTGTTTTATACAGCAAATATTTCCATGTGGACCAAAATGTTAAATTTCCAAACATACAACTGAGTCCATTTGCTGTAATTAATTCAAGAATACAGGATGATAAAATTAAGAACTTTCTCATTTTTCCCAATTGTGTTTTTTGCTGATGAGCAGAAGGAAGAGATATTTTTCTTTTACTTGGCTAATGTGAAAATTATAGTGACACCTGGATTGCAGTAGCTTCTCTGATTTCAGATAGAAGGGTGTTTTCAGTCTATCAATTACCGCTCTTTTCAGTTGCAAAGTAGGCGTTGATGGTAGGCAAGAGCTCTTGAATGAGAGCTGCCTTTGGGTGTAAATGTAACTGAAACTGGTAGTCACTGCTACCCACAGGGAAAATCAGCTGGATCGCTGTTTCTGATTTCTGACCAAATCAAAGAGTCCCGTAATCTAGTACTAGGTACCATTGGAGGAACTCAGATTTTGTCTTCTTGTGTGGTAGCATGTCCCACTTTCACAGATATTTGATAGGAGCAGGAGCTGTGAATTCTGAGTGCAGTTCCTGGGGAGCTCAGAAGCACACTGTCATTGTTTCCTTTCACATATTATACACTGGACACAACAGTACCATTAGTGGAACCATAATATTCAAACAAGGCAGAGGATTTCATTAGTGAGGTGTCCCCCTTGTTTCTACTTCATCTATGCTGTCATCTTCCCCGTAATTGCCAAAACCCTGTCCAAATGGGTTGCTGATGCTGCAAGGCAATTAGCAATGTATGGAGGAGGAAGCTGAGGACCAAGCAGGTCCTGCACTACACAGGAGCCAGAAGCTTTGGTCAGCACTTAGGAAGAAAACTGAAAGGCATGTGACGGATGCTGCCTCCAGCTTTCTCTGTCCATCAGAATCACATGATCCAAGGTTTTCCCGAATACCCACATAGCCTGGCTCCAGATGACATTTTAGGAGTAGGAAGACAGAGTAAGTCAGCAAATCAGTATCAGATTCAGATGAGACAATAACAAAGAAGCTTCAGGATAGTTGACCTCAAGTGGCCAGTGACCTTTTCTTTTCTGAGGCAATTTGGTGGCTACTGTGGCATGTGCTACTTGGCTGGGCTTTGCAGGTGGAGCTTGACCACAGACTACTGTTTGAGGAGCCTTATCCACAGCACAAGAATTGTCTCATTCTTTGCCAATAAAATGCCTCACATACCTAAGCCATTGCAGAAGCAGTAATATTGCACATTCTTCTTGCTAGAGACACTGCTATTAGCTGTTGACGGAGTCCTTATTGGGACTTGCCCTGAGCACATCCCTACTATGGGTTCAACTGGCAGCAGACAGGGCTGGCTTGCCCATGGCAGGAGCTGTTCTGCAAAGGAAGAGCTGAAAAACACCAACAAGTGCTGAACCCTCTTTCCTTGGGGCTGCCTCAGGTAAGGCTCCCATCCTCAGCCTTGCTGGGTCCTTCTGCAGCCATATCTGACCGTGGTTCTCTTCACTGAACCCAAATCTCAATGGCAGAACTCATCACTTAAAGGTTTTGATTCGCTTTAGTTCCCCACCCACAGGCCCATGTCCTGGCCCATCCTCAGCCCATCACCATGCCCTGAGAGGCACCAATGCTCCAGGGGCGGGGCAGCCCCAGTGCCCCCAGCTGCCCAGCTCCTGGCTGGGGGTAAGATAGGCTCTGGGTGCTGAGCCCCACCCCAGTGGGCCCCCATGGGGAGCCCCCACAGCCCCAAGAAAGCCCCTGGCCCTGACTGTCCTCTCTCAGTCAGCTGCACTTCTGCTTTCATTCGAGCTGTTGCCTAGTACCTTACTGGCAATTTCAGACCATTTTTCACTGGCGCCCATTATCGTTCTGCCATGTAGTATTAAATAGCACGTACTTGTCCTATTGTCCTAAAGAGAACAACAGTATTCATCTTTATACAGACATGCCTTTCAGGAAAGAAACACAAACCCAAAACCAATCACAGATCACATGGGCAGTGCCATATATAATACTGTGTGTATCAGAGAGCGCTTTCAAGATGTGGTTTGCAAAGCAGAGACAGACAGGAGAAGTCAGGAAGGGAGTGCCATGTTTCTCAGGAAATAAGTGACAAGTGGATCTTGACTGGGCTCAGAAAATGAAAAGTGTTTACTGCTTACAAAGCACACTTCGTTCACTGTGACCAATTGCACTGTGTCATCATTTGAATTAGGTGAGCAGGAATGCAAGTCTGGCTTAAAAGCTTTTTAGTCATGTTGGAAAAAATGCACATAATGATGAATATTAACCACACATATCTGGAAACTTTTTTCAGCATCCTCAGATTACTTGAATTGCAGGCTTTTGAGCGACTTATGGTCTTCCCATGATTCTTTCAAAACATTCCAGGCAATGCTTGTGTTTATAATTTATTGCTAGATAAAGAGGCAGTTACAGATTCAGGTCAACTATCTTGAAATCCTGTAACAGGAGCAAAGAAGGACTTAAGAAAGCAGAACTGATGTACCAGATCTCATTAAACACCATCAGTATCCTGAGTTCTACTGTTGTTCAAGAACTTTGCAGGCCTAACACAGGATATGAAACCAAAACTGTAACCCTGAAAATCTGTGCTCCAGCTGCTACCTAAACTTGTAGACAGTCAAACTAGAGAAGCTGACTCTAAAACTCTCTAGGTATCTCACATTTTCCTGAGAAAATGTGGAAGGATGTCAAGGTACCTCAGTGCCTGGCCCACTGTGATCAGAATTAAAAAAAATAGATGTTTCTTTGTCTAGAAAGCTTAAGAACCTTAAGAGCTCAACTCTTGTAGTTTTCCAGTGCACACATCACAAATACCTAGAAGTTCCTTAAAATACAGTGGTTGCTAGTATTTTTTATAAATGAGACTCTTTTATGTAATGCCATGGGTATTAATAAAGAAAAAAAGCAAACAAACCTCTAATAAACAAACAAAAAAAAAAAACTTAAAAAAAACCACCCCTGAAAGCCAAAGCACAGTATGTAGAAGGTGTGATTTTACTCTCTCCCAGTACACATAAAGATGGAAATCCTACAGCAGGGATCCTAGCCACTGATGTAGGACAGTAGGTGTGCCAGGAGTGGAATGTGGTGGCTGCGGAGGGGAGAAGAATCTTCTACCACCAATCACCTTCCCTCTCTTTCCTTCAGAATCTCTTCTCCCAACAATCTGCATCCTTATGCCAAAAACAAAGCATACAAAGGGGACATAGTTCTGCACCCCAGTGAATGAGGAACTCATCAATGAAACAAAACCTGTAGTCTGGTTCTAATTGCAGAAACTCTTTATTAGGCATTTGAGAAGATAATTCTTGGATGGCATGAGCAAATAAATGTCTCTCAGCACAACGGGACAAAGTACTTCAGGGTATAAAAGGAGGCTGTGGACCTGTCATGCTATGGGACAGTGTGTTGTTTTGTCTCTCAACTTTGAGGTAAGAGTCCATCTTTAGAGTTGGTTAGAGATCTGCCTATTAAGCTAGAGTTGCCATTGGTCATGGACATGGAGTCAATAGATGTTAGCTCTTGATTCTCCTGAGCATCAGATCTTTGAGTCACAGCATTAGTCATAAAATCATAGCATACATGGATGCATATAAAAAAAGGCCAAATGGGTTAATAAATGGGCCACCATCAGTTACTAACCTATCAATCTATGCTAAAAAAACACAGAAGTAAAGACAATAGGGCACAGACATCAGGATACTTAAACTGCATAAGCAGACAAAATGTGTGTTCCCACATTGCATAAATACTTTAGCAAATATTCTCTCTGATTTGGGAACGAGGTAGCTTGTTTTTTTTTAATAAGGGTGTGAACAACTATTTGTATCCCTGAAAATAATGACCATAACCTGTTCCAGGCAAAGGAATATTAAAGTTTCTATAAATTTAACAAATGCTCAGGACCTCAACCCATCCTTCAGTACAGTAGCATTGACAGAGTAGGAGCTGAAAGGATACCACACTGACTTGTCCTTGGGATGATATTGGTTAATGAAAAGTGAGCCTGTTTCATCTATTTTCATTGCTCAAACTATTGAAATTCCACAGAGTGAACAACTAGCATTAGTGAAGCAATTATAAATGATAAATGGAACAATAAGGCTGACGTCCATGCTCTTACCACAGTTTATATATCAAATTCATAAGCAATGTTTGGTATCATTATTTTCTGGTGTGAAAAATAAATAAGAATCCACTAATCAACATTTGAAAATAAAATGAAATAGCAGAACACAGAGCAATATAAGCAAGAGAACCTTGTGTCCTTTCTCACAGAGCATGCCAACACGACAGGTGTAGTGTGCCATGCAGCACCTAACAGAGAATTGTATTTTAGGCCTCAAGAGAAAAGGGTAGTTGTTTCCTTAGAAGAAGATTCTTGCATAGAATGTATTTGAATAAAAAACCCATAAAACTGAATTCTTATCCTACTTGTTCAACTTGTCTGGAGATACTGTGCAAGTTATTTCTGAGTAATTTCCCAGCATTGTTTTTTATTGCTGTTACTGAACTATCCACAAAATAAAAAACATTTTGTTTTCTCTGTGATCATAACAAATTCCTTACTGACAAACCCACAAATCTTTCACTTAGGGAAAGATATGAATGTTACAGGGTTTGCTAATGTAGACTGAGAGAGTGAAATTTATCTATTGACTTAACTGTCTAAAAGTGAATGCTTGCACTACCTATATGCAGGAGATAAGGAGTGACACCTCCAAAGAATAATTGATCTCACTTGTCTTAGAAATCAAACTCAGGATAGGTTGAATCATATTCTGGAGATATTTGTCTGTTGCACTGGCAGTATGGAGATCCTATACAAGTAGTTTGGGCCAGATACTTATTTTCAATTGGCTGAAGCTGTATTCAACTAATCCCATCCAGAATGTCTTTGGCATCAAATTAGGGTCACGCTAGTGCGTCTGTAAAAACACCATCTATACAATGTTTCAACATATCTAGCGCACACATGTTTTCCTTTATTAAAACTAAAGTGAAATACTTCTCAAAGTAATTTAAGCACTTCCAGTCACACCTCTTTTCTTGCCATTGCTACCCTGACAAAGTCAAAGAACACAACTCAGGAGAGGTCTTTGTTGATTTCTAAACAATTTCAGTCAACTGTCACCTCAGGTTTTTAATAGAGTTCTGAATTTTTTTCCCTTGGAACTTTTTTGGTCTTAACTTATTCTACCCTTCATTTCATATGCTCGATTCTGTGATGCCTTTTCGTGAATCAGAGTTGAAATTTTGCCCTCCACCCCTCCAGCTTTTCCATTCTTCAAGTATTTTAAATAATATTTAAAGTCAGTTCAGTAGCTTTTTAATCAACAGCTCTGATCCCTATGTGTGTCCCATATTATATTTGCTTACTTTACTGAAAAAAATACATGCTTTACCACTCTGGGAAAGATTACTGAAAGTTTTTATACACCTATAAGAGTAGAGAACCAATTTTCCACTAGCAATCCATGGAGTTTCTATAAAAGGTAGCATGAAAGGAGTTCTTTTAAGATTTTTTTCCCTAGAAACTATGGAATGGAAATGAAGATGAGCCCAACATGAACAAAAAGCTGTAAAGTAGCAATTTGAAATGTGTTTTTCTTTTAGGAGTAGCACAGGAGAAGAAGCAAACTAGGGTTCTTCAATACTGTATATACATTTTCTCTTATTCAGAACTCAGTGCAAGTTTTCATATCTTTAAGAACCTACAAATCCTCCTTGAGGTCAATAAAACTACTCATGTTCCTGCATTTAAATACATAGTGTGGAGTGGATGCTTTTTTTCTGTGTTTATTGATGCTCAGCACAAGTTGCTCTGACCTCTTCAGGGATTTCCATGAGATGAGATAAGGAATGTATCATTCACAAATATTTTTTGTTTATAAGAGAAAAAAATTTTTTTCCACAATAACTGGTTGATAGATTTGATTTGCATATTTGACTTGTGGTCATTTCGGAAAACATTACAGACATACAAAGGCTCTTGGTAGTAGCTGCATAGCTGGAAAACCAGAGGCACAAGTGAGGTAGTGACACAACAAAGTGAAAAGACATTTCAAATGGTACTAGTCACAGATAACCAAATTTGTTTCTTGTAATTTTTCAATCCACTAATCTGTGACAGATGTCAGCTACACTGCTTAATTTTGCTGTCAGCCAAGATAAATATTTTTGGGATGAGCTTTGCAGAACAGAGTAACGGAAAATTGTTTGGAAATATTATGAAACCAGAGAATAAAAGATAATTAAACAAATCTCGGGCCTTTGTAATGTGTTCAAGGATAAGATCCAAAAAAAAAGTATGTAAGCATACAAATTATCATTGATGTTCTTAGCTCCAAGATAAAGAAACAAATACCTTCTCTAGCTTCCTGAGGTGCCTAGAGGCCACAGATGCCTACAATTTTATTAGAGACCTTCCTTAAGTACCTCAACTCACTCTGCTTTCCCTGTGCAGAAAGGGTGCCCTCTTTGCCTGGGCTGACCACAGAGGTAGCTCTTCTGCTGTAGGGACTGTGGACCACTGGCAAAGTGTCCTACTTCTTCCAATACACAATGACTCAAAGAAATCTACATAAATACTTGGGAGATTGCGAGGAAATGGGTTTAGTCATGGACATTTTGACTATAAAACATGGCTGGAAGGGGAGACGGTGAATATCCATATGGTTAGGATACGTTGCAGGGTCTGGGAAGGCCTGCTCTACATTCCATGCCGAGGGAAACAGATTAATATCTCCTGTTGCTTAGGGAAGTGCTCTGACTAGCTGGGCACACAGTCCTTTTGATGTTTGAGATGATACTGTTCCCAGAGCTTTTGTTGAAACTGTGACCACAAGAGTTACATGATAAGGAGAGCAATCAGGGGACAACCCTGCCCCAAAGCCTAGCATGGCCAGAGTACCCAGGTGGGATCGAGACACCAGGGTGGAAGGATGTGTTTTGAAAGAGAGGACAGGGATGACTGACAAAAGTCTACCTTTAACTTAATAGTTGGAAAGATATTCTTGCTGGCATGTCTAAGATTTTTTTTTTCTGCTGCCCTTAGTGCAGGTACATTTTGAAAGAGGAAGAGCAGAGCAAAATGAACGTAATCGTAAAGTAACATCTCATGATTGCCAGTGAAAAATGGGAGGAAGCTGATAGTGTGTGGATCTATATTTAATGTGTGCAGTGACACAGAGCAAATACTTAGGTGACGTTACAAATAATGAATGCATTTTGCAATACTGATCTGGTTTTGAAGAATTTCTCCCGAATATATTTTGGCCTAAGAGTATCAGCTGATATATCATTTATTTTCTTTGGCTCTCTAAAGATACTGTCAATTACATCATGGTGGAACTTGGACTATATTACACTTACAAAGTTGAATGTTAGGGCACTCAGGTTCATTGGCTTAGTATTTGTTCTGCCCACACATACAACTGCTCTTTGGGGAATAGTAATGAGGTATGACTGAAGTGCCAGCAGTAAATAAAAATAATTGTGATTTATCTGGCTCCCTTAGTGATAAGGAAAATGAAAAAAAGAAACCCATGTGATTGAAATGAGGGCTTACTCATACCTGTATAGAACTATTCTTCTGTTTTGATTATTAGTTCATTGCACTTCTCCTGCTTCCATCGTATAAGATCTGCCACTGTCTAGACTTGCAAATGCAAATTGTTTAAATCATAGTGTCACAAACCTTCCTTTTCAAGTCTGCAAAGCTGGTATTTCTGAGCATGCTTTCAACATCGAAATTGCTCAGGTCCCATTCAAAATCAAACTTCCAAGGTTTGTAGAAATGCTGATAAATTCCTACATGAAAAAGAAAATGTGTGTGTTTCAGTATTTCATTGATTTCTTTTTTAAATTTTCTTGCTTATTTTTGTCTGGTTTTAAAATTATAGTCTTGATCACAGTCAGTTAAACAGAAACAGAACAAGAAAAATCCTATGCCAAAGAAAGAGGCATAATATTTAACATTGCAATGAAAGATAAGCTAGATATAGGAGAGCTTAAGAGAACAAGATGACATTAATCACCCAATTGGTTAAAGAGGTGTCAGATTTTCTGCAGATATTAACACAAAATAAAGTCCCAAGGAGGCACTTAAAGGAAAACAATGGTTTGGCTTTTAGGAAGGTCCTTCCAAAGAAAAGTACTAACATGAAAAAACAGGAAGAATTAACATGCTGTTGGAAATAGACCTAACAGGTGATGAGGCCAGGGCATATTAGAAGCAGGAATAGAACTTTCCAGCAATGAATCAAAAATGACAAGAGGAATAAAGATTAGCCATGAAGGGCCTGAAAAAGAAAGATACATAAGCTACATCTGCTAGAATACAGAAACAGAAGCCAGTAAAGGAGTTCAAAAAGAGAGATAACTTACAACAGTGTAAGAAAATGGGAATTTGCAAATTCCATTTGTCTAGGTGGGGAAAGAAAAAAAAAATAGACATTGTATTAATTTAGGTTGGAAATCAATTTTTACTTTGAGGGAAAGAAAGCTTATAAAAGACCCATATATTTGAAAAGATAAGCAGAAAGAAACTGCAAGGTTTAGATGTAATCTGAATACAAAGGACCAAGAAAGAGCCTGAATAACAATAAAATCTGATGTCTGGGAGACAGCAAGAAAGGTATAGTTTTTATAAGAAGTATTCCAGTTAAATGGTTTTATTTCTATTTTCTGAAAACCTGAAAGTATATGCTTAATGGAAGTTAGAAAATATGTTGTCTTGGATAACTTTTTATACTAAAACAATAAATGGCAAGGAGATATTTTATGGCAATATTCATCAAAATAAAAAGTTACATAATTTTGGGTTTATAGTCTGATCATTCCAAACCCATTAATCTCTTGTTCTGCTGTTAAGTACTATTACTGTCTCAAGAGAAGTAATTTGAACAAAATGTTCTGATAGATGTCTACTAATCATGTCCAGAATCACAGAATCACAGAATATTCTGAGTTGGAAGGGACCCACAAGGATCATTGAGTCCAACCCTTAGCCCTGCACAGGACCATCCCCAAGAGTCACACCATGTGCCTGAAGTATCATCCAAATGCTTCTTGAACTCTGTCAGGCTTGGTGCTGTGATCACTTCCCTGGGTTCCAAGTGCCCAATGACCCCTTGGGTGAAGAACTTTTTTCTAATATCCAACCTAAACCTCCCCTGACACAACTTCAGGCCATTCCCTCAGGTCCTGTCACTGGTCACCACAGAGAGGAGATCAGTGCCTGCTCCTCCTCTTCCCCTCACAAGGAAGTTGTAACTGCAGTGAGGTCTCCCCTCAGTCTCCTCTTCTTCTGGCTGAACACACCAAGTGACATCAGCCCATTCCCCTCTAGACCCTTCACCATCTTCATTGCCCTCCTTTGGACACTCTCTAAGAGCTTAATATCTTTCTTATATTGCAGTGCCCAAAACTTCACACAATATTCCAGGTGAGGCCACCCCAGTGCAGAGCAGAGCGGGACAATCCCCTCCCTCAACTGGCTGGTGATGCTGTGCCTGATGCCTCCCAGGACAGGGTTGGCCTTCCTGGCTGCCAGGGCACTGCTGACTCATATTCAACTGGCCATCAACCAGGGCTCCCAGTCCTCTAATTTGTCAAGGTCTCTCTGCAGGCCCTCCCTGCCTTTGCAGGAGTCAACAGGTCCTCCCAGTTTTGTCATCTGCAAACATGCTCAGCAACCTTTCCAGTCCTGCATCCAAGTCATTTATGAAGATGTTGAAGAGCACAGGCCCCAAGATGGAGCCCTGTGGAACCCCACTAGTGACAGGTCACCAGCGTGTCACCTCATTCACTATTACCCACTGTGTTCAACCTGTGAGTCAGTTGTTCGCCCACTGCATGGTGTGTTTATCCAGCTGTGTGCTCGACATTTTGTCTTGAAGGACAGAAATCCCACAATGTTCCAAAAAGTTGTTTTTATAATGCAGGTGACAAAGTCATTTGTTTGTCAGTGTTCTTATCATCCCGTCTCACAGAGTCACCTCCTCCAGACATGGCCTGCAGGAAAATCTTGTTGTGCCTGATCTCACCTGCTTTCCTGTACATGTTTTTTTTTTTAACATAGTAAGCCAATTGCCAGTGTTTGGATCATAACTATAAAATGCTACATTTAAACCTTAAACTTTGTCTTGTGCTACAGGACATTTCAGAACAAACTTTGTCTTGTGCTACAGGACATTTCAGAACATGTGTTAAGCCTAATTATAAACCTACATCTCCAAACTCTTCCAAAGTCTTGAGATTAATTCCAGTGGTTTGCCTCAATTATAAATCAGTGCAAGGAAAACATTTCACATTTTTGCTTTCCTCTTTCAGTAGAGTCCTCCACAAAGACACTGGTATCCACCTTTTCTTTTTTTCTTAAATATGCCTACTAATTTAGACTGGGGGGAGGAATTTAAGATAAGGGTGGTACTTTATTATCCTAGGAGAAGAATGTAACCGCAAGTGTGAAAAGACTGGAATGCTGATGACTCAGACAATCCAGGTGTTGAGGGCATGCACACCTGCCACCTCAGGCTGGGAGCTGGGTGTTGTTTCTTTGTCCCTACATGAATGACTCATCTGTGATAACTCCCCTTCGGGAGGCATCAGGACAATTCACACACATGGCCTGAAGACATTGTCTCTGCTGATGGCCACAATGGATCCACCTGCGCTGAAGTAACAGACAGCCAGGAGGTGTCAAAGACTCTTGAAATTCCCCAGGATCCAGTGTTAATCCTCCAGTGAAGAACTCCCCACACCATATGACATACCACAGGCATTCCCACCTACTCTGACCCCAATAAAAGACCACACTCAGACTTCACTCAGCACATCGATGGTCTCCTTCCCTCACTCCACAGGATTTCTACCACCCAGGGCTTCTACCACCACCTCAGTGGATCAGGACTACAACCACCACTGGAGCTGCAGTGGCCAGGTCTCATTGCTGGATCTGGCAGGTGTTTTGTGGGTCCTTCCAGTTGCCCAGGAGTCCGCAGCCCTGCTCCTGCTGCCTGTGCCAGCACTGGAGCCTCACTCTAGCACTGACCCTACAAACCAGTCCTGCCACGTTTTGACAGGTGAGGGAGACCAGCCGCCATCTCTCTTTGATCTGGTGGGCAGGAGCATGGGAATTTTTTGATTAACTTAAACCAATTTTATCAGTATTGTTGTTTAGCATTCTTCTTGGTAAAGAGTAAATTTTTTTCCACTTTCTTCAGGGCGTATTTGATCTTTCTCTCTGTATTGAAAAGAACCAGGAGTATTGAATTGGAGGAAGGAGACTTCCGTCCAAGATTTCCACCCATCCAAAACATAATAGATTTATTTGTCAATGAAAATGTATTATTTCCCCCAAAACTGCCTCAGGGTGCCAGATAGCTACAGTCTTGAAGCTTTATCCTAGCTCTAAGTGTTGCCCATGAAGAAGAAATATTGACTTCCTGAATTAGGCTAAGCCTGAACCAAACTTATTCCAGGACAATCAACATCATATGCTTTACAATGCTCAGACTAACTGCTTTGTATATCACCTGCCATATTTCTCATGCTAAAAAGAAAAAAAAAAAAAAAAAAAGAAAAAACCAGGCAAAAATGATGTCAGGGAAACCCTCTAATCCATGCATTGAATATTCAAAGGCATTCATGTGTCTTTTATGTCCAGCCAAACTGCAACTGTAGATAAGTATGAGGAATGCCCTTGGAGAGCTTAAAGCTTAAATCCACTGTTGTTTCTTACATTGAATTGCAAATTTAGATGTGAACAAAATATTCTGACACTGTTATTACTTTAGAAGGAATTTAGCAAAACTTCATGTGGTTTGTACTCTTTTAAGAGTGATACTGAATGACAGATTCTAAAGCCAAGGACAAAAAATAAGTGATAGAGTTAGTCTGAGTTCTATATGTATTATACATTTTTGATTTAAATGTATATTATATGCTACAGAATTTTTGGGGCTTATATACCCCTAAATATAAAAGTCTAGTATGTATTCACATTTCGAATTAGCCAAGGGGTAGTCAATCTAAAGACTAACACATGTCTGCGTGCTGGTGCCAGTCATTATAAATAAAGTAATTTTGCCAGGAAAGGCTAAAAATCAGAGATTTTTTACTCTTGGTCTAAACAAATGCAACAATGACAGTTTTGCTTTAAACTAAGGGTAGTTCAGCCCACAGTCTTGTCTCCAACAGTGGCCATCAGCAAGCAGGCAAGAGTGGGAGCAAGCCAAGCATATATGCCATTTTCATCTAATAATTTCCAGGCTTCCACTGAGGGTCAAATCGTTGGCGTCTTTAACCTAATATAATTAGACATGTTTAGTAACTGTGTGTGGATATACTTCTCAAATGTGTATTCTGTGTCTCTGTAAGCTAAGTTTTTCACATTCACTGCATGATTTAACAGAGTTCCACAGACCTGTTGTCTGCTCCCTGAAGACCTGTCTCCTGTTCATTTTAAAGATGGCAGCATGCACTTAGTGTCAGATCCCCCCGTTTATAGAGTGAAAAGACAGTGAAACTGTTGACCCGCTGTCCACCCTCTATAAGTTATTCATAACATAACATAGCATCTCCCAAATCGGTCTCTAAGTGGAAGAGATTAAATTCACCTTTTTTGTCCTCATGCAGATGCTAATCCTTACCTTTCATCATAAAATAATTAAAGTTGCACACAACCTTTATAAGTGTCCAAAATCCTGCTAAAGACAGGTTCACCTTCAGTGTTAGACTCAAGCTGACACTTGAGTACCTCCAGGAGTGGAACTTCCACAGATTCCTTGTGACGCCCTAACAACATTCCCTATTTTAACATACCCATTTTGATGAGGGCACTGAAACCTCACACCAAGTTCAGGATGCCAATGAACTGTAAATTTACAGAGTGGCATGATGACATTCTTTACCTTTTTCTCTTTTCTACTGCTGAGTATTCACAAGACCTGATGCTTTGTTTCTGCTACTACAGAGTGCTGATTTGGTATGTCAATGAGAATATCTGTCATAACCCCAAGACCATATTCTTGAGAAGGAAATCTGTGACAGCTGCAGGGTGTGAGTTCTGACCTGATACCTAACATGTGGGGTTGATCTAAACAGCAGTGTCTGCCCAAATTTGTGATGACTTGTCAGAGGTAGTGTTCAAGCATCACCATTGTAGTCAGGAGAGAGATTAGCACCTCAGGAAGTGATTTATCCTGTATCGTTGAAAGATCTCTTGTAGCATGCTGAATTGCTCTCTGTGCCTCCCTGTCAGTTTCTAAGAGAACACAGTCATACTGTGGTTTGAAAGAAAGTATAAAGTGGAAAAAAAAAGAACAACAAACCAAGAAAATTCCTCAACTAGGAACACCTACTTAGTTGTAGATAAATCGGAGGCAGTGTACAACTACTGAAAAATTCACAGCAATCTCTTATTTAGAAACTGTATTTCTGCCATGTTAAGTGTGGACCCACTGCCAAAGATGTACATGGACTGCAGAAGGACACTGAAAAAAAAATTATGTAATGATGTGGTATGTCTAGCATGAGGGAGGGAAAATTATGGCATAGGAAAATTATAGAAGCCAGGGTCTTCAAGCATCTGGCCAGTTTGCTATTCTGCATTCTCTAAGAATGAGCTGATTATTTTCCATTTTTTAAATGTTAAGTCTACTCGTTAATTGACTAAGTAACTTTCAAGTACTATAAAACAAAATTAATAATTCCAGTTTCACGTTCCAAGTCACAGTAGAGATCAGGTTGTTAAGTATCCATGTAAGCTGAAAGTGTCATTCCGCTACTAAAAGTTTCAACCAGCTTGCTTCCACTTATTTCACAAAAATTTACAGTTAATAATAACAGCATGTTATGTAGACGTATGATGCAATAATTTATCTAGGTCTCAACTTCTGACTAAGTAGCATCTATCACAAACTGAGTACAAAGGAAAATTCCCCATTCAAGTACTTTAGTGCTATTCCAGAGACTGAATCATCTGTTTTACAACCACAGCTCTCTATAACTACAAAATATGTTCTATAATCATCTTTTCTTCATTATTCCGTTGCTTAAAATGCTGAACCTTATACCATTGTGTGTCCACTCATCTGTGTATGGCTAGTAGGAAAATCGGGAATAGTTCTGAATTTGATCTGTCTTGAGTCATTGAACTTGTTCCAGGCCTTAACAATCATTTTGCTCACATAGCACACACAAGATGAATCTGTCAGACCAAGTCTTTGGACAACAGTACTTTTTAACTAGCATGCATTTAGATGCTTCACCAGCCAAACAGAACATATCTTGCAAACCCCACTGTGGACATTTGTTAAGGGATTTATTGAATTCACTAGTAATTTTCTGCTATAATGACTGCTTCAACAAAGTGCTGTTTTAGCAAAGCAGTGGCAGAATTCAAAGGTCCTCATTTCTGTGTCAACAGCAGGAAAAAAGGAAGAAAGTTATAGTGACTAACATGAAACACATCCATTCAAGGCAACGGCACTGTAGTCATCTTCCTGGGAGGCAGTACTTAGATTTGTGCAAGGAAAAAGGAAATAAAGATCTAAACTCTTCCGGGGAGAAAAAAAAAAGGTGAGGGGTGAGAAGGGAATAGATTCAAAAGATTCAAAGCTAGATGCAGGACTCAATGATCCTTGTGGGTCCCTTCCAGCTTGGCATATTCTGTGATCCTGTGAACTAATAATGCTCTTAACCTGACATGTGAAAAAAAAGTAGAAAACCCCATCCAATTACTATTATGTATGGACTGTTCTTTTGAGAATGATACCTGCATCCTCTCTCTGAGCCTCAGTGACTGGATTGGATGGATCTACACATAAGTCAGATAAAGAATACACAAATTTCCTACCTCATTCCAAAGTAAAACAGCTTCCTCTAGAGTTATTTTTATTTTGACCTTAAAATGAAAAACCTGACCTGAAATGAAAAACATTCCTACAGCAAGCTAAAAGAATGAAGAGTGTACATGTGCTGCAAACCAGTGGTGTCAGGCTATATGAACATGAGGCCCAGGAGAAGTCAAGTACACAGAAATGAACATGAGCTCTCATAGTACTAAGATCTGGAATGCTCAGTCTGCTTTTGTTTTTAAAAACAGAGCTCAACTAATAAATGCCATGGGAAGTTGTTTTCTCTACAGTCACTAACTACATATTGGGGACTGAGCTTCATCTTTCAAAGAGGACAGCATTGCTTTGAAAAAAGAAGGAACACCTAATCCTTAGTGGTCTAGACAACAGTATCTTTATACATATGCTGTGCTTTATTTGCAGCATTCCCTGGTATTCTTCCAAGACATGTAATTTCATGAAGCTTGATCTCAGAAGACTGGCTACTCCCTTCTCCCCATGTATTCCATATAACGTTTTCTGGGCTGCCTGGGATATGTCAGTTCTTCAATACCAAAACAAAACACAAATATAAACCTCTGTGTGGCCTCCACCAGCCTTTTTTTGACTCTTGGTTCAAAGTTCTGATAGGTACAGCTAGTTCTATTGTCCCAAAAGGTGAGCTCTTATTTTGGTGGAATGACAGTGAAATGTTTGCACAAATTAATTTATTCAGCTTTTAATTTAGAAGATTTTCAAAAGAAAGGATAAAAAAAATCTATGCATATTTTAAAACAGTCATAAAAAGATGTTGGAAGGGACCTCTGGGCATCATCTTGTCCAATCCTCCCTGCTAAGAAGGGTTTCCTACAACGAATTGTCTAGAACCAAGGATGAAGACTCCACAACCTCTCTGGACAGCCTTTGCCAGCACTCAGTCACACTGAAAGTGAAAACGTTTTCCTGATGTTCTCTGTTTTCTTATTCTCCTCTTTCTTAATCTTTATTTTCTTCCTCTTCTTCTTTTTTAAAAATAAGCTTTTAATGACACTTAACTAAGTTGTGTGGGCAAAAAAAAAACCCTGTACAATCTAAGTTTTCACAATAGATTGAATTTAAAATTGCCCATGAATTTCTAACAAAGCTGAGATCAATAAAAGTCACCAGTTAAATATACCCCCTAGGTCTTGAACATATATTACCTCTGACACGGCAATTAATAATTTTTCCTTTACAGTGTTACTCTGGTAAAGTCGAATTTTTTGCTTCATTTACATAAATGGTGGAGGAAACTGCAAATTGGCTTATAGCAGTAACAGAGTAGCCTTTCCTAGATCCCCAGATGAAGTTTAGAAACAGTTTTCAGACTGCATTTTGCTGTATTTGAATTTATGTCAGGTAAATAAATTATTCTAGCAATCTTTCTGACCTCAATATGTTTATCTCCAAATAGAATGTGAATTTTCGGGCATTTATAGGTGAGCTAGAGATTCAGAGTCCTAGAAATACATGGAAGTCAGGGCACACAGTATACTGTACTCCTTTAAGAAGACATTTTATTATTAAAAAAAATGTGTTTGATGTGTGGACCTTGAACAGATCCACACTTTTCAAAACTTAATAAATCATACAGACTCTGGTTTTCCAAAAATGCTGTTCCACCCACTCTCCTGTTCAGAGAAGACTGCAACAAATGACATACCTTTCCTTTAAGGTTCCCTGATTCATGGTCTGTCAAAACAAAGGGTAAAAAAATTCCACAGCTGAGAATCTTTTTTGAGACTGCTCTGCCCCTGATTTTCCTTTAGAAGACTCAAACATAGTAATGCAGGAAGAAAGAGGTGCACATTCATCAAGAAATAGGTTCTATAGGCCAACATCAACTACTTGAATTGGATGCAGAAATGAAGGAAATATCATACAGCTAGCAAGGCAATTGACTAAAAATTAACCAGAATTTTGCTGGAAGACCTTTTTCTTTAGAGAAGATGAAGCTGTTGAACATTTTCCCTGTCAAATGAAAAGATGATGTCTCTGCTTTAGAAAATATGCTATTTGTAGACAAGAAACTGTGAGGATCTGTAGGTACTATGGCAGAGGCATATGATATAAAAGATTTTCTAGGACTAGTCATACACACGTCCTGGACTGTGGGCAATTAGTGCAACAAATTTTAACACAATATTAGTTAACTAATAGTTGACATAAATCTATAATTGACATGTGCACTCGTAGCTGGGTCAAAATCTGGCTGGATAGCCAGGCACAGCAAGTGGTAGTGAATGGTATTACATCCAGTCTGCCAGTCACTTGTGGGGTTTCCCAAGGCTCAGTATTGAGTACGTATACTTTTGACTCAGTCCTGTTCAGTATATTAATTGATGAAGACTGCTAGTGCATCCTCAATAAGTTTGCAGACAATGCTAAGCTAATGTTGATCTGCTGAAGGGTGGATGATCTGCTGAAGGATGGATCTGGACAGACTGGGTCGATGGGTGAAAGCAAACAGTGTGAGGTTCAGTAAGGCCAAGTGCTGAGTCCTACACCACAATCCTGTGCAGCACTACAGGCTGGGGGCAGAGTGGCTGGAAAGCTGCCTGGCAGAAAAGCACCTGGGAGTGTTTGGCAGACAGCTGGAGTGAGCCAGCAGTGTGCCCAGATGGCCAAGAAGGCCAATGGCATTCTGGTTTGAATCAAAAATAACATGGCCAGCAGGATCAGGGAAGTAATTGTCCTTCTGTACTCAGCACTGGTGAGGCTGACCCTGGAGTGCTGTGTCTGGTTCTGGGCCCCTCAGTTCAGGAAGGGCATTGAGGTGCTGGAGCATGTCTAGAGAAGGACAATGGAGCTGGTGAAGAATCTAAATAGTAAGTCATATGAGGAATGACTCAGGGAACTGGTGTTGTTTAGCCTGGAGAAAAGAAAGCTAAGAGGACACTTTTTCCTCTCTTCAAATACATGAAAGGTAGGGGTACCTTGGCCTCTTCTTCCAGGAAACTAGCGATAGAACAAGAGAACGTATCTTCAAGTTGCACCAGGGTAGATTCAAGTTGAACATCAGGGAGAATTTCAACTTGGAGAGGGTGAAGTATTCAAGTATTCAATAGATTCAATTCAAGTATTGAAATAGATGAAATGAACTGCCCAGGTTGGTAGTGGAGTCACCAACAATGAAAATGTTCAATAGTCTAGTTGACAAGGTAGTGACTGGTCAAAGCTTGGACTCAGTGATCTCAGAGGTCTTTTCCAACCTCAATGATTCTATGATTCTATGCAGAACAATACATAAGAAACTGTTTCACTGTGGTTTTGAGTGTCTTAGACTGAAAAAGACTGAATGACTAGAGATGGGTTTACTTGAAGGCTAAAGAAGGCTGTTATAAACCTTTAAAGCCAATGGCTTCAGTTTATGAAGCAGATGACTGTATCACTTGGTGGGGAAAATACTGTGGCAACCTGTCCTGAGCAGCACTCCCAAGTACATCGTGCCCTGACTCTTTATTCGGGTCTTTACTCTAACCTTTCTAGATGTATTAGCAGAAAATAGTATTGCTGCTGTGAATGAATCCTGAATTCTGCAGGACCTCTGCTTCTTAGTCATTTAAGAATGCTGACTGGCAAGCAAGGAAAAAATTCAGTGCTAAAGGTCAAAAAAGGCATTTGAAAAAGCATGGTATAATGTTCTAAAACAATTATCATTAGCTTTCTTATTTTTGCTGTGAAGTGTTTTTACTAGTATTGCTGCTAACAACATCAACAAAGTCTTAACCTTTTAAATCTGTTCTTCTTTAAATCTGTTTTTTAATTTGTGGAACAGAACCTTCTTCAAACTTTGTGAATCATCCTGATATTCAGAGCAATTATGTCATTTTGGATTGTTGTTAAGGTAACTCACACCAGAATGTGGCACATAACATGAAGACTTAACCCATGCCAAATCAAGACACCTCTAAACAGTCCTGCTGAACTTGCAGGTAAATACCAAAAAAAAGGGAGTTTTTGGAGAAAATTAGTTTGTAATTTACTTCAAGTATCATTCCTTGCAGAAAATATTCCTGGCAGAGAGCAAGGCCAGAAGATCTGTGCACAATGCATGGTCCTGGGCTGTCCTAATGTAAGCACAGAGAGCACACCGGTTCCCTGTGGTAACCTCAAAAGCAAGTGTCCTTCAGTCACTTGGCTTTATAATGAAGAAGGAGTGTGCCCAGGTCATCCTACCTAAGCATGTGTAAAACAGAAGAAGCTAGGAGAGCAGAAAATGAACGAGAGCCTAGTGCAGGAACAGGTGAGAACTGTTATCACAGAAAATTAGAGTCCCTTGGAAGTTATGGGCCAACAAGAAGAATCCAAAGTTCAGTAGAGGACCTGGTTCAAGTACCAAAAGTTCTCAGTATGCAGGACTTGCTGTTACTAGGACAAGGCTCCCTGTACTGTTCCAATTTGGCTGCCTCAACAGTGTCTTTGATTTTGTCTCAGAAAGGCAGTTTCCCTCCAAACACTGTTTTCTGCCAGCTGCAAGCTAAGGCTGCTGATTTAATTTTTCCAGAGGTGGCATATCTTCTTAGTCACTCATACGAACTACTATTTCAACAGACTTTTTTGGGACAAAATGCACCCTGTACTGACTTTTTGTGAGAGAACATTATAAAAAAATAATGTAAAAAAAATTAAAATAAAATCATAGAGCTTATAAAATCAAAGTCCAAAGAATCACATGGGGAAGGGAGTGACTTCACGGTATTTTTGGGCCTGCTTACCTACAGAAGCAAAAAACACGAAAAGGAGCTTTATCCTGATGCACAAAATGGATAGTTCTTTGAAACAGTGTAAGATGAGAACAAAGATAGCAGCAGCCTCATGGCCCAACACTTCAGACAGAAATGCAACAAAATTTGGCAGGAAACTGAGGCACTTTCCACTTAATGCCTAACAGAAGTGGTCTCTGGCTACTTCCAGAAAGCCTTCTGAGGGACTCTCAGTAGCTTCATGAAATGCATCAACAGCTTTCAGTGTTGGACTGCATTGCAAGCCCAATTTATTTTTAGCTGCAACTTATTTTCTTTGCCTTACATTCCTTTTATAAAGAAAGTTCTATGGAGGTACAGCCATTGACATCCTTTAGAGTGTTAGAGTTACAGGCTCTATATATCTAATCATACAACTGTTTTACATTAAAAGGATGTGTACTTGGCATTTTTTAAAACCAAACTTCCATAATATCTAAAAGAATTTTTTTTTTATTATAGTAACTAACAAGCAAAAAAGTGATCAAGATTAAAACAATTTCCTTGATTTAATATTTTCCTTTTAATCTTATTATAAGAATCAAATTTGAAAAAAATCTAAGTTGCATCATATGCAGAAATGATTGTGTGCAGACTTGCTCTAGATGTATTAATGGATAGGGAGGTATAGACAAAACTGTGCACCTTCATGTCTATGAACAACTCCTTTGCAAATATGTGTAAATACTAATGTGCATATAAGCAAGTGACTGCATAATTCTCCAAGTGTTTCCCAGCAAAATGAGTTTTTAATTGTACATGCTGTGCTAGCTTTGCAACTTCTATACAGCTTTAATTTCCCTCACACACATTAAATATAATTACATATTGTGTCAACACATACAGATTTGCCGGTATATATTATGCATCTACCTGAAATTTCTTAGAAGAAAAATTTTCCTAAAAATGTCCTGAGTCTAAAAGCAAAACAGAATAAAAGCTGCATACAAAAACAACTTAATAAAAAAAGGGTATTTCTTTTAAATAAGCAGTTTTCATCCAGTAAACTTTTTAAATATAAGAGCAATCCTGTGATACCAAAATAACATATGCCTAATTTGTTAGGCACTGATGGAGTCTGCTGACACAATACTTAGAGTATGGTTATAGTCATTTTCTTTTTCCTTTCATGTAGACTACACAATTATGGAGATATTAATTTTCAAAAAATATTTGCTGCCATGAGAATGTCTCTCTCCCACTGTTCCTTTGACAAAGTGGGAGTGGCAGAAAGAAAATAGCTTGCTGGCAGTATAAGTGCAGTCTTCATTTATAGAAGAATAATTTGGAACATTTGTCACATGTAAAAGGCAACACTTAAATGGATAACGAGCTGGATTATGTTCTCAGTTTCAGTGATGCAAGTCAGAAGAATTTCTGTTTGCTGAAATTAAGTTATTCCATCTTCACATCAGTACAATTAAGTATTGCTGAAGTGGGTATTTAGGGTGCAAAGTGTATCTAAAGTAGTAGTCAGCAGTCTCTGCATTTCTCTTTGGGCTAGGGTGCATGGAAAGCTGGCCAGTTTTGATTATAAGACTTCATCTATCAAGTCATGGCAGAAGTAAAGAATATGGCTGTACTGTGTACTGCCTGGCATAGGAAAAGAAAAAAAAAAAAAAGAAAAAAAAAAGAAGAAAAAGGAAAAAAAAGAAGGAAAAAATAAAAAGAGCAATCATATGAAAGTAAAGCGTTGTTAGTCCCAGTTTTTCTTTTCTAGCACAAGGCTCAGTTTCTACAATTGTCTCTTAAGCAGCGCTCTATAAGTAACAGAGAGCAGCAAATGTTATCAGTTTCTACCATTTTAATAAATACATGTTAAAAAAATGCAATTAAAATGTCTCAAGAAGATATATTTATCCCAATGTTAGTCTTAAATGGTTATAGTCAAGAAACTGCTGAAATGTAGATAAATAATGAAAAGACAGATAATTCCACTACAGTAACTGTTCTGATTCAAGAAGAATTTTGCTTATATTTTCTTTAGCCATAGAAGTCTCAGTTTGAAAATTTATAACCCTCCTTCTCCTTTCCTTTTACTCCATTCACTGCATGAGGCCAATCTTTTATTCCTCAGAAAATACAGCAGACTGCAAGAGTGCAAACACTGGGCCAGTACTGCCAAAGAGGCAAAAAAATGATCAGCTAGTGTGACAACAACTATAGATGCAAAAAAAGGAAGAACCTTATAGAACATATTGAAGAGGACCTCCGGTCTATTTCTCGGCCTTCAGGCAAGGTGAAAAGTTTGGCAACAAGGCCACTTAATTATAGTACTCACTTTCATGCACAAGGCTTAGTACAACAAAAGCGTGTGGGAAGATCTGGGTTTCTGCAGATATTTTCCCCAAGTTTAAGGCTGGAAACTCAGGTGAGCAGTTTTAAAAAAGTATCTGGTGGCAGCACAATCCAAAAAGAGCTAAAGGACAGGAAATGAATCAATACTGTGGTCAGAACCAAGAGAGGCTGTTGAGTTAAAGGTCACAGAAAAAGGTTAAGGGACAAAAAAAACTGATTGTGAGGTATAAGGATTTAATAAATTTGTTTTGCAAAAACAAACTTGACAGATTCCTTGTTTGTACTGGGTATAGATTATACGAGGAAAATATATGTAGTAGAAGAATATAAGATAGGAAAGAAAGTAATGACAGGAAAACAATGTCTGATGACTGAGGTCAGCCAAGTGCAATTGAGAAAGAAGCTGTAACTGCTCTGGTTTTAACAACTGGAACAAAGCACCAAGGAATTCAAAACTCTTCATGCCTCCAGCTTCAAACTTTCCATCTTTATAAAAGCTGCTTTCACCAAACATTAGACTGAGCTCGAGGCCAGCAGAAAGTGATATGATGAAATTTGATATATCATGATCTTATGCTTAAAACCTAACTGCTCAACTTCCATTGAATTCTGTGGCTCTCTAACATAATAAAAGGAATGGATAGCATTTAGATTGAGTGCCTCCAAAGGAAACCAGATGCCATAGACAATACTGCTGGTAATCCTTTCTGGTCTTGAAACAACTTCTACTACACACCGTGCTCTCCTGGGATGTGCTATCCCTAAGACTGGAATTTTATAAAATAAAACTTTGATCTATGTTTTATCTGACATTATTCCAATTATCCTGCCAAATTCCAAGTGTGAGTAAACACAGTCTTGACCTTTACCCTCACAGCTTCTGCTGGAAAAGATTTCCTCACTTCTTGTCATGTGCAGCATTCTGTGAGGAAATGCATATGCAAAACCATGCAAAATACAGTAGAAATGATAAGTTTTATATAACATAGATCTATCCTGATCAGAAGAGATATAATTCTGTCTTTCAACTACTTTTTAAATACAAATATGCCCTTTAAACAGATAGTTAGACATTAAACTAAAAACAGTGGAAAGATTCCTACTAACTTTCCTGAGCACAGGATCAAACAGATACTGGCCATGTACCACATGACAGGTTGTACCTACTATGCATTATATTAGATTTATTTAGATTTTAGCTTTCTATTCAGCTATTAATGTTATCTGAAATTTCCTTCACAACTGAGTCATGCTGATAAAAAGCTGTCTACTGGATATAAGGGCAGTCATCCATTGCTGTTTGTGTTCCCTACTTTAATTTTATGTGGATGTTGTATGGATTACAGAAACACAACACCTGATTAAACAGATTCAAACAATATGGAGGGTTGATGGATAAAGACAGAATTGCAATCATATGCTACCTCAGATGAGTAGGGGTATGACAGTGAGGACCAGAAACAATTACTGAAACCTCTCTAGGGTGAGGATCCACTTTGAGAACGCTTGGAGATAAACTTCCGCATCACACTAGTGAAATATTCTGCAGGTGGATGGAGTGGGGGAGGAGTGGAGGGAGAAGCTAATACATCAGCATTTTGATTGGCTCAGTTTCAAACACCACCACCACTGCCACCTCATATGCTACAGTCCAAAACCAGAGTGTTGCTACTCTGTACCAGTAAACTACTGAGAGGAATGGGAGCCCAGTGGACACTGTAAAATTTATTGCAGCTCCCAAGTCTCACTCGGTAGTGTCTTAATAATGTTCTTGATTGCTACTAACCCTCTTTACAAACTTTCAACTCCCTTGTCCTACCCTGCTCCCATCATTCATATGAGCACATTAAGGCACCTACATGGAAATAGAAGAGGTTAAAGCTGGAGGTGCAGGCAGGTGAGAGTAGTCAGGGATGTGTGTCTTTGGGGAAAGAAGTGAAACTGATGTAACTTTTGGTCACTTAAAAGTTCAAGCACTGTGATGCTAACTGCTGGGTTGTTCTGGAGTCCCCAGCATAAGGAAGGACACAGAACTGTTGGAGCAAGTCCAGATGAGGGTCATGATGCTGAAAAGGGAACGGAACACCTCCCCTATGAAGATAGGCTGGAAAAATTTGGGCTGTTCAGTCTTGAGAAGAGAAGGTTGTGTGGAGACCTCATAGCAACCTCCCAGTATCTGAAGCAGACTTAAAGTGAAGATGGAGAGGGACTCTTCATCAGGAACTGTAGTGATAGGACAAGAAGCAATGGTTAAAAACTGAAAGAGGGAAAATTTAGGATAGATATGAGCAAGAAATTATTAACTGTGAGGGTAGTGAGGCACTGGAACAGGGAGGTTGTGGATGTCTCAACCCTGGCAATGTTCAAGGCCAGGTTGGACAAAGCCTTGAGCAACCTGGTCTAGTGGGGGGTGTCCCTACCCATGGCAGGGGAGATTGGGACTAGATGGTCTTTAAGGTCCATTCCAACCCTTTAACATTCTATGATTCTATAACAAGATGTACTAACTCCTTACTCACCTACAGTTATAATACGTGAGAGACATTTTTCTCCCCATTGACACTAAGAGCTATGCAGGCCTTGAGGCTCCAGAGCCAGGAGCAACTCTGATCATTGATGTAGTTACAGCCAGGTGCCACAGACATGCCCCCAGCAAGATGCTCACTAGGTTTGAATTTTTCGGATTCTTTTTTGTTAGTACATACACAGTCTCCTACCCTGAGCCTCATCCCAGAGAGGAAATAATTGACATTCTCTTGCCAATAGTAGCCAGTTTTCAAAAGCATGAGTGAGGGGGAGAGAGTGTTTTGAAGCTGTCTTCAATTGTGGTGCTTGATCCAGTTGCTTCTGTTCAAAGAACTGTAAAAAGCATAATATAAGATGCTCCAGAATTTAACCAGGCTAGACATTGCAATAAAAGGCAATTTCACAGGTAATAGAAACTTCAGCCAGGGAATTTCAGAGCTGTAGTACCCAGATTCTCTCCTCTTTCTGTTCAGTTGCACAGAAAAAACCTTTCTTCTCTTGAAACTCAGGGTTAAAGTATGCAAATGGTCATAACCACTAGTAACAACAGTTTACAGAGCTGCTTAATTCAAAAAGAAAAAAAGAAAAAAAAAAAAAAAGGGGAAAAGGATTCATCAAACCCTTTAGGAAAGCCTTGAATATTGCCTTCTGCAGATTTCGGGGCTGGTTGAGCTTAAGAGCCACTCATTTCTTCAAACTGCTAGTGAAATTCTTTGCCTAAGGCAAGGAGAAAGGTTTTCGCTTATTTTTTACAATAGGGATTTAGAGGTGGTCCTGAAGTGATGAAACAGCCTATTTAAGACAGCAGTGCTCTTAATCTGGCAAGAATTATGCAAAATTTCTCTGCATGTAGCAGAAACCTAACACCTCTCTCCTGACCTCTACAACAGCCCTCTGAACCTGTTCCCGAGGCATTCCTGAGGAAACAGCCAACCATGATGTATTATGTGCATTTGCAAAGGACCAGATTGATGTGACCACCAAATGAATGTTTCCTTTGCTGTAAGAACTGTCTTTCATAAGAGATTTTCTGTTCCTTTTCAAGTAATCTTTCAGGCATTATTATTATCATTAGCATTTAATGAATGATCTACATGTTCAAATATGCACCATATTTATTCATTTCTGGATAAGGTTATTTTGAATTCTTTGAATTTCCTGTAATGTTTCATCTATTCATTGTAAAAAGGCAGATGCAGTTTCCTTATGTCTAGTATGCACATAAAAATCCTGAAGTTATTTCCCTAGAGCAAAAGTCTTTATTCATAGGATAAAACACAGGTAGAAAAGTGTAACTTCTTATTCAATCTGTCAAAAAATTGTAAAATATAGTCACTAGAAAATACATTATTCTTACACTAAGATATAAGCCCTTGTCATTACTCTTGAGAAACTGAGTCATGAGGCTTAAGCTGTTCTGTTCTTCCACACAAACATCCAACAATTTAAGTAATTACAATTTTTTTCAAATGAATCTTTAAACAAAAGTTTTCAAGGTTTCTTTGTACAAAACCACGTACCAAGAAAAGAGCACCAACTCAATTTTCATCTCTGTGTACATTAAAGATTAGCATACAACCTACTCCACCCTCATCTGGCTCATTCACAAGTCCCTTGATTCTCAGTTTATACTAGATATAGCTAAAACTGAAGGTGGGGCTGCAAGTCTGGCCATAGCCACATAAATCTTTCTTCTTATTGTGCTCTTCTGACTTTGAAATTTGAGCAACTGTATACCTTTTCCATTTAATTTTAAATATATTTAATTTCATGCTTAAAAGAACAAAAGAAATTTGTGCAATTAAGGGATCTTGCTATGTCATCAGTACCAAAGGTCAGGCTCATGAATATCATGGCAAAGATGGCATCCTTCAGCCAGTTTGTAAGTCATTGCACCTGGTTTGATTTAGGGTTGTCCAGACAAAGACTCTAAAGACTCTTACAAGGAGATCCTGGCTCCATGTACGAGGGGATGTGAACAAAGTGAAGGCACTGGAATACCCTGACCTTCACCAATAGCCTTTTCTATGCAACAACAGCAGAAAAAAAGAAATTATGACAGTCATTCTCTGAAGATCCCAATTGAACATTACAAATAATTAATTCCTGACTTTATGTTTCCACAAAGAATATGCAAATGTCAAGGAGGAACAGAAAACCTAAGTATGAAAAAGGTTGTCAGCAGAGGAACCTTTCCATAATTGCTCTGTTGCTGGAGAAAAAAATTGTAAACTTAAAACTTGGGCTAGAAAGAAAAAGAATAAAAGAAATTCTGAAGTGAATACTGTCAGCTTGGATTTTCATCCACTTATTCATAACATTTTTTTAATTCTCTATCTACAGTGCAATCTCTCAGGTTGAACATATGCCTGTCAGCATTACATTTTCATGCTTTCTGTAAGATTTTGAGGTGCCATATAGACAAATAACAGGCATGAATCATTTTCTTCTGGGGCAGCTTTTTCCCCAGCTCAACCAGATAAGTGACTAGCACCATAAATAGAAATGGTCATAAATAGAAAGTGATGGTGTATGAATATTTCGTGGAAAACTGATTGGAAAAGGACATTTTCCTTCTAACAATACTCATACCTCTGGGTAATTTGGAACAACACTTTTTTTTGGCATACCACATTAGACATTTTGTTTTTTATTATATTTTTCACTGAAACTAGAAACATCTGCTGTCTGATGTCGTCTGGTATACGTGGTAGTAGTGTGGGTGGAGGAAGAGATTTCTTTTCCCTCACAAGAAAGACGCAACTGTGGAAAGTATGAGGTTATGGAAAAGTGTTAGCAGGTGATATAAAATATTTCAATGGTTTACATAGGTTAGAGAACACAGATCCAAATTTTCTCTGAATGATTGCAGTTGCTTTGTACTTTAAAGTACAAAGGTTTGATAACCACAACAGTGACTAGCAAAGCAAAGAATCTATTTTCTTGGGAATTATAATCCCCAGGGAAGGATGCTTGGCAAACATTTTTTTGGGCTATGACAACCAACACTTGCCCTTCTGATATATTCCAAAGCCACCATGGGGAACAGGAGAATAAAAGTAGCAATGGCTTAGCTGTCCATCACTCCCTTGTAATTATACCTCTGGCTTTTTCATTTCTCTTCTCAAGGCAGGAATATTTTTGGAAGTGCCACTCAGTTATTTTGAAGTATTTTTGAGCACTGTACCACAACACATGCTGTCCTCAAGTTAGTTGATCCTATATAACTTTTCTTCAGAAGCTTCCTGAAAATGATAAATGGTATTTTACTAATCTAAGCAGAAACAGGTGATGGTGCCTTCCAAACACTTATGTCCACATACTCAAGTACACAGCTCCAGCAATGCAGGCTGAGACCATACAGTACCTGCACAGCCACACAGCTGCACCCCAGTCAGCTGTAGGAACATGTCCGACAGAAGTCCATAAAGCCGTGGCATGGAGTGGTGAGCAGGGAGCAACTACTCACTCTTTCTCCCACTGCAAGAAACTCTAAGTGATGGGTCCAATAAAACCAAAGAAAGTGTGGGGTTTTTTTACACAATGTTTAATTATACTGTAGAACTACTTGTTGTTGCAAAGTTTACATGAGTTCAAAGCTGACCAAACTAATGAAAGAAAAGGATGTCAAGGATGACCAAATACAAAGACTCCATGTACAAGGAAGAGGTTTGTAAGCCACAGCCTGTTGGGGGCTGGAAGATGGATTTAGGGAACATTTAGGGAAAGTATTAAAAAATCTATTTTTTATACTCTTCACTGCACATTTGTCCCTATGGTCTTACATCACTTAACATAGACTCAGGTTCAGGAAAGATCTGTGCAGACCAGCATAGAAATAGGCCACTGGGACTGCTGTCCTAACAAGGACTAAGAGCTCAGATTTGGAAAAAAAATTTAAATAAGGGTGGGTGTTTGGGATGACAGAACTGGTGGATATTCTCTGTCTTTCTTTGCCTTTGGAGGGATAGGCTGCCTGCCTTATTCTCTCCTTGCCACTTCTCCACGTGTCTTGGCAAGCAGACCTCAGTCTTATTTTGCAAGGCAGCCTTGCAGGGCAGACTTGTCTGGGCCTTTTTCTTTCTAATTGGAATCAAATGTTACAAGCATGGAGACACAGGAAATTTAGAGATCTTCTGTGGAAGTGTCAGCATGGGTTTTCTTGATGTTCTGTGTCTTTTGCTGAGTCTGTCCAAGTGTTGGGACAGACTAACCCTAACTCCCAGTCTCAGAGTACCCAGTTTCAGAACTGTGTAAGTGTATCAAAACAGGTTCCTTTCATTATGACCCCAGATGGTTTACAAGGCACCATAGACTTGCTGCTCTCTGGGTTAGATATGAGGACCCATTCTTTTCATAAGTAGGTAAAGAACACAAATTGCTATTTTTCTGTTTTGAACAACAGTGAAAGTCTGACTCCTGCTGGGACTGGAGTTGTGCATTGCAGGCTGTTACACAACTTACATGATTAATTCCCCTTACAGACTTACCCCTCAGTACTTATGCTATGGTCCCTCTCCACAGATATCCACAAGAGCCTTGAAATGGAATGACATTATTCCCCATGGGTGCAGCTGAGTTCTACTGGGGTCAGCCCAGGCTTGTGACCTCTCTCTGAAAGAGGGGCCTGTTGTTTCAGTGCCAGGAGTTAATGTAAGGAGACCAGGAACACACTGCTCTGTGCAAGCCTCTGGACAGGCATGCACCGCTAGGTGGGCTGTGAAATACAGGTTGCAGTCCAGACTGGCCTTGGGGAAACAGCATAGAGGACTGCAGAAACCCAGTCCCTGGGTAGCCTTCCCTCCTGCATTTTGTCAAGAGCTGTGGAAAACACAAGGCAAGACATTCACTGTGCAGAGCTACACAACATGGCCATGAGGTCTTTGGGAAGTAAGCAAATGGCATCTCCATGAGCCATTTAGAAAATCTGTGTAATTGTACAGCCTGAGTTCAACAGCTGTATATCTCACAAGTATTTGTATATTTATTCTAGCTAGTTTTCCCTTAAGGAAAAGCAATCCTCCTTAGTCTGTACCCTACAATTTAGCATGTTGAGCTCTCCTGAAGTGAACATACAACTGTATGCCAGTGACTAAAGACTAAGTAAAAACTAATTTCAGGGTTTGGTCTATGGTGATTTTAAGAAGTCACACCTGGGCTGGGACTTTGGGTGCCAAGATTTTATCCTGGAGCAAATTTTTACAGCCAAGTTTGAAACCCCTGGAAATGAGAAGAGAGGGGAATGTTATAATGGAAATGCTGGCATAACTTCAACTACTGTAGACCAGCCCAAGAAGCTGATGAGGCTGAGAGTTAAAAGCAAATCTTCCAAATTTCATTCTGCTCAAATAAGGTAAGACATGCTAAAACATTTGACTGCTTTTTAAAAAAAAAAAAAAAAAAAAAAAAAAATTTGCTTTCACCTCTTAAGAAGGCTACCAGTTATTAAAAAAAAAAAAAAAGGTAAAAAATAATGTAAATACACTTTCAATGAAACTTTGCTTTGTTTTCTCTGCACCACGTGATTTTTCTGCTCAGTAAAAGGCAATTCAGAAAACTACCTTTAAAATGAATTTGACTATGCCTGGCTTGAAATTTGGACTCTACCTATCCAGAAAAAGGCAGTATAGTCTGGGCCATTCCCCAACAATAGAGTGGCGACAGGCTAAATATAACCACACTTACAGTCCCAGAACTGGCATCTAACACCAGGGGCTTACAATAACACTGAAGCTGCTGCTGCTCCAGAAACAGCCGAGGCAAGGGGAGGGGAAGTTCTGTTTGTTTTTCAGCCGGGACCTCATTCTTCACTCAGCTGTTTGCTATTAGGACTGGAGCAGTAGCAGTGAGAAATTCATTGCTGCTTGCTCTCTGAATCCTGACACAGTTACAGCAAAGATCCAACTAGCCAAATCCACAAAGGATCAAGGGAAGGGGAAAAAGAGAGCAACAGACTATTACATGCTTGTCGTCTCGCTTTCACAGCACCTTTCATCCCCAAGGAACCTATTTATTGAGGGTCAGACTCTGTCCCATTCCTGCAGAGATGTGTATTAGTGAGTGCTGGAAGCAGGACGAGGAATTTCCTCTCACCCTGCTCCTCCACCCTGCCGGTGCAACCTGTGACTGGGAAGTATTCCCAGCAGCACGAGAGCTGCAGTGTCCCTGCAGCTGTCACCTGTGCTGCATCTCGTGCCAGGTCCTCTCCGCTGCCTGGCTGGGAGGAGAGGTGAGGGACAAAGTGGAGTGAAATGGTGGGGAAATAAGGCTGTTCCTGGCATGGAAGGAACACTTCCAAGAGCAGAGTTGCAGCCCTCTGCTCCTTAGAAGGGCACAAAAGCAAGCACTAACTTAGTTAAACTTATCCTGATGCTCTGACAATTATCAGACACAATTCTGCTTGCACTGACAGAAGTGTAAATTGAGGTGAATACTATTGTAAATATTTTCGATATCTTGTTTGGGAGGAAAAAAGAAGAATCACACTCATCTTACCAGCACATCTCTATTTAGACCAGTGAAGTGATTAACACTGTGCTCCAATGCTGTGGGTGAAGACTCAGTTCCACTGGTATTTAGTGGAGAATACAGACTCCATAAGGGTAACACAGGCTGGGTGAAAAGCAGAGACTCCTTTTCTACTCAGCTTCTCCAGAGCATTTACTACTTGGGAAAACTACAATTCCTATCTAGGACTCTGCTTTTTTGCAGTAGGTAAGTGCTAAGAAAGTGAATTGCTGCATTTCAGAGCAGGCTACCCAGCAGCTGCGGAAAGCAGAGAGAGCTTCTCACAGAGAGCTGTGGAGGAGGAGCTCTGACTTGGGGTCCCTGGGTACAAAGGGTGATTTCTGTAGTCCTGCTCTAAAGCAATGCAGCTGAATGACGGCTGCTGGATGCAGACAGCACGGGTGAGAGTTCATGCAAGGAAGCTGGTCACAGTAGTGGAGTTGATTTGCTTTCATTCTTTTGCAGTCTATTTATGTTTGAAAATAAAAATGGTATGTAAGAACGCAGGCACTTTTCTGCCAGTATAGCTGCTTCCCCTTCTGGGGACTCCACGAGGTCTGGCTTGTGAGCTAAGCGATAAGATTCCCAGGACTGGGAATTTGGGTTTGCATTTCATTACCTCCTTGTCCTGTTGACATAATGATCTCACAGGCAAAAACAAATCACTCCCTGACCTCAGCATAACAAACTGGATGCAATACTTGACCCATGGGTTCTGATACTGTCTGCCTGCTTTCTCCTGCTGTCCTAGAGTAACAGGGTCTGCTTCCTGCATACTCCAGTACAGTTGGGGCTATTGCCAGCCGTCACCTGTGAGCCTATCCCTCCCAGCTATGCTTTCTGATTACAGGGTCTCAGTCAAGTATGTCCCCATAGACTGACAAACTAGACATGAAGAAATTCTTGAGTACATTAAAAAAAAATAATAAAAAAAAAATCAGGCAGCAAACAATTGCCTTTATACAGAGAAAATCTGTATTACTCACCAAGAAGCAAAGTCATCGCTAAATCTGTGTCAGTATACACAACCAAGGCTGACTTTAAAGATCACACGTGCAGCATAAGCAGTATGAACAGAAACATCTTGATATTCAACACACTTGGGAGAGAAGTGCATGTGCTCTGTGCTGCCACCTTAAAACAGGTCTCGTGCTTATACTGAAATCTGAACTCCCTGCTAAGTCAAACTGTGCATGCTACGTGTTGGCTTGCATCCTAGTCCACATTTGAATGGATCTAGCTGGCTTAGCTGATGAGACAATCAGGTGGGGACAAGCTTCATCTTGAGCCTTTCCCTCACAGCCAGGAGGGATCTTTCATGGATATGAAAGAGGGAGGAATAAAAAAAAAAGAACAAAAAAATTCACAGCTGTGAAAGCAACAGTCAGTCACCCCCAGGAGGTGGGGTGCTTCCCTTTGTTTCTAACCCGTATCACGCCATGTTTATTTCTTCTTCTTCTTTGTAAATATCTCCTAAACCTGTAGCTGTTCAGGGCTGGCTGTTCTCAGAAGCACACCTGGTACATGCAGAATAACTAATACACCCTGCTGGACCACTTGTAGCCACGAGGTTTTGCTCTGATGTCTGCAGACCATTCTCAATGGGTATCTGAAAAGTAATTAAGAAATTCCTCACAAACTTACACTACACTGCATTGTCAGACAGGAACTCTACTTTCACGAGAAAACTTCAGTAGCACAACTGCTGAAGAACCAGGGCTGCACTCCTGACCTGTGGACATGCAAGTAGTGATCCCTGTAGATACTGAATTGCATGGGCTAGTGGAAGCCTGCATTGTGACACCCTTATTCACTGTAAAGGAAGTAGCAACCTCATCAGTGAAAAGGGGAACAGTAGAGTCCACACCCTGTCAAACTCCTTATATATCATTACTACAATAACACAGAGAGCCAGAGCCCTATATAATTGGTTATTTTGTCACTATCAGAATTTGAATTTCTGTTAACAAGCCCAGTGTGCTTCTGCCAGTTATATGGACACTCTTATCTGATGCTCTTTTAGTGTTAATATTTCACCCCTGTTCTGTGTGAATTTTTGGCATGAAACCATTAAAATCCCCAACAATGGATGATGGGCAGATGTCCTAGAGTTTTCTTCATGTGGAGTTACCTTTATTTTGACCTGGACACCTGGATTTCTCAGTACTGAATCAGCCTTTCAGTAGACTTTTATCCAAAAGTATTCATTTCATCACTGAGAAATAACTGAAGGTTACTGTGCTAAGAAGGCACATCTGGTATGACCCTCATTAATCTTGACCCGGTATGGTATATGCTAGAATGATTTTGGCACTGTGAAAGGAGGAAATAAAATTGTTTCTTCAGAAGCTGTGAACACCTGGTGTTCTAAACAGGTTACTATAGAAAGCATATTCCACCTTAGCAGTACACTTACAGACAGAGCATCATATAAGTCATCTTCACTTTTTTCTTACAGGGAAAAAAAAAAAAGGAAATGTTTATCCATCTGATAACCAATATGTCTTCACTGGTCCTCAGTTAGTTCTGTAGGTTGTCTACAAGTGCACTGTCTTCCATGAAGGGTCTGCCTTCAGTGTTTGGGAGGCATGCAACCATCAGGGTTCAGTTGTACCATCTAATTGTATCTTACAATCTAAGAGTGCCATTTAAACTTCCAGTGCTATGTGTGAGTGAAGAAAGAACAGTTTAGGTTAAGTAACATGCTAAATTCTTGAACTCCAAGCATGTGCTTATATGAAATAGTCCCTTACTCTTTGATCTGAATGAGATGTGTTAAAGATAATGGTAAATGTGTAAAGCTGTTAGACAAAAACGCAGCTTCATGTTAAGTAAATTTTAAAGAGGAGATTACCTACTATCCTGTTGATGTCACCTGGGTGTTGTTCCACAGGTATATAGGTTTTCAGTACTCAGCTGATGTTCAGTATTTGAGCACTGTTACTTTTGCAGTGCGGTTTATTTCTCCAGTGACCATATGTGTATATATGAAGCAGCAATATTTTCAACAAGATAGAGCTATGCTTTGGGAATCAGGCAGTAGTGTTCTGGCTCAAGTGCCTGAGCTAGGGAAGTTTGTCTGCTTACTGTTTGATTGTGCTTCTTCAGGAACAAAACCACACAATGTAAATAATGCTAGTTACACCAGTTAAAGGGCTGCTAGACTGGTTTAGCCCTCAAGGGGAAATCAGGCTACAAACCCCCCAGACAAGAGTGTGCTATTATTTTGTAGGGACATTGCATTAAATGTTAGAAAATTTATAACCAATGGTGAAATAAAAAGTAAAGCTGTTAAATTAATGTATATTTTGGGTGATGTTAATGAGTTTCAACAAAACAAAAAGGAACAACTCCAGAGCAGCCTTATCTGCATCACTCTGAGACTCTGTTTCAGTTGTTCCTTGCCTCGGGCATATACTCACTGGCCACAGGAGAATAGGTCAGCAATGTTTTAGCTCCCACAACAAACTAGCTGATGCATCCATAACATAGAATCATGTCCTAGCATCAGATAATCTACACAGCTTTGTGTGTGGACCTACTTACTCTGAGCTTAGAGGGCACCAGGAAGCAGAGAGCAACCTTGTTGTTCCTGTATGAAAAAACCCACATGGTAGTCTTGCTCTGACAAGCAGACAGCTTTATCAGATCTTAGCCTTTTATTCTGAGTCAAGAAATTTTTCTCACATGTCACAAATGTTGGTGTATATTTCAAGCCTTACAGATGGAAGGTGTGAATTTATTTTTCCCACAAATCTTCTCACCCTAGTAGCTGTAGATAAAAGCTGAAGAATTTGGTGTAGGTAAAACCTAAATTCCTAAAGAAAAAGAAGAGTACAATAAAACAAACCCAAAGTAGTTTATTTGAAGTTCAAGTCTTTTAGGGCAGTGATGTCATTTTGGGGAAGCTTAACTTTACCCAGGGAAAGGGAGGACACGTGCATGTCTGGGATTGGAGTCATAAAGCAACAATCTACAACAGAGCATCACACACAAGGTACTGCTCCCTTCTGCCCCGGGGCTCCCACTAGAGAGGGCATCTGAGAGGGTCCCTAAGCAAAGCTGTTACTTGAGAAATCCTGACCAGCAGAAAAAGAAAACAAAAACCAGGACACAAAGAGTGTTTATTTTATAAAGCCTACTGCTGGTGGACCTAGTTCCTACTGCTGGTGGACCTAGTTCCTACTGCTGGTGAAGCCGCCTCCTCCACCTGAAACCAGCTCAGCTCACAGGCCATGCGGATGCAGGTCACTTCAGCTGTTGTTAGCCCATGATACATGCCATGATACATGCCACTAAATACAGGTCACTTTATGTAGTGTTGTGTGTTTGGTTTTGTAGCAGCTTTGCAGCACGCTGACAGATGTGCAAGACCATCAGCCCACGGAGGAAGCTGATGCTCATTCCTGGGTCTGAAACAATGGATCAATAAGAAAAAGAAAAAAAATATTGACCTTTCTCCACTGTCTCCCTTGTTCCCCTGTTTGGATCCTCGGAAGTCTCACAGGTTTTCTCACCTGTTAAGAACTCAAATAGGTGCTCCAAACCCAACACCCTCCGGTGTGTGTTTAGAGGGGGAAGTATTTTGTCTTTCCTTTTAGTCCCAGGGGAAGGATCTTTCGTATGTGATGTCTCCATTTCAGTCCGCATGTGATCTCTCTAGGCCTCTCCCTTCCAAATTGATTTCATTCTCAGTTCCACAGTGAAATCCTGGGAGAAGTCCTTGGCACCCTGGCCACTCATCAGAAGAGAATTTGGGGTTTCAAGACATCAAATAAGGGCTTGTAAGAGCCCACACCGCAGTATTTCCTGTATCTAGAATGCAGAGATTGTTATCGGAATTCTCAGTACCTTTCTTTCTTGGCCGCAAATACTCTCTGATGCTCCAGTTTGTCCTCCTTCAGGGCTGCCAGACCTCAAAGCTGGAAAACCTTCTGGAAATTTTTCTTTCAGATTTCACTTAGGGATGATAAAAACCCACTGCCTGCTCCCAGACACATCTCAATCCATGTGGAGAAAATGTTTAAGCTGCTCAAAACCTAGACAGGCACTTTTTGTGGATTAAACAAGGCATTGCCCCATCACGTGCAAAGCCTCCCTTGATCTTTCTCCCCACCAAAGCCCTCGGGAACCACTGCCAGGCTGTTCTGCAGTGCCATCTAGTGAGGCAGGCACAGTTCCATAGAGCTCCTCAGTGAGCCCGGGCAGGGCACATCCATCATTCATTCCTACAACAATTTTTTTTTTTTTCCACTAAGGCTTCTATTTCCTTCTCATACAAACCCCCTCCCGCCTCTTTTGGTGCTCAGAGTCCAGCTAGACTACCTCTTTTCTCCTGAGATGAGACCAAAATCTTGCCTCCAGAGCAGTTTACCAGCCCACCTAGAATAACACTGCTAAACATATATGGCAGATTTTCAGTCTGCTACAGATTCAATGGGTCTAGATGGTTTCTCCTGACCTTCAAGGAAACCTGGAAATATTGAATTGGGGTATGTGTGAATGCAGCCTTCTGTTCTGGGGTGATGTGCAGGTGGGAAGGAGAAAGACATCACGCAATGAGGAGAAGGACCAAGTAGATAAGGGACTTGGGGAGGGAGGTGGCATGAAATCAAGGGATACACTGGGGAAGGGAAAGCTGAGGTTGCAAAGAGGATGTGACTGAGGATCAAGAGGACCACAGATATGGCAGAACAGGACAAGGGAACACAGCTAAGAAAGGTGTGAGGACCACGCTATGGGTGCTTACTTACAGTGGGAGGATGAAGAGAAAGGAATTAAATCAGCAGAAGAGCTGAATGAAGAATGGTGAAACTTGAAACAGTAGTGATAGATGATATAGTGATGCAATGGGAGACAAAAACAATGGAAACACATCTGCTGTGGGAAGATATGACCAAAAATGGAAATGACCAGGCCTGAACAGCAGCACTGAGAAGCTGGGAGTAAGCTAGTATCAAGCTGGGACATGTGTTCATGGAGTTTTACTGATGAGGGAGCCTGTGTCAAGAGACAAAGGTAAGTGCCAAATGATGACTATGCACATGTAGGAATATTCAGGTTTTCAGTGCAGTTATTTAAAGATTTAAGAAATCGCATTTATACATACAAAGTGCATGCATGCACAAACCTTACATTAGTTTATTAATATATAATAGAAATTAATAAATAATCTAAAACCTATCTTACTGCAGGATTAAAGACCCAGCTCTGAACCCTCCAAAATTAGTACCTGTTGGATAGGGTTGCCTATACCTCCTAACTCACTACATGCCTTTAAATGAATCGGTATTCTCCCCGGAGAGAAGTCAAGAGGGTGAAGTAGGAGACTTGTCTGTAGGGAACTTTGCCTGCCTTTTTATAGACAGGAGATTACAGGAGACAGTGAGCTCCTGGCTAAGGCAGATGAATGATGCCACAGAGCTGGACTTAAAAAGCTTAAAAAGCCAGACTTTTCTCAAGTGGAGTTCTATGTGTGATCTTTGCTTTGGGGGTTTCAGACTGGAGATCTATGAATGTGGTTTGCAGAAAGGCAGAGACATAAAGCTATAAATAACATCATGAAGAATTCCCACACTGAATCACTGCTCAAGACTATACCATAAAACCGTCCTGTCTGGAGGGCACATATATGCCAAGAAAACCATCAGCTTGCACAATGGCAGAGTCTGGCTTTCTTATGTGTTGCCAAACAATTTCCACATGCTCAAGTACAGCTCTGTGTTTTCAGAAGGTAGATGTCCCTGTAGTCTGACTGCCATGATTTTTCATGTAGTTTTATGGGGCTAGGAGTCAAAGTACTAATAAATGTAGCAGCATGTAAACTGATCTTTTAATAAAACTACAGTTATTGGGAGGTAAAAAAATCTTTTTCAGATTTCAGAATAGTCTATGTTGCATTTTCCATTTTTCTTGGCCTGAAATGTGAAGTGGTGGCTGCACTGAGGAAGAAGACAACCCCTAACTATATCTTCAAGCACCTGAAAGAATACCACAATCACTCCCTGTTTTCAGTTCAGTAAGGAAAGGAAATTCATGTGCTTCTAAGCAAAAAAAAAGAAAAAAAAATATGAAAGGGAGAAAAGCCACAATAAACTCGTAGGGTATTTTCCATCCTGTGGGGCTGGTTTTTCAGTATTTACATTACATAATATACAGCTACTAGAATTACTGTGTTCTAATCCAGAGAAGCTTCCGGAAACCAAATTATTTAGTGGCTAGGCATGAATGCTAACCCCATCATTTGAAACACAAGCTAATAATATAGAAGTTTATTCTACCCAAGAGTATGTATATCCACCATACTTGTTTATTCTACCCAAGAGTATGTATATCCACCATACTTGAGATGTATTCTTCTGTATGATAGATTCAGTTTGATGGCCATGTTTACAGAGGCTTTCTTTCTAGGATAAATGGACAATTTTGGTTTGGGGGAATAGAGACATTTGAAAAGTATCTTAAGATAGTGCTAAACACTCCAGAGATCTGGCTACAAAATGTTGAGACCTGAGGAAATGACCAAAACTTAGAAAGGAGAAATGAAATCATCAGTCTCCAAGAGGCAAGAGGCCAGCTTGGGGAGGCTGTGGTGGTCACTGAGAGAGTTGGCCCTTCCTGCCTACAATATTCAGGGCTCAAGGCCACTGGTCATTTGCAATGCATGAACTCACCAGTCTTCCCTTTGATTTTCCCAAGAAACCCTTCTCATGGAGCAGTATAAGACCTGTCAGTGAGATCCCTAGTGTAAATTCTTTACAGCTGACGTGGCATCCAACAGCCTGAAGCACAGCATGAAACCAGTGGACAGTAGACTTTGCTATTGCAATATAACATTTAACTCCTCAGCTTCAAAACATAACTCACCACCCACATAAGAGGTCAGGCATGACAGGGAGGTTTGTGCAACAGTGGAGATTCACTGCTGCCTGCACGTTCCTCTCTCCCAAGTGCCTCTAACTACAGTGCAAGTCGATATCTTTACCAGTTCCCAAATACCCCACTAACTTGTCCAAAATCTAAAACTCTGAAAAGATGTATTTTTTTCTCAGAAATATGTTGAGGGCTTCTACTCAAAAACTACCATTAATCTGTTACACACTACTAGCCAAAACCAGAGACATTGTGTGGACTAATTTTACCAGAAAGTCAGAGGTCAGGTTGGACTGCATCACCAAGCTGTTACTTTGTTGTAGCTGCCAGACTGAGCTGTTTTACAAATAAAATAGTATTTTTGAAAAGCAGTTGTATAAAGTCCATTTTCAAGAGGAGAGGAGTCCCAGCTTGCAAGACTTTCCTTTTATGCTGTGCCTGGTACAGATTGACTCTTCACGGCAGCACAGCACAGGGAGTGTCATCGTGCCCTGTCTACATACATCTACAGCCTGAGGAGCTCAGCCTGTCCATAAAGGGTCTGGTCCCCACACCACCCTCAGCACATAGGTCAACAGGTTTCATATGCAAACCACTTATAAAAAAAGTCCCTTTTTTAAGTAATCATAAACCTGAGAAAATGGAAACAGTGATCAGAGACAAGTCTCAGGAGAAAAAAAATCATTTCAGTGGGAGAATACAGGGACGAATCAGGGAGAGACAATGGGCAGCACAAGGCAGACTGTAAGGAATGTCAGTGACTCCTTGGTTTGGAGGAAGGAAACTGGGGATGGGCACTAGGGCTGTTTCTTTCTGTGCTGAAGTAAGAGGCCTTCTTGCCCTGGTATGAGGCTCCAGAAGAGCCGTGCTTCCCAGCAATTGATGTGTTATGGCTTTGGGGATCTGAAACCAAAAAAACAGTTCTTTCTTGGTGTCAAAACCATCAGAGGCTCTTTGCCTTTTCCTGGGAAGCTCAGAGTAAAATTCATGTTCGCAAAATTTAAAATAGACAGTCTTTACCCACACATCTGTTTCTACTTAGGAGAAAATGACATCAGGGGAAAGGACACTTTCTTTGCATATTCTTTAAATCTTACCCCCATTCCTCTGACCTCAAAGCCCACATGGACTGGTTTCATCCATGCAAAGAGATTTCCTGTAGCCCTAGCTGTTCCAGCAGCAGGCAGCTACCTCAGAATGACTGGCAAAGTGTGAAACTAGTCAGAGGCAAGTTTGGAAATTTCATGTTCATGGTGCCAACAGCCCAAAACATCACTGAGGCAAGGTCACCTAGTAATATGTCCAGGTAATGTCTTTCTTGAGGGCTTTGTCTTGTCTGTTTAACAAGAAGAAATGCGTTCTGGCCACTTATTTACCTCCTAAGAGCATCAAAGTTAGGTTCAGAGGCCAGTAGGATTGCAATAGGATGACACTCAAACCTTTATTCACCATGAACTGCCCGCAAAGTTAGAAACCATCAAGTGTCAAAACCTACAGCTGAAGAGTAATTTAGTTGTCTACCAGCAGGCTCTGGTCCTCTGGGTTGATTAACCACAAGCAGAAAATATGATGCAAGGATTTACAAAAGTGTGAAGCTGTTTAAAGGGTGAGTGATAACCAGTCACACAGCTTAAACTGTGTTGTACTGGTGCAACAATCCTTAACAGTGGCTGTACTCTCAGTTGGAGCACCCCAAAATAAGTCATTTAACACCACAGAAATTTTTAGAGGGTTTGTTCCAAGTGGGCAATAGCACTAGACTAACAGTTGCTAACTCCATCAGGAAAGCAGAACTAGTACTTGTGGGTCAAGCATATTCCCCAACTTCACAAGCATGTAGATGCAAGTGCCCACTCTGAAACAAGCTATGGGTAAAACTGTCAAAGAGGAAACTGGACCTGACATACCACCAGTGAAAACATCCTTGGAACACTGCAGAGACATCTTTCTTATGAGGCTTGTGCTACTTCAAGGGCAAGAATCCACATGGATTCAAAGATTCCTGAAAACAGTTTGGCATTAAGAAAAAAAATTAGCATTTTTAAAAAGGCCAAACACCTGTAAGGGCTTATTTTGTGGTGGAAAGTGGACTGTGCCAGTAGACAAGGGAAAAGGGGACACAAGCCTGCTTGAAAACCTCATTATGCACCTCATCACATTCTGCAATGCAGATTTTTGAATAAAACAAGGAAGCTGATCACAGAGAGTGGGTTTAACAAGTGAGTCTCATATCAGTAAAAAAACTTTTTGCTAAGGTCACCTGTCACATGAGGGGTCAAATGCCTCAAAGTCTGAGAGGACAACATTAGCAGACAAAAACACTATCAGCACTAGAATTTCGTTTGCTATATTGAAAATTCCAGACAGACAGTAGTTTTATTACATGATGAGTTGTCTCTTAGCATCACGTTACTATCTTCTGGATGATTTATGTTGTCCTAGGAAAGCTCTCATGTGCAAAATGTTCAATCAAAAGGCATGAGTTCAGTCATTTCTCTGAGCCTGGCATAAACAAAGGTGTTTTATGCCAAATGGACATAACCAGGCAAGCTCTTTGACATTCCTACTGGAACAAGTAATGGTTATTAATTATTCCAGCTTTAGATATGACAATAGCTTTCTTGTCTCCTTACATAAGAAAGGGTCATCATTTGCTTTGTTAGGTCTGGAAGGGGATACTTTGTACCTCAGAGAAGAACAACTTCAGAGAATTGATTTTAGCACATGTGCTTCAAAGTTTGGTCTGCACAACAGTATGTTCAATTAACCTCATGATGAGAATGAATCCTCAGTGCAAGAAACTTGTTTTAAAGCAAAATTTTCAACCTACTGAAGCCTCACACTCAGTTTTATTGCAGTTATTATTAACTTTATTGTTAGGGTAAAAACTAGATACTAGAAGTGACCCCAGCCCATATAAGATGTCCAAATAAACAAATCAATGGAGAAAACAAGACATTCGGACTCATAAGAAGACAGCAATGGCAGTCTGGAGCAAAAGTATTGCTTGTCCAAAACAATTTGACAGGTTACATATATGTTGTTGTGTCACTACAGCAGAGCTTACTAACAGACTATTTTAGTGCATGGGGAATGAATCCTTCACTGAGCAACTTCCATTACACAGACGCTTGTAATCTTTCTTCAGATGCACCAGCAATTTCACTGCCTAGAGCAGCTCTCTGAAATGCAGAAGGTTTGCCTTGACTTAATTTTGTCTTCAGTATGATTTGTGGAGGACTTTTAACATCCAAGAGAAGTAAAGAGATATTAAGACAGAAGGGGTTTTTTAAACTCTTTAAAGATATTGGTTGTCTCAAGCTGGACAGCTGGAATAAGGCCACAGTCTTGGTGCTGCAGAGGTAGTCAGAGACTTGCAGTCTGTCACCCAGCCTGACCTGCTCTTGTGTCATTTTTTAGAACCTTTCTACTTGGAGTAGCAACACTGACACATTTCTTCCATGTGAAATTACATTTTGAGGACTGTTCTAGCTGTAAGAATCCAAAATATCCTGTAGTAACTAATACTACTAATCTTACTCTCTGGGAAGTAAGCAGGGGATTCACCCTAACATCCTTGGGAGCAGGAATACTATATTCCTGTCCAAGAACCACTACATGCTTTCTGGTGACAGGGAAGTTTACCACAGTTCACATTTAGCTTGATCTCCAATGAGACATTCAAATGAGTTACAAGAATATATTAAAATTACTACTACAAAAAAAGGTAAAATTGAAATATAAGTGTTTTAGGCCTTAGCCAGCTCTTAACTGCTGGGGATGACAAACCTCCACCTGTCTTCCTTAAACCTGTTTGAGCCCTTCTCTGGAGCATTTGGTGCTGGCCACAGACTGAAATTATATGCAGGGTCACATGGATTTGGGATGTAGTTCAGTTCAACAACTTTCATGTTTCATTTAGAAATGTTGGTAGTTCCTTCAGCCGTGCTGGCATTTGTTAATTAAAGAAGGGAGACTGACCTCTGAAAAAGCTATGCAATCTCCATTTTCGTACACCCATTTTTCTTGCCCACCAGTTTTGAAAGCAGACCATGCCAACACTGGTGCTACTGAAAAGAGAAACAAGTTATTTAGTAACCAGAGGCACTCACAACTGTCCCCTATAGACCACCTTTGCTGACAGACTCTGCCTATGAGAGTAATTGGTGCTCTGGCCTCAGTTTCAAAAGGCATCTGCTGACAACAGCAGATCTTTAACTTTAATCTATCCCATCTTCATGCAATACAGAAGTTTGATCATTAGCAAAGTTAAAAACACTAGTCTACCAAAAAAGGTTTCTCTCGCATTTAAGAGAAAGCGCTAATACTTCTTAGGAATAAAATGTTTCCTTTCAAGAGATACGGGCATAACTGTCCAAGCATGTTTTACCTAGAAGGGCCTTTTTTTAGTTCTTTCTTTTTTTTTCCTCCCCCCACCCCATTTCTCTCAGAACACTGCATTTAGATTCTTTATCCTCTTGTTTTAAGAAAATTCCATGTTTGTGGAAAGTGTCTCAAGAAGCTGGAAAGCTAGAGTTTGCATCAGCCCAATAGCATGGCAAGGTCTGCAATTTGCCCAACAAAAGAAGTCATCAAATGCTCCAAATGCGAGGTATGTCACGTATCTTGCAAATTCATACTTCTCTTTCTTTTCTCCTTTCAGGAAAATTAAAAATAATAATAATTAAACAAAAATAAAAAAAATTAAAAATGAAGGCAAAAACAGAATACCAGACCAAACAAGAAAAATATGGCTAAAATCAACAGCCATAGTTGAGACGATCACCCTTTCCAAGTGAGGTATAAACCCATGCTGCTATGGCTGCTTTGACAGCTCATCTGCAGGGCTCATCAGTGAGCCTCTTCCCTCCCAGCTGCCAGTGTGGCTTGGACCCAGTGCCTCTCCCAAAGAGGAGAGCTAAGGAGATGTGCAAAAGGGAAGGAGGCTGCTCCTTTGTTGACAGGGCAGAGAGGTTTGTCTGATAGCATTGCAATCCTCCAGGCTCAGTGGGCCTGCAGGAAGCTCCCACAAGTAGCTCGTGGTCTTGCATGCCCAGGGGAGTGCAAGAAACCATGTGTCCTCCTGCCATGCAGAGAAGCAACCATCTCCTATTTTACAACTGCCGCCATTGCTATGAAGAGAGGGTCTGTTTCTGAAGTGCAGGTTTATTTCTGACTGTAAAGTTGTATGGCATGATTACAATTTCTATACTAGTTACGTATTTAAATATTTTCCCATTACCACATTCAAACAATCATTCTGGAGGATCTTATTCACTTTTCTCCTCCTCACATTTGTGATCAACTGTCACAAGCAGTCCTATGCAAAACTATGAATGTGTCAGAGGGACTTCAGCATGGAGAAAAATATCAAAGCCAGAACACTTTGCATTCACACTTGTCTTTCTCCAGCTAAACAGAACCCTTCGTGAATACACAGCTCCAAGTCCCTCATACTTAGTCCTGTACTGTTACAAGCCAAAAAAACACACTTCAGTGGGCACTCTGCAAATGTCACCTGTGAAAGAAACATCACAAGTCAGGCTGTGGAATGACGGGGGCTTTTTCTTACTTGTCCCCTACAATGCACCAGCTATTCTGTGCAAGTCTGCCTGATATTAGACCCAGGCAACTCTTCTGAGTTTCCCTGCTAAGGACCAAGTTTGGTCTTACTTGTGCAGAGTTGTGGTGCATAAAGGAACCACTGCCTGATTGGCTGGTATTAATTTTTTGTGAGGTCGACAATACAGCCTTTGTGTGTTGTGTGAGTTTATTTCTGTTTGAATCCTTCCAACTGGTGTTTTGAGCAACACCCGCACGAGACGACAGTGAACATTCTTCTCATATGACTGGTGCGTTGTATTTTCTGCAACTCTCTGGTGCAGTTTTTTTTTTTAGGACTTTAGCCCTTCTTGGTTCTTTTACATCCCAAAGGACGTTACAAAGGAGAGCAGAGGTTCACTGGCTGGATTTCCAACAGGGCAGACAAATTTATTACTGCTAATAATATTTTCAGTTACAAAATTTAATCAGCTGAGCAGCCAAAGCTTCTGATTGAAGTAGGAGGATCCCACATTTGGGACTATCTTCTTGCTCTGTGTAATACATCAGCAGTCCCCAGTCAGAACTCAGTCTCTTCTGGCCACGAATTTGAGAGGGAGAGCATGCAGATGGCTCACAGGCTGACTCCTTGCAGGCATTTAGGGCTCCCCTGACACCTGAGAGCCTAGAAGAGACAAGGAGGGCAAGGCAAGGGAGAAAATACAGTATGGGAGAAACAAATCTCAGTTCCCTCAATGCCATGAGCAGTAAGGACTGGGGGGAAGTTGGACTATCTGAAAGAACAACCAGCTCTGTTGGCTCAGGGTGCAAACGGGCTGATACCTGGCACAAAAATGGTTTCCAGGGTGATATGTGACTGTGGTGTCACAGCACGCTGTTGCCCTGTTTTGTTCATCATATCTTTCTTTGCTTGCTCCGCAACACTGAGTACTCTCAACTGCTGACAGATGAGGAAGGTTTCCTGCAATGGCAAAAATAGCTTACATTCCTGTTCCACTCTCCCTCATCCATCACTCCCACTTGTTCCCAGGCTGGAGCTCACCAACACTCAAGTTTTCCCCCTCTGCATCTCCTCCCAAAACAAAAGTTTCTTTTTGGTTGGGGGTATGTCAATGGTCACAATCAGAAGGACATTCTAAAGACAGCTCAACCTGGCAAGCTGTGGAACAAGAGTGAAAATGAACCTTCTGTGAAGGGGTTGAGCCAAGGGATCATCTTATGTTGTCTTTACACCAGCGGAAAATTCAACACATAACCACACCTGAGATGGGAAATTCCAGTCTTTACCACACTGTGAGCACAGGATCCATCCACCAGCTTCAGAAATGTCTTCTTTATGTGCATCTTCCACAAAAAGCTATTTCTGGCAAAGCATGCATTGTCTTGCCACACCACCAGCTCTGGCAGAATTTTGACTTTATGGAAAACGTTTTCATAAATGTCATTTGTTAGATTTTTTTTCTGCCTTTTCAGTTTAACTACGTTTTACATTGCATTTAAATATTTTAAGAATTATACTTATTCTAGGAGTACACAATGGTTTTAAATAAACCTTTTGTGATGGTGTGCAGCTGCTGACTGGTCCATTAGAGAATACAGAGTATTATTAATATCTGCTAATTAAATATACCCAGTGATAGTTCATCACTCAAGCAAAAAAGAAGCTTTAAGCCAAAAAACATTCGCTGTGAGATTCAGGGTTGTTTTCATTTCCTTCTTGCCAGAGTGTGAAAGTATTTAAAACCAGTTAAAGATCAAGCTTTTAAATGGGAAAATTATAGTTTTATTGTGCCCCTGGAAGAAGATACGAGTCAGGCTAAATCCAGAGTATCAGTAGCAGTTCTGGATTAATTCCAGCTCCTGCACATCTTGAGAGCCTGTCTATCTATCTTGAAATGGGTAATGTCCATAGCTTAATCATAGACATTTGCTATTAATATTAATCTGTTTCTGCTTATGACTCAGAGAGCTTTGCTGCCAGAATACACTGAAAAACCCCAAAAGGCAGTGACAATGAGTGCATTTATTACATTGAGAAGGCAAGGAAGGAGGAGAATGGTAAACTCATTTTACAAATTGAAGTTGTGGCTATTTACTATGAGTCATTTAATTGTTTGTCTCACTGCATTACCTTGATGGGATCTCTGCTGATCTTCATACTGAGAGATAGCCCATGACCTTGGGACACTTCCCAGCCCAGCCAGGCACTGAGTGCCTCTGGGGCAGACATGCAAACCCTGGGAGGGACTGCTCCTGTGGGGCTCAGATAGGGCAGTGGGGTCAAGGCAGCAGCCCCAGCTCTTTCCCCAAGAGCACACAGACAGGCTGATTCAAAGGGGAAGGTGGGCCAGGGAGAGAAGTAGAATCTGCTCCCACCCAGGCTGGTACCCCTCAGAACACAAAGAAAGGAAAAATAATGGAGCCTCCTACTGCTGCTATAAGTCTCATCATCCTCCCTAGAGGACTATTCCCTCATTTACTTGTTAGAGGAAACTCCAGATCTGTCTCTGCAGTAAGTGTGAAGGAAAAACAAAAATAAAACTATTGGTCATCAGAAAGTAATGTCTCCTTTTCTGGTCATGCCTCATTTGAAGGAGTGGGATCTCTCAGGCAAGCAGCAAAACTTGCTTGTAGGTGTCAGGAGAAGCAGAGGAAACTCATTTCTACCTTTTAGCAACAGAGTGGTTTGCTTGAGGGTCAGCTTCCCATTCTTCTGATGTAGGATTTATTTTATTCACCCGAAAGGCAAGGGCACAGAACAGCCTCATGAAACAAGAGAGCTATTGGATGTCAAGCTCTAACAGGATTTCTACAGCCTGTTTTCCCCATCCCAAAGAGTAATTTCTTCCTGCATGTCCTGAAACAAAAAAATTGTCCCCAAGCTTACACAAAATAAAGCTGCATTCTATGCCTTTTTTCCCATTTGCCTTTCACACTGGCCTTTATAGACTTGGAACTTTTATCTCTCTTTCAGGCTTTGTGGAGTGTCAGGTAGAGCCTCACAGGAATTTCCTCAGCTGAAGTAATGCTAAGATTTAAATCTATATACATAAGAAAATAAAACAAATAGGTCCAAACAAATGCCAAAACACAGCACAGAATCATTCAGCTATTACTGAAATATATGCAAATAAAGCAAGTAAACATGTCCAGTTGACTGGAGTGGCTTGTTGGTTACACAACCTTCAAAACAAGGACTAGGCTGAGCATTTCAATGTGTTTGCTCCTCTGAGTCATAAGTGTATCAGGCTCGCTGGGAAAGGCCAGCCAAAGGAGATCGCTGCCTTCCCTTCTTCTTCATTCCATTGATCATAAGCAATTCTCGTACATGTTCTTAAATGGTACAAAATAACAGGAATTGGATCTGGTTCACAGGGAGCACATCAACATCCCATAATTCTCATTGTTGTCTCCTTCCTGTCAAGTTCATTTTTTCAGCATTGCTCTTCTGCTGTCTTCTGTTTCTATTTATGTGGCTTCTTTTTTTTTTTTTTTTAAATCACCTAAATCACTCCTTGCATTGATCCAGACATTTGGACATATAATTGAGAGGCCTTAGACACAAAAATAAACACAAAATATATTATGATATTTTATTATTTGTGGAGAATAATTTTTTAAAAGGTCTTCTTCAAGAGAGCATGAAATGTGCAAACACCTCCTGTCCCCATATTTTAGCTGACTGATTAGGGTTCCCAGAGAATATCAGGTAGGACAAGACTGGGTTCTGGAAGTCTGTCATCTTTGAAGTTAGGCTTTGCACATGTCAGATCCTTATGGCTGGGACAGAGAACATCTAGTAACCAAACTGTGCCTCATAGATCAACATGTCTTCACCAGAAACTCGCTGGAAATGTTTTGGTCACAAAGATTACCTGAATCTCTCTTTACTTCCAACTTCTAGATCTCACTGAGAGAAACTAGAAATAACATTATTTTTTTAAATGCCTGCATTATATTGATTATCTATAATAGTTATACTTTGAGACTTTAATAACAAAAGACTAAAAACATTCACATTGCAATCTGCTATCTGTTCAAAATTTAGGCATGAAAATATAGGCTGAAAACATACACATGTGAAGAACTAAAGGCTGCCAGACAAACAGAGAGATAATCATTTGAGAACATACTCTGCACGTGTTTTTAAATAGATCTGACACCAATTCAGGCTGTAAAATACTTTATACTACAAAATGCACATGCACATGAATTATTTTCTTAGTGAACACCTTTTGTTGTTTTTTTTTTTTTTTTTTTTTTTAATTAGAAATGTACAATATGAGGTTAGAGTGGCTAAAAAGATCTCATAGCAATTTTTGTGAATGAGTCGGTCTTTCCTGATCAAAAACCTTGCCTATTGAAACTTTATTTACTGGTCTTAGGCACTGACCCAGCTCGGTCTGAGCTATCTGTCCAATGTGTCTTAAAATTTGGAAGAGGCTAAAAAGAAGTCAATATAGCTGCTTTCTCTGAAAAAATAATAAGCAGAATGTAGTGACATTACAGTGCTTCCACTGTATGATGCCAACAAAATTCTGCACTGGTGAGCCCCTCTTGAAGAGGACAGCCAGCCTCATTCTGTACAAAGGGTGTCATCAGCAGCACAATATGCCTCGCTGTGCCCATGCCTCCCACAAGGCTCATGGCAAGGTCCTTCTGTTATTTCTGTCTTTTCACATGCTGGGACTCACACCTGGACAGTGGGTTTGCTGCAGAAAATGAAATACATGTTTCCCAGATATCCTGTTGTTAAGCCAATCAGAACAGGATTGAGAACTCAGTCCAGCCTTTGGAATGCAACTCCAATCTGTTCTCAGCCTAGACGCCTAGGTAAGGAATGAGCTGACATACTTGAGTATATTCTCTGTTCTAAAATAGATACCACCTCCCACTTTTAGGATCGGTGCTCCTTCATGACAGGAGGCTGGAGCTGCAAGGGCAATTGCATCTGTTGTACACCAATATTGCAGACATTGCATGGCTGAGGTGTCTGTGGCTCTTGTTTTTCACTGGAATCATTTCTGAAGCCACTGCTGAGAGTGGAGATTGTTCACTGTATCTCAATACAGCAAGTAATGCAGCCTGGCAACAGGCAACAGCACTGTCTTAAAGATTTCTTTATGCTACTGCATTTGTATCCACTCTCCTTAAGCTGCAGCAGCCACATCTGCTGCACTTACAACATACTTTTTCACTTCCTGTGGTAAATCTTAAAATCTGCAGAGGCAGAAATCACACTATAAGGACACACACATCCATCTGCCCTGTACAAGTAACTCCCAAAATCAGATGCAACTCCTGACTGAGGGATCTTTGTTACAAGTTCGGCTCTACTTCCACTTCCACAGAGCATTTTGTGGTGAAGGAAAGTTTGGAGGAAAGTTATCACCCCAGACCCATTTGGTTTATTTTTATTACAGCTTATAAAGAGCCGCTGATCTGTAAGGCAGAGGAGATGATAGAATAGGGATAGCACATGTCCATAGTTTTTACAGCAACAGACCCTAAGCGGCAAAATCTGGATTAGAAATAGCTCTTGCTTTCTAGAAAGAGTTTCAGGGACAAACATGAAAGCTAAATGATCAGTTTCCATTTTTCTCGCTGTCTCCACAGCAGAAAGAAAAGCAAAAGCCTTCATGGCACACATGTATGCAATGAGACCAGAGGTCAGCTCTGGCACTTTATGTGGTTCCAAAACTGCAGAAACAGTCCCTCAAGGCCTATTCTACTTGGCAAGCAATGTGTTTTTCCTTCATGAAATAAAACCAGATACAAACATGGGACTTGTATTTGTTGCACAGGAGAAACAGTGGTTTCATTATTTAGGGTTGACCAAGATCCACTCACCTGGAGTTCTGACTAACCTTCAGATAGGTTTTCCCCATCTTGACTAGAAAAATGAAACATAAAAAATCACTCCCGAAGATGTCTTCTCCAAGATTTCTGACCCATTTGTGCAAACTCTAGTAGTCTGGGTGGTTCAAAATTAAGGCCAGCTGAGCATTCAACTTTGTACCTTCCAAACCAAGGAGTCTTGCCCCACCCCAAGAGGAACTTTAACTCCTAGCAACATGCACATAAAACCTGACAAATTTTGGACACATTTTCTTGGAGCTTTTGCAGCTTGTTTGAATTCTTTCCTACTTTTTATGTTAGACAATATTTCTTCAACTTACTAAAAAAATATTTTTAAATCACGTATCAGTAAACTCTAGATTCAAGCATGTTATTAGAATAGAATTAGTCAGTACAAAAGAAATTGGTACTGTACTCATTTTGGAAATGTAAAGTGCTAAAGATTAAAAAAGCATAATGTTTTTTTTGATGTGGAGCACTTGGATGATTAACAAACAGGAAACCACTATCATCACTGCAGTTGACAAAAGACACTTCTGTGCAGCTTCTAGACCTTCAAATATTTTCTTCCATTGCAGATCAGTCTTCAAATATGCATTAAAAATGTTCATCCCAAATTAACTAAGAAGGCAAATATGAACAGCATATTCCTCTTCAGACTGTCCCAACCTGTTCAGCAATACGTAGCACAGAAAGAACCTCATGCAGATCTCTGAGCCTTTGACACATTCCCTACTCTGTACCAACTACTACAATGCCCAAGGCAGAAGAGTTTCAAGGGGCTGAAACTTCCAGCTTTGCTATTTTCCTGGTAAACACAAACTTCTACTTGCACTTTGATTTTAGATGTCCAGGGTATCCTTCATCCCAACACCTGCTGTTGTGTGCTTTGAAGGATCAGCCAACAGTGATAACCGTAATACCTCGCTTTTCAAGGAACAGCACAAACATCCTTCCAGGATTTTCTTTGTAGAAGTTGCAGCTGGACATTCCTGTTGCATATGATTTGTCAGGGAGACAAAGATATCTAAAGAAATAAGGCAAAGCTAGGATATTTCACAAATATTTAAAAAAAAAATCTCTCTTTTGACATTGTTTTGACAGATTTCATTCTGCTTTGAAAATAGGAGGTTTTATTTTGGGGGAAAGTTGAAAAAAAAAAACAAACAACAAAACCCAAAAACAAAAAAAAACCAAACAAACAAACAAAAAACAAACAAACAAACAAAAAGAAAAAAACCCAAACATTCAAATGCAGGGAAGGCTCTCTGACCCAGGAAGGGTTAAGATCTAAACGTCCACAGGTTCTGAAAGTCAAATATATTCTAGGTTATTCATGGCCTGGAAAATAGACACATTTGACCACAGTAATGCTCTGCAGCTGGTTGATGGATTAGAGCTGCACAGCTGGAAGCCTGCAGTTAAGAAAAGTGTTATCTAGAACACAGTGGTAAACAGAAGGATTTGCTATAAATGTCTGAATATCTGAAAGGTCAAGAAGGAAATACAGGGACAATGGGAGACAATAAAAATTTTATTTACTTTGTTAAGTCAGATAGGAAAGTTTGAACTAGACATTTGCGTTATTCTTTGCTATAAAGCACATCCAAAGTGAATGAAGGAGTTAGCTTTAGAAGCACAATGTGTATGAGAAAAATGCCTTCTTAAATGCTGAGAAAAAGCAATACTTTACAATAAAGAGTTCCTCCCAAGGAATCCTCCAGAACAGGTCCAGTGCATTTGTCTCTGCTTAGGACTGGGTTCAGCCCACCTAGCTTGGAGTCTCAAAACCATAGACATCCAAGCTAAGTGATTTAGTTATCTATACAACTGCTGTAGACAATGGAGACTGCTCAGAACAGTTCATTTCACTGGTCTTAGCGGTCTATATCTGTCCAAAAATCTCACCAGATGATTTTGAGAGTCATCAGTATGATGAGGTGCTCACTATCTATTTGAGGGCGTGGGAATGTTAAATATTCCCTAGGCCATACCTGGATGCCCAGCACGCTCCCATTGACCAGGCTGCAGAAGGCTTGCAACAGAGTGAGCATGAAGTCTAAGAAAACTACCATGGCAGATCATCAGGGCTGTGTATGGATGTTTGCAGTGGTTTTTTCTCTAAGCCTAAATAGTGTTTCTTGTACAAAAGAATTTTGTGGCAATCCACACAAACTGATCAGGTTGTTTGTGTTGTCTCCAAAAGAGAGTTAAAAGCATTAACTACTTCCCTCTTACAATACAAAACCAGAAAAAGCATAGATTAATTTTTTTCTTTGATTTGCTGATTTACTTGGGATTTTCAAATTAAAAGATCATGAAAATGTACTATAAGAAAACTATACAAGAAGTAAAACATCACATAATGGAAATATAATAGTGAAGGCACATTGTAATAACTGCAGCCTCTCTATTTTTAAAGCTCATTCAGAGTTATTTCACTAACTATACTTTTGCAGGTAAACTGTAGAAGCATCCAGTACACTATATTCAGCTTTATTCACTTATGGAAAAACCCTTTGCAATGTAATAAGAGTGAAGCCCAAATAGTGCAATAGAAATTTTATCCAACATCCCTCTTATACAATTATATAAATTGATTTTTGAATTCTGTAGGAAGACTATCACTCTATTAAAATCTATCATATTTTTTCCATAAGGGCTATGTGCCAAAGTGCTTATAGCAAATATTCCCGCCTTCCCCTGCAGCAAAAAACCCTCCAGCAAAACCTGTGACCTTCTATATATCCATTTGCTAATAATTGATTGATACTAGAGAGAACTTTCCTTTTCTTTGGACTTAATGGTATTTGGAAAGAGACTCCCTGTAACCCATCCAACAGGGTTCAGTGATGTGAGAAAGGAGACCACTAACACATCAGAGCTCTGTAATATTGGAAGGGAGACCCCCTTTTGCACTGAATTAATGCCTGGAAAATCTGTTCCCCTTATGCTTTTTCCATGTGATTTGCTGGAGCTCATTCTTGCTCCATTGCTGGGAAGGCCAGTACATATCCTCTGGCAGTTTTTAAAACTTTTATAAACTGGAAAGTATTTTGCTGGCTTGAACTTTGCTTGCCTAGAACCTGTGAAAGATGCTGCTGTTCTTGTTGGGGTGTCACTTGAGTTTAGTCATGTTATTCATTCCTGTTAAATGGGCTGGTTTCATTTCTTTTTAAAGCTTTGTTGTTTACCTCAGGATGTAAATTAATTCATTTGGCAATTGTTTACTTGTGCTTCATCCCTTCTGTTCATTCCTATATGTGTAGAAACTTATTTGGGAAGAAAAGGGAAAAATGTATTGTTCCGCTGTGGTTTCCAATTTGTTATCTTAGTCTAGGTGAGAAGGCAAATCTACAGTGATTCAAATACCTAAAAGGTGAGGGACAGATGGGTGTTTTGGTGCCAAGAAAGCAAGATTTTTTGCTGAGAAGAATCTAGTGTGTCTTAACAATTGCATTTTTGGGATCTTTGAAATCTGAGGAAGCCATGCATGGAGATCCTCAATGTTTCAGGTGAAAAAAAAAAAAAAAAAAAGGTTTTCTAATTAGAAATTGCACATATTGAATGTGAGTCCAGCGGCACATTGTGGTGTTTTTCCTAAGGTGATAAGCTGGGCCTCCCTGGAGTTCCATTGGCTGAAATATTGACTGGAAATTCTGGAAATGTGTCTTTGTGCATGTGTGTGTCTACAGAGTATAGGTGAGGATAAGGCATTCTTAACTATCCTTCCTGTTTGCATAAAAATCATGTAAAGATATGAAAATAGAAATAAAGTTGGGATCCTAAAGTCATTTACCATTCAGTGCACTCAAAAAATTGCCAACAATTCATTCACTTACTTACTTGGCTTCTTGCCTACAAAGTTCAATGTAGAAGGACTTAGACAAAGAATTTCATGGAAATGAGAGACTGAATCAAGTCATATATTCTTGTGCTGCTGAGGAAATATATCTTGAGTAAAGTGAACATTATATTTAGTGTGCTTGGAATGGAGTTTTAAGCTACAGTTTTAAGCTGGTGATTTGTGCACTTTGAACTCTATACTGGAAATAATACCAACCACGGCTTTGGGTAAAACTAAATCCTGGGATGCCTTTTGTCTCAATGGTTCATTCTTTTAATAAAGAGAAAGTTATCACATCTGTAAACAATCACACTGGAAAATCATTTGGGGAGTATAAGTAAGTCTTCTTAAATCAAAACCAAAGTTTACTGAAGGTCATAAAGGAGTAGAAAAACTTCATTTTTGGGAATTTCTATGTATTTGCCTGCTTATATTGTTGTCATAAATGCACCACTTCCCTGCAGATACATAGAACGTATTATGAAATACCATGGCTAGTTCCTACTGTCAACATGAATAAAGACTTGAATGTGGGGAAAAAGCAAACAAACATGTAACACACACTATTCTGTGCCAGTAATTAGCTTAAAAATCAGGAAAGAAAGGTCCCTGGGACCTCACCTGCTCATTAAACACAAGAGCAAACAGTTTGGCACAATCCTGATTCCAAGGCCCCCTTGGTCCATTTCAGACTGGAAATACCAATCTGCTCATGAGCAACTCTGATCTGTCAGTCACTCCTTGCTTTTCTGCTGTCTCTTCAAAGCATGCAACAAGTTGTTCCAAGGCTCCATGCTGATGAAGTGCTCTCTCACTGTCCTCCATAAGTTGTTGTCCAACACAATGGTGCAATACGTGCTCTTTATCAGGGACAGAAAAGTACCTCATGTAAGAAGGACCTTTGGAAAGGTCATTTTAATCTGTGTCAAAATAGAATGCCTGAAAGAACCATGGCTTGGGTAAAAAGAGATTTCAACTGTATTCTTCAAATGTGGCATTTCAAAGAGTTCTGGACCTGAGTTACATGATCCTGATCTCATAAAAACATGGAAACGGTAGGGTGAATCATGGTGAAATATTTTCAGGCCTGGCCTGAAACAGCCCAGATGAATGCCAGTGTAGCTGGAATGCATCTCAACAGGGTTTTTTTCCCTCCTCAAAATAAGCATATGTGCTCAGCTCTGTACACAGCACATGGATGGCAAACCCACAGGGCATGGTCAGATAAACAAGAATACTGGGATGTCTGTGAGGAGAGAAGGGACTCATTGAATTAGCTGAATTTCTGTAGATGTAAACAGACCTTGCTAAGCAACATAAAGTAACTAATGAGCCATAGTTCAGTGAGAATCACTGGCTAGATGGCATTACCTCTGGCTTAATTTTTTGTTATGAGATTTTAGAAAGTAAATGAATTTGTGTACTTCAATCTCAGTACCTTTGCTATGGGCAGAAATTAACTCTTCTGCTGCTGTATGGGCTTTGCCCCAGTGCTCACTCATTTTTTACTCTAAAACTGGTATTGCCCAATACAGCACTCCTGGACAACTTTCTTACAACATTGAAAGAGCAGAAATTCAGGTGGACACAGAGAAGAGAGTTCAGTATTTCCTCCAAAATATGTTGCAGTGTTAGTGCAGTAGTTTTTTACTATTATTTTTTTCACACACAGTGAGGAATAGAGGGTTAGTCTTAAACTGTTCCTTTCATTAGGAACAACCCTGTGAGTTGCAGGTAAAGCATACTCTCTTAAAACAGTGCATGCATGCTTTTGGCAACAAAATGATCTCTGCTTCAAAATAAGGCTATTTATTTCTTACATGGAAAACTACACAATGTGCAGCATTCCCTGATGTTGGCACATAGGCTCTGGCAGACCACCCTCATGCTCTCTGTGATATGTCATCCACAGGATAGAAGTGAAGTCCTGCTGAGATCTGAGGCTATTGAACCACTTCTCAGAGATCGTTTTGTAGAGAACAACTAAATTCTCAGCCAAAAAAAGGGTAAATCATGTCTTCACTAGCATGATTCTGAATAACAGAACATATTCCGCAAGGACAAGTTTCATTTTTCACAGAAACAACTAAAACCAGCAACATGTACCTAGTATTTAACAATTCCTTAAAATAACCCTGTCATTAAGAGTTGCAAATACAGTCTGGTTCTCAGTGTTTATTCCCAATTCTGACCAAAAATATCCCTGTGGGCATGCTGCACAGAGACAAAAACCCACGAAGTGCCTGTAAATTGTTAAAACTGGAGAAGTTCCAGTTAACACTAAGCAAAAATTTTTGAATAACAGCACTTCACAAAAATATGTGGTAAATTACTTTAAAAACTCTGATCCTTTCTGTCAAGAAAGCTGTAAAAATGAAATTTACTTTTCAGATACTCAAGAAAAGAGTAAAGCAGATGACATTAGTGTCTCACTTGTGCTAGAAAAAAAGAGGAGACATCATGAGCACAGGTCTGGTGTCCCACAGTAACCCAATTAAATCCCAGATCGAGGGATAGTAAAAGCTTACCATTCTCCTATGCATGGCACTGCACAAAAAAGGACCCCAAAGTAGATATGATATCTGTATATACTGTACCCATGGCATCACGGATTGCAATACCCAATTTAAATTTGTATTTCTTCAACACCAGAAGAATATGTTTTACAGCAACTCCAAAACATGCACTTGAATATTCAAATGGTGCTTTGCACTAAGGCAAAACTAACGCAGCCCCAAGGCTTCACAGCAAGTCTGCACCTTCCCAGGCTCTCTGCACACTCACCTTCAAATCTGTCCACAACCTCCTCTGAAAGGCTTGAAACACAGGCCATTCCAAAAATGCATCTTTTCTAACTCCCCCTGAGATTCTGCATCTCTTTCTTCTGACTTTACTCTTTCAAGTAACCACAACCTCAGGAATTAGAACACACTCCTATTAGTAGTCACCTCCCAAATCCAATTAACATTTCTTGTCCAGGTGAAAACCCCAGACCTACAATTTCCTCGTAAGTCTAAATTAGCTGTCAGGCACAATTTTGGCATCTGGTTCTCTGTTAAAAAAAACCTAATAGCACTAATTCAGCGATTACCCAGCACTCAATAAATACTCTCTTGCTTGATTTACTTTTAAGAATAAATTGAGTCTAGTTATGAGGCAATTGACTTCCAAAATGTCCATCCCAAGGGCACCTCCTGAGCTTGAAACACTAGTTAGCACTCTGCTTGATTCAAGCAAAATTGTCAGATGTCTCTGAACTTCTGACTGAGTCCCATGGCTCTGACACTTAGGAAATTATCGCCTCTATACCTAAATCAACATTTTCAGACTCACCAGCCTAGACAGGAAGGATAAATGGGGACAAGGAAGGACCTTTTGGGATTTTTCTGATCTTGTGAAGAGTTGAAGGAGATGCCAGTGGCCTTGTAACTTGTTCTGGATGACAAAAAGATTAAAATGGATGCAGGTGGCTCACAACTCCACTGTCTTACCCACTGTGCTAGACTGTTCTGCAGGCATGGAGTTAAATGTTGGTGATGAATGTCACAAGCATACAGATCCCTGTCTTCTCAACTACAACTGCATTCTGCTAATGAAAACCAACAGGTGGGGAGCGAAGGATGTGGAAGCAGATGTAAGTTTTCTTGCTTGAAATTTCATTACTAATATACCACTTCTACTATGATTTACAGAAGAATGAAGAACAACTTTGCAGTTATTGTTTCAGGTTTTTCCAGAGTTCATTAACTACCTCCTAGAAAGGATCTGTGCGAAGCAATATGGCCAAACACCTTTCCTGTCAACATAGGATTAGGTTGGATTTAAAGGCATTCAGGCTCTGTTGCGGAGAAGGTCTATTTCCCCCATTCTTGTCACTTGACTCATTCTCAGTACTGTCAAAGGCATCACTATTTGGTGAATTCATGAGATGAAGAATCCACCAGTTCCTTTGATAGTTTTCCTCATGCACTGCTAAAAACATATAAATACAGATTCTTATTATGTTTTCTTGTATGGATTAAATAAAAATTTAGTATTTGCTTTGCCCCAGACATGAAGGTATTCAAATAGACTAACCAACATCCATCTTCTTGCAGATAAACTAAACAGTTGAAGCATCTTAAATACTGCAATACTAATCACTTCTCCATCTCTTAACTTGTTTCTGGTATTCTTTTTTACATTCTCTCTCTAATTTTTTCGTCTGTCATGATGACTTGTTGGCAACAGCACTAATCTTCAGTGTTTGATGAGTCCAAAGTAAAATCACTCTGCTACACTCCTAAATCTCCTCAGTTGTATCCCAGTTTCATGTTGCAAATTAATCTTTAGCTATACATCTATTATTACCCCTTTTCCAACTACCGTGTTCTCACTTTTGTAGAGGAGTGCCAGTTTGTATCCACTGGCAAATTTTATCTATCTTATATTTACTCCTCCATCTTATGGATACATTGATGATTGTCAGCCCAACAATGGTTCATTGGAGAGTGCCCTGTGAGGTAATTAATTTGATAATAATTCCCCAGCGACCATTACTTTTCAATTATGAGATTCATCTTGCTCAAAATTCTTAATTTAAAATGCAGTGCTAATTTCAAATACCATAGCATATTAAACAAATAGCTTTACAAAGTCTAAATACACTCCATTATGCAGTTCTTTTGCATTGATCATTAGAAACTGTATCAAAGATGTTATAACTTCTGTTTCACCATAACTTTTCATGCATTATGCTGTCAGAATTTATAGCCTTGGCTTTAAACCATTATGTATCAATTTGACTATTATTTTATCCAAGACCTAATTCATATCAAGTATTGTTTTTTGATCTGAATATAGTGTAGTACTTTTTTATATATTCGCCAAACATTATCATACTCCAACATTTTCTGAAATGTTCTCAGTTTTCAAATACTTATTTAAAAGTAGTATCAGAATGCCAAAGATAATCTCAGCTTTAGAATTTCTGGATATAAGTTATCTGTGTCTGATGATATAACAATGCAATAAAAATATATTTACTTCTGCCTATTTTCTCCTTTTACAATTTCTTTTGATGATATTTTTCCTTTGCAATTGATTCTGTGACTTTGCCTCTGTATCATGGTTTAGGCTAGAGATATCCTTCTTTTTTTCATGGCACAAGTAAGTCATGTAGTCAACACAAAAACCTAAGCAACTCATTTCTTAAAGTACCCTTCTGCTCAACAACATTGAATTCATCCCATAGGAGAGCTGTGTACAGGACACAAGTCTCAGAGAGCACGTTCTGTTGTTTTAATATTGTTAAGAGTACATTTGGCTGTTCAAATTTCAGGAGGTTTGGGATGGAAAAAATCCATTTTTACATCTTTCTCTGGTGACATTGAAGCTTTTTATATGTAACTATTCGTATAAGTTTTCATAATGTCCCACCTGATATATATGTATTAAATGAGTCTTGCACCCATTGCAGCTCTTGTATTTGCCTGGTTGAACCATATTTGTTGAGGACTTTATAGAAAGGAGGATCAGTTCTTTATAGCTCTGAAATTCTTAGTTTAATATTGACAAAAAATAATGGCTCTGAGAATCAGAGTCCCAGTCAACTTATTTTCTTTATATTTTCCTGTATTATTTTTTAAAGCAACATAAGATTTTAAGTAACATTTGTCTGGATTTTGAGCCTAATTTGCTGTTGGTTTATATAGTACGGCTCATCCAAGAGCATCCATTAAATAGAACTTGATTCATAATTCAGACTCTCTAAAAATCACAATCTGTATCAGTATTTTGTCTGCTTAAAGGATGCTACTCCATACAGGACTCAATTTGTGAGATCAGCATATGCCTTCAATCACAAAAGGAAAACAATGAAAACAACCTCCTTGTGAAGGCAAACATGCATTTTTAACTGACTGTCAACATAAGAACAAACAGCAAAGATGCTTCAGAATGGAAAGAAAATTTCCATAGAGAAGGGAGTGATCTCAAATGTGCATTTTGGAGAAATCCACAAACCAACATCAACTGTGTCCCTCTAAGGAAACAGCTAGCTGCTCCAAGGGAATAGAACAATATGTATGTCAAGGAAGCTGGGCAACAAGGTTGTCTGGAAGCACTTAAAATATGCAGGTAGGAAACCAACAAAGACAAAGTAACAATCATGATGAAGAAGTGATAAAAGATGGGGGAAGTGTTCACACTGTAAACTGCTGCATTTCAAAATATCATTTGCAAAGCAGAACAGTGAGGGTGATTATCACAGTAGACGATGTATTAAAGGGGTTGCTGATGCCTTTTCCCTTAAGTATCTCCATTTGACCTCTCATCCATGAAGAAAAGTGATGCCATCTTCTAGCCTCAAAACTAGTTGTCCTCAATGTATATGCATGTCTTTACAGCTAACATGGACTTGACCAATGACCTGCAAAATTTAACCTCTGTATTAAGTAACCAGTGGGCACAGGTTCACTTAGATTAATATGTTGGCCAAATGCAGCCCAAGGCATGGTTTTGTGTGACTCTTGGGGATGGTCCTCTGCAGAGGTAAGGCTTGTAACCAATGACCCTTGTGGCTCTCTTCCAACTCAGCATATTCTGTGATTCTGTGATTCACAGCTTATTTAGCTCTCTTGTAAGTCATATGGTCTCACAAGCCCTTTTCCATGCAGGGTTGACTGCTCTGCACTTTGCAGAAGACCAAGGTTTGTCTCCCTTGGCACTTTTGTCCCTCTTCAGGGGCCCCTTGGATTTGTGCTCTCAATTCCCAATCCTGTTCTTGCATTCCTCAAGCAGAATTGGCCTTTCTTCTAAGAAATCAACACATGGAGACCAGTGTGGCCAACATCTTTGTCCCCTCCATCACTTCTGCTATCACTGCATGTCAGCGGTCTCTTCCTTGTGCTTAGGCTTGCCTTGGCTCTGAGCCTGTGCCAGGAGTGTGGTTCTGGGAAGGACCTGGTAGCCACACAGGGCAAAGTCACCTCCAGATTTTGGCTGTAGATGCCATGCTCTGCATGAGCAAAGACAGAGTTTCTTTGTTTCAGGAGCTAAGGACTTGGCAGACAAGATAAAACGTCTCAGATAAAGAACTTATATCAGTCTCCATTTGGCTGTTTATGAGATTTCTGAATGTTTTGGCAAACATAAACCCTCTCCTCAGGACCTGGAAAGCAGATTCTTCACTTTGTAGTACAACCTGCTTTGTTTCCACAGGTTGCCAGTGACCTAGTCATGGTGCAGGCTAGTATAAATCTCTGACCTGGCCAGCACATTGCGGCAGCCTGCCAGTTAGATGTCTGCGCTTCATACACAGCTTTCTGCCTTAGCAGCTGAACATTTTACACTGAGATTTTACCCAGTGAGCTGGAAAGTTCTGGACAAATTGATCTGATGCCTTACCTGCAGCCTTGCTTTTACTGTCAGAGCCAAAACTCAGAGATGGAGTTCTGTCCATCTGATAGCTTTTAATACATATGATAGCCCAGAAGACAATGCTCTCGTGGGTCAGTGTGACTGATTGCAATTGAGAGTGAAGCAGAGCTTTCAGTACTTTTTAGACAATTAAATGTTTACAATTACTCAGTTTGATTAACAGCTGCAGCCACGTTCAGCCCAGCTCATCTTAAAAAAATTACACAACATGTCCTGTTTACAGCTTTAGCTGAACGGAGGCAGGAAAGATAAAAGATTTCGTTTATAAACTACTGATATGTTGCCTAAATCTGGCTCAGGAAGCAAACTATCAACAGCTGTGCAGCATGGGATTTTTAATTCCTGGACAAACCATCACGGTTGTTTTCCCAGTGACATGGCCAACTCACAGCCTGCAGCTGAGATAGCACTGAAGTGAGGCAGCTTGTGAGTCGGCTGGAGGGAGAATAATGAATCTGAGATTCTCCCCAATGTCTTCGAAAGGTTTGCTGTGTAAATGAAACAGCTCTGCACCTCCACTTACATCTCTGTGGAGGCTGCCACAGTGAGGGCAAGTATAGCACTTTATCTCCAGAGTATCCTGAAGGCAGGTAACTGAAAGCATCAGAGCAGGCAGATTAACAGGAGCATACTTAGAGAATAAGAACAAGATTTGCAAATGATAATACCTTAATTAGAAACTGCTGAGCAGTTCAAAAATATTTTTGTAAACTTCGGGGTTTTTATTTTGTAACACCCATGTTTCCTTCTGGACAGACAGCAACAGACTAACACAGAAGCAGATCCTCATCTAGTACTTATTTATTCCTGCTAAAATCCATCTGTAAATCAGATTTCTAAGTCAGAAGAAGTATTCACTGCTTGTGCTGAAAGATATAAATTTTATTGAAATTTAATTTTTAATCAAATCTAAGGACTGAAATAGATGCAGGTGACTCAGTTTATAAGTTGCTTGTGCCATTCACAGACTCAGACATACTCTTTATTTGCACACACAAGCAAAGCAAAAAAGAAAAGATACTTTTGTAATGCCTATATTTAGATAGAAACTCTTAAGAATGAATAATCAACAAAACAGGGACAAGATTTGTGAGCAAATTACTGTGCAAATCCTGCTAATCCAACTGTCATTAGAAAATATGTAGCAATACTTCCACACTGTGCTTCGGGTGTTAAGAGCGCCTGGAGAGGTAGCAATCTACTGTAGGAAGGACAAAGGTGACTCCAGGTTTTGTTTGGGTGCAGGCAGATGCAAAGCAGTGCTCTGCAGTCAGGATTTTGATATAGCCTTCCAGGCATTGATTCCTATCTCAAAGAAGGAGGCTTGGCACACCATTCCCTCTTGGTAGGAGGTTTCAGTACCTTTGTGCACTTACTAATAGCAGGTTTGTCAGATCTTGGTTACCATACCTCCCATTTAGGAGGGATATTTGTTCGTCCTCTGCCCCGAAAAGCCTCAGAGGACTTACCTGGACCCCTGTACCAATCATTATCACTCCTGCCTCTGTGCACCTCCACTCTAGTGGAAAGCAGCAGAGTCCACACATTTGGACCAGGGTTCAGACTCCAGTAATAGCTGCCTAAGCAAAAGAAGCACACAAAGAGAACTTTGGGGACCATCACCATCCTTCTTAGTTCAGTAAATAAAGAGTTTATTAGTTACCAAGCAGAGTTGACAGGAATGATAAAAAAAAAAAAAAAAAAAAAAAAAAAAAAATATGTATGACATAAAGCACCAAAAGAGGGGAGTCCAAGAAAAGAGAAATAAAAAAATCCTCAAGAAGAAGCCAGAACAGTAAGAGGATGCAGGTTTGAAAAGTCTGTGTCTAACCTCAACAATAATTCTTAGGATCTGTACAAATCAAGGCAAGCTATTCTTGCCCCATTCTTTATTTATTATCTCATGAAGAAAAGCATCATGCAAAACAGAATGGAAAAAAAAATTACATTTCTCAGAGTTACTGCAATATGTCAATACCCTGTCTTTCAATCTGGCTTCTTAGATGATCAGTGCAAACTGGACTTCAAAGTTACCAATATATTTATGTGCAATTTTTCTAATAAAGATCCTAAACAGTGCTGCCAGTAATGCATTAAGCTGAAGGGGAAAAAAATCCCATTAGAGTCCTCATATTTGTGTATGTGTCTTGCTTTCCTGAAGAGATGTTGCCAGAGAACACAACTGGGGCATCATGAGTGAACAATCTTTTATATTCACATAATGTCCTTTGGGATTGTGCACATTCTAGCAAAAAGCCATATGTTATGTGATCATGGAGAACAAGCATTTAATCGTTAGTATTATATATGGCCATGATTTTGTTTTGATGGATCAACTGAGCATTGTTTGCATAGCAAGCACCGTGGAGTCTACATTTCAAGCCAAGTGGCTAAACAAAGCAGTACTGTTTTCCATATGTTACGTGAACTTCATTATCACCCTTCACATTTGGAACTGGAAGTGACAATCTTTTCTTGCATGCATTGCTTTTTTGGCATTTCATATTTAAAACTTCACAAAGAACATCATAGCAAAAAAATTCAGGAGGATCTCTTCTCATCAGCCTTTGAGGAAAGAATCTGGAGAAATTGGATACTTTCTCAAGCAGAGAGGGCAGAGCCCCACTATTCCAGCAAGGAGCAAGACAAGAATATCCAGATAGCAAAACTGATGCATTGTGCTTTACCTGTACTTTGGAGCGAATCCTTATGTCACGTATCAGCTCCGACTGTGGTGTGCAGGATGATGCCTTTGGGTTCAGACATAGTGTACCCAGCCAGCCTGACCACTCGGTGTTGGACTGATTTTCAGTACCAAAGTTCAAACAAATCTTTGAGTCATTTTGCTATCTGGAGCTCACACAAAAGGAATTTACAGCAGCAAAAGCTTTCTAGAAAAGAAATTTCAAACAACTGACAGTAAGACCTGAGAGTAACCCAAGCCCCAGCATGCTGAGTTCAACACATACAATACACAGAACCTGAAAGTACTGGTCTGGCTGCCTTGAGGCCAGTGAGTTTAATAGATCCAAGAATTTTAACTCTTTTCATCTCTGTATTTGTACTAAAATGAAAAATTCACATCACATGAGTAACTCTTAGCTATGAATGTCCCTTACTTGAAAATGAGAACCCTAACCCAAACACTTACATGTACTAGTCCTATAGAAAATACTGGAAATAGAAAATCTGTGTGGTAGAAAACTTAAAATGCTATCAAGAATATTGTTTCATATTTCAGATTGTGTTTGAAAGTCATGTCAGTAGAGACCTAATGCTTTTATTTTCCCAACAAAGTAATACTGAAAGTTTTACCTCTTAATCTGGATTTTCAGGAGTCCAAATGGAAGTGATGTAAGACCACAGGCTAGAGGGAATGGAAATATGGTTTTTTTCTTCCTATTTAAAAACATGGTCAGGGCTATGAATAAAACACTTCTACATTTGATTGTCAATTACCAACAAATTTGACTTTTTTTGTCTGAGAAGCACATATATGACATAAAAACAATCAAACCCAAAGAAGTCAAACCTAACATACTTCTTGTTTCTGGGATATAAACAAATTCCTCTCAGCCACACAGTGAGCTACCCAGAAGAAGAAAGGGCCCTGGAACTTCTCTACTGCCTTTGCAGGAAACATGATATGTTTTCCTGTATACTCTATGTCCTTCAGAACTGCCACAACTCTACTCATTAGGAAGCAGTAATTTTAAATGTAGCTTTTCAGCTTAGCTGACAAAAGCCTTAGGTAGCAGTTAGGCAGGAGTAACTAAGACAAGCTGGAGTCTGAAATGCTTCTTCCTTCCAAAAGGCTGTTTAGTTCTCTTATCTTAGCACTAAGGGCATTTTCCAGCCTACCTGTGACTAGTTAATCATGGCAGTGCAACAATATTTCACGCCTACCTAGCTCATTACAGAACTACAGCATGACTGAGGTTGCAGGTAACCTCCGTAAATCATCTCATTCACCCTCTCTGCTCAAGCAAGGTCCCCAGAAGCAGATTGGCCAGGACCTTCACCCATAAGCTCTGGAATGGCTCCTGACTCCTCTCAAGGCAGAATTCCATGCATTCCTAATGCCTTTTCATAGAGTCACTGAATACTCTGATTTGGAAGGGACCCACAAGGGTCACTGAGTCCAACTCAAGCAAATAGCCTATATTGGGATAGAAACCTGCAACCTTGGCATTATTAGCACCATCCTTTAACTGAATTAATGTAATCTGTAAAGCAGGAAAAATTTCAGACTGTAATGCCTGAATTTTGTTTTCAAGCCCAGAGGAACAGTCTTTGGTTTTGCATAGGACAGATTCCCAAGTTGTGTCTAGGAGAATCTCCACAAGGTTTTGTCTCCTACCATATGCCTGGAAACTGTCTGGATGGAATCAAAGGACTTGGGACATCTAGCAGACATCCCACAAATCTGTCATAGCTTTATCCCAACTAATACTGCAGGTAGAGACTCTGTGCAAGCACAGAGCATCAGGGCAATGTGTCAGACTTTTCCCAAACATGTGGGCTCTCTGGTGAATGAAGCAGCGCAATGTGCTGATCAGGCTCTGTGTATATCCAGTGGTCTGCAATCTCCAGGTAGTAACAAGGAGCAGATTCTGGAATAACATAAGTGGCAAGTCTTGAATGGCAAGTAATTGATTTTAGAACTGCAGTTGTACTCAAGAAGAGCCTCTCCTACTTCCTGCTTTGTTCAGCAAAACAAAGTCAAACACTCAAACACAAAGTGATCTGCCAGGTCTAGCAACTGCTCAGGTGGTTGCACTGAGGAAACGTACTTCTGATAGCCTGGAGATCCCATGTAGCTGCTGTGCAGTGGGATGAATCCTCAGCTCACTACTTTCAATGGGATTTTGCCAGTTAGTCTAGCTGTAACCTCATCTTCTGATTGAAACCTCATTAAAATTATAAATGGTTTAACAGACAATGATTTATGGGAAAAAAAAAAAAGTGAAAAATGCAATGTTTTGTTCCCCTGCAAATATACATTGGAAGTAAGAATGAGTTGATTAAGTGTAGTTTATTCCCAGACTGGAAGTTCAGGATTTGAGAACATCTAAGAGAACTCTACAGGAAAGGAAAGCAACTTATTTTTTGAATTAATTTTAAATTAATTTTTTGAAATAGCATATGGACCAGCAGATTTATTACTCTGAAAGGGCAGAGTAGCAAGACTTTTTTCTAGGCTGGATTTACAGGCACATTCTGTTAGAGCAAATGGGCACTCTAGTTCCTTGCCCTTTGAAAATCTGTACGTTTCTGGAGTTTGCTGATAAAGAAAACTAACTAGCTCTGGTGAAAATTTTTCCATGGAGACAATATTCCATGAGAAAAGGCAGAAGACTGGCTGCTTATTTGTCAATTCAGCCCAAAAATACTTTGAACTCCTGGTTTCTCTGTACACGTCCTGGTGAAGGACCTGTTTGAGGTCTTCACGTCTGTGTTTTTTTGCTCAGGCTTTCCAGGTATACACCAGGGATCTGTAGACCTTTGGTTTTCCAAGTGTCAGAGGCTACTGCAAGGTGAGTAAGCAGCTCATCAGTTCTCCAAGCTTTTCTCCTTATTGTATGGGCTAGCCTGGCACCCAGGCAGTGGACTCCATGCCAAACTCCCTGCCCATCCAGTAATTTTGATTCTCAGGCTTCCAGGCTTTGCTGTTCCCTGCTCTGCTTGGGAAAAAGAGTAGCTATTCTCTGTCTCCTAGAGCTTGCCTAGGCCTTTGGGGTTCTCCTTACCAGGCATGTATATATATATATATAACAGCAGGAATGTGGAGATAGGCAGCCTGTGTGCCTACAAATCACACAGGGACAGCAAGGAAAGCAGAGCACTCAATTTTTTTTTTTCATTAGGCAGAATTTCCTGGAAATCTCCCCATGTTGGGAAACAAACCCCAAAGTCTGCCCTTTGACATTTTGTACTCATTTAGAACAAAGCCCTTTTTAACAATATAGCAACATTTCCCAGGAAGAGATTCTCATTTTGTCAGCACCACGGATGGGGCTATTTGTTAATTCAGTTTCAGATGGAAGCCAGAGACACATTCCCTCTCTCTCTGAAGTGTGCACACAAAGGAAGGGTGAGGGAAGCAGAAGTTAAATGAGACTGGAGCTTTGAATTTCTGCAGAGCTCTATTCCTTGAGGAAAAAATGCCAAGGATGAATTCTGGTGTCTGAGGCATTTCATTTGAGGCTTTTACTCAAAATTAAGGCTAGAAGAATCCGTTTTTAAGTGAATGGCAAATTGCAAAAGCAGACACACACAAGCATCTAGCAGAGGGGTCAAGAGACCAAGGAAAGCTCAGAACATCTTTTTCTGACATTAATTTTGAATCCAGACTTCTACTTCAAGAAGTTTTTCCATGTGAATATTAGTGAAGGGGTTAGGATTGAGGAGGAAGTGGCTGTAGCAACTAATCTCATTTTATCTATCCTTCCAATAGAAATACCTCTTTTCTTTCACACAGAAGGCCAGTTTTATGGGGAAGACTCTTTAGTGAGTTACCTAATGTGAGGGTCCCATGAGCCTGGAGTCAGTATTATCACCAAAAAAATCCTTGCTGTTTTGGATGTAGCTTTTGCTATCACATATGGCCTTGGTAACACCATAGGTCAAAATACATAAAATTAGTCAGTCAACCAGGCTCATTTTCTGGATATAATTTCTTCTGCTTCATTTAGAGAAAATACAGGGAGTATATATTCCTAGGAAATCTCAGAGAAGGTTGGGAATTGAACATAGTTTGGCAACCTACTGTAAAGGAATTTGGAAAAAGCACTACAAGAGGAAACCTCACCCTTCTTACAGGTTTCCCTTTGGGAGAAAGCTATTTCCCTTCCTAATTATATTTTATAGGTGTATTCTTAAGTAATGTATTAACTACACAATAAATATGAAATTCATAGGGATATTGCTAGGTGTTAGTTCCAGTTGTCATATATTACTTTGAAATGTTTTTCCAGCCTGTCTGCCAAAGGACCATGAAGGTTGATGATGGTGTATGTACATTATGACATATATAATGGGTGTGCAACTTCATTATCCTTAGTTTATGTCCACACTTTGAAGAAAAATGCCTTAATTCTCCAGTCTCCTCCACCCAAACTATGTTGCTTTTACATCATCCTTACAGTCTTCATTTAAATCATGGATATTAGATTATTCTGCCTTTTCTCAGCATGCAAATCATTTTAGTAGGTGCTGAAAAGTGAGATGATAAAGATGACTATTTTTATTAGGGTATCAACTGGTAGTTTGGAAAGTGCAAAAAGCATAAATATTTCTAAAGAAGAAGAATAAAAGCACATCGGTATGTCTCTTGAATGAAACTTGAAATTATTTTTTTACCACTATCTTATTACCCAACTTTGTTTTCTTTCATTATGGTTTACTATCATAAAATAAAAATAATTTTTTTTGAAAAAATGCAGTGAATGAAAAAGCCTTTGCATGAGTGAACAAAAAGAGTAATTTGCATTTATTGAATCCCACAGCTACACATTATGTTTCACTTGAATGTATTCACTGTTATGACTTCATGGGTGGGACAAAGAAGAAGAATGGGTAAAATGAAATGCACGACTCTGTCAGACCACTGTTCACAATGGTTTCTACTAGACGAGGGAAAAAAGCTCCTTCCAGCTGTATTTTTCACAGCCCACAATCACACACGGTGGAAGGCATTTCTTTCATTTGTTTTCAGCTTCTATTTCTTTTCCTCAAGATGTCTTTTTATCTATGATTGTGGAGAGTGTGTTTTATACTCATTAGGTTAAGTGCGCCCCTGGTGTAACCCTAGCCAAGTGTGTGGCGTAGGGCCAGGAACAATTTCAGCCTCTGACCTCCTTCTTTCTGGGATCATAACCACCTGAAACCAGCATCCTTCCCCAAGGCATGGCTTTCAGGTTGGTTAGTCAGCACGCACAGACGTGAGGCAATGCTTTCTACCCAGGGACTGGCAGCTGCCTCTGAGTCCTGTCTACAAACTGGTAAAATGAGACACCTCTGGGCATTGTGGGAGAGTAAACTATATACAGACATCCCTCTTTTCCAAAATGAGAGCTTAAATGGCAAATCTGGGGCAGGTGCTGCCCTGGGAAAGCAAAAAGTAGTTCATACAGGCAATTTTGGCAGATCTCTGAGTAAGAGCATGAAAGCAGAACCACAACTACTTTACTACGTGCTGTTACTTTTCAGAGCTCACATTACAAGTCTGCTCTAGGATAGATTTGCCCATACAGACTCCACAAACAAATGGGAAATACTCAAACAATATTCCAGTGAACCCTGGAGTCTGTACTTAAATTACAGCAGCCTTTTTTGTTTACCATTTCACTGTGGCTTGAAATAACGGAACGTGTCATGGCAGTGCGTAAGTTTACTCCTTGTACAGCCCAACTTCCCACATCTCAGTCCCCAAGCAGAAAGATGCTGGGCAATGCTTACACATGATTAGAAGAATTCTTTCATGTTGAGACTAAAAAATTTTGGATTAACAGAGCTTTAAGGTTAATAAGGCTCAGAACTTTGAAATACTGTCCTATTTTAAAATTAAAACAAAGCATAGCAAAATCAGGTTAACTTTTATCCTTTGCTTTTATTACTATTAATTGCCACATGAAAAGCCTGAAACAGTGGGGAAATTGCTTACTTCACATAGTTTTCATTTTTCCTCTGGCTTTAAGAAAATTGTATAATTTATCTCTTCTGTTAATTCAACTGCTCAGAGAAGTATTACGCAATAATATCCAAGTTCCCTGTGTTTTACATGGCTAATGAGAGAAACAGCAGCCAGGAGCCTCCAGCAGGTCCACTAGATTCCTGCAGTGGCGCAATGTAGCTTTTACAAGAAAGCTACAAAAAACACCAGAAAATGTTTTCTTGAAGGCAAGAGTAGTAGCCTTTCTTTTCTTTCCCTTTCTCTCTCCAACAGATGCAAATTCCCTGAGGCTGATTCAACACAGCCAAGCAGCAGCATTTAGTGCTACCTCAATACAAGGACTTTGGAGGGAAGCTAAGTCAGAGATTTAACTCCTCTTAATTCTATCAATGCAAATGGAAAGATCAGGTGTAAAACAATTATGAAGCCATTGTGGCCAACATAGCTGTCCAAGTGCCAATTGCCTTTCTCATGGTAGGAACACTGGAATAAGTTGCTCAGAGAGGTGGTGAATGTCCCATCCCTGGAAACATTCAAGGTCAGGCTGAATGTGGCTCTGAGCAATCTGATCTAATTGAAGATATTCCTGCTTATTGTAGGAGGGTTGGACTAGGTGACCTTTAAAGGTCCCTTCCAACCCAAACTATTCTATGATTCTATGAACATCTTTGAACTTTAAAGGATAGTCAGATTAACAAAGTGTTTCAAAGCCCTTGCCTTCAGATAAAACTGAAATGTGTGCATGATTGGTTTTCACAGCAGAGAACTAATGCATCTCCACAGAGTCCTGATGAGAGAAGGAACAAGAAATCTGCACTGAAACATAGTAAAGTAACAATGACACTTACATGTTGTTGACCTCAACAACATCAGTAAAAGCTGAAGTGTCCTGCCTTCAATGAAAAGTGTAATTTCAGCTATCTCACTGAATGTCTTCTTCCCCTGACCCCATCTAGAGTAAGTGCAATAGAAATAACACCTTTTTGGAAGTGAGTATATAACCTAGGAGCCAACACATCAGGCAATTCACTCCTCCAGCCTCTAGAATCACCACTTATCCAGTTTACAGAAAATAGTAATAAATGGAGGGGCTGGAGGCATTTGGGAGCACCGGATCAGAATTCAGTATGATGGTGGCCAATTGGAAAAATGAGCTGAAATGCAAGATCCAGCAAACCTAGGGGATGAACTTGAATCAGTAATGCCACATGTATGTAGACAAGCTCAGTACCATGGTGGAATGCCAAATCACAAGCGACATATTTAAGATGCACCAAGCCATGACTTCAGCCTACACAGCACTGGCTCAGCATATAGTGGTGTAACCTTCCAAGAACACTGCACTTCCAGAAAGAGGAACACAGGAATGAAGGAAGTACAGAGAACAACAAAAATTAACAGAGGTCTAGAAAACATGACCTATGAAGACAGATAGAAAGACCTGGCTTTGTGTAAAGTAGGAAGGAAAGTCTGAGGGGAGACAGGATAACAACTGCCAAGTATGCAGAGGGTTGCTACAACAAGAAGGTAATGAATTATGCCCTGTACCTAAAAGATTAAGACAGAGAATAATGAGTTTAAATTGCACCACGGGGATTTCCCACCTGGGAAGGCTGCAAAACCTCTGTCACCAGGGGTTTTGAGGGGCCATTTAGACAAACATCTGTCACAAATGATTTAGAAGTAACTGCTTGGGGCTGGTGGGCTGGTCTTTGGAGATGACTTCCCAAGGGTTTGTCTCTCTTCTGTGACTGGATGACAGAATAAAGCTCATTGTTCCATTATCTTGCAATACTTTCCTAGTCAGAACAAATTTTCATCCAATAATAAAGCAAAACAAACCCCAAGACACCACAAACTCTCTCATCTGGACAGAAGCGAAGGCACAAATTCATTTGTTTACATTAACTAAGACAGGGCAAATGTTTCATTGTGATTCATTTAACTTTGGCCACAATGTAAAATTAATCTGAAAGATATTAATCTGGGAATGGAAAGCCTATCACTTTGTTAAATTAAATTCATCATAGCTATAATTATTTTCAATCGTGCTACATAATTTACTCTGTGTTTGGTCCAATATCTTCCTTTAGCAACATTCACTTTTCATGAAAATATATACAAGAAAGGTCTTCCGCAAAACACTAATTTTAGGATGAAGATTGTTTTTCAGTTAAAGATACTATATTCACACTAAAAACATAAAAATTTAACACAAACCAGTTACCACAGAACTTGCTTATCATCATTAACTTCTGCAGGCCTTTGCAGGTGTATCCAGCTTTCAAAGTTTACACTGTTTTGTCACCAAAAATTTGTTATTAACACAAGTATACTGTTCTACCTTGAAAGTTATTAAAATGCCTGAGACAATCAACTCCCAGCTGTATCATGTTCACAAAAACCAGTATAATTACTCCTGCTTTACTGAAGTGCAGAATTCTGAAGAGCACAATTTGGCTTATGGGAATGCTGGTGGCTAGAAGATCAATGTAGACAATAAGATAAAAGTGGTATCTCCCAGAACAATGCCTTACTGTCCTTAAAAAAGATTGCACTTTTAAACCCATCAGGATTTCAGAGAAGGCAATATTTTCCTCTTTAATTTCTTCTTTCTGTATTTTTGAACTGCTGCTCATGCACTGAAACAAGGCATTCTAAATTATATTTTAAGAGAAATTCCATACCACTTCATTTTTATTTATTAGTCACACTCCAAAATACTTTAAAATACTTTTATGCATTGTTATTGATATTCTCTCTTTCTGCAATAAAATGCCACTAGAAAAATAGATCTATTCATTGTTAAAAGGGAAAATACAAGTCACAACATAGTTTTGAACATATAATTGAAGAAATAATGAGAGAAAGAAATGAATAAGTGCCACTGACTACCTCCAGATATTCCAGGAGCATATAAGTTATATTTAAATGCAATCATCATTTATAATGGAAAGCAATATAGTCTTGAAGGATACATCCAAAGAATGCTTCTTTCATGATGAATTAAGGAAATAGAAAAGGCCAAAGGAAAGCAAGAGCTCATTTGTGGGCTTGCTCTTCCTCTCCTCCTGACAGTGCAACCCAAACTTGTGTCTTTCATTCTACACAGAAAACTGAGTAGTACCACTTAATCCCAAATAGTTTTTAAAAGCATCCACTTCAGAACAGTGATGGCCACCCCAGTATGCTTTCTGACCTTTAAAGCACCAGAAAAAACTGTTGTGTAAATCCATTTTAAGAAATCTATGGCATTTGGTAGAAGAGGTTCATCTGGGAAAGTTCCTCACATAACAGCACACAGAAAGTCACAAGAACATCACTCCTTTCCCCAGCATATAGGACATTCAAGGACAGATGACACAGTAAATATTTAATGAAAATAGACTATTCTTCTGCCAGCTGTTTTCCTCACATATTGCTACACATTCCTTCAAAGCAAGACTTTTAATTTACTTAAGATATTTGGGAGGGGTTTTTTTTCTTCCAAAAACAGTCTGAAAGCATACTCAGAATTCCTCACAATGACCTATTAAATACACTTACAGCTGTCTGTGTCAATTTTCTATAGATGAGATCTGCTACCCACCTTAGCTAACAGGAATATTTCCTATCTGCTTTTGGGACTGTCTAATTCCTAATAGTCTTGTATTTATGCCAGAAACTGAACATAAAAACTGCCAGGTTTGCCTGTTAAAAAACAAAGGTATAGATAGTGCTTCTGTGGATACACTCTTCTGTTGAAGAGTAATCCCCTATGAGTGTAACTCTAGCAATTAAGTAGAGCCTCCTGAGTCCTTCTTTCAAAGAGATCTCAGAAGGAAAACCTAGTGGTGATGACAATTCTGAATATAATATTACAAGATGGTAACACTATCCATAACAGTTTTTTCTTCCTATTTGCCATTAGAAGACCTGCTTTCAAGCATTTCTTTTTGCCAGACTTGAAGTGTGTCAGCTAAAGTTTTCCATTCTCAAAACCACAAGCATTCAAACATTTATGAGAAGTCCAGGGGGGAATTTTTCTTTTTCTTTTTTTTTTTTTTTTAAGCTACAAAAAAATTATCCTGAATTTCCATTTGGAAAGTTCTAGTGCCTGTGTGGTAAGGCAGATTCTCTCTCTCCCCTGAGGGAAAAAGGGGTTAACAAATTCTTGGGCTATGGAAAAGCTGCACATGTGCAAGGGCTGAACAGATGAACCTCTCTGTACAGCATGGATTGATGATGCCATGGTCACGGCCAAAAAGCCCAAAGGGCTTTTCTGTGCAGGAAAAGTCCATGATGAAACTAAACAGAAAGCACCATACAGCTGAGTCGCACTTAAAGGAAAGAAAGATAATACATTAGATTTGGAAGACAAGCTCTGCAGAGATCAAACTAGCCCAAGATAAAGGGTGTTGAGGATATACACTGGCTGACTGGGGCACTGACAGCAGTTAGTCCTAGAATGCAGGAGGTTTAGAAAATAGAAGTCTTTCGTTTTTATTGCAGTCCCATGGGGATTGTGACACCCTCCATGCTTGAAGCAAGGATTCACAGTTTTTCTAAGTGTGTCCTCTGCCTTTATTCTGAGAATGTTATTCTTCTTTTTAAAAAATGTGGTCCCTTAAAGAAAAAAAAAAGGTAATAATTACAGTTTACACCTCCTCAGCAGAAGTTTCAACCTCTCTGAAGAGCCAGTCACTACTAAGTTGTAACCCATGGCTCAGAAACACTTTACTTGCAATTACAGCTGTGGGCCATGCTGCTCTTCTGTATTTGAGTAGTGACTCTTGCTGTGGAGTCCAGCACATAGATGAGAAAGTTAGCTAAATGAAGTTCGAAGAAGACCATCTTGAGAATCCCTGTGGTGGAAATAAAAATTTAAATCTTCCTAACAATTTGTGAGTGTAGTGTACCAGTGTGCAACTGCAGCATTGAAGGTGATGCCTTGGTTAATCTGATTCTGAACTGAACAAGTATTAAAAAGTATTGAAATGGGTTATTCCACATTTGCTTTGATCATAGCAAACCTGATTCTGATATTCAGATTCCTGCATGGTATGATCTGGCTGCACTACACTCTTTATTTATTTATGAGACCATTGTGTTCTGGAGAATATCTGGATATACAGTGACAATAATTGATTTTGCTCAGCAAAAAAATGCTAAAGCCTTTACAAAAGAACATTTGTTACGGAAACCAGAAAACTTATGGAAATAACTTTATCTACTTATACTAAATATTAAACGCATAAATTAGGGATGTCTATTAAATATAATATTCTTTATAGTACTGAAAGTAATCTGGCCATACTGATTGATGCTAAAGTGGGAGTGGTAATTCTATTTTTTTCCTTTTTTCAAAAAGAAATATGATTAATAAATTCTTTTTTGGCAAATTTAACTGAAATGGCAGCACACTTTTGCAAGGAAAAAACATCTGTCTTCTTTCACCAGCCACATGCATGCTCTCTACTCTTACCTAGAGTCAATGAACATTGAGAATGTCTAGTTTTTTTAAAAAATTCAGTTGACTAAAAAATATTTTCTAAGATCAAGACACTAGGAAGAATACAAGAAATGAACACTTTCCCCCTCATCATTTTATTTTCATATTACTTTAACATATTTGAAAATTCTTAACATTTATTTAAAAGACAGAAATAGTTTCTTCTAAAGAGAAGATATTTGTCACATATTCCCTAATAAATTTACAGAATGTAGTGTAAATAGTGAACCAGCAAAATTCTGCCTTTGAACAACATCTATGCTCATTCCAGTAACCCCAAAGAAGTATAACAGAAGAACTCTCACAGCATTTTGGAAAGACATACAATCCTTCTTTCTTTCAGATTCATTTAAAATTTTTGTCACAGACAGATCTATCTTTACAAACGAAACACTTGCTATTTTACTTGCATTTTCAGTCTAGACTAAAGTGGTCCCAGCCTAGCAAAGCACTACAGAATACACTTAACTATAAGCATTCAATAAGTCCTTTCAAAGCCACTTCTGTGGTAATCTGCTAGAATGAAGTCAGAATAAGTATCCTCCTTTTCTTGATCTTTCACCTGTATTTTTGCAATAAGGGTAACAGATTGTACAACAGAAGAACTTTGGGAACAGCTTGAGGAACTTGCAGAAAATAAAGTCAGAAGAAAACTGTAGTTTAAAAGGGAGTATTATGCCACTTGTTTATGGCCAGTTACCAGTCTTCTTTCTCTCAGCAAGTCGTTATTCTCAGAGTACCATGGCCAAAGCTCCACAGGTTGGCAAGTATCAGGGTAGAAACAATTGGAGTTTGCCATCCAAGGTGGCTGTGGTGAGCTGCAGTTCAAAAGAAAAGAACACATGGCTTTAATAAAGATCTTTCCAGTGAGCACAGTTTGTTTTAGAGCAACAAACTGAAGATCTTTAAGATGTTTAAATTACTTTTATGTTAAGATGTCCAGGATTCATTTTTTAAAAAAAAAAGAAAAAACAAAAGAACAACGTAACCTATAGACTCTTCTCAATCACCCTAATCTGCAAATTCCATTTCACTCCGATTTTTCTTTTCCAACTATTTGCAAATTTGTGTCAACATCCACTAACACATCAACAGTCTGTAAAACTGAAGCATATGTTTAAACCACAAAAAAAGTCAAACAGACTTCACTGTGTATGACTCAAGAAGGGAGTATGGAAGAAATAAGAAAGAGTTGGAATAAATGAAGATGGAAAATACTGTGAATTAAATCAGGCATACCAACAAATGCAGTTTTCTGATTTTTATTGGTGTTAAATGTAGAATAAGAATTTCCTTTGTAAGAAAGTATGTTGAAAAACTTTTATGAAGAGGCAAGTCTTGAATACATGTATAAAGAGCCTTCAACTGCATTAGCTTTCTTTTACCAGTCTCAGAAGATCTTAGTTATAAAATAAGAGGAAATACTATTTTCTGCACTTACTTCTACAAACAAGATACTGCTGTATTCCAGAAAGGGATGATCTACAAATGGCACCACTTATTATCCACTAAAAATTGTAGGTGCTTACTCCTTGCATATTAGGATTTACAGTTATTCATATCAGTGATGAAAATCTGAAGAGCTGGAACCAAACATGCATGTCTTGCTCCAACCAGTTCATTTGGTTAACGTTTCACATCCTCATTTTTCTTGATCTGTTCTTTCTTTGATGCATTTAATAATTTATTTTATTCCTTTGGACAAAGAGCCTCTGTGATCAATAAGTTATCTGCTTGGCTTTGTATTCCTACCTTCAACATACCAAGTGATCAATTCTTCTAATCTCTCATAACTTTTATCTCCCAAGACTATGACTTTTGTTCTCATATTTTCTTCTTTTTTCACTTTCACTTATGTAACCTTAAAATATAGACTACCAAGAACTGTCCAATTTATTTCCTCCAGCTCTAATTTTTACAGACATCCAAGACAATTACATACTTCCAAAGACTTCTAGTATCTCCTTATCTACATCTGTGTAATTATATATTGTTAATATATATGTTGTTATTTATATAATATATATAATATGTTGTTATTTAACTCTAGAGAGCAACTAAGCACCATGAAGCCACTTACTCTATCCCTCCACCACCAGTGGGATGGAGGAGAGAATCAGAAAAGTAAAAGAGATGAAGACAGTTTAATGGGACAAAAAAGGAAGAAAATAGCAATACTAACAACAATAATGACAAAAGAATTACACTGTACAAAACAAGTGATGCACAATGCTCACCACTCACTGACTGATAGCTAGCCAGTTTTTGAGCAGATGCACCAGGCCAGCTTTCCCCTCAGTTTATATATACTGAGCATGACATCATAGTGCATGAAATATCCCTTTGGCCAATTTGAGTCATCTGTCCTGTCTGTGTCCCCTCCCAGCTTCTTGTGCCCTTCCAGCCTTCTCGCTGGCAGGGCATAAGCAGATGAAAAATCCTTGACTTGGTACAAACACTACTTAGCAATAACTAAAACATCAGTGTGTTATCACTTATTCTCATACTACATCTAAAGCATGTCAGCTGCTACGAAGAAAATTATCAGTCAAAACAAGGATGTACTGGAAAGATTATAGACAGGAAACAGTATAGATTTATAGACATATCTATAAAATATCTAAGTAATGTATCCTTTCTAAATTTCCGTAGCCATTTATCTTGTGGAAGGAAAGCAAAGAAAATGTTTTCCTTATTATTTCTTGTTATCAAAAGAGAACTGTTCTAACTTAAGAAATTAGAGATGGATTCTATTGTATACTAAAGACTCATTATTACAAAAAGTAATACAGAAACCTTGTTTAGCTTGCAATTTAAAATAAAATAATTTTGAACAAATTGAAGTTTTACAAGACCCAAGGAGGTCATCTTGTCCATCTTCCTCCTCTGGGTGCTGAAACTTTAGAAGAGCTTAGCTATGGCTTTGTCCAGCCAAATCTTCAAAAAGTGTAAGGAAACTTCACAACTCGTTCCAGTGTTGCTCTGCTCTCTTACTGCCTTTCATGATTTTTTCCCTAATGTCCAACTTGAGCCTCAAAAACAATCCTCCTACCATATCCTCTGATGGTACTGAAACACTGCTTGGCTGCCACCTGCTAAATGTATTTGCTACACTATTACATTCTTCAAGTCCCTCTGTTTTCATTTTTTTTTTAATTTAATTAATCATAAAAAATTATCTTTCTACTCCTTTTAACCACCTCCACAATTTTGGCAGCACCAAACCAATTACTGAATTGTTGACTGAATTAAAACGTCCACCTTCTGGCTTTCAGGTCTCTCCTTGTTGGTCATGTGCTCTAAACCACTGATTGTCTCTCAAGTCTTTCTTCTCCTTCCTTTTCCCATTCTCTTTCTTTTTCAACCTGTTTTCTTTTGCAGTAGATAAAATGAGGTTGCCCTTTTACTGTATCAAGGTTTCTCTCCATCAGTTTTTCTCCAGAGAAGTGTTACACTAAGTAATTTACCATTAACAAAAGGAATATAACCTATATACAGAGTGAATAGTTTTTATTCAGTCCAACCAATGCTTCAAGGGCCAAATAAAAATAAATATTAGTTAAAATAACACTCATAATCCAAAATTTACCAAATTATTAAAGAACTATTTCAAAAGAAATAGAGTTTTTGATGGGCTCAATTAGCATCCTGAGTTCTTTCAGTATTGGTGGGGATTTTCTTCCTCCTCAGACTGAAGTTCCCTTGAGTTATATCTAGACATTATATGAGTTAAACTAGCTCTGCTCTGTTCCAAGAGATTGAAGGTCTGTTAGAACACTGAGTACATCCCTGAAGTTCATTTTCTGGTTTGGCTTTACCAGCGACAACCCCCAATATGCATCCTCACTACTTATATGTGCAAAATCCCATCAAAAACTTAATGAATAATGTTACAGATCCACTACATACAGTATTTTAACTAGTCACTCACGCAAATGAACAGATATATTTAAAGATAACTGAGTGCAACCTGGAGATGTCATTAAAGTCAGTTTTCTGCTGAATCTTCATTGCAAACCCTTATTTTAAAACCTCTTATTTTAATTTGTAGTTTTCTTTCTAAATAAGACACCAAAAAAACAAAGATCTGAAAGCAACAATTAATTTTATTACCTCACCTGGGCTTTTTGCTATTTAAAGTTTTTTAAATTGTTACAACAAATAGAAACTTTGGCAAAGCCATACCAGATGAACATACTCATTTGAAATTTCTATCCAGAATTCTTGAGTGCTTTTATTTGAAGCAGAAGAATAGGTAAACTGGAGCAAAGATCCAAAGCTATGCTCCGTCTCGGCATCTTCTCCAAGACTGCTATACAGAAATACCTATGAAAAGAGGGAGATAGTCTTTGCTAGGGGATCTAATGTAGTGTTGGGTTAACAGGTGTACTCCATGAACTTAAGGGTCTTTTCCAAACAAAATTATTCTTATGATTCTATGACTTCCTGAGCCAAATACCATTTCTACGTATTTGGTGATGTTGCCAAGGTTTGACTCTGGTGACCACCCTCACCATGAGACAGTAATTCCTAGTATCTAAAACCTGATCTCTGCATACACCCTGATATGGCAGAGTAATGGACCTTCCTGCCCTCACCAATCTATCGTAACACAGACAGTGTTGCTACCCTGGCCTTATTAATAGGTTATAAATTCAATACTCTATTCTTCCTACACAGGACTGGATTTTCAGCCTCTACAGGACTCATTACTTGTTGAGGTTAATTAATTTGCCTCTCTTCTATGCTGTCCTTAACATAAAGCATATCTCCACTGCCAGCAAGGTGTAGTCTATGTTCGCTGTACACTTTGTAACCATGTACTGGAGTTCCTCATTGATTATCCCTCTTCCATCAAATATGTGACAAGCCTAACAGATCACCCAGGGCCGCCTTCACCCAGTGCTGACCACTCTGTTTTCCCACTTTATTTCTTAGTAACTGTGCAAATGTATCACTAGTTCCTTTCTTGGTAGCCTATCTTCTATTTTCTACCTGACTATTTTTAGCCTCTGACACATCTGTGAAAATACAGAAATTCTGCATCTTCATCTTTTACAGAAGTGTCATCCCAAACTCAATATTCAGTTTTAAAACCTCAGTGTCCTTATCACTCAGATTAAATTAATCTCTTCTGGACAGAATGTTCCTGGAACCTCCTGGGGAGTTTCGCTAATGTATCATATTTTTAAATACATTACCCATTTCAGCACTTGCATCTCTTTGCTGTCAGCTTTTAGTAAATATTATTTATGACTCAAAAGCAAAATTCTCATCTATATTTAACATGGCATTTTTATAGGCAAATAAAACTAGTAACTCACAGTAAGTTTTTTTTTATGTGTTAAAATTATTTGATCAAAATATAATATGTCAAACAATCTTAAATCCATCTTAATGTTTCTATACAAATATTCAGAAATCTTTTCACTTAAATATGATATTGATGAAGAAAACCTGAAGCAATAAGGCACCCCAAATAACTGCAAACTCCTTTAATGGATCTGATTTGTTTCACTTAGCTTTCTCAAACATACGTAAGAATCTGTGTAAGCATATAATAATCCTCAAGCAGCAAGATAATAAAAAACAAATTAAATACCCTAATCTAAAAGAATATGATCTACTTCATATTATTCTGCCACTATAGCTAATGAAGAAACAAATACATGAGAGAAGATAGTTATAATGGTTATACTGCTCTTGGAAGACAGGTCAATCCCATAGCAATGGAAGTACTCTGAGTATAAAAGTGATGCAGAATAGGGTTTTACGGAAACCTCTGCACATTTTTCAGCTTCAAGATAAATGCATGTTAGGTGCAAAAAGTTTTAAGTTTCCTCTAACTTCAAGGGGCATTCAATAGTATCTTAAAACTGAAACAACACGATAATTTAGAGTTACTCTTTACACCTCGCAGCAATGCAAAAGATCTAGTTTCACTACTTGTTGCTATACTATTAATTACAACACACATAGACCCTCAAAGGCTGTTTTTCTTTTAATAGTCCATATTAAGCATTTCCATTCCAGAAAACATGCCAGTTTGGCAGTAGACTCGCATGTGTGTAGAGTACTAAGACAAAGTAGTGATAAATGTTCCTCACACAACTAAATACATACTAGTACATCAAATCCCAGCTCTACAATACAAATGAAAGAAGACAACTTAAAAAATAGCTGAAAATAAAAATAAGTCAGACTTAACAGGATGGGGTGAGCAGTGACAACACTGGAGAATGGTTCAATAAACATAACATTCATGTTTTAAGCACTCTTATATGAAGTGTTATTTGACAGGAGAACTAGTGGGAAAGTGTCTCAAGCAAAATTTATACCATGAACCTAAATAAATTATTTTCACATTTCCTTAGTGTGAGCTTTGCTCACTACATATGTTCTTTTACTCCAATTTTTTTAATTTTTAATTATATCATTATATTGGCTTGGGTTTTATAACACCATACCTTTTTATGTCAAAAACTATTATTAATTTGTTATTGATTTCACTACAAGCAGAAAGATGAAGAGTAAAAGACTAGTTACTTTAAATCCCCCAAACACCTTTGCAATAAAAGGACTCATTAAGTACAGTTGGGTACTTTTAACAATCTTTTACTTATGAAATTTGGCTCCAGCATAAAGTTGTCTAAATAGAAACTTCATCTTGGCAGTCTAACACCTTGGGGGACTGCTCACAGGATGCATGGAGTCTGACACTTTGAAGAAGCTAATTTCATTTCAAAATAGTACTTATCAAGCACTGGATAGTATTTGCTTTGAATGGCTAATGTGAATGTGTTTCTACTGTGTAAAGACATAACAAATGGCAGTTTTGAGAAAATACATGTGAGGTTAGAGAGTGAACTGAACTACACTTTTACCTTCCAGAAATTATACACCCTGAAAAGGGTCAAGGTACTGAAACACAGCAACAAAAGAACATGCAATTCTTTACTCTGTATGACACAAAACTGAGAGGAGCTGTTGACTCCCTTGAAGGCAGGGAGGCCCTGCAAAAAGACCAAGATAAATTATAGGACTGGGCAATCACCAATAATATGAAGTTCAATAAGGAAAAGGGCCAGATTCTGTACCTGGATAGGGCAATCCCATATATACGTACAGACTGGAGAATGAGATGCTGGAAAGCAGTGCCACAGAAAGGGCCCTGGGGGTCCTGGTTGATGGCAAGTTGAACATGAGTCAGCAGTGCCCTGGCAGCCAGGAGGGCCAACCCTGTCCTGGGGACCATCAGGCAAAGCATTGCCAACCAGTCGAGGGAGGGGATTGTCCCACTCTGCTCTGCACTGGGGTGGCCTCACCTTGAATATTGTGTGCAGTTTTGGGCACCGTAATATAGGAAGGACACTCCTAGAGAGTGTCCAAAGGAGAGCCATGAAGATGGTGAAGGGTCTAGAGAGGAAGCGGCTGAGGTCACTTGGTGTGTTCAGCCTGGAGATGGGGAGACTGAACGGAGACCGCATTGCAGTTACAACTTCCTTGTGAGGGGAAGAGGCAGGCACTGATCTCTTCTCTGTGGTGACCAGTGACAGGACCTGAGGGAATGGCCTGAAGCTGTGTTAGGGAAGGTTTAGGTTGGATATTAGAAAAAGGTTCTCCACCCAGAGGGTAGTTGGGTGCTGGGACAGGCTCCCCAGGGAAGTGGTCAGAGCACTAAGACTGACAGAATTCAAGAACCGTTTGGATGATACTTCAGGCACATGGTGTGACTCTTGGGGATGGTCCTGTTCAGGGGTAATGATGACCCTTGTGGTTCCCTTCTAGCTCAGCAGATTCTGTGATTATGTATGTGTTGTGATTAAAAGGGAAAGTTCTCTACTGATTCCATCTCTTGTAACAAGAGAACACCACACTTCACCTCCCATAGCACAGAAGCATGTAAGTTTTACATATTACCAGTTCAGACACTGAGCACAGTCCCTTGCTTTGGAATCACAGATATCAGTCTTAAGCAATACCCAGTGTAAAACACATTTTCTATCTGCCATAGGTGCAATTACAAGGCAACACCAATGGAAGTAGGTAAATACACTATATATAGATTCTTAATGTAGCCTTTCATCAGAATTATCCAGTCCTTTCAGATGCACATCTCAGCTTTTTCATTTTTAATTAAAATCATACATTGATGTATTACTCAGTTTATCAACTAGAAAGAAAAAATCCCTTTCTGGTAATTCCCCCCCGCTCTTCCCCCCGCTTTTGGAGTTCTTTAGATTCAGGAAAAAATAATAGGGAGGAAATCTGGAGTGCATAGGGATTGATAAAAGACAAAAAAACCAAAAGAGTATTTCCAGTTTTATGAACATAATTTGAAATGGATCTCACATAAACATAATGAAGAGTACAACAACAAAAATAATAGTTTTAGTTGCCTGCTGAGCATTTGTTCAAAAGACAATCTCGCTAAATGTCTTACTGTATATTTCAGGTTCCAAATTCAGAAACTACAGAAGTAAAACACAATAAGGAAGAACTGGAAGGAACAAAACCCAGAAAAGTGGAATAACTTATTTAATATTTTCATGGGTTAAGGGACAGAGAATAGGAATCAAACACATAAATATTGATAAAAGTATTCAAGCTAAAAAGGAGAAGTACTTGCAAAACAAGACTGAGCTACTTATGTCTAATTCATGCTCACATCTGAGGTTCAGGCAACTATAACTGTCTTTCAATGCATTCAGACTTATTTAAATTAATGATAACAGGGCCCCATACCTAAGGTAGGGATTTTAACCCTCAGTAGGCAAAACTCCAGTTGACTTCCTGGGAGCCAGGGCTGTAATTAAGATCTCTAATTTACAGTATATGTATATTAGTCACTTTTTCAGTTGTTCTGTCTTCCCCTGCCAGACTAGAGATGCACAGAAAGCCAACAGTTACTTCAGATTACTTAATTATACTTCCACTACATTAACTAACAAATTCATGATCAAAATAAGAGTTTGAAGTATTTTGACTTGCTTGAGAAACAGAGCTGAAGCAGGTTCAGAAGACAAAGGGGAAAGACATCTCAGACAACAAAGTCTTACAACAAGGACATTTATAATTTCTGCAGACTTCAAGGTTTCAATACATCTTGGCCAGCATTCCCTACAACCTCCACATCCCTGGGGACACACATTCTTCCCTCTCAGTGAGATAGTGGGATACCCCATATTGCGTTCAGTCCCAATTTACTCAGTAGTCCACAATGGTTCTTACAGCAGAGGGCAAATGTCAACTTGTCTGACTGTAGAACAGCAACACAGCAATCTTTCCTGGTTAGGGAATCCATACAAAGTACAGCTAATTCATGGACAAGGGACAAACCTAGCCTAGAGTAAGGGCTTCTGGAGTGACACAGCATACCCGATGTTCAAGACACAGTTGCAGCACACAGCATAAGAATCAAAATTGTTTCCCTCATCATGTGAAAACTGATTTTGGGGTTTTACTCTCATCAGTGATGCACTTTGTGACATATTATTCTACACATACTATTTCTCAAATTGCCATATATGGTTCTTGGCCACCTTATACAGATGTTTGTCTGTCCTTGGCAAAAGCTAAATTGTGCTTGCATCAAGACTACTGAAATAAACAGATTTCTTGAGGCCAGTAGAGCATTTCTTGAAATGCAGTGCCAAAAATTGCTACCCTGTCCCACGTGATGATATAGTAGCACTGATGTAGATTGGAAAAACTGCAAAAATCATTTGATGTCTGACATTAATACATTGCCAGCCCTAACTCAATGCACTTAGTGCAAAACTTGGCAACCAAAAGTATGACTTCATGTGCCAATTATGTCCATATTCTAAGAAAAGGTCTTCTAATTTACCTTAATTAAAGGTATCATGCTAATCACCTGAAGCTATTTTAATTTTTTTTTCTGTCACAGATAAAATAATTTCTATTCCTTTGTCTCGTTACTACTGCTAATTCTTTTTTCGCTCCCATTTTCTTTCAATTACATCAACATCAATAAGGAATTAAGAACATACCATGAACATTTCCTCTTCTACTATAACCTTACTTTACTGCCCTATTGGTAAAATCATGCCATTCATTAAAATGTCTGTTTATATGGGCATTTATGCATGAGTTCATATCCATACACATACAGAGAGTTTATGTTTACTTTCTTCAAACTTTAGAAGTTGTTTTATTTACTGGTTGTGCTTCAGATAAAGAATATCTCAGAGCCTTTCTTACTGAACTCACAAAGGTTTGTAAAGCTGCATTTAAACAAGAGTGCTGTGTTAGTATTACCATGTCTTTATAAATACACATCAATTAACATATGAAAACACACAACACAATTTAAAATACAGCTGGCTTGCCTCAGGGTATTACACTGAGGAAATCTAAAATGTCTTACTTTGCTGTTTCTTGTACATAAAAACAGCAGAAGGAATAAACCTTCCCATTGTTAGAGTAACCCAACCTAGACCTATATAATTTGTTCTAAATTTACAGTATCTAAACCCTGTAAGCCTTCATATGTGGGATTTTCTTTGAGTTCATATTAGGAGTCAGTGCTTCTTTGCTTTCTGACAAATAAAGATGAAGAATTTCCAGATTCCTGGATAAAGCCTTGTTCCCACTGGCATCGAGAGGAAAGTCACCAGCAACTACAAAGACCTAGAAATAATCTCTAGGGGTTTGTGGTTTATACCACCAACAAAGATTACCACTTCTGCTTTAGGTATTCATATCGACTGCTACATCTGTTTCGTAGTCACAAAAAGAGACTCACAGAACTTAAAAATCTTGAGGATATTGAGATGTGAAATAGGAATGTCACAAAAATATTTTCAATTGTAGGAACAACGAAAGTCTTAGGAACAGATTCTCATTCCTGAGCAGATTTAAACTGGATAATTCTACCAGTTTCCAAGTTATAACTCCACTTTTCCATTGTTTGTACTGGTATCATAGTCAGTTACATCTCAGTTGCAAATGGTCCTTCTACCACAAAACTTGACCATGCAACTAATTCTTTAGATGGTCACCTCAGCTCTCCATAGAACAGCATGGGAAAAGGTATACACCTCAGAATGGAGTCCATAAAAGCAGCATGCTGATCAGGGAGATGTTTGCCAACACATACCAACTGAGAAATGATGAAGTCAGAGATATGCCTTAACTTCCATCCTTTCCCAGGGTTTGCTCCTTACCACAAACTAGGCAATGGGAAGCTCCCTTCACTCAAGATTCACAGCCTAGAACACTTTCCTGAAAATGGCTCTTTATGGCCTGTAACTATTGGCTCACTACTGCGATTCAGAAGGGATTTTTATTTTTTTTTATTTTTTTATTTTCTGAATGTTTTATTCAGTATTCACTTCAGAGATATATAAATATACTTCAAACAGCAAACTATTTTAGACAAGGACCTCCACGGTTTTGGGTACTATCAAAGAACTGATACCACGTAAGAGACACTGATGTTAGGAAGGGAAACTCCAGTATATGTTACAGCACATGGCTGCAGTTATGTCCAGCAGTTGGCAGTGTCATTCATCTCCCGATGATCTAAATAATAACCTGCAATGACATTTCTGCACAAAGTGGATATAACACATGGAATGAAAAGGATATTCTGGAGGAAGAAATGTTTATCTGTTTCATGTATCATCAAGATCCATTTTGCAATTAAACATTTTCTGTGCCTACTCGTCCAATTAGAAATCTGCTCCAGGTCCCCACTCATTTGATTATTAAGCAAGAAAATAGGAGAGAGGTTTTAGGTTTTTCCATGATTGCATTTTCTAAGGAGTATTTTTTTTGAAAGTTTCATGGATGGACTAAGAATTCTATTAAGAATTCCATTAAGAATTCCATGTTCTACAATATTTCATTATTTCATGATTTCAGGCAATTGTCCCTTCCATATAGTTCCCTAGATCAAGTTTTGTGCAGCAAACACAAATTTGCACAAATCAGAAGACAGTTGCTCATTTTTTAAGCTACATATCCAGACATATTTCTTACCTATTCCACTTTAAATATGGGGCACTGTACTAAAGGAGTTGTCATAATTACAGCATATTGAAGGCCGTCTTGGAGCAGTCAGATTACTGTCAGTTTGTCCAGAGAGACTGTGGAGTCTCCGTTCTTGAAGATATTCAAAAGCTGACTGGACCAGGGCCTGACCACCCTGATGGAGGTGACCCTGCTTGAGCAGGGGGCTTGGACTAGATGATCTCCAGCAGTCTCTTCCAACCTCAACCATTCTGTGATACTGTGATTCTAGACTGGTAAAGCAGGGATTTGAAGTATTTCATGAGGAACAACAACAGAGTGCAGTGCAGTAGAGTATGTTATTTGCCTCAATAATTATTACATAAGAAAGAAGATGCCAAGATTAGTCAAACTTGGGTGGATTAATGCAATATCCAATTAAATTAAAAAAATAAAATATGTAATTAGCTGTATGTTTAGTAATTTTTAATGTAGAAAACACTTTTACTATATTCTTACAATAGCAATTTTTGAAAGTCTGCAGAATACACACAGAACTCACATGGCTGGACAAATGATCAGGAATGTTTTCCAGATCATTTGCTTTAATGATGGGTTTGAAACATCTTAAATGTAATCTCAGACATTCTTCAAAAGCCTGCCATAATCTCTGAGGCTACTAATGTTTGCATGACATCATGGTCATTATAATCCTGTCTCTTCACTCAGTAACTAAAAAAACTGAGGGAAACATGAAAAAGAGTTTTTACTAGCATCCTACTCAGGTGTATAATTTCAAATTCCACTTCAAAATCTGGACATTAGCTCATGGCAAAATAGACTTAAAGATGAAAACTCTTTCATGCAAACCTAGCCACACAAGCATAGTCAGGCAGCCCTCTTTAAAGCAGTAGTTTTATACCCCTAATTATCCTTGAACCACCACACAAACGGATTTTTCTTCCTAAAACTGAAGTTTGTATCAGAATTTAACAGGCTTACGTTCCTTCTTTTATTATTCCACACTCAAGTGACTGAACATGTTTACTTGGAGTATACTGCTTTCTCCCCATCGCCCCCCCCCCCCCCAAACCCAGATATTCTCATGCAATTTCCGTATTTAAAATAGTCAAATCATCACGAAATAATGTGTCACAAAAGATAGACACCTTTCAAAAGAGTAAACCTTCTGTTTGAAGATACTTCTATTACTTCCTGCATTCAACATTTTCAAAATAAAAAGCAAGAGTAAAAGGAAATTTTCAAAATTATTCACCTTGAATGGTGTTGTTTCTATCCCCATATGGTATTTACAAAATTTCTCCAAGTGGCATAAAATCTGTGTGTTACAAAAGCTTTGAGAAAGTGCAACACTTTTTTTCCAAGTAGGTGTTAAGTACGGATCACATAAGCAAAAAAGCAGCATAATGAAGTCATTTGTGCCTGGCAAAGCTAGACCCAATTGAAAGCAACTGCAAGTGGATGTATTTCTTCAGGGTACCTATATATAAAGTTCAAATTGTCAATAGTTTAAAAGATTTAAAGTATAAAAAGACTTATTTTCATAGAAGATCTTTCAGATTAGTTGTTTAAAAGAAAGGGGTATAAAAGCAGACAGATAATTAAAACATTTAGCAATTACCTCAGTGGCTGGAGGCAACCTAAATGTTGCTGGGTTTTAGCTTACTTCTGGGTTAACAGTTTAAATAAAGAAAACAAACAATTATAAGTTACTAATCTTCTTATATGCTTATACCAAAAAATTTGCTGAGATGTAGTATGTCTGCTTAAATACATTTTTTTTTCCAAAAATACCACCAATGGAATTTTTAAAGTAAATTAAATTAATGGAAATGCTAAAAAAATCAGTTCTGCTCTACTCTACAAAATATATATGATCTTTTTATATAAGTTAAATTTTCTAAAGCCTTCTTATATTTACCAATGACCTTTAGGCAGACTAATACACATATATTCTAAAATTTATTAAAGTGAAGGGATAGTGATTAAATAAAAAATGGTAGAAAACAAGGAAATTTATATTTACATTTTCCATAAACATTTATGTGCAACAAAGTTTAACCTGAGCTTAAAACACAACCTTACACATGAACTGCAGAACTGTGCCTTCCTGATCAAGGTCATGGAAATGTAATTCCATACGAAAATCAATGCACAAGTATTATATTATCACTTTCCCAAAGAATGAAACAGGTTCCACTGTATCAAAAATACTTTTGGAAGCAACTGCTGAAAGTAATTCTTAATGTGAACCCTGAACAGGAGGAGAAGCCAAATGTGTTTTCCATGTATAATGAAGTATAGTTGTTGGCAGTCAAAAACCATAAAACATAATGAGATGTCACCACAAGAAAAAAGTATCTTCCCACTACTTAGTGGCAACAGTTTGTAAATGAAAGAGTGCAGGTGACTCATTAGTAGCAATGGGAGTGTGCCTTATAGTCTCCACAGGCTATACTCTCAGTCATGGGCTATTGTCACTTGGAATTTAGCACATGGATGAATCCTAAATCTGAGTGCTTCCCTGCCTTAAAATGGGAAAGTTCTCTTGTCAAAAAAAATGGAAGATGATGTTTTACAGGGCAGACAGCTAAAAGGCATCTACAAGACTATGCAGCAGGATCAACTGCATAGCATGAATTTTCCATTCAGGATCACCACAGTATGTATAATCATCTTGAGGAGAAGGACATCATACATTGCACTTGTGCCATCCAACAGAGTATTATTGTAAAATTTTTCAAATAGTCTTATATTTTGAGATGATAATTGCTGACACTAGAAATTACAAGAAGTGTGCTGAGATACAAACTTTTAATGGCAAAATAGGGCACAATTGTGGACACATAAGTGTAGTTCACTCTTGTTAAATGGAACTCCTCAAGGAGCACATATAACACGTATCTGAAGACAACAAAGGCTGCCTCTGGCTTTTCTGCTAGAGAATGGCAAGTATCCATTTCACTGCAAAACTCTAGACTGTTAGATGAAAGCTCAGACTGATGATTCACAATTAATTTGAAGATAAAGCCCACCAGGGTGTGCTGATTCATCGTGCTTACAGACATTTGTTACATGTCTGTTACCCAGTAAAAGCACAGGTCAAGATGCTTCCATTGCAACTACCAGTGTGCCACGAGAACAAGATAGCTTACCAGCTTGCGCACCGACATGCCAGTGGGGCTTGGTCCACCATGTCAGAGGCACATGTATCTTGTACCGCTTGGGTGAAAAAACTGTCCCAGATAATGCATTTTCTGCGACCACACATAGTTCTTTTCCTGAACAGTGTCAAAAAGCACTTCCATTCTCCAGAACCACCCTAACGAAACTCCTGCCACCACCTTGTGAGTGTCTTCAGGGCTGAGCTAAACTACTCACATTAGGAAATAGGTCTAAATACTTATTTTAATTCCACTGTGTGTACTCAGGCTGATTTTGGTTTTCATCAGGAAAACCAAATCTTCATGATCAAATGCAAAAAACAGCCTCTTAGTTTCTTATCCAGTTTGAAAACAGGAATAAGAAAACTTTCCTACCACCAAGGGCTGATGTGAAAGCAGATAGAACAAAAGAACTGGTATACCACTCCAAATATCACAAGCAAGAAGGAAGGAAAATTTTCATGTGTTATACAGGCAAGACACTTTTAGAAGTATTGTTTTCTTGAACTTTTAAGTATATTCCAAGTTATGTAATACAACACGGAATATGAAAAATATGAAAAAAGACCCTGTAGTAATGTTTTGATAAAACTTAAATTTTAAAAAAAAATTTAAGACAATTAAATCCATATTCTAAGTCTTAATGACTCTTAAACATAAATGTCTTTTCAATAGTTTCCTATTCCTGTGCAAAATACTTGATGAAGGTGTACATAATTTTCCTTTTTAACCTTGCACTTTTACAGTAGGTCATTACATCTGGAATACTCTTCACTTCTCTACCCACAAAAGCAAGCAGGAGTAGAAGGAAAACATGAACTGAATTTGCTTTTCACTTTACATTTTAACTTTGTTAAATTAGGAACTTTAATTTTTCTGGTAGCTGAAATAAAGTCATCAAGGTGCAATTTCAAGATTCCTCACCTTTGCAATTTGATGATGCAACAGTAGGCTCTACACATGGAATTACTTCTTTCATAAGATGAAGATTATTTATAAACAAATTATTTAATGTTGCTTGCTGCCATTTGGGAAATAAGGACTATATCTGAAGTTCCTACAAGTGATCAACTTTGTCAGTTTGTCATTAACTTGATATCTTTCGGACAGCATATATAATATATCACTGTGGAAAATTGAAATGCAAATATCTTTGTGCAAAAATACAAAATTAATTTATTTAAAAAATAATATTTTAATATACTTTCTATTATATAACTGACAAGTGTGCAGATTCCTATATATGCTTTTTACTGTAACCATATTAAATATCAAAGGCCCTAAATATGCACCTTGATAAATATTCCCTTTAGCTAGCAACAGAGTAAACACACAATTTCAATAATATTCTAATTTTCAGAGCACTGAATATCTACCAATTTCTGTTAACTTTTCAAAGTTGCAAATATGAAGCAATATTCTGCAGGAAAAAATGCAACACCACATTGCAATTTGGAACAAAACCAATTACTAAAATAATATACATTCACAAAATACTCAGAACACTAAAGACTACCCAGAGTTAGTTTCCTGGAACTTCTTAGATCACAGAAGAAAAACAGTAGAGAAATTAGATTAATGGCTTTCTTAAAACATGTTTTTCCTAAGTGCATGATTTGTACATCTAAATGAGAAGTTTAAATGTAGCATGTCAAGTAACAAGCTCATTCAATGTGCTGTACCTCAAATATACATATAAAAACATTTGCATTAAGTAATTCAGGGGGGTTGGGAGAGGAGAGGTGGTGCGGTTAAACTGAATACATTAAATTTAAACCCAAGTTTTAAAAGAACTGTAAGTCTTATAAGGAGAAGTCTGTTATTTATATCATCATAGAAACAAAAACAAAGAACTTCCAGGCATGAAATTTAGGGCATGTCTGTACTGTGAAATGGACCGTGGTGTGGTTATCCCTGAGTCAACAGAGAATCAAGGCAATACATCCATATGGTTTAGCACCATGCTATGTAGTCTCACTTGTGTGAGCTCACAGGCAATGTAGCCATGTTAGCTTGGTGTGACCTTCCAGAGAGTTGATAAGGATGATAAGAGTCATTAGCTCATCTACAGTGTTGGAATAAAACAGCTTAACTGTCCCAAGCCACAAACTGGCTTGTCAGAACTCTAGTGATGAGTTTAAGTCTGATGTGACTACAACAAGGCTGGATCCCTCGTGCTCACCTACATAAATGTCACAGAACCACAGAATCATAGAACAGGTAAGGTTGGAAGGACCACTGTGGATCATCTCCCTGCTCAAGAAGGGTCATTCTAGAGCACATGGCACAGGATTGTGTCCAGATGGTTCTGGAATATGTCCAATGAGGGAGACTCTTCAACCTCTCTGGGCAATCTGTCCCAGTGCTCAGTCACCTGCACAGTAAAGTTCTTCCTCATATTCAGGTGGAACTTCTGTGCATCAGTTTCTGCCTGCTGCCTTGTGTCCTATTGCTTGGCACCACCGAGAAGAGCCTGGTTCCATGTTCTTGGCACCCTCCCTTCAGATACTTATAGACACTGATGAGGTCCCCTCTCAGCTGTCTCTTCTTAAGACTGAACAGGCACAGCTCCCTCAGACGCTCCTTGTAAGAGAAATAGTCCAGTCCCTTAATTATCTTTGTAGTCCTCCAATGAAACTGCTCCAGGGGCTCCATGTCTCTTGTACTGAGGAGCTCAGAACTGGACACAGCACTCCAGATGTGGCCTCACCAGGGCTGAGTAGAGGACCAGGATCCCCTTTCTCAACTTACAGGCAACACTCATCTTAATGCCCCCAGGATACCATTGTCATTCTTGGCCACAAGAACACACTGCTGGTTCATGGGCAGATTGTTGTCCACCAGGAACCCCAGATCCTTCTCCACAGAGCTGTCTGTACTAGTGGACGGGGTTGTTCCTCCCTAGGTGAAGGACTCTGCACTGGCCTTTGCTGAATTTTAGACAGTTCCTCTCTGCTCACCTCTCCAACCTGTCAATGTCCTTCTGAAGGGCTGCACAGCCCTCTGGGGTATCAGCAAATTCCCCCAGCTCTGTGTCATCAGTAAACTTGCTGAGGAAGCATTTGCCCCTTCATTCAACTCATTGATGGATCGGTTACACAATACTGGGCCCACTATTGAACCTGGGGGACACCACTAGTCACAGGCCTTCAGCTAGAGCCTGTACTACTGATTACGACACTCTGGGATCTTCTGTTCAGCCAGATCTCAATCCACCTCACTATCCACTCATCCAGTCCATAATTCCTGAGTTTGCCTATAAGGATGTTGTGAGATGTGGTGTCAAAAGCCTTGCTGAAGCCAAGGTAGACAATATCCATTCCTCACCCTTCACTCACCCGGCTATTTGTTTCATCACAGAAGACAATCAGGTTAGTCAAGCATGATTTACTTTTGTGAATCCATGCTGACTACACCTGATCACCTTCTTGTCATCCATGTGGACAGAGACAGCCTCCAGAAGGAGGCATTTCATCACCCTTCCAAGAACTGAGGCGAGGCTGACTGCACAGTAGTTCAGTAGGTCATCCTTGCCCTTTTTTACGACAGGTGATATTTACTTTTTTCCTGTCCTCAAGCACCTCTCCTGATCACCACATCTCAAAGATGGTCATGAGTAGTCTGAATGCATCCAGTCAGGGCCCATGGACTGGTGGATGTTAAATTTGCCTGGGTGTTCCCTAATCCAATCCTCCCTGATCAAGGAAAATTCTTCCTTCCAACATTCCTTTATCCTGGACTCTTGGGTTGGAAGGGGTGGGGCTGGGGTGCTTATCTCTGCCCTAGTATTGAGAATAAAGGAAGGCCATGTCCACTTCACTATGCATTTTCAGGTTCCTTTAAGTTGTTAATTATGTGCCAAGTAAACTTGTTTTAACCCTCAGAGTCATTCAATATTCCTGGGAGCAGATTTATAAAGTTTGTGTGGCAGATTCACTCCAACCCATTAAACAAGTCTGTCACTGAAGTTCAATACTGCACTAGTAAGCAGAGTAGGTCCTGGAATCATGACTTATCTCTACCATGTACAGGAAGTAATTATCTTGGAAACATGCTGCCTTGCTTTCCTCTGCATTTACTAAAGGAAAACAGCTTGAAAAAGTGGAAACAAAAGGACATACATTAGAGCCTCAAAAAAAGAAAAAAGATAAATCCAACAGGGAACCCTAAACTGGTCCCAGAGCAGAAGAGTTGGCATCTTTGTATAGGTGATCCTGTTAGTAGAAGAACTAGCAACAGAGGAAAAACAGAAAAAGGTGAATTATGGGGCTATATCCTGGCTAGCAACACAAGTCTTGGGATCAGCTGTATCAGGAGAAGCAGAGCTCTGTACTTTTCCTTTCTACTCCCTTGAATGGTCAACATGTAATATACGTAAGCACTGGGGTTTGGTCCACATTATTAAGAGCTTCCTGAGCAGCAATGAGGAATGTGAGAATGCCTGGACCAACAAAAATCCTTGAAATCTAAAACCAAACTCTATACTAAAAGCCACTCAAATTTTTCTCAGTAACTACATAAGAATCCAAGAATTATCATCCATGAGTTCCTAAAGAGCCAAACAGTAGAGAGAATGTCAGTTTTCCTGATACTTCTGCCTAATTCAGGGTTTGGATACCCAAATGCTTAGCTGTATGTGTTCTTTCTTTAAAGAGTGGAACCAGGGTTCCAAACCAGCAGCTCAGTCCCTTTAGCTAGGAGATGATAGAGAAGGAAACAAGAGTGAAAGAAAAATGGCAAAATTAAAATGTCAACACAGGCAACCTAAACCCGGATCCAGTAACTAATACAGAAGATAAACATGCAGAATATAACTAAAGCACTAGATCAGAAGAACTTTACCTCTGCTGTATAGTTAAGAAGAGAGGTGGTATATTCTGTAAGAGTTTCCAACAGTAAACAATGAAAAATTAGGAACATGTCCTGAGGTATTGCAGAAGCTACAAAAGCCTGGGGTCTTGTTTGCTGCTAAGGTTTGTAGGTCAGTTTTTAATTTTTTCAGCTGTCTGGGAAGCATCATTTCCTCAGACGGTAAGACTGACAAAGAGATAGACAACAGGTTAGCAAAGGCATACAGTGCTTTCAGAAAACTTCATAAAAGCGTCTGGCACAATAGACACCTGAAGAAAAGCACAAAGATCAGTGTCTACAGAGCCATTGTATTGTCTACTCTTCATTATGGTCTGAATCATGGGGTCATCTACCACCACCAGCTGTGACTCCTCAAGTGCTTCTGTCAGCGCTGCCTCCGTACAATCCTAAACATCCACTGGTCTGATTATGTGACTAATGTGTCTATACTTGAACAGGCAGAGATCACCAGTATCGAGGCCATGCTGCTGAGAAGGCAGCTGCGCTGGACAGGGCAGATCTCCAGGATGGAGGATCACTGCCTCCCTAAGATTGTGCTCTGTGGGGAACTCACCACTGGCTGCCACAAGAGAGGAGCCCCAAAGAGGAGATACAAGGACTCCCTGAAACAATACCTCAGCCTTGGCCATATTGACCACCATCAATGGTCCACTCTGGCCTCCAATCGGGAGAAATGGAGACACACCATTCATAACACCGCTGCTTCCTTTGAGAACACGCGCAGAATCAGTCTGGAGGAAAAAAGGCAACTCAGGAAGAACCGTGCCTCGCCAATACCGCCTATTGAGACTTTCTGCTGTGCCTTTTGCAGTCGGTCTTGCCTATCTCACCTTGGGCTTTTTAGCCACCAACAGGTTTGTAGCAAGTGTGGGTAAAGCCCTTCCCAAATCTTCGTTTGTGAAGCCTAGCCATGATGATGATGGGTTCCCCACTTACTATGTTATGTAACATCATGACTGTGGCTCTAGGTATGCCTCCAGCGGGCTTTGCTACTATTTGTCATTTCGTTACAACCTCCAGACACAGTATTGCTCCAAATAAAATGTTTCCACTAATGCCAAGGAGAGCAAGGTCTACAGTTTCAATCCTGTACTTTGAGCACACAAACATAAAAACCACTCTTGATCATATTTTGAAATCACTGTCAAATTAAGTACAACTACAATGAGTAACCTTTTAAAAAAGTTCTGTATTTAGAAAGAGTTCCTGTCTCCAAATATTAAGATTTTTCACCATACATACTGTATAATGCCCTACTTAGGCCAATCAAACCTGAAGTTCTTGGCCTGAAAAGCAGACTCCACAGCCAAATAAAATAGCACTGTAGATCTGTTATAAACATTTGATGAAAAATTGTCAAACCCAGAGTTTTCAATCCTGTGTGTGTATTGTATATCATAAAGGACTGAAATTCCTTGTATAATTAATGAAGCTATTTTCCAGTTTTTTTCTAATTTTAACAGATACTGGAAAATGGCTCTGGTATAAATTAATAATATGCTATATCCTTTAAAAATAAAGTACTTACTAAAACAATTTCCTTCCCAGAACACTGGGGTTTAAAAATATATTTTTTTTTACTTTATAAGTCTGGAGAACTGGATCTACTCACAAAAGTATGTGTGACACCAAAACTACAGTCCATCCGTATGTTCAGTGATCCAGAAAATCCTTTGCAGTGTACAAGAAAACAATTACACGAGAATCCACTGCTGCATAACACAAACTTTCTCCCACGTGGCTATCAGAGAAAATCCTACTTCTGTTTAGTTGTTTTTATTACAGTTGTTATTTTTAATAACAACATAAATAATAATAATAATTACTTGTTATTTTTTAATTCTTGGTGAAGTGTATTACATTTCTAATGTCATTGTCTTGCAAATACAGGGCATATCTCTTTTTTATCCACCTTGTATTTACCAATCTTTTTTAGTACTTTTTCATCACCCTTTCTTGTTTTAAGAACCTTTTGCCATGCAGACATAAATATCAGTTCTATCCTTTCCTGCAACTTTAAAGCTTTGCACTAAAATGGTGTGAATACACATTTATTCTTTGTTTCTTTTTTTTCTTCTGGGTTCTGTTGTCTTTCTTTTTTGTTATGTTTGGTGAGTTGAATTGTATACAATTATTTTATATAAGGTTTTAGTACGATGATGTTATGAATTGCTAATGCTTCTTTGAAAAGATTTTTATTCAACTCACTGTCAAACATATTTCAAAATATTCTAAAGAATAAGCTTGTGATCTAGATATATTTTTCTCTGTAGTTTTGCCTGAGTAATATTCCTCCTTTAGTTCATAGACGAATCAGAAACATTTTTACCAGGTAGAAACATTTTTACCCAGTATTTCCTTCAGGAACAAAAGAATTTGCAAATTGAAACAAATAATCTTCTCTTCTTTTTTTAAAGGGCCAGTACAAAGTCAAGAACATTAAACTGTCAAGGTCTGAAAGGCATGTACAGTGCTAATGCATCACCTTTTAAAGATACCTTTTCAATAAGCTTAAGCAATAATAATATGTTCCATATATAAATGTAGGATAGGATGGTGCAATTGGCCTTCTAAGAATCTAGTGTTTAATATGGGAGAACATAAAGCATAACTATTTTGGCATGTAAATATGTAAACATTAATGACATAAGCTAACACTAGTAAGAATTGTATCCATAAAGCAAATCCTTTCCATTAGTTCTTTTTTCATTTGAAAAAGTCAGAATTTAAAGGTGTTGTAAGACTCATGGATCACTTTGAAACAGAATATCCTTGAGTTGCCATCATTCTTATAACATTTAGTCCATAAAGAATAATATATTGCCCTACACAGCTATTAAACTTTTTTAAGACTCAAACTGATGCATGTTAAAATTGAGAAGAAATCATTCTGAAGACTTTTAAAGAAGACAACTCTACTCCATTCTCTTCCCTAAAATTCTGAGTTTCACAGCACTTATGAAGATATGTAATACAAAAAAAGATTAAATAAAGAACATTTGCAAAGATTTTTGCATATTCTGTGAAAGGCTATCTCTTCTACATTTATGAGTACTGATCTCAACAACAAGTTCTACTGAAGACAAAATATAGGTTACCAGGAATTGCAATAGAAATACCCTACAAACCCCTGCCCTAACAACAGATTAAGTTTGTTTCGTATGTACATGGTTCCAGGAGTGACCTGGCTAACCTGTGCTGTTTCACTTGAGCAGAGGAACTGAAAACATCTAACTGCAGGAATTGTGAGCAAGCATTTCAGTTATGATTCTGAGAAATTTCTTTCTCTTCTCTTACTGAGGTTACTACCTCAGTAGTAAATAATGCTTCTTTTCTAGCAAGAAATTTCATGTCTGTAATTCCTACTATTTCTTTCTATTTCTTCACAGTGTTTTCCAACTTCTGTCTTCCTTTTCTTTTCCCCTACTGCAGTGCTTTCTTGTCAGTTGAGATATTTCTTCTCTGTTCTCCTTCCCTTGCTTCAGAAGCCCAGTCGCACACATGAATTTATTTCCTTTATTCTCTCAATTACCTATTAAAATATCAATGTCATCTGACTCTTTCTCCTTCCAATGTAAACATTTCTTAGTTTCTGTGTCCTTAAAAGGCCTGCTGTTGTCCACGTTTGTTTCTCCAGTCACAGATCATCTCTCATTTACTTAATAAAAAAGCACGTGTTGTTTGCAGTCAGGTTTGGTGGGGATTTTTTCCCAATTCTCCTGTCTAATGCACTTTTTGCCCTTGAAATTCTCAGAAATGAACCCTGACATTCTTTCTAATGATCTGTTCCCAGACATAACTGACAATAAATGTGTCATCCTTACTTGCTTCCATCAATACAACTGACAATGCACTTCCTGGATTTTAGATCTCTCTTGGCTTCCTCGATTCTTCTCTGTCATGATTATCAGAGGAGCATTCTTATATCCCAGTCAGTTCCCAGCAGCAGTTCACAAAAGTCTGCCCTTACTCTTCTCTTTTCCTCCCTCCCTTACATCTTAACTTCAGATAATGTCAAACCACTATTTTTCTAATCATGACTCACAGTTAAACCTCTCTTCCAGACCAATCTCCATACCAGTATAATGATTCACCATTATTTCAAGTCCAACAAGATTAGAACAAGGATCCTTATTTCTTTTCCACTGCAATTTTTTCTCAAAACTTTTTCATCATTGTAGACAATGTAACTTGTCACTTGGGACAGAAAAATTGAAGATTACCTGCAGCTTCAATTTCCTTCTACATCATCACTTCTAGATTATGTGTTAGTCTTACAAATTCTTTCTGCTTAAATTCTCAAGGGCATGGTCTTCCACATTCATTTAAATAGCTAAAATACTTATCTAAGTCTACATAACAATTGCAACGATCTCCTTTTACCTCAGCTTGTTAACTGCTTTTATCCTTTTTTTCTTTCACTATTGTCACCCCTTGATTCAAAACAAAACTCTGACTATGCCACCACCTTCCTTCTTTTTATCACTGCACAAGATCAAAGCTAATGATTTTCCCTACCAAATTTTCAAAGTTTGTTTCTGCATCAAGTTTTGAGCATCCTGCTAACACAGGAGCACAGTTCATCTGCATCAGACATAATCGCCATGAGTAATTCCTTGACTTTCTCTTCCATTTGAAACAGCTGTGAAACGCCACAAAGTATTTACTAGTACTGCAACAATGTATTTTTATTTGCATGGATGGAAATAAATCTAATTGATTCAAAACTGAATTAATAGCTACAATGGGAAAATTAAAAAGGTGATGTTTAGGTGACAAAGAAAATTACTTCTGAAAAGTTTATAAACCTAAATGTAATAATCCTTGAGGTCTACTGGTATGGAAATATAAAGTAAGAGGATGCAAGGTATACTGTTAGTCTTTCAGAGTATTTTATCTTGGAGGTTATTGCTAGAAAATGTCCATGTAAAGTTCTTTCACAGAATGACCAAAGACACTATACAGATTTACAGATGGAGAAATTCTTATATGTTTCTTTTTAGCAACATAAGGAAGACTCACAGACAAGTAGAGAAAAAAACCAGTGATTTAAAAATTCAGACAGCTATTATTCTTTAATATCACAATTCTTAAAATTGAAAATATTTACTATTTCCAAAACATTTCATATATAGCTATATATAACATTATTATATAATCTTTATATAATCTCTTGGTTTAAAAAAAAAAGACACTATATTACATCAGCTATAATAATATGACTCGCATGTCTCCAAAAAATAGCTTAAAATGGATATTCAATAAAAATTGCTAATGTCAAGCCCAGATTAAGTTTCTTTGGAATGTGGAATATTTAGCTTTGGGCATGCTAAATGTGGGACTGACGTGAAATTCCAGTACTCACATTTACCCACACATTGACCACAGAATTCCTCTATAGCACAAGACAATCTGTAACAAGTCAGGGTAAGCAATCCCTGAAAGCTGTACCAGGAAACTTTCTGAATCAAGCACACAACAGATGCACATGTAGCCATTTCTTTAAAATATTTATGTTCTTACCTTGTTGCAAACTATCTGGCTCATCTGTTGGAGGTTTAAAAAATTTTCTAGTGCTTGTCCCAAAGAAATACATCCTTAATAAGTGTCTAGAATTCAGTCAAAATAGGTAATTCTGCCCACTATTCTTCCCTGTGACTTCCTGTGTTTTCTTTCCTTTGCTACTGTTTCCTTCCCTACATTTAACTCACCCTCATCAACCTACTTCCTTCCCACTTCCCTCTCACTCCACTGCTGACTAGGCAGCCATGCAGTTTCCAAAGGGCATTGTTTCCTTGCAGACCAATTGCTATGCTAAAGCCAAGATGGTGATTATATTTCTGGCAATGTCACTGCCCTGTCAATACTTTTGACCAGCATGCAACTCTGGACACATAACAATTTCTTAAGAAAATGAGCAACTCATCAGTTTTCCATTATCATAACTTTTACATAGAAAGTCACAAAAAAACAAATCAGCAAAGACTGAAGAAACAGTTTGGTTTTGCTGCAAATACTTTTATGACTGATCTTGTTCTCTTACTTGATATAAGGCAAAGAACAAAATTACACTATGTTGATAGCATCAGGCTACCACTCATTATTTATCCTCAGCATTCACAGTCCATTACTCTGAGACAGAGCCAAATGAGCTTTTCTGTAGACCTTTCACTTTCTGAAAAATTTGTTAGCATGAAATCTTTTAAAACCTGCTACTGAACTGGTAAGAGATTTCATCAACGGTTCTTGAAACACAATATTGCACCTTCATATCACAGGCAAGATTAATATTAAGCTGATTTTCAATAGGGACAGTTACAATGAGGATCTGTATTGTTAACTAAGCCAAGTCTTTTCAAAGGTATTTGGGAGCATTTCAATGACTTGCAAAAGTAAGCCAAAAATGGCATATTATCATTGATCAATTTTCAAAGCAGTGTTCAGGCCAAGGTTATGTATTGTCCAGCAGAGCCACCTACAAATAAGAGACTGTTTGAAATTACAGTGGAGCAGCTTGGATAAGGACACATGGAAATCAAAAAGTGCTGTCAACAGTTCCACAAGATTTAATTATCCCCGCATGGTATCAGATCATATATAGGATCTAGCTGTGTAAAAATATTTTTTCAGCTGTACTGACAGGAAGAGGTTGTTGCCTGAATTGACTCCCATTTAGAAATATTCAAACACATGTGAAAGCAACAAATAGATAACTAATTTGCTTTCATTTACTGCAGTCTTATGAAAGACTTCTTTGCCATTGACTATCAGGAAAAAAAAGGTTTTCATTTTCTACAAAGAATTAATTATTTTTTTTTAAATATCTGCATTTCTTAAATAACATGAAGGAATAAATGTCTTCAGTGACAAGTGACAGTATTTATAGCATCACAATTATAAGCAGACTGCACTGGCAGAACAAATAGTTCAAGTACACAAGGTAAGCAACAATTTACCTAATGTGCTTAAATCTATGATGATGACCTCACCCTAGATCAGACCAGCACTTTCAGGACCTGGGATGGAACTGGGCCATTAATAAGGTATATAACAGGGTTTTTTCCTCCATACTACTAGAATGCCTGCTACAAAGAATGTTAGTTTACAAGACTGCATTCCCCCCCAGCCTTCACTTGTCTTCAGTAAGAGATATATTTTTGCTGATCAGAGACATTCAAATGCCATGTAAGATCCCTGTACACAGCTGAGCCTCTGTACTTTGGCAATATTACCTGAAGCAGTCTTCAGAATAGAATGGTAAATTATAGATTTTATGATGATCTCTACTGGTATTTGTACATAGAAAAGTCTTACTTATTCATGTGCCAAACAATAGTGATGTGAATTCAAAATCAAAAAGGGAAAGTTTACTCTTTTCATCAATGCTAACATACAGAGGAGTGGCCATACTAACCAAGAAATCAATTGTGAGATCAAACTGTTGTGAGGCAATAGTTGGTTTCAGATTCACATTACGAATTTTGGGAACAACTGAAGGAAACAGCCAATTTTTCTGAACTCTTCACCAAGCAAACTTGCAGTAAATTAAAATAGGTTGTCAAATTTGCACTTGCAAATTCAATGATCAATGTTTATCTTGAATCAAACTTTCAATTCTGCAGCCTAATCTGCTACAGATTTCTAAAAGAAGAAAGAAGGAAAGAAGGAAAGAAAGAAAGAGAGAAAGAGAGAAAGAGAGAAAGAGAGAAAGAGAGAAAGAGAGAAAGAAAGAAAGAACTCTAATTATAGCTAAAAGAAAGATAACACTAGTCTGTTTCTATTGTCATATTATCAGAGAAGTAGGGGAATAATAACAAATAGAGACATGTTACAGATTTCAACAACTAAATAGACTGGTTTATATGCTTGCATAACTAATTATAAAATTACCAGCATGTTACTCCTAACTGATCTTAAGGCTATTTTGTGTGTCAGAATTAACCAATATTAATGCAGAACAGTTTATTGTTCTTTCTTTGTGATCCCATTTTCTCTCCAAAATTAAGCAGTGTAAAGACTCACGTCAGGTTTACTGCACATATACAACATAATGCAGCAGAGAATGGCAATAATGTCTTCTCATACACCAGTGAAAGACACTATATAAAAATATTACATCCTTCCAATGATTTTAGATCTATTTCATGTTGCTGAAGTATTTGTTTTTCAAGACAAACAAGAACAAGCACACAAAAAGTGCAAATAATGTCTTTTTGCTTACTTTTTACTTTAAAAGTATGAAAATATTTTTTCTTGAGAGCTAAGAAAAACATATGTTAATAATTTGTCCAAAAAGCAAAAAACATCAGAAATTAAGAAACAACTGACATGCTAAAATGAAAACATTCACAAAACTCTAGTATGATTCAACCCCAATAGCTGTTTATAGCAACATGCTTTTTCTTCATTTTTTTTTCGCCTTAAAAGAAAGTTTTGTTATTGCAGGATTTGCATTTTATAGAAAGAAAGGCATTTAATGAAGAATAAGCATATACTACCCAGACTACTGGAAAGAAGAAAAATGGCTACTTTGCTGATTTGCCATGGGTAAATTTCAGTTTGCCACCTCTGATACAAATATGTTCATAGAATCCACTAAGAACTGATAAATGCACTGGCATATGGGGAGTACATGAAAGGCATTGGAACCATTAGTGATAGCACCACTGATTTTGAAGCGAAAGGAGCTGTACTATTGGAGATAGAGTCATTCTTAAGTGACAGTCAACAAAAAGAAACTCTGGGGTAATAACAAGGTAATTGAAGTCATTCACTTCCATACTAAGCAAACATAATTCAAATTAACATTTTCCTACAGCATTTTGGCACACAAATTCCTTTCAACTGGGTTTGAAAAAATTCTCTGCTTTGGCAAGAGAGCAGCACAAGGGTGCAAATGCATACAGTATTGTGAAGTAAAACCGTATTCTTCAGAAGAATGCAACTACACCAATTAATGTAAAGATATTGCAATATATGCAATCAGATATTCTGATCTTTCACTACCTTACTACAGTAGCTATACCTGCCTCTATAGTTACAGACTGAGTTGTAAACTCTGATTTTCTTCACTGAAAAATAAAAAGCCAGTTAACCAAAGTATGCCTAAAAATGAGACTGTGAGCTGTGAGACTGTTTCATATGGAGTTATTATGTACACAGAATCTTCTTTTTCTATAATGTCCCCTTCCCATAGGAGGGGCTGTCACAAGGTTGGCCATGCTTAGCAGAATTAAACAAAGAACACGTCTATGAACAGAGAGCATTACCTCCATTCAAGCCACAGTGTCTTCCTGAAACTGTCCCTCCCAGGAAGCTCTTGGACCACCCATGATACATCCTATTTAGGAGCTATTTGTTATTGATGGAGTGTCCCCGACTGCCAACATATTATGACCACCCATTGTGGGTTTGCTTGAGGAATTCAACTCAGCTCATTCAACAACAACAGTAAGAGTCTCCATGAGCTGAGCTAAAGGACTAAAAGCTCAAACCCTGAATAAAAGATTTGAAAAATGAATAAATGATATCTAAATAACTGACTTAAGAGCAGATTCCAATTCCATCTTCAAAAAGGATCTGTAAGCTCTCAGAAGCCTAAATCACTTGAGTGTTTTTATATCCTACTATTTAGTCCATAAGCCAACATCTGTAGCAGATACCTCACACTGTTCTGCATGAAGTCCTGGAAAAGTACAAAAACTGACTCATTAATATGAGCTGCATGTTTTTGCAATCTACTGTTATTTCCAGACTTTAATATCATGATTAATAAAGAACCACTGTTGTCTTGCAAGCATCTCTGTCATAAACATTGCTGTATGATCTAGCTACACTCCAAAAATTCTATTTCCTACAGAATATTGTCCCTTGCTCTCACTCACTTTGATGTTCTGCTTTAACTGTAGTAGCATTTGGTTTTACTTTTAAATCTTTCCAATTTTTAAATCTAGAAATTTGTAACTTAGAAACATAGTGGAAATGAAAATGAAAGGATGCACATTGCATATGGTTTGAATATTGTCTATTAATGACCTGTAACTTAAATTTAGCTCTTAGGAAGCCCTGTGTTCTACATCTTGACTATGACTCTGGTGGACCCCCTCATTTGTTCTCCTTTTGAACTGTAAGGCCATACTTTGTGTCCATCAGGCAAAAAACAGGAAACATTTAATAAATCAATGTCAGAAATAAAGGTATTCATAGCTAAGTTGAAAGGCACTTCGCCATCTAATAAATAATATTGTACTGAATTCAAGTAAGTGATTTTCAATACTGCTTTTTATACTCTACTCATTGGCACCACTTCTTTGGAACGACTGCACATTAAAACTCCAAAAATAACTCCAGTGGAAGAGGAGATGTTTACAGAAGTGGGAGCTTAGAAACTATAACAGTTTTTCACTTCAGCCATAAGCACTATGATAGGCTGGCCAGCTGCAGTGATGTCAATCAAATGGATTCCAGACCTGATATCATGCAGTTTATTTACAAAATCCTGTACTGATATAAATAAAAATGTCTTGCTTCTTTACAATTTCCCATGTATTGTACTAGGTTACCAAAAAGCCTCTCCCTGTTCTAGTACAAGTCTTAATTGTGTAATTAAACAAATACATTAACATTCATTTTCTTCAAACTGCTCCTGGAGAGCGCCCCCTTTTCCTCCAGACTCTGTCATGGTCTATTTTGTTTGAATTTCTTCTTTGAAGAGGCCAGAAATGCTAGCTCTACCTAATTCTATTACCTCTCCTTGCATGCAAACAGGACATAATGTGACTTATTTCACTCTATAAAATTCCATCACATTGGTCAATTTTAATATATTGGTTATATATTAAGCAGATTTTCCTGAAGTTTAATAATGATTTGCCTTTTAAAATAACAGATATGGAAGAAGCATTTCTGCCATTCTAACACACCCTACAGTTCCATAATACACAATCTCATCATTCCATCAGAATGACCTAGGTAACAACTGGTTTTATTAATTCAGCCTTGTTTCTTTTTAGTAAAGGTTTTGTTTTTCTCTGGACAGTACTCATCCTCTGTGGCTGAGGAATTTATAAAATGTATATGTGCCTGAATGATACAGCCTGAGACACCAAATATATTTAGTTCATGAATTATTCCACCCTATATCTATATGCCTACAGAAAGAAAGTTCATTTTATTGCTGGGTAATCCACCTTTTCCTCAGGAAAGTATTTTTCAGGTCATAGCAAATCCAAAAGCCAAACCATGACCTTAAATGACATATTGCATATTTAAATATTTTCAGGAGAAAAGGATATTCTGTTTAAAAACAATAAAGGCATATAACTCACACTTAAAGAAAGCGGAATCATATTTATTTCATACAGACCTTTGTATCTTGAAATATTTTTCTTAATGTTCATGAAGGACCTTATTATTTATAGGATATTTTAAAGCTCTGTTTCCATATCTAAAGTAAAAGTAACAGGAGCTGTTCAAATCGTGGGATAGCAGTGCTTGCATAACACTTGGTAAGTCAGTGGGAAAACTGGCTAAATCTGCCAGACTAGCAGCTTCCCAATGGAGAGTGTATCATATTCTGCAGTGCAAACAAAACATTTTTGAGTTGAGTCATTCATAGACAGAATTTGTTCCAATCTTCAAATGCAGAGTAAGTCTGAAATTTGGAAAGAGAAGGCACTTAAAATGAAAAACATTTCTCTTGATAAGTATCATAGCTGCATGTGTAAACTATTGATGGAAAAACCTCAAAAGTTTCATTTCAGAGCATATGCCGACACTTCAGGTTCTAGCTGGAACCTATCTAGAACTTCCATATCACATCTAGATTACAAGCAAAATAAAAGGTAGTCCTTGGTCATATATCACACTACAAAAAACCAGTATTCTGCAAGGCAGAGAAGGGATTTTGGAAATGCTTATGAATTTTTTAATGAATCAGAGTTTGGATGTTCCTCATTAGGTACTTTTTTAATGTTAAGATGAGTACTAATAGACATTACTCTTACACACCCAATGAAAAAGTGATTTTTCCAAAATAGCACCTTTTTTGTAACTGTTATTACTTGACATGACAGGTATTTATAGGAATCTACTGTTATAATTAATGTATTCCTATAGACTTTTGGACTGCTTCTTCAGAAGCAAAACCAGAAATTATATTTCTCAATTTTTTATCAGACTTCACATTAAAACAGTCCTGAAAATACAATGCAAGGAATTCAACTCCTAGTTAGAATCGTAGGAGAGAATGTTATGTTCTCCAGATACAATAAAATTCTTCCAGACATAGCGTGACTTTTAGCTTATAGTACATCTTCCTGGAAGTTCTCAAGATTCATCTGCTGGCTCTATATGTATTATTCTTGAGAAATTCTAATAGAACTATGCACACTTGAAAGAGTAGCATTTTTGTCATACTGTGTATAAACTGTAATCTTACTTCATGCCTTTTCTTAGAATCATAGTTCTATGATTTTCTCTTTCCATCTTATTATTATACTGTTTATTATATATGGCATTATACACTGATTTGAAAAAATCTCTAATATAGGAATGTTAGCTAAAATCTGATAACTGGAATCAGATGTTGTTTTTCACTACTGCAGGTTTTTCATCCCCAGTGTTGTACCCAAATTCAAAGTGGGTAATTAAATTCCAATTATTCTGTCTACAAAGGCTCCTGTACTACACTCATTATATTTCAAACCTAGAATTTTAACTGTAAAAACCATAAACTCGTTCCGCAATGACACATATTACATTACATTTGAACTGCAGTAGATACACAGGGACAACTCTCCCTGTGGAGTTCATCACCCCTCCTGGGTAATAGGCTACCAGCATATTAATAATTTTTCTTTAAACATTTTCACTAGTAAAGGACATTCTCACATTGATATCAGTCCTATTAATTTTCACCTTATCCATGAAGGTTCTGATGCTAAAATATCTCCAGCAAATTTCAATATTCTGAAAGGCCCCTCTTTAATTTTTTTTCAAATGCTTAAAAGGAGAGAAAACCCAAAACATAAATAATAATAAAAAAAAAAAAATAAAAAACCTCAAAGGTAAGTGAAAACAGGACTGCATGATGGAAAATAGAAGAAGAAGGTTCCTTAAATCCTTAGGTGATCCACACAGTTTATGCCTGAGAAAGCCATACTTGAGAGACTTGTGCTGCAATTCAGCAGTCTTCCTATCACGTAATTACAATGCAAGGTCTATATTCCTAAGAAAACCATTGAATTTATGGTCATGAGTTCTGAGTATATACTGTGAAAACATGGATGATTCTGTCTTGACTGTAAGCAAGGGGAAAAAAAATCTATTTCTGCTAAATATACAAACGAATAATTTGATATTTAAAACTATGAGCATTCAATCTGGTTTTGGATACCCTAATAAAAAGCCTTTGCCTGAAATTTATCTCAGCATAGTAGTGATAAACAAGATTCATATTTCACTAGTCAGTTTTTAAGACCTGTGTTAGTAAAACAACAAAGTAATAATATTTTCCATTTGTTTCAAGAATTCATATTTTATTAAATTGCTAAATTTGAAAGTAAAGAAAATAATGTATTTTAAATGTATTAATAAAAGTGTTCTCTCTAATCAAGGTCTAAATTTCTTTAGAAGTAAAAAAGCCAACTTTTTTAAAAAAGTTTTTCTGGCACTAATAATTTAATGTAGAATTTCACAGCTTTCACACTTTAACAGAAAAGTGCTACTTTCATTATTTTTAAATGCATTATTGATTTATCTAATTATGATGCATATGGTACACATGGATGATAAATACATACATCCTTTCAGACAAATACAGATAGAGAAGAATTTCAGATATTTCTTTAGGATTTATTTCTTTGTTTTTTCTCAAAGTCTCTGCATCGCAGCAATTGTACTTCACTTGAGCTAGTTAAGCAATTTTCTAAATGGAAGCTTGAGTTTCAACTTGTTAGTAAGCAAAAGGGTCCAGTTTGTCCCAAAAACTCTAAATAAAAAATATACCTCTTTCTTCTTTAAGCATTTTTGATGCAAAAATAATTCCTTTACTTCAGTAAGACACAAGATGCAGGCTTCATGAAAGCAAAGTCTATGGAGTCATGCCAACAGACAAATTGGCTTGTAAAATAACTTTTATCTTAAAGCTGTACTCAGTAATTCACCACAATGAACAAATAGACTTTAACACATTATTTGGATTCAGAAAAGACCTCTAAATGATAAGATTTGACATGTCTGCATTAGCTGTGAGAAAAAATGAATAATCTGAAGATTATGAGAAAGTGTCAATTCTTGTGAGCATTGGCTCTGAAACAGGTCCAGAAAGACAAAAGAAAAATAAAAATCCCGTTTCCACTTGTAATCTTTGTGACACGTGTCCTTGAAAGTGGTTTTAGAGTTGAAAAATGCCTAGCATTTCAGGCAAAAGACATTTTCATTATTATTCAGCTCATGGTGAGCACAAGGAATAGAAGGGCAGGGCAAGGCAAGGCAAGGTAAGGCAAAAGAATTATGCTCTGTTATGCCTAGAGTTATGTCTAAAAAACTATGACCTAACTTGAGGGGTCCATCCAGGAGAGCAACAATCTGCAGTGCAGGTCCAATGCTCACCAAGGAAACAGGGTCAGAAACAGACACATCTACAGCATTGCTCAGGCAGGGACTGAGGGTACCAGGCTGAGCTGAGACACATCTGCCTCTTGGCAGAAGACAGTGTGGGTGGAGGCTCCAGGGAATGCCAGTCCCAGTCACTGGGGCCAACAAGCACTCCCAGGACCCTGGCAGGAGTAGACCTGCACAGCTCATATGCTATCCTTTAGAAAATGATTGTTGGCCACTTGGGAGAGAGAGTATTGGGCCAGATGGACCTTCGCTCTGATGAATACTGCTGTTCTCAGGCCCTTTTATTTTAGCATTTTCCCCAGAGAAAACAGCTCAGGCATCTCTAAAATTAATTACAAAGAGATTTAAAAAAAAAATTCCACAGGGAAATGAACAGGTATTGCTCACCTCAAAAACATTTGTAAGCATTTAGTTTGGGAGCACACCCAGCTTCAGACTGAGGGCTTAATCTTTGAGCCTTGGTAGTGTCAGAGACGCAGGAGTTTGACATCCTACGCGAACCCAGATAAACTGGGTAAACACAGACTTTCAAAAACCATACTTCACACATGCTTTTTGCAAATGTGTTCAGTTGGTCAAATCATTGCAAAAGAATGCACAGCTCTCACACCCATCCATTCAGGGGGATCTGGGCAAACTTGATAAGTAGGTCTGCGAGAACCTAATGAGCTTGAACAAGTTCAAGTGCAAGGTGTTGCCCTTGAGTCCATGAAATCGAAGCCGTAAGTACAAACCGGGAGAAGAATCCATTGAGAGTAGTCCTGTGGAGAAGGACTTGAGGGTTCTTGTGAGTGAAAAGCTGGACACGAGACAACAGTGAGAACTACAGCCCAGATGGCATCCAGCTCTGGGGTTCTCCACACAAGAAAGATGGGGACCCGTTGGAGCAAGTCTACAAAAAGATCAGAGGAATGGGCACCTCTCCTAAGACAAGCTGGGAGAGTTGCGGTTGTCCAGCCTGCAGAAGAGAAGGCTCCAGTAAGACCTTACTTTGTTCTTTCAGTATTTGAAAGGGGTTTATAAAATAGAAGAGTGTCTTTTTACATAGGCAGATAGTGATAGGACATGGGGTGAATAGTTTTAAACTAAGAGAAGAGAGATTTAGATTAGATGCTTGGAAGAAATTCTTTACTCAGAGAGTAGTGAGGCACTGAAACAGGTTGCCTGGGGAGGTTGTGGATGTCTCATCCCTGGAAGGGTTCAAGACCAGGTTGGATATGGCCCTGAGCAACCTGGTCTAGTGGGTCGCATCCCTGCCCATGGTAGGGGGATTGGAAATAGATGGTATTTAACGTCCCTCCCACCCCAAGACATTCTACAGTTCAGGTTAAAGAATGACACCTATACTGAGGTGACATTTTAAAAAATAATCTTCATCATCATCATTTGTCTTTCTCCAGACCTAACTTCTCTCTTCAATGAACAGTGTAGGACATCCACTGTCTGGTTACACAAGAAAAAGGTAGTGGCAGAGTCAGTGTGATTCTCTCCAGATTTCAGAGGAGCTGAAATGAAGGTAGCAAATGTAGGAATAAGTTCCAGATGTGGGTTTGTTGTGTGGTGTGGTATGGCACTGTATGGTAAGGCATGGCATAGTATATCACTGGGGAAATTATCCATTTCTTTCAAGAAATATTCTTGCATGAACAAACAACTAGCTGGATAGAATACAGATACAGTTTTGTTAAAAAAAAAAAACACATCACAGGGTGTTTCAGCTACTATGATATTCCAAACAAAGTAGATACATTGTGAATGATTTATGAAAAAGCATAGATGAATCAATCCCTTCAGATGACAATGCATTTTAATGCATGTATTACCATAATCTTTAAACATATCAAATACCACTCTTCAGAAGCACAGTGGCTAGGAACAGTGGTGATTGCAGATGTTGACTATTTCTATGAGATAAGAAAAAGGGGCACAGGATCCCCTTATCAACATGTGCTCTTCCCTGCCTACTCCAGCACACACTGCAGGCCTGAAAGGAAGAAGGAAAGCAGAAGTCCCCCCAGTGCCAGTTCAGCTCATAGGGATAGGTTAGGGAGTGCAGCATCAAGCACTTCTGAGGCTGATGTACTTTTTGCAGTGAACTGGAAGAAAAGAGGTACAAAAAGCAGCTTTAAAGAATTTCTGCTTCCCGCCTTCTCATACTATGCTGTACACAGTTCAGATATAGCCAGGAGCTGGGCCAAAATGTTTGGTGTGGCTATATCATACTCCATCAGACAGCTGGAATCATTTTATGTTGCTATTTTAATTTAAGACAGAAGTTGAGTCTGTTTTTCTTTTCATATTTAATCTGTTAGCTAAGACTTAGCTTTCCCTTTTCCAAAAGCTCATTTAGAATGCAGCTTATTTCACACTTCATTCTCCTTGTATTTCACCTAAATAGATTTTTAATGGCTGAACTCTGGTTTGTTAAACATCCACTATATCTTTGTATCATGATTGACAACTGATTTGACTTTAAATGACCCAAAGACCATGTAAGAAGGGAGAATCTTCTTGGAATGCAAATGCTTGAATTTTAATTGAAGTAGAGGAAGAAGATTTGTACCTGTTCTACATGAAAAGCCCAGGAATTTTAGATCTGAAACTTCCCCCAGAATGGTTTCTAGTATCAGCAAATGTTCAATTGCATTCTACAAATACTCTTAGTAGAGTGACTTAAATGCACAATAGCAACACCTTTCAAGATGGCAAGAAAAAGAAATAAGATACCCTGACAGCTTCCTAGAGGGCTATGTAAGATACTGAAATTCTAATTGCTGTAGAATAACTTCTATATAAAAAACATAGCTGAACAAACTCCTAATCATCAGTCCTTTAGTTCTTCCTGTTTGGCAAAGCTTCCTCACTTCAGCTTCTCTGGACAGAGGAGGAGACTGTATTCAAAGTACACTTCACAAAATATTTTTCTACATCCCCCTTCATGGAGCATGAAAAGCAGATGCTCACTTGCTTATCCCTTTCAATATTTTATTATTGGCTCCTGGAAGACAGTTGTGTACTGTGTGAAGGGAGCAAGAGAGGTTTATTCATCTGGAAACTTCCCTTCATGTCCTTTGAAAAGCAGGGGTTTTTTTCTGAAGCATTGAGCACACTGACCTTCAGAACTGTTAAGTCAAAAGTAATCTCTGGTTCTCAGCAACTCTGAAAACCGGTCCACCTACCTCTCATTTTTCATATCTTTTTCAGAAAAGAGGTTTAACTAGAAGTGCAGAAACTATAAGTCTTAATCTTGCAGCTATCATCTCTTACTTCTCTCCTCAGGGCTTTCATTCCCTCCCTCTAGGCACTCTCTTCATCTCTTCAATATCATCACTTCCCCATACATATGTTCTTTCCCTCCTGTTCTTAGAGTTAGTCTCCAGCACTCCCTCTTCTCTCTCACTATCTGACAGTTTCCAAGAAGCTGTTCGTTCTCCAAATTATTCCTATGACAACAGTTAATGACTTTCCTTTCCACTCCCAGCCAATCCTACCTCATTCCAGTCCACAGGGAATCCTTTCTAGATACTTAGTAAACATAATTCACATTGAACAGCTGAGTAACCAATTGTTTTGTAATACTCCTTTCAACCTAGTAGTGCCATTCAATAAAGCATCTACCCTTGTAAGAAGTACCATTAAGATTTTATGGCAAACACGCTATGAATTGAGAAGCTTGCCTCTGCAATTGTATTTATTTAAAATCATGTGGTGTACAGCTGTTGTTTGCTGGCAACACACTTAGAATGGCTTGAGTATTCAATGATTAAACTGAATTATATCATCCTTTCTAGCTTATAGAAGGCTTTTTCTTTTTTCTTTTAAAATCTGCCATCCTTCTTCAGACTTGTCATACATACTTGAAAGAATTTCTTTGTTATAAACAATTTTTTTCCACGACACAACATCAACTCCTATTTTACTATATTGGTACACAGCATTATTGGGGTTTGTTAGAAACTGCAAAAGAAATTATCTTTCTGCTATAAACAGAGACATAAATGTGCAGTGATGAGCTCTAATTCTGAATTCTCAGGGACTGGAATAAACTCTGTAGGACTATCTGCTCTTTCATCCCAGGCTCAACCACCCTTGTAGGTGGAGTGTGGTACAGCCCAGAGTTCTACATTATTTTCAATCAAAGCAGTTTGTAAAATGACAACGTCCAAGATTTGGAAACATAACCTGTGACTTAAAGGTAGCAGCCAAACTAGGCACTATAGGAAACCAAGCCCACTTTGAGAATCTCCCAAAAGTGGCTAAAGCTGAAACTCCTCTTTACCCTCAAGCCACTTAAACTAGCACTTATATGCTTTGACTCAATTTCTAAATCCATTTAACTGTTAAAAGTTTGAAAGTTGAACAGTTATGCAATCCTCTAAATCTGAATACTAACTCAAGATTTTTAACAAGTTGTAGGCTTGTAAACTACACAGCTGGATCAGTCAATGACTGCTAATATTTTTTTTTGAAAGCACTATCTTACATAAAAACACACAAAGGTTTTATTCACTATCACAATGATTCATTTGCTCAACAATACTCCAGGTGCTGTTACTTTTTGAAGAGATCTTTTTACCCCAACTTCTCCCTCTCATAAATCTTAGAGACTTACAAGAATAAGAAAGGGCACCTGCAGCTGCCTTGAACTACTTTACATAAATGTCTTGGTACCACTTACAAGTTGATCAAACTGGAACAGCCCATGAAAGATTAAGACAAAATGCATTAACTGCCAGCCCATTTTTTTCTCAATTAATACCATGATAATAAATCTACAAATCTGAGGATAAAAGAAGAAAGCTATTGTACATGATGGTGAATAAAAATAAAATACTAATAAAATTTCATTAGACTGGTACTTCAGTAATTTGGATAGAAAAATTAAACATATATGTTCATTTCATTTAAAAAGTATCTACTCAAAATTCTCCTTCAGTTCACTGAGTGGCTGAAGTCACTTGGTCTGTTCAGCCTGGAGAAGAGGAGACTGAGGGGAAACCTCATTGCAGTTACAACTTCCTTGTGAGGGGAAGAGGAGGGCAGGCACTGATCTCCTCTCTGTGGTGACCAGTGACAGGACCTGAGGGAATGGTCTGAAGTTGTGTCAGAGGAGGTTTAGGTTGGATATTAGAAAAAGGTTCTTCCCCCGAGGGTGGTTGGGCACTGGAACAGGCTCCCCAGGGAAGTGGTCAGAGCACCAAGACTGAGAAAGTTCAAGAATTGTTTAGACAATACTTTCAGGCACATGGTGTGACTCTTGGGGATGGTCTTGTGCAGGGCTAAGGGTGGGACTTAATGATCCTTATGGGTCCTTTCCAACTCAGCATGTTCTGTGATTCTGTGAGATGACACAAATGTGAGTACACAGATTTAGTTAACAGTTCAAGAAGACAAGGACATAAATACATTCAACCTCAGAAATCTCATATATGAGGTCAGCAGCAGGGTCCTTTTTTTTTCTTTTTAATGCAACTATCTCCTTTGGCTGGATGTTGGTAAATGAAATAACTTCTTACCAGACACCAGCTGCAGTACAGTCATTGGCAAAGTCAGTCTTCATACAAAGACTGCATTACTAGACACTACTGCTCATAAAGAAAACTTGTGAGATTTCTTCCTCAGCAGCTTAAACTAGTATAAGGAGAGAGAACAGGTTTGTGAAATGAGTAAAGAGTTGAAGACTTGATATCGAGACACATGAGAACACGCTGGAAAAATACTAAATAGTCTTTCTCTTTCTTGGTCTTTTCTGATTTGTCATGCAGTTTTAATCACACTGCATCAGAAGGTTCTCAGCCAAGCCAGTTGACTGACTGCATATGTAGCCTCAGCTCATCAAAGTGATGAGCTACCTCTCAGTATATCAGTAGGGTGGTAGCAATGCATGCTGATTTCAAAGTCATGATTCTGTCACAGAAAAAAGTAACTTCCATCAGAGTATATATCAACACCCAACTTCACAAAACCCATCAAAAAACAGCAGATAACAGTGGTGTCTCTATTTGCTTTTTATCTTCCTTGAAAACATTTCAGAGACCATTTATTGTTGCCATATTTGGAAGATAGGACTCATACTGTTTGTTAACGTAGACTGACTCAAGTGTGTTATAGCTAATAACTAGAGTTACTATAGTCAAACACTATAACACCCCTTAAATCCCTAAAACAGATTGAAATTCTACTAATGGTTTTGATAAGATAAACACTTTTCCCTACATAAGTTTTGAACAATGAGTGAAAACCAGGAAATGACAATAAGGAGCAAAAACTGAGAAATCATATTGAAAAATTAAGATAAATGCAAAATTTCTATCTTATTCCCATTCTCCAGCTTTCATAACAATCATCTTATAAATCACTCCAGAGTATCATATGATGAAAGCAATTATGCCCCCCATCAGTAAGAGAAATCACTATTATACCCATTCAAGGTTTTTCCCTCTTTTCAGGAAGAACATTTATGCAAGTGAGACTTATAAAAATGGTTGGAACAAGCTACCTAATGAACAGGTGCTGGGCAAGCAACAAACGAACAGGACTGCTGCCAGTACATCTCACTTTTGGCTGCATCTTTTCACAGCAGAAAGTTTAGCCATAATGTTAGAATTTCACTCATCAGCCACTTTCTTTTTTCACCCCTTTCTCCTTCCCCTGCCAATGTATCCCTTTGACTGCAATGGGGCTTTGTGCAGTGGCTATTCAGAATCCAATATAACTCTTAGTTGTACTCATTCAAACATTGGATGAAACAAGAATAGAGTCAATACTAAATAATCCTGAAGTAGTGATAGCAGTAGGTATAAAAATCTTCCAGCAATGGAAACTCTGGCTGCCTAATACACATTCTTTTCTTTTTGTTTTGTTCTGTAACCCCACCAAAAATACTTACTCAGAAAACCTTTTGAAGTCCTTATTATACATAATGACATGGTTAATCAAATTTACATTTGATCTTAATCCTTCAAAGGAAAAGGTTTTGCACATTCCTTGCTTTTTAGTGAAGTGTTCCTGATACCATCAAGCTTCAAAATCTTTCCCCAGAACCATATCTGTGGGGAGATCCACTAGCTGGTTCAAATCCACAGGTCTTGTTTCTCAGGAAAGAGCTCTTCAAGAAAAGGGTTTGGTGCCCGTGAACTCCATATCTGGCTCTTAACCATAATGATAAATTGACCGTGTGATGTTTCATAAAGTTCAGCATTAAAGGGTTTGTGTCCCAAGGCACACTCTCAGACCAGTTTGCCTTGGACCCACAGCCAATGTTTATTTTACAACATTTATGGGTTCTGTCCTCCTTGATCAACAACTGATTTTCCTGAACTTAGCTATTTCAAAGTCTTGTTTCACAGCATTACTGCAACAGAGCATCTAGACTTTTAACAGATGATCTCTAACAAGGCATTTCCCACCAAAACGCATTCCAACAGCTGGACCACAGATCACGATGTTGCAAGACTGCAGTCAGGTCTAATCTTATAGTACATATCTTTTTTTTGCAAAAATGTTCAATGTTAAACCATTTACTCGTCTTAATCTGGGTGCAAAATTTAATAAAACCACTTTGTTGAATATAGCATTGCTGAATCCAAAGACAAGAAATATATAATGTTCACCACAAGATAGCAATCAACAATTGCTTGGTTCATACAACATATACACAACAAATAAAACTTCCAGGAAGTCTACAATTACAGGAAAGCTAGCATCTTTATTTACAAATGGAAGGAGATATATGTGTAATTGTGAAAATACTCCTGGATGTAAATAAATTTTACTTACTCCTCAAATATTTTTTAGTAGTAGCAAGTTTAGCCAGTGGTGAGGAGGTAGTGAAGCAAACAGGTACTACTATGCTTTCTTTTATGTGTATATAGTGACCATTGTTTTGTCTTTTAAGTAAGGGAAAAAAAGTAGGAAGTATAACAATTCAATGCAGATTCTATACATAAAAACAAAGAAGGCAAATCCATAGGATTAAAAACAGTATACCAAGAATTCACATGATAAACAAGCTGCAGGAAAGATTGGCTGTCAAGACAAAACTTAGGAAAACAAACTTCTTTGTATGTATTGCTGCCCTATAATTAAACCGTTACATTGAAATAAAATGCTGTTAGCACAGTATTAATGAACAGTTAAAAATTAGAACTTTTTATTGCATACTGCCTAACTTCTTTGGAGTACTTTTTATCTATAGATATCTGAAAGGGTCAAAGCACAACAGTAATAATTTTACAAAATATTGTGATAAAGCTATTTCAATTTTTAATCTGACACAGCACACTTAAAATAACATTGCTTTCTAAATCTTTCAGGCCTTTGAGTAATGAGAGCAAGCCTGAGCCCTTGTCACCTCTCTGTCCCTACTTATTTCTTACATTCCCTGAATCAGTAATCTGTTCAGGTAATTTGACATGGATGCATGTTTTCCCAACATCCAACATATATAGGTTCACAATGGTTCCCAGGCCAGAAGTCTTCTTTGTAGGCCCTTAGAGCATTTGTCTCTGTAGCACGAGGCATTTTGCATGACTTTATAATTGGCACAATAGCCACACGACAGTTGGAAGTAGGTGAACAGCCTTACAGATGCACAGCACATTGGCAATTAAATAAAGAGCAGTAAAAGGCAAGATTACAGTGAGGGGCTTTTGGTAATTTTTAACTTTGAAATTTTAAAGTTACAAGATTTTACATGTTTTAATTCCAGAGGAAAAAAAGCAATGACTTACCTGCGGAGATGAGGGACTAAAGGTGACATTGATGACAGATTCTGTGTGTCTCCCTAGTCTATGTAAGAAAGTGCTTGAACGCATTTCATATATGTAAGCCTAAAAAACAAGGACACAATATTGTCACCATAAAAATTTTTTTATTGTGTTCTAGAAGCACTATGCTGTAGTATAGAAAGACTAAATAGTCAGCCTACAGAGAAGTTAGAAAATTTTAATCATAGGTAAACAGATATAAAAGTCATCAACATCTTAAAATTGGTTTCCATAATTTGGGGTAATTTAGCAAATGCTTAAGTTAAATGAAACCAAAGTATTTAGAAAGAGTAATGTAATCTTTTTCCCATAAATAACTAAACAATATGTATATTTCAAGGAGGCAGGTAAAAAAATTACCCTTTTAAATGTATTTTCAATGGTGTGCTTTGGAATTTAAACCCTTATTGTAAGTAGAATCTAAGACCTTTCTAAGTTTGAAAACACCTCTGTTAAATAAATGTTTCAGTTTCTACAGAGATCTTTTCAGTTTAAATTGAACACCACAGAATTCAATAACAATTCAATAAGTGATGCAGGTATCACCAATGACAAAAAATATACTGCCTGCCTTTGTTTCTTGAAATAAAAAGTGGAAAGGTATTTTTCAAGGAGAAAATTAAATTTTTATTGTACAAATAATGAAAAAATGTAAATGTAAAACTACATCAAAAAACCAGTCTAAAATTCAGAGAAAGTCATAGGTATGCTGATACTATGAAAATGGTTACATTGTTAAATTAGGATTATCTTACATTTTAAAAAAAAATAAATCCTGTAGTATATGTTCTTCATATAAGAAATACTTGTGAAAGTCACATGCAGGCACATAGGATTATCTAGTAAGATATCCTTATTTAGTAAGATAACAATTATTTGCACTATACACTATGCATACACAAGGCATATTAAAACAGACACATAACATATGTAGACTTATTTGGTACATTATAAATAAAAACTTAAAAAAATTAAAGTTCCATTGTCTGTACTAAATTTCTGCAGTTAATGAATATGGAATTTAGAACACAGACTGATAAAGTAAACCAAACTGCGTATAGATGGTATCACAATAGTATATTACCCCTTGACTGAAGATTTTTGATGATAGTACCCTAAAACAAGTTCAATCATTAAGATTCAAGGCTGACCTTTCCCTTCCAGAAAGCAAATGGCTACAAGCTACACACCCCAAAAACTTGTGGACTCAACTTTATGAGTCTTCTCAATTTATGAAAAGATTCATGGACTAATGCAGGTCCTGAAAAACATTTAACACTCCACTCAGAAAACAGCTATCATTCAACACCAAAGATTCTCGAGTCCTAACCAACACTGAAGAAACACTGGATTGTCCTCAGAATCAAGTATTCCATTCATAACCATATTCACTGAGAGGCAAACCAAGAAGGCAAATGTAAATCTACTTAATTGTATCCCCTTTATAAACCTCACATATGCTGGATTCAGTCCAGGGTATGGAATTAAAAGCATTTACTGGCATAAATGGAGTACATAAATACAAAGAGAAATGTAGGTATCCATTTTTAAACTCTGGATCTTTTGTAGCATTCCACAGATATTGAAGTGCTAACTGAGTAGTAGCAGGATCTCCAGCAATGTGGTAAAATCATTGTGTCCTTCCTAAAAGGATAGAGCAAGTGCTTGTTAATTGCAAATCCTGCCTTAAAAAGTAAGACCTTTCTCCTTACTTTAAAACATCTCAGGAAACCAGTCATAATAATGTTATTATAATAGTCATTGTTAGTAGTGTAAAAGCAGCATTTTTTTTCCATTTGTTTTAAAATATATGACCACAACATAGCTACTGTGACTTCCATCCTTGGGACATGATCAGTTCACAAGGGAACAGATAGGAAAGAGGAACCCAAACAAGATAAAAGTGATATAATGACACAGAGGAAAGCATTCTGATGCATCTGTAGAAATGAAAGTATTTTCTCTAACAGAAAGTACAAGACCATGTATCAGTAAAATCAGTCTGTACACAGGACTACTCAAGTTCTTACTGTTGCAGAAACTGAAGAACAGCTCTTCATAAATACCTCCAGTTAAACATGATTCATCTTTTATTGACATAAAAGAATTAAGAAGCAGTGTTGGTTATTTAGTTTCCATCTTCAACAGATTACAATATTGCCAAGTTATTAGGTTTAAACAAAAAAAGTTTCAGAGTTCTAACATAATAGCACCCTTCCAAATTTCCCCTACTTTACAAGGCATAAGGCCACATCCATCCATTCTACTCCCTCCATAGTAGCTTTCCATTCTTCACTCTGACAATACTATACCATGACTCAAACTGGTATCAAAATTAACAGATGCTGACACCTACGTGATATCTCAGTACCTGTAACATCATGCTCTCTTCTTCATAGCCGGGCTTTATCACACTCTATATCACACAGCCCTATTGTTCAGACTTCCAACCAGTCTTTCTTCCATGAACATAGTGCTAGAAATGACTTTTGTACTGCAGCAAGGATGAGGTGTAGAGACTGCAGTCAGGTTGCACTTCACCACCAACACCACAGTTCCAGAGCAGAGTACAGAAATCATACTCACATAATTGGAATGAAAGTCTCAAGAAAATGAGAGATAAGATGCTATAGAAGTCTGTATTCCAGGGAGACTCCAGAAGCAAAGGAATATGCTGAGTAAGAGGTGAGCAAGAAGCATTACAAGCTGCACTGCACTTTCCAGAACTGGATGCTCCTCTGTATTTAATTAACTAAAGAAAGAGTATTTGTAAAAACAGGGAGAAATCATTCTTACCAAACAACGCTCCAAAATCTTGAGGACCTCTTGTCAAAATGGTTCAACAGCTTTAAATCATTCAGTGATGTCATGACAGTTTAAAGTGTTTGTATCACAAAAGAGTCATGTCCTATTCCTCATAGCTACTGAACACATCTATCCCCTTTAGAACTGTGGGAATGACCAAAACAGGACAAATATATCATGGTTTTTAACACACTACAGAACTTTGTTAGATATAAGAACTTAATAGAACTGTACTGGAGATAATAAAATCAAAATTCAGGTGCTTGGTACATACTGTAAGTTATCTGCACTCTGTACAACTGACATATGGGGAGCTAATAAAATAGATTTACAAAACTTCTATTGCAAGCAGTTATTTCCCTTCACAAGTTGATTACTCTGCAATTGCTTCAGTTCATCTGCACATGCTCAGACCAGTCTTTGGCAGAAAGGTACAGACAGCAGACAGGCCTATGCTTTCTATCACTCATCATATTTTCTCTTTCTGGCTCCACAGTGCCTTATTGTCACTTTTCTCTTCAAGCCTACTCTCCTTTCCTTTATCAGAAGGAGGCACAAAGAAAAGGCAAAGTCAATGACAGCAAGAGTCCAGAGCACAAAACACTCTGACTCACAGATCTACAGTGCTTTCTAACAATTTCTGAGCTAGAGAGAAACATGCTCCATTTTTTAACCAAGAGAACATATCACAGAGAGTCTTGGTTAACGAAGCTGAAATTTTTCCATCATAATCTAGTGGCTTACAGAACTTTGCCAAAATTATCCAATATAAATTAATTTTCCATTCCAGGTTCTCAGTTTAATTCAGGAAGGACCACGTTCATTTTTGGCTTAATCTTTATGTTCCCGTTCCACTCTGTAAAATACATGTGATAATATTTCACTATTTTTTTGAAGACAAATCCAAAGTTTGTGAAACCCAGGTATTCCAGTAATTTATGCTCCTCCACAGAGTTCCTAAATCAACCCTTTGGCTCATACCTTTCCTTCAAAAAATGCTATGAAACAGTTGTGAAGCTTCAGTAGAAACTAACAAGCCTGTGTTTGGTGGTCTAATAACACTTCTCAACATAAAAAGCATTCAAACTCTTACCTCCCACCTTCCAAGAAATGACTTTAAGTCCTGAGCTAGAGATTAGGCTGGGATGCAGCACTCTTCTGGTTCATCACATTGTATAACAAGATTCACTGGATCAGAGAAAAGCAATGACAAGCAACTACAGGTAGAAGGCCACATGTACCTAAGCAACAAAGCATTCAAAGACATGGGAAAGAGCTTTACTCTGCCCTTTACTACAAAGACTAATTTCATACTGAACAGCTGCTAGACAAAACACACAGAACATGGCTGAGAAAACAACCTGCCCATTGTGCTTCATTTTTACAATTCTATCCTAATAAAACTACTTCTAAACGTCTTTCTGATACCACATTTCTAGCCCTATAAATCTTAAATATTTAGCTGTCATGGTTCAACTTCAACAGAGAAAGGGGCAGAGTGTCCACCTACATCCAAGAATAGTTATTTTGTTGTGGCAGCTATCATCTTCTCTTCCAATAAGTGTGATTTAAGGGAAAGTAATAATAATTTTCAATCAGAGTAATTTTGACATTTAACACAATAAAATGCGAGTAAAAGAAAAACATCATCATATAAAAGTGTATAAAACCAACTTCTGTTTAAGTAACTCTGGTCACAGATATTTAAACTAACCAGTGATCATTTAAATTCTGAGAATAAAAGTTAACTTGGTTCAAGAGTGAAAATAAACTTTTCAGTACATTTTTTTTAACTTCAATAGTTTAAAGAAAAACAAAACAAAACAAAACAAAAAAGGCCAAGGTAACTGTATTTTAACAGAAATAACATTCATAAGAAGAGGGATAACTCCAATACAAACATTCTTCTGCTATACTCTGCCACCATTTTAGTTTTATTGTATTTTCTGGTGTCATTCAAATTCTTTTCCTATTCCATACTTACTAGATTTTCTTCTCTACAGAAAAAGTAAAAAAACAGGACAGTAACTGAATTATAAATGATACCATAACACTAGCCAGGGAATTAAAAAAACCTTGACAATATGAAATCAATGACAGAGGAAGAACAGAATTTTCAGCAAACCAGATGTAATAAAAAGTAAAACAAAACAGTCTAGGAAGTACTCAGCAATACCCAAAATACATATGTGCCTATAATCTGTTGTAGACTTTAGCCAAAGTCAATCCCTTTTTTATATATTAAGACCAATTTCTTCTAATAAAAATACTGATTCAGTAGATATTGGTATTTCCTTTCTATTACTTGCTGAGGGTCAGCCAAGAGTAAAAATAATTTACCTGTACCAATAGCTTCCAAATAAGTTTCCTGCATCCATAACCACATACTTACTTGTATTTCCTTTCACTTAACGTTTGAAGAAATTTTGCAGCAGTCAGTTTCCATCAACCCAGCTTGTGACAGTGTATTTAGCACCTTACATGTATATATAAGCTAGTGCTTTCTTCTTAATTTTGTACCAAGAGACAGGGAAGAAGGGTGAAGGCCCCTCCTTGTGTGATGGAATTTGTGTCCAAATGGAAAACTACTTAATTCTACTGCATTGGTAGGGAGAGTGTGCTCAGTAAATTGAATCTTTATCTGCAGAGTTTCACTATAAATTCTTTCCTCTGTTTTCTCACACTACCTTCAAAGGAAACTTGTCCCCACCTGTTCCCATTGCCCCCTAGTCAAACCCATGGCCATATGCATTTGTGTCAAACTACTTACACTCCTAACCACTTCTTGGATGGGAAAGAAGGAGAAGCAAATCAGAAACAGAAACATTGAAGAATTACAGAAAAATTCTCCTTGTTCTGAGCTTTTGCAAAGGGGTCAGAAAAGGAACATCAGTTTCAAGGAAAACCCTTTGTAACTGCTGTGGCTTCAAGCTGGAGAACATATTTTACAACTAGATCACAGAAATAAAACCCCACAAACAAACAAACAAACAAAAAGACATTGATATCTAAAATATCTAATTTGGCCTTATGCCAAAATAAAGATTTTTTTTCTTCATGTGTTCTGTATGGATTGGTCAAAGTCATCCCTTTTCTGTGACTATTTTTTCTAGTATTTCCAATAAGCTACAGAAGATAGAAGTGATAAAGCCCCTTGATAGAAAAAGAAATAAACAATCTTACTTATGTTTTTATAAAAGGTATCTGCATTTATTAATAAGACATTATTCTCCATTTGCCTCCATAAGTGCCATCAAACTTGATGCATAATTCCACTGAAATAAAATTGACTTGAACTCCATCACCCCTTGTTTATACTGGGACTCATATCCTACTGAACCATGCATTTCTTCTCAGTCTCAAGCTGGAAAAGCTCTTGAACTACTTATACTAAAGAAAAATAACAATCAGCCTGAAGCAGACACACAACATGGAAAGTTTCAGCCCAAAATGTTCTCAATTATAAGCAACTGAAAACAGAATTATAGTGGAAAGTGTTAGACTACCTTGACTACAGGTATCAGTGCCAAATCCACACATAATAAAACATTTTTCACAAGTATCCTAAGCACTGATTAATGCTCTTCAGTCCCAAGATATCTTACACACTTGCCACATGGTAGCACGGAAAGCCTAATCAAGCCTGGCACCAGCATGTTGAGTACAGTACATCCTCTCAGAGTCCCTTCCTTTTTTAATGTCACTTATAGAGACTGTCTTTGTGGTAGTCACAGATTTCCCACCACATTACAGTCCCAGTTTCCATATGAGTTCCTTTGACATAACTACAAAAAGAGTAACAGTGAACAATAAAAATGCTCTTTACTATTAAAATAGTTAATATTATCAAGATCAGTCATCTTTCAAGATGGAGGGGATACTTTTCAAATGTATGTCTGCTGCCAGTGTTAGCTAACACAGTTTGAATTTTCCTCACTAAAAAAGATTACATAAACAGTTCTAAATCATATCTCAGACTTGCTTCTGTAAGCTACCCTGCAAGCATCCAATTTTTGCCAATTTTACTTTCTATTTCGTTATTCAATTTCAAGGCCTCATGCATATGATTGCTTTCATTTGTTTGCCTATGAAATTTATTTAGTACCAAACACTGCTGAATTTAGGTTGCTTTTACTTTTATAATATACTTAGCATTGTCAGAGTGCAGAATTTTTAATTGAAGATTTTGTTGTAAGAAAATTTACCTCGCCTCCCGTTATTAAATGGTATGGTTGGATCACACCCACTTTGGAAATGGCTTTTTTCTGACTGCTACTAAGATTCTTCTCTGTATCAGCTCTATCAATAACTGAATTCCCTGTTTGCATACTGATGTTGACCACTTGACAGAAGTACTGAAAGATTCAGATGTTGCAGAGGATCTTTATCAGATTTTTAGGCATAACAGGGAATTTCATTAACTTTAGAATCCACTTAGATTACCCCATCTTAATAAATTTGCAAGCACAATGCAATTAACTAGCAGGATTATAGTCATATGTACCAATGATACACAAAATTCAGCTACTGTCAGAGTTGTAGACCAAGAGGTAAAAATATAGAAAACACAAGCGCTGCGGGTATAAGACTATACAGATCCAGTTTCAGCACCTCATTGCTGCATGCATCCCAAAATGAACCTGTCGTATTCATATCTACTTTGACTTCCTCTTTTGCCTACATTTGAACCTGGGTTATTTTCTATAAAATTAGTTTTCTTTAGCAAAAAAGGCTAAATTCTTGTACTTCTGCTCAGATCTCAAAAACATTACCAAACTTCAATGTTAACACAGTAACAGATTAATGACTTATAAAGTTCAGTTTGACAGGGAAAAAAAAGGTGTTCTGTCGTAGTTAAATTACAACACATCTATAGTCAGCAGAAAATCTTCCACTTCTCTCAGCTGCCAATCTGGATTTGTGGTGGACAGGTCTGAGGTGTAGCAGCCTAGATAAAGCAATAGTCTGAGCTGACCCAAACAGCATACAAGAGCAATTAATGTGCTCATACTCACATGATTCTTTGGTTCATAAAATAATCTACCAAGGCTTAGATTTTCAGTCATCTTCAAATATATACCCAAAGAGATCCTGAAGTAACAGAATGCCCAGTCATAACTGTATTAATAAGAAAGCAATATTTATCTCTTCACTTCTAGGACAATCAGCCTAACAGCCAACCACACTACTAAAGAATTCAAGGAACTTGGGTTCAGGAGTAGCACAAATTTTGGTTCCTCTTTGGAAAGTAATAGATTTTCTCCAGCAACATCTGGCAGAGAGGCAGTCTCAGTTTCTGTCATTCATTCTCTAGTCTCATTATTCTCTGAATTTTGTTCTGCCAAACAATGTCAGTTCTTCCTTTTACTAGTGCTATTTTCTCCAGATGCTTTCTCTTGAAGCCTATCTTAGTTAAACTGTTTGGGCACATAAAATAAAACTTGAGCAATATGTAATTGGGATACCAACAACACTGAAAACCAAAATACTTCAGATAGTGGCCACTACTGCTTCATATAACACATTCTGTTCTGCAAGCCATCTGGTATGAAGTGCAGACCATGACAATAAATACTATACAATACCATTGTCACGCATTTCTAAAAGTAATATTCCAGTAAATATCCTCCTATTTTTTGCAAGCCAAGTATTAAAGTATACTCTATTGTACCAAAGACACCAAAGATAATTTAAACATCAGTGACACCTCCAAGATACACTCCCAAGAGATATGGAACTAAACATCCTGAGCAATTAACAAGTCCTACCTCTTACGTTTACATACATCCATACCAGAATATCTTTCCTAACTCCCTGCTTCTTCCCTTGTCTTTAGTCTTTTATAAGTACCCTTTATAAGTACCTAAAAAGTTTAAGTGAATTGGATTCTCAAACAGAGAACAAGCAACACCATAACTTTATCATTAAAATTTTGGAGTGCTTCTTCTTTGATATCTAGACTGTTTTATGGAATTTTGGACCTAATCAGATGAAATTTAAAGCTTATCACACCGCAGACAGACAAGGATGGAAGTATTTCTTATAAATAAGATCAGAACAACTGATCACGCAATAACAAACTGAAATAGGTCTCATTTAAATTACTCTTTTAAAATCAAAAGGAGAGAAGAAACAGTCCATTGCTAATCTCCATTTTATAAATCAGAACTGAGCCAGAAAAAGACCAATGTGACTAATAATATATTTATGGGAATCAAGAAATATATCATAAACTTCTATGGCAAAGAGTACATTAGGAAGTAGTGCAGTGCAAGAGAAACAGATGTACAGAACAAAACAGTACTGGCAACCCGATCTCCAAATGTATAGCAAAACAGTGGAGCATATTGCTCAGCAGGACTGATAGTCTATTGACCATCTGGACTGATATTCTATTTGGAATATCAGCCTCTATATCTATTTATAACTAAGGTGTCAATTGTTAACAAATTCTACAGTTTGTGTTATGCCTGATGCAGAATCTTGTATCTGAAAACAACTGAGTCTGCGAGCAATATCAGACCTGGGTTTGCATCCAGCCACCACCCACAGGTTTGCAGAACCCTTTGGATATGCCCCCAACCAGCATCACTTTCCAGCACCACTTGCATAATGGGAATTTATTCTAAACCCAATTTTGCACAAAACATTCAGAGATCAATAAGTGGTTATTAGACTAATGTAATGTATAAGAATCAAATTGCTTTATCCTGTCTCCTGTTACACCTTTCAGTGTTGATGGCCTCTGGGTAAGAAGAAAAAAAATCTTCCTACTCTCTATAGCTTTAGTGTCTTCACAGTTGGAAGGTATAAATTTAATCTTGGAATGTGTTTCAAAGACAATGCAGTCAGCAAAATCCTAGGCTGTTGAAAAGTGTAAGTAATAGGGAAGACAATGTCATACGTTACACCCATGTATTTTTGTTATTGATGTAGCAACCTGTTAAGCTGAAAAACTTCTGGGTTTGCAGTATGGGTCTATCCATGTGAACTGTGAACCCAGGCTTTGAGATTTTACATGGACAGAGAGTTTTATGTCAGAAAAGTCCATTTCAGCACTAGGGTCAAAATGTTCCTCTTATAGTCTACCGTTCAAAGAGACCTAGCAAGAGTAAGTCTGAAAAGAATTAAAGAGCCAAATATTTATTTCTGCATTCCCTACTTCATTTCTGAAAACTTGAAATTCATTTAGACATGAAGTAAAAGAGCTAACTATAACTGCATGGAGCAAAGAAAAAAAAAGAGCTATTTTTATTATAATAAGTAGCATTTCACGCTCTCCAGACATTTTTTGTCTTTTTACATTAGGATTCCTTTAGTCAACAAATGTTGAGATAAATAGTTTTGTATAGAGCCCAGCAAAATGGAAATGTAAACCCAATTAGAGTATAATTGTCCACATTCTTAATAGTATTGTTTGATAGTCAGGAATCTTAAACTGTCCCCTTGTAAAATTGTTAGAAATTAAAATATTAGGAGCATTCAGTTGTGAAAAAGCCAAAGATTTTCACTTGTAACCTTAGGCTATTTAAAATTAAGAGAAGATCTGATACTGGAAATGTTAACTTTCTATATTTTCTAATGATGATTAATTATGGAAAGGACAATCACAGTTCAAAACAGGAGAAGGGTTACCTACTTTGATCAGACTACCAAGTCCTACACAGGTCTTGATAAAGGCTCTCTTAAAGAAGTTGGAGTAATCGGTTAGGGAAATGCTTTCAATCCTAAATTTACAGTGTGGAGTAATGGATAAAGTCAAAAGTTAAAACAGAATAAGAATTACAGAGGAGAGACCAGCTGCCACTTCCCGATGGTAAGAACAGACTCCAGCTACCATTTCCCAGATAAAAGTCATGTTGCCTCATAAAGTTCCCTAAGCATAACGAATGAACTGAAGGACAGGGAGATATGAAAATATCACAGCCTTTTTTGCAATATTCTGCAGGCAGGGAATGTGGTAACCTTTTGACCTCTGTCATCCATGCATCAAGAAAGAATAGACCCTGATTTAGTAATTATGACTAAAGTCAGATAAACTCCAAGAAAAATAAAAGGTATAGAAAGGAAGTTAAGATGCAGAAAAGGCTGAAGGAAGTTTTCCATAGCAACTGCTGGGATCAGCTGACAAGTTGTATCTGCCTTCCTTCTACCCTGTGGTGCCAGTTGGGTGAGAAATCCACTTGCGATTACTTGCTATTAATGAACTAGAGTTTGCTTTCACTTCACAGTGTTTTAGTACGTTGCTTTGCTTTAAATTCTGTGCTTGTGTTTTGCTTTACATTACATGGTTCTAAGTACGTTTTTGTAGCTAGACCCTATCACCAACAACCATGAACCCCTATTAACTTTTCAAAATTTGTATTAATAAAAAGTGTAAATGGCTGGAGTGAGTCCTTTATAAAGGTGCTAACAGTTTGTCAACAGCAGAATAACTCATGGGACATATCTGCTGAGGAATTTTCCCTTTCACTGTTAAGTGACAGTCCCCAAAAAGGGTGATCAAATGACCTCAATCTTGTGAATCTATTTGGTGAAAGGTTCCTGTGCGGAATACCAGACTAGATTGGATTTATAAGGTTTAATTTTCCCTGGGACACTAACAGACAAATATACCTTTAAGAGTAGGACATATTCCCCTCTTTTATGTGGCATACATTATCTACAAATCTCACACTAACACACACAAAAGCAGTTCAAATAAAACCAAGTGGCTACTTCAGCCACACAGAAGCTATACCAAGCTCTTCTTAAGTAGGTCATACACTTTCTAAGTAGAGAAAAAGTCAGACAGAATTTTCATCTCTTTTTTTACAATAACATATTTTGGTTTCCTGTTTCTATGCCCTGTAGGAATGTGAGTTTGCTATTAATCAATGTAGACAAGATTTTCCTCTCTGTCAAATATTTCAGATATTGTGAAATATAAAAGGCAGTCTGAGATTAATGCCTCTCAATTATGTTCCAATTACACCTCTTTTGGCTTTAAAATCAATCACATTTGTTAACCACAGGGTTTTAACCATGTGGTAATTGCACTTGATAAAGTAGACTTCAAGACGATTGAAGATGCAGTTGTTGCTCAGTGGAAAGTTATGCAACTTATTTCCAAAATGTGCTTTGTATTCACACTTCTGATTTTTTAGGCAGTTTTTGTTAAATTCCAATGGACATTCACTCACAGAATGCAAACATATATGATTTCTTCATCCTATCAAACCTGTCCCAGTTGCACCTTAGCCTCTCTGGCAGGATGTTTTTAATTGGGTATGAATGGACTATTCAGTGCCATGTTCAATTTTCTGTTTCAAAAGGAAACACAAAAGTATATCCAGTCTCAAATTTTCAAAAGATAGCCTCCTAAAAATTCCCAAAAACTGCATTTTGTTCTAACGCCACAGTGTAAGCACAATTCCAAAACTTGATTCAGTTTTCCTGAGGGGACAAGAAGAACAATGAAAGTTCTCTACAGACATAGGATGCAAATTATAGAAAAAATTCTAACCCAGGAGCCACACTAAGAAGCATTGACTGGTACTGTACCCACCAGGGCAATCATCTATCTCTTAGCAAACACTGAGGAAAACATTCTGCCAACAATGGAGGCATAACAGAATTAAAATTAGGTGCGTACTCAAAAAGGTAGCGATACACGTTTACTCAGAATTCTTTTCTAAGTGTATTAATTTAATATGGTTGGCATTGATTGAGAAGAGAGGCTTGGGAGAAAGCACACACCAAGGGTGTGGAAAGTTCTAATGCCAGTTGAATAATTTCTCATTTTGTATTCAGCTGATTGGTTCATAAGAAACCCATACAAAAAGATTCACCACCCTGTATTTGGAAGCTCAATTAATATATAGTTGCTACATAGTTCCTAGTGGTCAGATATGTACACAACAGACAAAGCTGTGCTACAGGGAACACCATTCTCCTCATCTTTGATGGCACATGATAATTCAGAGTCAAGCAGTATGAAAACCTGTAGAAAAAAGCTTTTAACAATTACTTTGAGCACTAAGATTTAGCTGCTCAGGGATTTTTCAGACAAAAAGATCATTAATCATATGTAACTGCTACATATGAATGAATTATATGAAAGTATTATAGACCTCAGTTTCACACGCTAAGATGAATCCTACAAACATGCTTTAAAAGACTATTTTATGAATAATAAGAGTAGTTCCTATAGTTTAGTGGAAAAATAAACAAAAACATTACATACATATTTGTCATCTGATCCACTGGCTATAAACCGTCCACAAGGAGATACCGCAATTCCACATGGATAGCAGCGGCTACTGTGCCCTTCAAAACGTCGCTCACACCTACAGAGAAATTTCAGTGTTATTAACACCAAGTAAAAATTACCTCTTTTACTGCCATTTTCATGAGATCCTGCTAAAGTCTCATCTGTCTCTCTTAGTCTACAAATTGAAGAGGGCAAATCCACAAATTAAGTTTTAAATAACTCTGCAGCAGGATTTTGACAAAAGTGAAAGACATTAAAAAACATTAATGACTCAAAATAAAATGAACATGCAAAACTTCCCCAGGACAATGACCAAACCCATGCTTTGGCCTTGTTTAGTTTACAGACACAGAAACATCATTAATAACTAGAAACGAGGAGATGTAATGCCTTTCATTAAGCTCCCCCTAGGTAGCCATCTCAGAAGGGAAAGCCTAACTCTTGCATTAAGGGGAAGGTATTGTAAAAGTGTGCTCTGTGAAGATTTAGAATTCTCCAACAAGCTTTATATCAAATGAAGATACAGTATGTGGAATCATAACATAAATAATTATTGCTTGCTTTTCTTACAAACAAATCTGGATCTTTAAACTTTGTTGTCCTATTTACATTCCTACTCCATACACTAATTTATTGTATATGGTAATTCAAGAAAAGCAATATTCAAAAGACATTCAAAAGTGATAAATCTAGCTATATCTATCCTATAACTGTAGATGACTTCTTGCCTGCATTAATATACTCTAAAGGAAGGAATGCATTTAAATTTCATGCAAATAATTATTTCCTATTTCTCATGCTAATATTGCAAGTAGCACTGTGGGCTAAGCTTTGGATAGCTGAGGACACATGGGCCATTGAAAAATAATTATGTTTTTAATGAGATGAAGATTAATATCCACCTAAAAAAACCAACATGGTGGTAAAGTACCATTTTTTTGCAGTCAATAAAAAATTAAGGGAAGAAATATTTAGACTTTCTTCAATATTAAAAGAAATTTTAATAGAAGTTTCAATCCCATTCAGAACTGTCGTTTAAACATGTATACTTCATTTCAGAGGTTTATTTTTATATTCATGAGGTAGCTTTTCAAAACAGACCTTGTATGTAACACATAGATTATGTAAAAATACAGGGTATTTAACAGGGTATGTAACAGACAGAGTATGTTAAAATAACTTGTATTCTTCCTTTGCCTTTATAATGAATGCTGTTAGCCTACCCTTCGCCTTACAAAACAAATTCACATACTTCATCATAATACAGCTGTCACATTCTTTTTTTTTTATTTTATTTTTTTTTTAATGTATGCTAGGCTCAGGAACAAATTTGAAATAGTAAAATCTCCTGCCAACAGCTGTGATATACACTTTTTCCTGGCCAGTGAAGGCACAGAAATTATGTAAATTCAATTGACTGAACATATGCACAGAAAGTTCTAAATTTTTATACCATGTTATTCTGTTGTAGACACTCATATATGTATAAGAATGCACTAAATGCCAAGATGGGTTCATTCACCCAGGTGAAACAGGCAGAACTTAACAAAAACATTAGTTTGTGACTGATCCAATTGCTATCATTTATTAAAGCATAAAAGAAACACTTTTGAATGCATGAAAATACATAATTTTACAGAGCCTAACTCTAAACTTTATAGTATGTATATGGCTGAATTTCTGTATAACAATGCTGCTGATATCAACAGACATTTTGAGTATACAGTAACCAGACCTTTCACCTCAGACTAGTTCCACCCTAAAAGTCCTATAAATAATCCAATTTAAGACACCACTGGAGTTCAAGAGAAGCAACTTATAAAGACAGTCAATTACTGTGACTAAGATGTAAAAACATTTTTCAGCTTCCGTTTTCTCTCATGAGTATTGAGAGACTTTCAACTCTCATGAATATTCAGAGACTTTCAATAACCAATGGCCACATTTGGTCTATTGAATAATCCATGTCTGTTCGAGCTTCTAATGATAGTAAAGGGGAATACTAGCTACCTCAGTCTCCTCTCATATCCAGCATTCTAACACATATGACTCCAAAGGTTAGGCAATGAAGGACATGTCATAAAATATATACTTGATTACACTTTCAAAAAACTTTATTTTTTGGAAGGTAGCTTAAAAGAAAATATAAAGGGCAGCCCACGCTTCCCAGGTCGCAGCTTTCAGAGAATCACATAATGCCTGAGGTTGGAAGGTAACTCTGGAGGTCATTTTCCCCAGCTACTCTCCTCTCCTACAGTCAGTTGACAATGGCTGTGTCTGGATGGGTTTTGAATATCTTCATGGTGCAAAACTCCATAACCTCACTGGGCAACCTGTGCCAGAGCTCAGTCACTGGAATTTTTTTCCAGAATTAGTTTTTCTGTCACCTTTCCAGAGATCAAGGTGAGGCTGTCTCTCAGATCCCTGGGATCTCCATGCCATCTTTGAAGATGGGAGTCACATTTATTTTTCTTCAGTCTTCAGACACCTCTACTGATCATTGTGATCTTTCCAAGACAACCAAAAGTGGCCTCACAGTGACATCAGCCATCAGTGAGCTGAAGGAAGACTTTAAAGACAGAGCTCGACTCTTTCCAGTGGTGCTCAGCGACAGAAGAAGAGGCAAAAAATGAAATACAGGGGGTTCTGTATGAACACCAGGAGACACTTTTTCACTTCCCCACTTTGTTGTGAGGGTGACTGAGCACTGGCACAGGCTGCCAAAAGAGGTTTTGGTGTCTCCTTCCTAGGAGATACTCAACAGTCATTTAGACATAGTGCTGGGCAAGCAACTCCAGATGCCTATGCTTGAAGCAGGGTGGTTGGGCAAGGTGACTTCCAAAGGTGCTTTTCAATTGCAATCATGATGTGATACTGTGATTAAGTAGCAAAGGCATTATTGTAACTTTGAGGAAGCCTTTCTTTCAAATATCTTTGATGGACAGAAATAAACCATAAGTCTGATATGTCTGCTATTTCCCTTCATGGTCAGATATGGCATTGCAAGATTTTGCCATTATTTAGGCTCCTACCAAACATTATTCATTATGTAGAGTAAATCACTCCCATAAGTCAGCCTTAATCATGTTTCTTCTTGTCTCAGCCAGTCCCAGTTGCACTGCTTACAAATTTCAGAGACACGTTTTTTTCCCCTTCTGAGTGCCTTTTTATAGAAAATTTGAAGAAAAAGTTTCTTTTTAATCTTATACTTGTAAGATACATCAAAATCCTGTGAAAGAAATTACCTCATGAGAAAAATAAACAAAATGCATATATCCACTGATGATGATCCTGATGATCCTTCAGGATGACCATTCTTAAGTAGAGCACTGGTCATAAGGACTACTTCTAAGTGTTTAAGACCTCATTCTCAGGGTATGTAAAAGATAACTTCCTCAGTGAGGTGTTTCTTCTTCACAAAAGAATCTGCTAATAAAACACTTCAAATGTCTTCCTTTCAAAAGAATTTGACTCCTCTGTATTTGTGAACAATAATGAAACTATTTCATCTACAAAGAGATACATAAGAACTAACAGTATTCCAAGGCTTTCACTGATCTTTCCTCTGCTATACCACAGCAATATAAAGCAATGTCTGAGTTATAGGACAGTTCTCTTTTTCCTTGTGCTAGTACAGCCACAGTAATAACCAATACCCTGGAATCTATTTTCTTAATTGTTTTCCTGTTCAACTTTTCCATTATATCAGGTTATATGTTCCATTACAAGTTTAGCTGCCTTCCCACCCCCTCAAAATCATGCTCTAAAAAGACATTATAAAAAAAGTTATTCCAATTAAAATTTCCACATAGTTCAGTAGAAACTTTGTTATGCAATCTATTAACTGTAGATATCTCCAGGTGTACAGCAATGGGAAAAAAAAAAAAATAAGACAAAGAATCCTAGATTAGGGAGATAGATGCTGTATGTATTACTTTAGGGGTTCTCTCTTTTCAGGCTTTTTTTTTCATCCTTTTCTTTTTAAGTAGCAACAGGTGGCGAACAAAATTATTTTGGATATTGCAGGATTTATGTGGCCAGCTGGCATGCTGTCCAGCCTCCTAAGAATGCTTTCCTGGTCAGAGATTTTCAGGGGTTACCATGACAAACATCTGGTAATTGCATGGGACAGAAAATAGCCAAGTTTTCCCTATGTTCTCCATTGTACATCTTTGAGTCTACATTCCGAAATATGTATCTTCCTATGTTGGAAAAAAACTTGCAGAATATTAGAAAAAAATGTGATATGTTTTCTGTCTTTGTAAGAGAAAGATACTGGAATGGTGTGTGTCTTTATAAATAAGAGAATACTTTCACAAATACTTTCATTCTACTTGATGCATTTTAAAAAAAATAAATTATCAGCAAAACAACTTTTTTGTTTGTTTGTATTCTATTACTTTATCCCAGTGCTCTGGTATTTGTTCAGAGACCCTTCAGCACCAACAGATCCTTTTTGGCTCTGCAAAATACAAGTATAAGTTGACAGTAGTAGTAGCTACCTTAGATGTACTGTACATGCGGATTTCATTTTAAACACAAACCAAATCCTTGAAGTAGGAGCTCAGCATGTTTTCACCACAGCATCCAGCAGGGACCACGTGTTGTATCCTCTACACTTTCATGCATCTCTAGTCCCAAACTTGGAGGAACTACAGCCACTTCTTTATCCCTCAGAATCCAGATAATTAGACTCAAAAGCTCCAAGGGGAAAAACAATGGCAAATCATGGGATCCTCATGTTCAGAAGAAACAAAGTAATCAAATTCTGAGTATGTATGTGTATCTTGCTTAGGATGATGTCAAGGAGTTAGTTCACAGAGGAGATGCGAACTGAAAAGTATCCTAAAATTGAAGGGTCACTCATTCAAACTGTATGTCTGACCCCAAGGCTCTCAAAGTGCAATTGTGAGAAAATGTATGAGATGAGTTCCATGTGGCTGTGGGAATTCTTCTAAAATATGTTGCCAGGGTAGTTTATGATCTAGTTGCACAGGATCATAATACTAGCTGGACACTTTACCTCAATGTCTAAAACTATCTTTATATAATTGGCTAATCCTTTCAGAGGCTGAAAGAAGGTGAAACTGATTTTCCCTGGGATCATACAACAAAGTATTATCACGCAGTTGAGTACTCTGCAGAAGCAATTCAGTATGTGAAAGTAGTCCAATATTACTCAAATTTTCATTGTGGTCCAATAAGCACCCACTGCCTCTTTTTTTTTTTCAGAAAGTGATGAGAAATGGCTACTTCAGCAGCAAACAGCATTAGAGCAGCTGAACTTCTATTTCATAACTGATCAGAGTGTGGAACAGAGGCAGGCTGCTCCTGCCACTTTAGGTGTTAGTGTGTCAGAAGTTGGGATCTACCCCTAACACCTAGTCCCTTTTATTCTCATTACCTTCAGTAATCTACAGTAATCAACAGTAATCTAGCAGCTACCACATCTACCTCCTCACACCTACCATAGTAGCATCCCATACCTCTAAACTGGGCTGTACTAACTTTTCTCTGCTTTCCCCATCTCTGGGTAGATAACAAGCACATCTGACACCATAGCACAACTGTCCAACTCCCACCTTCTAAATTAATTTTCAATTTCAGCTGTTATTGTCCATCTTGCTCTCTTATTCAATACTACATCAGTTCACCCAGGAAGTTTTCTATACCAATATTTCTGTGGCAAATAAAGAACAAATGATAATTTCATAGAATCACAAAGTGACATCATGGTTGAGGCTGGCAGGAAGCTCTGGAGGTCATCTTATCCAACCCCACTGCCACACAGTGGATAAGGTAGGTACAGTAGTGTGCTGGTAACATTGACAGTCCCAGCAGAAATGAGATGATGAACCAGATCCAGAGTCCATCCTGGGAGTGGGAGTGCATTCAGGAGCAGCAGCAGATGGATCCAGATACAAGGGTGGAGGCAAGGCTGCAACATGGGTCTGCTGGAGAAAGCTAAAGGCAAGCTACCTACAAGGTAGGTCAACATCTATGCAGGAAACAAGGCTGGAGGCAAAACATTAGACAGATACACTGACAACATAGAATCATAGAATATCCTGAATTGCAAGAGATCCACAAGGATCATTAAGTTCAGCTCCTGGGCCAGCACAGGAAAACCCTAAAAATCACACCATGTGCCTGAGAGTATTGTCCAAATACGTCTTGAAATCTGTCAGGCTTGGTGCTATGACTACTTTTCTGAGGAGTCTGTGTCAGTGCCCAACCACTCTCTGGGTAGAGAATCTTTTCCAAATATCCAGTCTAAACCTCCCCTGACAAAGCTTTCTGACATTCCCTTAGGTCCTATCACTGGACACCAGACAGAATAGATCGGTACCTGTCCCTCTTCCTCCCCTCACGAGGAAGTTGTAAGTGCAATGAGGTTTCCCCTCAGTCTCCTCTTCTCCAGGCTGAACAGACCAAGTGCCGTCAGCCGCTCCCCACACGACTTCCCCTCATGGCCTTTCACCATCTTCATTGCCCTCCTTCGGACACTCTCTAGGAGTTCAATAACTTTCTTATATTGTGGTGCCCCAAACTGCACACAATATGCGAGGTCAGGCTGCCCCAGTGCAGAGCAGAGCAGGACAATCTCCTTCCTCGACCGGCTGGTGATGCTTTGCCTGATGCCCCCAGGACACGGTTGGCCCTCCTGATTGCTAGGGCACTGCTGACTCATGCTCAGCTTGCTGTGGATGAGGATCCCTAGGTTCCTTTCCACAGCGTTGCTCTCCAGCCTCTCCTTGCCCCATCCCAAGTGGAGAACCCAGCATTTATCTTTGCTAAATTTCATACAAGAACTAAATGTCCAGGCCTGAGCTTAAAGGGAGTGCCTGAAACAAGTAGCAGAGAGTGCATGGGTGGGGGTGCAAGGCTGGTCAGGGCAATTAAGGCCCAGTGGTACACTGAGGGTCCTCACAGTGCACCCTGTAATTTGAGTAACAATACATCTGAAAATCTGAGAGCAAGCCAGGCCACACAATTACTGGCACAAAGAAGGATGAAGCTTTACTGTATTATGGCTTTAGCCATAATTTACTGATGAGCAAGGAAGATCCACATCAGAGACTAAAAGCTTTAAAAAAGATTTGAAATCCACCTTGGGCAGGAAAAGTTTACACCACTTCATATTCTAGAACCTTTCAGGAAAGGGACTCTTTGGAATGAATCATGAAACGGAAGCTGCAGAAATCTGGACCCACCATTTTTCTCAATATCAGCCATTCATGAAGATACGGGTATTTATGAAACTGCTAGTGAATGCGAGCTGGTGCTACTAAGTGTTTAGTCAATATGCTAAAGGCATTTAACAAAGTGAAGAGGACAACATTTTGAATTGATAGCTTCTTCCTAACATAATGAATTAAAGAAATTTCCTTTCTTCTGGACATTTAATGCACAGAATTATCTAATCTACAAGTGGGAGGAAGTGAGAAATTGAAAGGATCCAAACTGGTAAAGCAGAATTAAAAACTGTCATGTGAAATACAGTCTACAATGTTTCATCACAGAGAACACCTCCACTCCTTCAAAAAAATTAAGAATGTATTAGTCTTTTGTACCTCTTAAACATTAAATGTTTGCCTCTTTCTTGGGAATCCTGAAGCCTGGTAATCAGATTCCCATGGCACCACAGTCTAGCTCCTGTGTTTACTTTCACAAGAGAAAGCAATTTTACTTGTTCTGCAAGTAGCCATTCTTTTAGACAAGATAGATTTTAATTGCTCTGCAAAATGTATTGGACGTTGTTCCTTACCCTAAAGCATATTTTCATAAGGCCTCATAGTTCAATATCCTAACCTGGAAGAAGAGTAGCCATAGTTGGTTCTTCTTCCAAAAAACCCTATTCTCGTTGCCTCTTTATTCCCAAGTCTGCTTTGTAGATTATCTGGGGCTTTTCTTAGCTAGAGTAATAAATGAGGAGCATGCAGAAGCATAAAAATATTCAAAATCTTCAGATGAAAATTTACAAATCCATGCATTTCAAAGCAAATGAAGCAGGAGTCTGAGTAAATCCAAAAAACACTAGCAGTTTCCAAGATTCCCTCATTTATTGGCAAGATGACCTGGCTGTGTGAGGCTGGCTGACAACATCAGAAAGTTAAAATGCCTTTTCTTGTACCACCTTCACAGGAACCCATAAGATGTTCTGACACCTCTGAAGCAATCTTGGAATGCCGATCATCAATAGTGAAAGAGACAGACAGATTCACAGCTTTATCCAGAAAAGATAATAAAACTGAAGTTACAAAATACTCTCACTAACTTCAAGAACAAAGAAAAAAGAAGTTAAATGAATTTCCACTGGGAAAAAAACTTAGTTTGATAACACAGACTGAATAGAAAAATTCTTGTGGAGTTCAGAACAAAAATATCAATATATTCAAAACTTATTATGCTGTAGGCCAGGTTAACATGTCTGAAGATTTAATCTAAGCAAAGATCAAAAAAGAACCTGAGCATCCTGTTATGATTCCTCAGTGAATTGTGAGAAAAGGAATGCATGCCATAAGTTTAAAAAAGGAACAGTTATCAAAGAAACTGAATAAAAATACCCTAAGAGTCCTAGGGAAATTGTGCAGTTATTCCACAAATTATTTCCTATACTTTCAACAGCAGTTTGAAGAGGATTGTGCTGGAGGGTTTTTCTTCCTCCTATTTAATCAGAAATTTGTACTTTACAGTATTATCAAATAAAATAACAATGGATAGAGTTCTTAAGGGCAAGAAGCAGATTAAAGAAAATCAGAATTTTCACTGTGGATGTCCAGGGCAGATATTTAGAACAAAATAAACAAACAATAAAGTTGAGATCTTGCAGTTAGTGTTACTATCCACAATACTGCAAACAGTATAAATGAGAAGGTGGACTTACCTTTGCTATATTTCAAGAACACTGGACAAAGATTTCATTAAACAAACCCTATTCTGGCAAACCCAAAGCAGAAACAAAGAGAGGTCATTCCAGAGGGACCATTTAAAACACAGTTGCTGATGCACCAACTTTACAAGTCAACAGCTTTAAGAGATTAAAGGTACTGGCCCACCATAAGATTGTTTAGGAACTAATCTCTCCTGTAAGTACTCAACAGTGCAAGGGATGGACTGGATTTGATTGGACAAGACCTATGAACCAAAAAAATAAGCAAAAGTGTTCAGTCTGTGTAACTATAGTAGACCTAACACTTCAGCAGAGACTTGTTCCAAATTCAGATAGAGCTTTCCAAACTCAGACATTTCAAATTTATTTATGTGAAAAACACCTGGTGAACACATAGGAAAAATTGAACAGTTTTCCTCCTTATGAGAATTCAAGAACAGACTTCAAAATACAGAAGACTGAATCTCTGGTCTGAGCAATGACAGAAAGTTTCATTTTAAAAAATTGTTTGGGGTTTTTTGTTTGGTTTTTTTTTTCTTGAAAGTTGCTAGTAATGATTAATTTTCTCTATTTCTTCTCCACAGTTGTTAATACCATCAATCATTGTCTAATGTGTAGTAAACACACACATATACATAATACCTAATAAGCACTCTTAAAATATCTGTCGTTAAGGATTTGAATTGCTTTTTTGAAGTTTGGCTAATAGAACACAGTGGACACTAGAATACACTGACTTAGCCAAATTAAATATAGAGTAAGAACATACATAAATTAGTCCCTTTTTCCCAAGACATATTCATTTAATTGATTGCCCAGATTTTACACTTTAACTATTTTACCATTCACTTACCTTACTTCTATTAGTATTTAGAAACAAAGAGACAGATAAGTGATCTGTATAAAGCTTTCTACTTTTTCATTGCTCTTCAGCAACACAGTTGAGCAGCTTATTAGAAAAACATAAGAAGGTAACAGATTCCAACCCCAGCAGTCTCTAGTTTCATTGCTTTCTGGCACTCAGTGCAGGTAATACACCAATGCTTTTGGAAAGAACATACATGCCCCCTATAGATTTAATATATTCTTACCATAGAAAGATAGAAATAAATAAAAGGCTCATTAAGAATTGCCCAAATAAAAATATAGTACTTGAAAAATTATGTTACATCTTTCAATAAATATATGTTGACAGACAGAGAAAGCAAATGTGAAATTATTCTTTAAAGCTTAAACATCTTCCTGTCCAAATCCCTGTTTTTTAAACATAATTCTTTTAGCCTGCACAAGAGATTGCCCCAAGTATTTATTTTCATGAGCAATGTTCCCTCCTTGATGCGCTATTCCTTCGTCCCAGAGCTTTCCCAAAATACAACACTGAAAGGTATTTAGAAAAAGTGTAACATTTAATTCTGAGTTTATGATAATGTACTGTGCAAATTTATAGCACTACATACACAAATTGTAATAATGTTGTTACAATTGCATTCATATTTTAAAAGATAGATCATAAAGGTTACCTCTTTTAGCAGTAATGACATGCTTTTTTGGAAATACCACTATCATTCAGTTCAATATACTATTATATAGATACAATTAGATCTACAAAGGTAAGTAAACATGGGTGATAAATAAACTCTTAAAATCTTTAATGGCTTCCACATATTATAGTTGCGGAATGAGCATTTTGTTTGATCCCTTAAAACTAGTAAATTTCAATCAGCCTTTCATTATTTTTTCTTAGGGGCCTGACTTTAGATCTGATTCCACATTCAAATTTCTACCGGTATATCACAAGTGTGACAATTCTGAATAATAACAAAGCATAGATTATGCCAAGGTACCTAATTCATTCTTACCTCAGTGTTCTTAAATCCCACAGTTTGATGCCATCTCCTGCAGCTGTCGTCATGAAAAGGTTGTAAGCTTCAGGTTGCTGAGTGCTGAAGGATGATCCCTGTAAAATAGTAATCCAGTTTCAGGTAAGTATGCTTATAGTGTTTTGTAGATAGGTTTAGGATTTATAGAATCATAAAATATCTTGAGTTGGAATAGATCCATAGGGATCATCAAGTCCAACTCCCTGCTTCCTGCAGAATTACACCATACGACTAAGAGCATTGTCCAGATGCTCCTTGAACTCTGACAGGCTTGGTGCCAGGACTACTTCCCTGGGGAGTCTAGTCCAGTGACCAACCATGCTCTGGGTGAAGAATTCAGTCCATTTAAAAAATAAACAGCAAATGTTTGCTAGGTTATGTGAAAATAGCTTGTCTGCACATACACAAAGGAGTGAAGAGGAAAGTCGGCATGTGGAGAAAGTCCCATAATCCAGTCAGAGAAATGGAGCATTACCTTGACTCCCCTCAAGCCATGAACCCACCATGATGAGTCAATGGGAAATGATTTCTTGGTCAGGCTCTCTGAGTCATCTCACAGACTGATGGGGGTTACAAAATACCAGGTATGGGATCCATGATGTGACATAGGGGAAGATCTTTTTGTGATTGCACAAGACATTATGGGCTCTTCAGGGAGGAAATAAGAGCAGCGAAAAGGAAGAGATCAAAGATTAGTTTAACAATCAGCTATAAGACATGTTCAGCCCTGGGCTAAGTGGGCACACTTTCCATAGACTTCAGTGGCAATTGTATTCTTTCATAACAGGACTAATTTTGACTTTGTACCTTTAAATAATTAAATCCAGTCTAAAACATTTTTTTTTAACATCCACATTGGCAAATCCCAGCTTTTTTATGGCTACAAATGTCTTTCTGCAGGGAACTAAATATAAACAGTTACCATTCACATTCTTGATTTGGCTGAATACATCACAGAAATCTCAAGCTAATTTCCCGCAATCAGTGTTTGACTGCCAGGAATATTCTATTTGTTACAAAAGTTGGTGTATTGCTTGCTCTAACAGATGAACAGATAAAATGTGCTGTGTAACAGATTTCCCAACAAAGTCTACATATTCTCATATTAGCTGTGTATAACCATAAAGAAAGTAATGCAAAAGACAAAGACAGTGATTGTCCAAAGGACAGTACTCATTAAAAGTTAGAACACTCTTTGTGCTTTTGAAAATTTCACTCAGCATCCCTTGCTTCAGCCAGCAATGATCACAGAGTCCAATATAAACAATTCTACAAACAAACACACATTTACTTCAGGCACAACTCCCTTACTATAGAATACACTAATGCACTAGGCAAGAACTGTAATCCCTTTGCTCCTTCCCTGCCCTGACATTTTCTCAGCAATAGATTTTACTAATACATAGCTATTATATATCTTCAATTTATATTTGCTACTGAATATTGATCATAGAAGACAAGAAAATATGTACTAGTTGGAACAATATACAAACTGAATTTTATTTATCCCTTTTTGGTTTTATAGTCCTTTATTATATTATTTATGAGAATCTGATGCCAAAAGTAGCGTATTCAAACACATTCTCAAAACTATATTCTTTCATTCTGACAGACAAACCACTTGCCTCTGCCCCATCATCTTCCTCATCCACTACTGTAATCCCTTCTCAGCTTCTCTATGGACTAACTACATTGCAACTTTCACATAAAATTCGGCCTCAAAAAGAACATGGTTTGACAGAATCTCTATTTCTTTCACTAATTGCATATGAGTACCATTCATGTCATCCAAACAGTGTAGCTGGCTTATGCTAAAGGCATTGACCAATAGATGTCTTGGAAAGCACTCCATATGTTCCAGACAAGGCCATACCTTTAAATAGCATTGTAACTATGGTTAGGAAAAAGGTAACTAACTGAAACTTCTGAGTTGCCTATGATATCTTTCAGCCTTCACATCACATACATATCTTAACTAATGGACGAATGAATTTTGAAACAAAAGGTTCTGAGCAGAAAACTGGAAACCTTGCTGTTTCTGTGAAAATGAGTGTACTCTATAACTGTGCTAGCAGAAAGTAATACCATACAAATATTTGTGGTTCATAACTATAGATTCCTGTTCAAAGAATATGTTTTGCAGCATTTTAAATGTGTTATTAACACTAAAGCTCTGAATCTTTGTGGCCTGATCTCAAATTGCCACCCATTTCTGTATCTCAGATGTTCCTAAACTCTAAGACAGTAACATGATTTTGATATTTTAATCAATTTCCTGTACTACGTCTCTTAAAAATTAGTATGCAAAGCAATGGAATGATATAAGCTTAATCAGGTACACTGAACGCTGAGATTAATTTCATACACTGGCAATTCTTGTAAATAATATCCAGAACAGATCAAAAGGACCATTTAAAATCAAAGTAATTACATTGCAAATTATATATACTTGCTTACAGATGTTTCTGTCCAAACCCAAAAATAACACAATGCAATGCTGATCACCAAGGTTTCTAGGATATCCTATGTATCTATAATTTTCTAATATATTTCTCCCACACTTAAACAGCCCCTAATATTTCCAAAGACCTTCTAAATAGATTATCTTTTTTATTTATTTAGGGAATAAATTGTCTTATTATCCCCACTTACTACTGTCCAGGTAGCATCATAAAGCAGTCTTGAAACACGGGAATGGATTTGCATGCATTTAAACTTGAAAATGCACTTCAAGAATATATAATCACTAATGAGCATTCACTTCACAAGGTGAGATGAGAAATAGTCCAAAGGAAAACCTTCATAAATTTTGGGGTGTAAGCACTGGATCTTCAGCATCAATTGTTTCATTCCACAGATTTGCTTCCATTGCATCACCTCTCATCATTAGCTAACTTGAGATTTCAATGTGCTTCATACTTTAAACGGGATGTAGTTTGCACACAGCATTCTGCATGTTTTTATAGGTCTATAAAATATTTTTCTATATCATCTTAATGAACATGAAGTTATATTCACTCCAGTAGCTTTAAACTATCCAATGTAATATAATAATTGTGTAGTTTTGTTTTTGACTTACCTAAAGTATTAGTTTTATATAACTGAAAAAAAATAGAGAACCTTCATGTATAATTTTCCCCAAAAATGGTCAATTTTCTTTGCTATACCACATACCTCTTGGTTTTTTCCCCAAGTGAATACTTGCCCACAGCTTTAATGTTTTTTCTTGATTAAATAACCTGAAGGCACTAAGCTGACGAAGCAAAAAGAAAAGCCAGAACTTTAAATCTATATGTGTTACAAACAGTACTGAAACAGTTAGCACAATTTTAAGTGTTTTACCAGATTGTATCTATAAGGAAAACCCACAAAAAATTCTACAACAGTAATAATAAGGAACCGTTTTAAACCAACAGAAGCAAGGACTTTCCAACTGGGAATGAAGAACCACATTCAATCAGACCTAACACAGTAGGCATTCCAGAATATACGGTACCATAAAAACTCCAAACACTCAAATCACTCTTCAAGAAAAAAAAAAAAGAGCGAGGATGAGGGGGTTGTAGACATCTATTCTATTGCAGTACCACAAATTTTTCGTTGTTGTTGCTGTTTCTGAAGTTTCAGAATAAATCAGATGATATCAGATTGAACTTTAGAAAACAGTTACCTAAGGAAAAGTTCCTGCTGACCTACAGTATTGCATATTAGCACAAGTAAGGCAAAGGGTAATAAACACTTCCCTAATAGCAAGCTTGTTTGGTCATTCTCACAGATTCCCCCTTTGCACTAGAAAATAAATTAAATCTGCATGCCTTTATCACACAGACTCAAGTCCTTGCCCATCCTCCCCAACATATAAAAACCTATTGACTACTATCAGTTAGATTTTCATCCTCTAATTTCTTTTTTGATGGTGTTGTAGTGGTACTATAAATAAAATTCAATAAAGTATATACCTGATTTTGGCAGATCTGATGGACTGATCTCGTGTGAGCTTCTGGTATCACTGCTGCGCTGCAGCCTGCATTGAGGTCAAAAACTTCCAATGCTCGGTTACTGCCAGCTGTAAGAACAATATCTGTACATTTCTCTGTGTTAAAGTTAAACTGATCTAAAGCCTATAGATAGACAAAAATGCAGATAGATAAATATATATCAAAACTCTGTTCTATTTATTGTTCTATGAGCAGCATAGAAAATCTTAGAGCACTAAAAACTTATGTCCAAGGAGGAAGTTCAATATCACAAAAAATTACAGGTTTTTTTTACTCTAATAGAAAAGGAGTAGTAAACAGTCAGATGCTACTTACTTTAACTGCAGTTATGTCCATGTCTAAGTCCAAAGAATACAAAGAAAATACAAAATACAAAGGATACAAGAGTAGAAATCATTTACTGCTGAAAGGCTGGTAATCTCCATTGTTGAAGCCATGGGAAATTTCTGTACCAATTTGCAAACACTTCTCTGTTTGTATCTGCAAAGAACATCAAATTAATGTCAATGTTAATGAAATAAGTTATGATTTGTGGTCACCAGTAAACTCCCACTGGAATCACAAAGTACATCAAAATGCTTTCTTTAATTATTAAAAATTAAAGCCACAGATCTTCAACTTATTGCTGAACTCTATTAAGGAACATGGCAACCAAACTCACTTAGATGAAAAGAAATATGATATTCATATACATAGGATTGATCTTCCATCAACATGAAACACTAAAATTATCCTGTATGTATATTGAAGATGTTGAAAACAAACAAAAAAAAAAAACAAAACCAACTGTGAATTACCTATGTTCCAAAAGCAGATATACCACTAGTTTGAGTATAGCATTTAATGTACTGCTCATAGGGCAATCAGAAAGAAAATGAGGATAAAACTGTGAGGAAAGAATAACTCCCACCTAGACAGAAGCAGAACCAGGGTCTGATCACACACTACCAAAGAAATTTTGCTTCCCAACAAATGCAGAACTCTTTAAGGTCCTGCAGGTTATTCACCAGCTTCATGCAGATGTGGCAAGCATGCCAAGACCTCTAAAATGGCTTCGGACCTATTTATATTACACAACACAAGACTGTTGCTATTCAATCTAATTAGATCTTTCTGTTTGTTGAAATGTATCAGCACAGGCAACATGGATCTGTTCTTAAAGTAAATAGAAAACACTACTCCATGGATATGGATACCTGTATGCATATGGATATGTGGGGCAAGAAGAGCATGGTTTTCATAGAATTCACCAAAGGAACATAAACAGAATTAATAAGAACTGTACTGGGTCTGGTTGGGGTGGAATTAATTTTCTTTATAGTAGCTCATACAGTGCTGCGTTTTATGCCTGTGACCAAAACAGCTCTGATAACACACCAGGGTTTTAGCTATTGCTGGACAGTGCCTGCATAGTGTTAAAATAATTCCACTGCAAGAGTTAATATTATACTTGCATTTTAGCACTTCTCTCTAATGACGGTACAAAAGTACATGCATGACAGGCTTGTAGGAATCATTACTCTTTCTTTACAACATTGCTAAAAGTTTGCAAAACAGATCTTTTGACAAAAGCAGTATGTTTATCAGCCAGATCTGTTCAAAAGAAAAATTATTAGTGACTTGCTTTTGCCTTTTGTTGTCATTCTCAAACAATGGTCTGCTGATCTTTTCAGGTAGGCATTAGAGCTACTTCAGCAGTGATGGTAAAGCAGAAGACAAAATACAGTGTTTTGCAATTTAATCAAAGGACATTTTGTGGTTTCCTCAAGTACTTTATTCAAGTAAACTGAAAAATAAACTGCACTAGACTCCAGGAGCAAAGAATATATCTCTATTTTTGGGTATAGATATCCAAGCTAATTTTAAATAAACTGAGATAATTAGAACAGTCTAATGAAGGCACCATGAAGCTTCCTCTGGTCTAATTTACCTTGCTGAAAGACGCGTACTGAAACAATTAGATTGCTCCCAAATCCAAGAACAATTGTTTGAGTTAGAGGAAGTATCTTGCTTCTACACTGCGGACTTCCCCACAGATAAACACCTCACAGGGAGTTGCCCAGGTAGAATTTCACACAGAAAGCAAATCAACCAACAGTAAACTGAGATTCATCAAATTCAAGTTATGATAAAATGGACCAAAGTAATAGAGGGGGAAAAAATGAGTACCCAATAATGAAAAAGAAACAAAAAAAAAAAAAAAAAATGTTAGCATATGTAAGACTTTTCTTTTTTTCTTTTTACTTTTTTTTTCTTTTTTTCTTTTTTACATAATGCATTTACTACATGTCCTATACATGTTCAAGTCAATCAAAATTCAGCTAGGCATAGTGGATACACTGAGCTGGGTACTGTACATAAACTCTTAAGACATTGAAGTTTTATAGCAGTTTGGGTTACCTCTTTATTGCTTATTAATATCTCCATAAACTAATCATTAACAGGCAACACAAAAAGTAAGTAATCAGATTATGGAAGAAAGATACTATGTATTTCTGTCTGACCATTTAATGTTTCAGTGAAGTTCCACCTACCAGGTTAATGCCTCAATCCAGGAAAGTAGTCCTATTCAAAAACATATTTAAGCTTGTGTTTAATATGTTTTTCTGTGCAGCAGCAAAACTACCAAGGAAATAGACCAGTTTTTCCCATTTAAGGATGCAACCCAATACTGTTCAATATAATGAACAGACAGGACATAACACTCACAATATCAACTTAGACTTCAGTGTTGTAGCCCTAATTCTTTTTGTCCTTCCACTCAAAACAAAGGTATTTTGCAATTAGCTTTTACAATTTTTTCAATTTTTTTTTTCTTGTGTAATATTCTTGCCCCCCAGCCCACCTCACCACCCACAAAATCCCAGATGAAACAGCACAAGTACTTTCACTGGTCTGTTAATGAGAAATTGTACCCACCGTTTGAGGTCATCCTTGGTTGTGTCTAGATGGAAACTTAATAGATGAAATTCAGCTCCACAACACAGCAATATAAATGTATCTAAAAAGTAGAACTGTGCAAAGCGTACAGTCTTATCGAACTTTTCTTTACCCTGAAATGCAAAGGAATTTATTAAGAATTTATTCAAACATAACAAATATTTTTTGTCTGAGATTCCTGGTGTTAAGGCTGAGTCTCCCTGTTATCCTGGTCGTAGGTCAGGAGGTTAATATACTATGTAGTGATCTTCCTATTTTTGACATCTATTAATCTCAAGATAGTTTTCATTCTGTTTAAATTAGTTGGCAGTAAATTTAATAGAATCTGTAGTCAACCAAATGTAATACAATGCAGTTTCATACTCTAAGCTTCCATTTGAATTGAAGAGTAGACTACAACGTCAAGCAGGGACGAGCCAATAAAATAGAATATGCAGAGCAGACAATTCAATCAAAACTTCCAGACATGCCCACTAGTTTTTTTCTACCAAGGCTGATTTTTAATTTTCATAAACTATCATGAGGAAAACTTAATTTTAAGTTAATGGAGACCACCCAGATCATTCTATGAGTTGGAGTCACCACTCAGTAGCTCTAAAAATTAGGCTGTATATTCCTTCTATAGAGCTCTTAAACAGAAGTAGATGAAAGTGCAAAACAGTGTCCTCTGTGCCCAAACCAATGGAAGTTTCTAATTACCCGAATTAGGGCAAGTTCCTTATTGCAGACTGACCAGATCCTTAAAGTTCTGTCTTCTGACGCAGAAACTAACCACTTTTTGTCATGACTCCAGCCAAGAGAGTTAACTGCACCATCATGACCTAATAAAAATAAGAATGCAAATATCGTAAAGCTCATTTCTTCTATTCATATACTTCTTCAGAGTTAATTGTATTGTTTTAATATAATTATGCACAATATTAAAATACATTTTAACTATAGACTTCAAATGGTTGAATTAAAACTGGTAACAGTAAACCAGCTATTGAGTTTTGCTTCTGCCAAAAAACACAGAAAAATGTCTCATCAATAATCAGACAATGATAATTCTGACATTAATTTTTCAAAGTCATTGGAAGAGCATTTTCAAGGAACATCCTAGAAATTAAATTTAAGCAAAGATACAGTATTACTCAAAAAGAGAATCTGAGTATTATATTACAATAAAATTCTATATTAAACATGATCTAGAAATCCCTTAACACCTTGAAAATAGTTGAAATACTTTATTATTTAGACTTTTATTACTGAGCTAACTGTTTTTGTAAAAACACAACGAACATGCCACTACAACAGCTTCTGCAGGACTGTCTTGTTAGATCCAAAAATTTAACTGCCTGTTTAAAAACCGTTAAGTATTATAATTCCAGTTAGCAGCTTTTTGCTATTAACTTTTACATTTTTGCATTTAGCATCTACCAGAAACAGACTTCTCCAGTTTGGTGCGACACAGCTGAAAACAAGACTGTAAACTTACAAAGAATGAACTCAAAAGCCAGAAACATTATCCAAAAGCTAAAACCATTATTTTGATCTAGAATTATATTAATGCTGATCAAAAGGGTCAAAAAAGAACAAATCTCAATCAAATTTAAAAAATTTTGACCCGTATTATCCTAATTTGTCACATGAAGTCTGATGAATTTCACCTAGCCTTAAAACATTCAAAGTTCTTCTGCTGCCCTCTTGTGTACATTTTCTCTTTAGTCAACTGAAGTTTCATATTTTAAAAAAAAATTGAATTGTCTTAAATTATAGGAAGGTTATTCAATTTATCTCAACAACTGAGATCTTCCATGATCACATATGTCTATAAAAAGACTTATAAATCAGATATTTTAATTCCCAGTTACCAAACACCTGCAGCATATTCACCAGAGAACTGCATAGGTATTGCATAAATACATATGTAAGTACTAGACTTGTTTTATTCGTAACACAAACATTTATTTAGAGGCTTCAGTTTTCTAAAAATATTTAGAAGCCTTGAATTATCTGCATTAAAGAAAAAAATAAAATAAAATCAAACAACAACAACAAAAAAAAAAAAATAAAAAAAAAAAAACAAACAAACAACAAAAAAACCCCCAGACCAAACCGAAAAAAAACCCACAAAACAACACCACAACAAAATATACAAAACAGATTTCCAAAGTGACAAGGAACATGAGAAACTTTAGGAAAATCTGAGGTTTGGAAAATTGGAAGAGCCACTCAAAAAGCTTTAGAATCTCTGCTCTGCAGGCCCCCCAATCCCAAAGCACAGTGAAGGAGATGCCAGCTGGCTTGCAAGAGCCCAGTAAGTTTCAAAACAGGCGTTACTCTGCGTTCCCCAGTCTCAAAGCGCATTGAGAACAGCAGCTGGTTTTGTAAAAAGACTTCTTCAAAAGGCCATGCTGACTGTAACTCTTTACAGCTGGTCAACATTAGCTTAACTTATAGGACACAGACACCTGAAGAGCCACCACCGAAAAGGAGTGCAAAACTACTCAAAACTGTAGCCAAACACTCCAGGGAACAAAGCTGAACACATTAGGCTCATAGAAAAATTTCTCTTGTTATATCACTGCGCTCTCATGCTGCAATATAAAAGTATGATTTTTGATATGCAGCTATATTCAGATGCTAAAGCTGCCTTGAAATTGAATCTTTTTAATAGAAAGGATGTAATTACCATTTCTTGAGAAAAGAAAGTTGCAGCTCTGAGTAAGAGTAATTCATCATCACTGTTTTTACTGAAAACACATATATTATGGTACTTCTAAACCAAGGGCATCAAAAGTAGAAAGTAAACAGGTGATTTCATGATAATCTGAACTACACATAAGAACTACATGAATAAAATAAGCAGGTACTAATTAGTGGTTTGAGGTTCCTATACCCTCACAGTACAGAATCAGGCAGTTTCACATTTATGTTGCTTTTGAAAAGAACTACATCCACAGGTTTCATTCTTATGCTACCTAAAGAGCCTGAAGTGGAATGTGGTTTATATTGCTTTTCAGACTCTGCATCATTAAAAAAAAAAAAGCCATAAAGGATTAAAGGTATCAATGAAATAAATCAGATGGTGCAAAAGCAAAGAAAAGTAATAGAACAAAGCCATCATCAGAAGAAAAATTTAGTAATAAATCAAATTTCTTTTTTTAAAGCAAGACTAAGAACTAACTTGACACCTTAACAAGCAGCACCAGAAAAATATTCTCTGTAGTAGCATGACGTTTGATGCAGGTTTTTTTATACTTCTCATCATGATAAATTGGCCTGAATTTGCAGAGTACTGCAGTATTTTAGGGAGTTTTGAATGTTGAAACATCCTATAAAACCATCATACTTCATTTATTTTATGGGAAGACCAAGACTTTTGTCAACAATGTGCCAAAACCTAAGGACTGTTTCCTTCATGATTTACATGAAACTAAGAAACATAAACTAAGGTTTCCTTTAATTTAGAAACCTCTCAATTTTAATCTTTTTTCTGCTTTCAAATATGCCTAGTCAAAATAATATTTTTTCTTATTAAATTCTGTGTTTTCTGATATTGCCAGTACTGAATCGTTCCTAAGATATTATTTATTATGCAGTTAAGTATATGAAGGTGTACATGAGATGAAATCAATGAAATTACTATCTTGTCCAGAGACACAACAAAGATAAAACCCAGCTATTACCAGTCCAAAACCAGTGAGGCCTGCATAAAAACAAACGCCCGTGACCAAGAAAGAGTATTTAACAGAACTGAAATGTCACTTTCTACAGCACATATCCTCTATATACATTCGAATAAAACCAGCCTTGATAGTGTCTCACGGAGAGAAGCTGGATCTGCGATGCAAAAGGCAAACTGCAAAGAACACCTACAGAAAACATACTGCACAAGGAAAATTTAGAGCCCTGTGGAATAATTTTGCAACTGTAGCAATACTGTATTACTATGTTTAAGGATGCATGTGAAAAATAAAGGAAGGAAATACAGAACTATGATCTGTTTTGGTTAATTGCATTTTTTAGAAACCCTGATCTTTCAGATCTTCCATATATATGAGGTCCCTTTGGAAAAAATTACTGCTTTTGTTTTTTGCTTTTGTTATGCAGTACTACATAACAAAATTATATCAATAAAACCTCCAAATGCTACTCTTGACTGCAGTTTATATAACTTGCATTATGAATTTGCTCAAATTAGTGGTACATGAAGAAAAATAGTTTTCAAGTTTACAAATTTGCTATTGTTGAAGAAAAAGACCTTATTAATCTGTCCACAGAGCATATTATCATCAATTTCTTCAAACAAGGAGAATATCTGTAATGTTGCCTCCTTAATGTCACAGCGTCTTCCACTAAACACAATGAAAATTACTCAAAAACCTACCAGTTTTCAGAAATCAGTCATCAGAGTTATTTATTTAGAAATCATTTTCTAAAATAACTTAAAACAGTCTATTTTTAATACTTGTTAGAGTCTGCTAGTAAAAAATAGTCATCTTCCACTATGAACTTTCACAGAAAATTAATTTAGCAGGACTAATTTAAAGTTATAACGTTTACTATTATTAAAAATTTAAGAGATAGTTCTCGTAGAAACTTAGAAATAATTTGTGGTTTAAGACCCATTTAAAAATGCATGTGTTTGCATATGCACATTTTTGCAGATAAGGATTTTTCTATAGGAATACTCCCTCTTTTTTAAAATAGTAGTTCTTTAGAAGTTTGGAGTTGCAAACCAAACGCATCTTTTGCCAAGTCATCACAGTCAAATTTTTGGCTAATAAACAATTACAATATACTACTGCAATATAGAGAGGCATAATCATTGCAATACATTGCCATTATTGCTTTTATTTAATTATTGTACTATACATATACAATGGAGATTGCAATACATATATCATGATAGATACTACTTACCTCCCAAAAACCTGAGAAATGGGAAAATCTGGTAGTCAGTTTAATTCTAGAACAAAATTAAGCAATCAGAGAAATAAATTCTACATGTTGAATCACCAGTACTCCCTCTCCCTTGTTCTTCTCTAGGTGATTTAAGTGGAATCTTTTCACTACTATGCCATTCTAGATCAAACTCAATCATACTCTATTCATTAATAATATAAGTAATAAATTTACCTGGGAAAACATTATATGTATTGGTGAGATTGGAATTGAATATCAGCACAGTTTGGTCAGCCAGGCCACAAGCCAGCATCTCTCCATCCCCTATAAAGAAAAGTGTTTAATTATTTACATTTGAAAGCAACAGGGACCTAATATGTTGTTTCTTTTAAGCATAAAAATCACATGTCACTACAACAAAACACAAACCAGATATTCATTTTATATGTTTAACACAGATTTTGTATGAACAGTACAAATTCATGTATTTGGTAGAATTTGGTAGGAATCTGTATGCAACTCATTTCTTGTCCTGACATGTTCTCTAAACAGTTTTCATCACAAGACAGGAATTCACTTTGGCCAAAAAGTGTGCTACAAAATTTAAGTGCAGAAACTTATAGCAGTGATTTAAATCTATTTTCTTACACTCATTTTTTATATCCTCCTGTTGAAGTTATATCACTTTTTTAATATATTAGAATAAAAATATACATTATAGTTATTCTGGATCACTTATAGATGGCGGATCTCCTTCAAAAAGTAATCCTAAAAACTAGCCAAGTGCAGTCAGATTGTTCATTTTTATTGGCAATCAGCAGCAGTACACAATGACAGGATAGACTCCCTTAATGTTTACTTAATGGCAGAGATTTGTGAAATTTAACTGTTCACTCAAAAGTTTTTACTGAAAAAAAATAAAATAATAAAGTGCGGATAAGTGAGCCAATGGGATAAAATAAGGGAATGTAGAGCAAGAGAAGATAGCAATGAGAGAGAAAGAAAATGAAGCACAGAATTTGAATCAATGTTACTAGATTCATTGTGAATAGTGTTTTTAAAGAGGTGCCACCTGAGTGCCTCCTTCTTAAATCTCCAGAGCATCTTTTCAGAGGGAGAGAGAATAAAAGTCACGCTTGACTTCACCAACATTATCCACTGCTATCCAGTGTCCAAGTACCATCCACACAGAAGGATCAGAATACTATATTCCACAATGTATTTTTTCCCACATTATGGCAATATAAACAGATAAGAGATCCATATTTCTAATCTTTGAGAGTCACCAACTAAAACTGAATTTTAAGTGAAAAACACAATAGGGTTGACATGTACGCTAAGAGCATATCAGAATCCTTTCTTCTGTTATCAGTTATTAAACGCAGCATTATACTAAACTGGTAAGGAATTACTCTTCAAATAATTTTGCATAGAATTCTGAAGGCTTGTTTATTGGAATATCATCTCAAATCCTAAATAAAACTTTACTCTAAGAGAGTAACAAATCATAACACCTCCAATACTAGAAAAAGATGATTAATAACTGAGGCTTGCATTAACTCATTAATGCAATTTTACAACTCTTAAGTTTTACTTGAGATTCCCATTTAATTTCCTTTCTACTATGTTTGGAGTTTCTAGTAAGTATTAATTATTGTGTTTCATAGTTGACAAAGGCTACTTTAGAGACTGTTCCAAGGTGGAACTCCAAGTTGCAAATTTGCAACTGAAAATACATTGTAAAACTAGGAACCATCTGGTCGACACAGACTACAATAACAGAACCCTTACAAGCTTACAATAATATAACTTTTTACTCCAAGAAAAAAAAAATCTTTTAAATTTTTGCCAAACTGTGGTTGTTTAAGACTGTGTGTGCATGTGTGTCTTTGCGAGAGACAAGAGACAAAGACAAAAACAGGCAAAGATGTTTCTTCCTCACAATAAAAGAGGATTTATACTTAAAATGTATTATCAAAACTGTAGCGATCCTTTTCTTTGTTAAAAATGAACCTTTCATTTTAAGTGCACACAACTTTCCTAGAAATAAGCTCTCTGCAACCAGTTTCTTTCAGAAGTCTTAAATAACAACTTCTTCCCATTCTCTAGGGAACAGAGAGATGGCTGGAATATATTTTAGAACAGTTACTGATGGCATCTAATTGCTTTTTTCCTTGAGGATGAAAGTTGCTCTTGTCCTCAAAATACTTATAAAGATATACATTTTTAAATACTTTGAAAATATTATGGTTTGCAGGGTGTACATTGACATAATTATATACTTGCTAAAATGCTTGATTGCTAATCTAAGAAGTGGTTTCTGCTTAATCATATTTACATTGGAACCGACTTAAACGTATTGCAAGAGTCATTTATCCAAAGCAATTAAGAAAAATGTCCTTCTTTGGATTACACAGAAGAATTCCTTTTTTTATATTACAACACACAAAACCTGAATAATATTTATATAAGAAACAAGAGTATTCTGAGTCTTTTGAAACACAACTTATAAAACACCCTAATGACAGTAAATGTCTCAGAAAATAAATTCCTTAGTGAAAGAACTTCTCATTTTCCAGTTGTAGTGGGAAAGTCATACAACAAATTCAAAAGGAAACAAGATGTAAAATCAGAAATAGGATCCTTTTGCGTACATATTAATAGCTTGCATGGTTTTGTAAGATAAAACATTATGATTAAACAATATGTGGTATTGCCAAAAAGTTTTCTGGGAATTTATCTAGTAAATCCACGGTCTTTATAAACTATGCCATACAAATTTTGTTCTTCTTTAGGCACACTGACAGAATTGCATATTTAATAAAGTCTGAACTTACCAGAATACTGAACACAAAAAATTGGTGTTGGCTTAGAGGTAACAGATACCTCTTTCTTATATTTGATTGGCGGATCACTTTCCAATGGATATTCTTTATTTTTACTTCAAAGAAGGAAAGAAGAAAGCAGTATATTTTCAATTCAGTTATGAAATTAATCTGCTTTGGGAACTATTATAAACACTGTTTCATAAATATTTCCTGGAAAACTTTTGTTAAATCCAAGGTAGGAACCAATTCAATTTTAAACTGTTATACTCAAATTACTCCCATCACCAACTGCTCTGAATTCATGAGATCAAGAATTAAGATAGACTTGTAAAAAAAATCAAGTTTCTTAAGTAGCATAGCTATCTAAGAAAAGTATTTAAAGAATGCAAACTCTACCTTCTTGTGACTAAAAGTAATACTGGGTAAAAAGCAGCAATTTAACTAACCACCCCCCCCGCCCCAAAACAAAACATAAAATACTAAGTAACTTAAATTATCATAAAACAGTGCAAACCAAAGTAGAAATTATCTGAAGTGCTCATGTAAAAGCTTACCTATGTGTGCAAAGATTACAAAAAGTTAGTCTTGAGCTATTAAGTGGTTTTCTTAACACTCTGAGAGCTATTTTTAAATGAGAACAGTGATGGCATTAATCATTATTTTCTTCAGTGTACTACACAGAACAAAGACTATATAATAGTAAAATATATAAATACTATAAATACTATATAAATAGTAACGAGAAAAAATGTGTGCCATAACATTGCACACAAATTAACATGAAAGTGCCAGCTCTAAAAAAAAATTGTTCTTTGTGTCCACAGGGATGAGGATTCCAGTGGTCCATTTGTACCACTAAGTATGCTCTGTTTAAATCCATTAGCATAAGCTTCTATTAACTTAAGACTACATGATTTTAGGGGTGAATGAGGCACATGATCTGAAATCACTATATCACCCTGCATCACGTTCAGCTATTTTTCTGACTGGAACTGCAGCTTAAGAACATGCTGGGACTTTGCTTCCAACCACATTTAGCACCTATTCATCTTTCTACCAACACAAATCTAAGAAAATAGATACGTATATTTTCTTCAAATAAAATACTCAAATTTAATTGATAGTCTGATAATCCAAATCACTTGCTGCAGTCATTTTATATCAAATTTACAGGTTTTTTAGTTCCAGTGATACCCCTAACTAAAAAGTTCAAATGAGAGAAGCAAAGATAAACCATATCTTCAATAGAAATGTAATTACCTCATTTTAATTTGTTCCTCCTCTAATGGAGTTCCTAGATTACCTACCATTTACAGCTGGTCTTCCACTTTGATGCCTCTTTTTTTTTCAGGTTATTATTTGGAATAAACATGGTCATTCTATGAGAAAGAAAATAGACTCTCCTAAATGAAACATTAAACGTTGCAGTCAGAGAAATCGTTTATTTCAAAGAAAAGCAATCCTACTTCCTTCTTACTATTTATGTCTACTGGTAATGTCAGTAGGTAAAAAAATGTACACTTTTATGACAATGTAAATTTATAAAGATCTGATGCTTGAGTTTGCCCTTTGAGCTATTTGTTGAATAACACATTCTGAAGGTCAAAATCCATTCAAATAAAGTTCTCAGACAATTCTTCCAGCAAGCTGAAGAAGCAAGAGATGAAAGAGTCAGGATGCCTAATATGGATGTCAAGAGGAAGTTGAACAATGATCAGAAGTTGTGAAAATTTTGTTTTACAATTTTTTTTTTAATTCTTTTGTTAGATAATATTATAAATGTTTTTCTCAGGTGATTAATTTCACAGCCATGAGAGTACATGGCTTTATTATGTGAAAAAATATCACACACCAGTAAAACAGGCAAAATAACAATATATCTACTCACCGTGGTGCTGCTGTATATCCTGATGACTTAATTTTATTATGAAAAACCAATGGCTTATCTTTCAATCCTATAGTAAAATAATTAAATTTACATTAAAATGGTTTTTTTTAAACATTATATTTTTACAGTTCAGGTAGATAGGCTAGCACAATAGAAATATTTGATGTTTCCTCATGTTACAAAACACATTTCAGACCAATCACTCTAAAATAATGAATGCTGAGAAAAGGAAAGAAATATGAAATGCTACATTATATAACGTCCCTTCTCCAACGATATGGATGAGCAGGAAATTCTTTTAACTTTCAAGTAGGAAGAATATTGTTCTGAATCACTTTTTTCATCGTTCGTTCACAAATCTGTTTTCTATCTGCCTACTTTATGCTTAGACTTTGTATGCATTATCTATAATGTATTCACACCTTATATTTGGAATATGGAAATCGTCTAAAGAACTGACAGATGGGTACATTAGAGTATTTGTGTTTCTACATCGCTTAGGGCATTGGTAATGTCTGTACCCACAGTGCCATACTAGGAAGCCTGAAGGGCAGTCTCCAGCCCCAAACTGAATATGAATCTTTCATAACAGTAGAAACAAATGAAACAGTGTAGATGCATTCTCAGAATACTATGAACCACTAAAGATATCACCTTTGACATTCTAACAGGTTCAACAAATGCAGTCAATATAGCAAAAATAGATTATTTCTACATTTCTACAGCTACCAGCATTTTTACATCTTTCCTAAGTAAAAGGTGATGATGAAAATATTATTTTGTAAGTATTTTTTGGTCTTTGCTTTATTGTTGCTAACCAAAAAAAAGCTACAAGTGCTTCCACAGCAACTGGAATTCAAATCTTCTCTTTTTAAAAACAGTAGGACATTCAGGCAAAAAATTAACTTCCTTAACTGGCAGATATTGACAAAAGACTATTCAGGACAATAAAATTTACCAAAACAGGTTACCAAAGTTAAGAAAGAAATGACAAATTATACAGAAAAAATATACTGCATACTATGGAAAAAGAATGACTCATGAAAATGTAAACATTCTACACTTTAACACTTAAAACCCACAGAAAGTTTTCAGAGAATTGTTTTTGAAAGAAGAAAAATACTTATCATAATTTTCAATTAGAAATACATATGTAGGATATGAAATATTACTAGAAGTATAAAATTCTTTCTACAAAATAAAAATATAATGCAACATACATTTAAAACAGAAATAAATATATTGATTGTACTAGGCACAAGCCAGTAGGTAGTCAGTTACTGTTAATAAAAATATAACTTCATTCATTAATTTTAAGGTTGCTTTATACTTACCAACTGTTTTACTAGAAGGTTCTTGCATGTTTTTCTTTAAACATTTATGCAATGGAGAATTTGCCAATAATGAACACCTAAGTAATAAAAACAAGAAAAAAAAATTGAACAATGCAATGGACGGATTAGGAAAAGGTGTCAGAACCCCTTTTTAGCTATTTTTCTGCAGGTGTGCATGAATATGTGCAATAGCAATGAGATTTTAATAAAAACAAACAAGGTATAGTGGACTAGTTATCAGCTCAGATACTCAGCAGCACAGACAAGCCTTTGCCCTGAGTAGATTCACAGATGATTGCATACACGTTAGATCCTATTTAATGATGATCTGATTTTATTATAAGCACTGAAATTTGCACTTCAGCATATATTGCAAGGTTTTTGTTATCTTCAGGATGGCAGTATTTTCTCATAAATCATTTACAGGGACATAAGTGACAGGAAGGTAGTAGCCAGCAGGAATTTATCAAAGGGAATTCATGCTTGATCAATCCATTAAACTTCTATGACAAAATGAGTGGCTCAGTAGATGAGAGGAGAACAGTGGGTACTCTCTGCCTTGACTCAGTAACATTTCTCACACTGTTTCCCATAAGATCCTCATAGAGAAGCTGATGAAGTATAGGCTGGGTGAGCCCACAGTGAGGTGGATTGAAAACCAGGTGAACAACCAGACCCAGACAATGATGAGCAGTGGCTTAAGTCCAGCTGGAAGACAGTAACTAGTGGAGTACACCAGGGGTCAATACTGAGTCCAATTCCATTCAACATCTGCATTAATGGAGTGGATGAAGGAGCAGAGCGTACCCTACCACATTTCCTGAATACACAAAACTGAGAGGAGTGTCTTAAAGAGCAGAAGGTTGTGGTGCCATCCAGAGAAACATTCACTGTCTGGAGAAATAGGCTGACAGCAACCTTGTCAAGTACAACAAAGTGAATTACAAAGTCCTGCACCAGTGCAGGAACAACCCTACAGCACCAATAAGGCAGTCTCTGTGCCCAGTGCCCAGTGACAGGACAAGAGGCAATGCACAAAAACTGAAATACAGGAGGTTCTGTCTGAACACCAGGAAACACTTTTTTACTGTGAGCGTGACGGAGCACTGGGCACAGGCTGCCCAGAGGGGTTATGGTGTCTCCTGCCCTGGATATTCAAAAATTGTTTGGACATGGTCCTGGGCAGCTGACTCCAAGTGGTCTGTTTGAACAGCGTAGTTGGACAAGATGACCTGCAGAGGTGCCTTCCAAACTGAACCATTCTGTGATTTTGTGGTTTCTCCCACTCCATACAACTAAAGCATGCTAGAAAAAGAAGTGAAACAAACCCCTGTCAGCAAATAGCACTGTACAAAACCATGTGAACACATTTTATTTATATGCCAGATAAACAAAATCCAACAGAGAGAAAAGATATTTAATTATTCTGTACCTGGCAATAACTGATAGACTCATCTCATTTCCACATCGGAGAAAAACACTGTGCTGAGTTCTCACCAATGCAGCAAGATTAACTTCCAACACAGCAATCATATCTTCAAACATGGAGGTGATCAAGCATAAAACCTGCAGCAATTATACCATAAAATGACCCTCCGTTTATTTCATAATTTAAGATCCAACAACAAAGCATTTATAATTGAAAATTAAATCACTTTCTGTCATTTATGAAAATTAGTTTAGAATATCCATGGTTTTAGTCATGAAGAGCATTAAGCAGAAAAAAGTGGTTAATGCCATCCTTCAAACAAATGCTTATGTTGCTTAAATAAGTGTGTTAACAGACTTGCATACCTAATAGAGACAGGAATTCCAAAACCTTCTACACTGGAAATATTTCTGCAGTAAGATTTGTGAGAAAAGAAGTCCACATGGAAGAAAGATTGGCTTCAGCAACATGAAGAGAACATGCTAAGAGCTGAATATAAAACAAAATCCTTCTCCAAAGCAAGACACTGCTATTTTAAATATATAGAAAGGCCTAGATTAAACTCAGTTCTGTAGGAAAACTGCAACATCATAAGTGGAGCATACAAACAAAAATGCCTTCCAGATCCCTAAAACCACTTTTAATAACTTTTCACCACTCAAATAGTTTTGACAGACTTCTTGGAACAATTCAGACATAGTTCATCCTAACATTTGTCTGAGAAACAAGGTAAAACAATGTTTATATATTTTTTCCCCTAAAAGATTCCGTCTGCTTCCCCAGTGGTCTTAACATTCTTAACATTCAAGATCCACACCAAACACTATAAAAATTCTCCTTTTCCTTATTAATCCTTATAGACTATATACAAGCTGTGAGAGCTTTAAAACTACCCAGCGCTTTAAACGAGTAGGCCTTGATACAGTAGAACCAATCCTCTCCAAAGAAATTACTGTGTAATTCACATCAAGTAAAACAAATGTGCACATTAATCTCTGAAGAAAATGCATAATTGCAATTTATTGAAAATAACTGGAAGTGTAAAGATTCATTAAATTAATGCTTACTGTATACTTACCTTTCCATTAACTGTCTGCCTTGTCAATGCACATGATCTGGCAAACTGAATGCTGAGGTCACTGTAATCTTTACCAAAAGAGAACAGAGTGCTATAAAATTATATTTTCATTTCAGAAGAAAAACTTAACACCTCTAAGGCAGGAAAAAAACCCTACTCATACTAATTTGACATGGCCTTAATCCACTGTCTTCAGCATATATCCCTCTAGCCTACCTTCACATTATAAGTAGGAGTAGAATAACTATCCTTGTATTTAACACTCATGAACTGCAAAATCAAATAAAAATTCACTGCTAATCAGTACACAAATATAGTGTCAACATGTCTTCTAAGAAAAGTCATCAAGGCCAGGAAAACATAAAAATTAATTGGAAAAGGAAAATTTTAAGAAACACATGGTCTCTATTGTATTCTGCTATTTCACAAAGTAATTCTTATACTATTTATGTCAGATAATGAAAGCAATCACATTATACTGTAGTCAAATATAGAACATACCTTTGTAAGATAAAAAAGCTTCTATTTCAAAGTTTGCCAAATTAATTATTAACAAGCCAGTAGAGGTTCCTATCCAAAAATAGCTAGTATTCAGGGCAGAATATCTATTAAAACAATGAAAACAATATCTCTGAGAAGGATAAAAAAGCTTTTTTTATTACCATACAACACACAGCAATTGGGTTTTTCAATACTTATTACCCAGTCCCAGTACAACAATAATAAACCACAGCAAAACAAATATTTTTAATTTATAGCATTTTTTTCAAATCTGTAGCTCAAAGTAAAAGCTTTCAATTGAAATTGGTGAAGTTTTGAAAAATAAGAGCAGAATACAATCCTTCATTTTCCATAAGTGGTTATGACAGTCTAAAATAACATGGGAAATACTTTTCTTCAGAAATTACTGCAGCTTATAAGAGCTGGCAGATGCTGTAAAAGCACTGTATACACAAAGAGTAAATTCAAACCAAGAGGTAAATCCACACACAGTGTTACTTTTACCACTTCCATATGAACACTCGAAGTGAAATTTCAGGTATGTTTGTACATAATTAAAGTATAAGAGAAATGCCCACACAAACCAAGAGGCAAAAAAAACTGCCAAGCCTGAAATGTCTGCCTCAGCCTGTGCTTAGTGGCAGCAGTGCTGTCGTTAAAGAATGAAATCCAGCTTTTGCAATCATCACGGAGTAAATTGACTGCTTACAATTTAAGTCATCACCCTCACAGAAGAAAAATATTATCAAGCATAAGATAATTATAACAAAATAATAGTTGTATTTCTAAAAAAAAAAAAAAAAAGGTTTTGATGCCAGAATATATAAAAATTGACATCCAGACTGTAATTAATTTTCCAGATAGGACTGAGTAGACTTACCGGTTTTATTTGTAAAGTCAGACCACAAGAGTTGAAGTAAGGGTATGGAAAAATGTAAAGTTGAATCTTGATATGAAAATACTCACCACAATGGCTTAAAATTTTTTTATTTAAAAAAAAAAAAAGAAATAAAGGAAAACAAAAATTCTCCAAATATATATAGTCAAATACTTTAAGACTGGAATAGACTGTTTATAGGCAGAACAAAACCTTCAACTGTGATGTGATAGCTGAAAGAGCAAATAGTCCCTAGATGTACAGTGTGAGGCAGTAACAGGTGGGTTTTACAAAGTGATGTTATCTCAATTCAGAAAAGCTTTCAAATAACCTATTACTGTAGATCCATTTCAGGCACTGATGTTCCAAAACAGATTGAAAAAGAAATGAGATTGAATTTCTGAAAAAAGTTCAAAAGCGAATGTTACACAGAACCTGCCTTATACAAGAAACATTTTATCCAGAAGTACAGAGGTAACTTGTTCATGAGCCATAATTTGATGTCCAAGGGCAGAACTTGACAGTGTTGGCCCTGGACTATCAGAATAAAAAACACAATACATGAAAAATGGGTAACATACATGAAATGTACATGAAAAGAGTATTCAGACTAGAAATAAAATGAAATTAGTCAGTTCCTAGAACAATTTAATTAGGGCCATGGTGGATTCTTTATCATCAGAAAACTAGCAATCTCTGAAGATTTTCTGTAATTCAAATCAAACCTATAGTTTTGATTAAGACAATGTCTTGATAATTTGAGACTGGTATAGGCAATAAGACTGACTAATAATTCATTATCTGGTCTTAAATTGTTGTCATTCCATTAAAGTATGTCTGAGTGTGCATCTTAAAAATCACCACTTCCTTCCTCTCAATGGTAATACTTCTGAAAATGCAGACATCATGAAAATAAGTGTTAGTAATTACTTAAATTTGACACAAAGACAACCAAAATTTTCCAGGACTGCTGAATATTTTTCTTCTCTGTTTATCAGAAGTTGCTTATGTATCTAACCAGAGTTTAATCAGTTACATCTGTATAACCCACCACAGGGCAAAGGTTAGGAAAAGAGCTTCCTAAAACATGATGTGGCTGAGAAATTTATCCAAATGACAATTATAAATAACAACAAAAACAAGTTGTTCTATGAGACATTTCTTCTAGCAGTGTCCTGAAGAGACCCCCAGGTGCCTGATAATATGGTTAAACTTCTCTCAAGGAAAGAAATCCAATATAAACATTAATTCTATCTGGCCAACCAGTTCATGGTAAGGAGTAAAAACATCCTATTCTGAAATGTCTGTCTCTATGACAGATTATGTAGTTCAAAAATTATTTAAATTTGGAAGACTAACTTACACAGACACACAGTGGTGGCTTCAGACATCTCTTTAAGAAAGCAAACTCAAAATAAACTTGGTTTCTTAATTACTTTTTCACTCATCTTTCCTGATCAACTGGTATCAATAGACGATAAAATGGATATTCTCAATTACATTCTTATAAAATTAGTTTTCATATTCTTTTGTATCAGTTTGTGTATATTATCTTCCTATGAGTAGGCCACCAAAACTTGCAGATGACATTATTTGATTTACCTACTGCATTTTTAAAAAGTAGTAAGTTGCAGTGAAAACAATCCAAGAACCAATGAAACTCCTAGGAATAAATGCAAGCCAAATACCAGGGGGTATTTTAAAGGACTTACATGTTTTCTTCATTATGAAAGCATACTAAAAAGTCACAATGTTCAATTATGAGGATAGGCATTGATGTTTCCACTGATCCTTCTGGTCTCATGTTGTCCATTTTGCAAACCTTGGAATTATTTTGCCCTTCTCCTAAGAAAGACAATGAGCAATACTAGTTATCAAAAAACAATGAAATAAGGAAAACAGGTAGGATTTAAGAGAGAATTGGAAGCAGTAAAGCAGCACCACACTCAAGAAACTTCTGTTTCAAAAGATAGATATATCCTAGCTTTATTGAAATTGATTTCCTCATTATTATGTGATTTTTTTTAAATGTCTTCTTTCAAATACCTAGAGATAAATCCCAAAGAACCTACTTACAGACTGAAAAGGAGTTTGCAGAATTTAGGTTTTCATCTCAAAAAGTGGCAGTGAAAGCCATATGTGCCTAAATATGCTGAGGACCTTTCCACTTAGCCTGAAAATTCCCTTGACACTAAAGTTACAATGTAATCCAAAAGCAAGGAGAAAATTCACCTCAGTTTTATCTTCCCAAAGAAACTCCAACCCATTATGCATGTGCATTCACACCTAAGACTTATTAGTATCAAATTCAGCATTAGGGACAGACATTACATCACTCTCTTTCAAACAAAAAAATGACATTCACATATTTTAAATAAAAAGAAATGCAGCAGTCTTTCTCCTTAGGTTAGGACCTTAGGAGTGTGGAAGGTGGACCACCAGGCAGTTAAGAATAAAACAGTCATTGATCCAGAAGAAAAACAAAAAAAGCAAGGGAAATCAGATGTCCCTTTCCCTAAGAAAGCTCCCTCTCGCTTGCCTTTAGAGGGATCTCAACCCACTTCAAGGTGCTGTGCAGATAGTCTGAATGCCTGATCCTCAGGGACCGAAGCAGGATCCCAGTATCCTCAAGGGACCAAGTGCCTAAGATGTGTAACCTGGTTCAATAGTTCTCTTGTTCTGCCTTGGAGTTGCCATGAGCAGGTTACAGCCTTGGTACCATGAGACATAGCCCTGTCCCTGGTGTGCCCAACCCCTGGGCACTGCTGTGGCAGGCAGGCCCAGCAGGCTGGGGACACACGGTGACCCACACCATTCACACGCCCATCCAGCGGCAATCACACGGCAAATGTGCCCCTCACGGGACAATCCAGCACCCAGCACACCTGTTGTGACCAAGGTTGTGCTGCTCACAGCAGCCAGGGCGGGTAGCCCAAAAGGACTTCCAGAAGTCCGAGGAGGAAAGAGAAATGGATAAGGAAACACAGACACAGCCACAGCACTCCAAGGGGAGTGCATTGGTACTGCCCTGGAGAGAGGGTTACCTCTCATGATAACAAAGATGTTACCTGCTCAGGGTGACCCTGAGGCAGAACAAGAGAACTCAAACTAGTTTGATATTAGGGAATCACTTTAAAGTGCAGTCTTTAAAGACTTACAAGTAGTCTGTGTTGTACCACAAGAAATACCACAGCCAGAGAAATATAGTATCATGGAGGCACTGTTATGCATAAATAAAAAATAAAACAAAAATAAAAAGTAAAAATTAAAAAAAAAGTTTAAAAAAAAAAGAAAAAGAGATTCCTAGAAACTTCAAAGCTAGCTGTGAAATGGTATTCCATTTAGACAAGGGGTTAATTTTTAGGCACTGGTTCTGTTCTCACTGAAGTCTTGGGCAATAAGTTTAGTAAAAAACAAATTACTTAATAGTGCACATCATGCAATGTTTTATAAGCAAATGCATTGGCCAAGATTTTATTACTGACATACATGCATAATTCTTTCCAGATAGGCCAATACCCAACTACTTATCAGCTTCAGTAAGAATTCCATACCACAGTCTGAGACTCATAACTCTGTCACTTACAATAAAATCTCATAGTATAAAAAGCACACACTCAGTAGCCACTAACTACTAGAATATACCAGAAGCAGCATTCTAGAAGCACTGTGCTACCTATTTCTTTTCCAGATTTCCACACTTTATTACAGAATCTCTCTTGCTCTTTCTTTAAGTTGATATGTGTTACACAACGATAATTATGATCACTGATTAAACTGAAGATCCAAAGCTGCAAGAAAAAGAAAAAGCAATTGCAATAACCCTTTGACATGAAATATAAAGCTGACATTAATACAAACTAAAGATCCTGTATTTGAAACTTTTGAAGTAACTAATGAACATATTTGAACTGTACATCAAATTCCTACATGTTTACATCTTTGAAAAAAACTCCTCATAGACTATTTCCCACAACTAAAAATCACAAGTAACCTGCATGTCATTGCTCACTGGGTCATGTACATGAATTTCATTTATAGCTTTATCTTTTTAGGCAAAGATATAGTTAAATCTTTAATTTTCTTCAGAATTCACTGAACAGTAATACTGAATGAAAACAGCTGGGAAATCTCATAAAAATTTACACTTTAAATTAAAGAAGAGGTGAAATACATATTCACATTTATCACATTTTTATTGGAATTCCAACATGCTGAAACCATAGTCCTATTTTTCATCTTTATTTTCTTTTAAAACAGGTATATTTACAGCTTCTCAGTGTACTCTTCACAGATAATTGCTGATTGTGCGCTTTAAAACTTTCCTGGTTTTCAAGAGAAAGTTTCTGTTTTGGAATAGAGGTCTTATACCATATATGATTTATTATCAAAAACCTTGAATTAGGATTGTTAAAATAACTATTGTAAAAGTTCAAAACTTGTATGCAGTTTTGAAGATTTTTTTATAGACAGAAACATCAATAATAGTTGACTGTTTTGACACAGAGACTGAGTTTAATAAGGAATTCTTACCTGTCCCTCAGCACATCCAGTGATAAGTTGTTTGTTTTCTTCATCAATTAGCAGACTTAGCAAAGGAAATGCTGCTTAATTAAAAAAAAAAAAAAAAAAAAAAAAAGATACAAGTATTTTATTTCCAGACTAGACAAAAATCAGGTATTTAATAGAATACATTTAATTAAAATAAATTATTTATAATTGAATCTTCCTATTCATAAAGACAGGGGAAAAAACCCTTAGTGCAGTTCTTACAGTTGCACAGTGATTCGTGTGCCTTAGTCTTTTTGCTGCTAAGGGTTTTCCACTTGCTGGTCTGTGGACTGCCTTTTACCTAAGCTCCTGCGGCATCGTTTTCAGAGTCCCTGTGGCAGGAGCTTTCCCTTGTGGAGCCCATGCAATTGTTCTCATGGCCTTGCACCTACAAACCAGGTTTTCAAGGGAAATAATTGCCACAGGCGAATGGGGGGATTTGCTGCTTCTTCCTCTCTTTTCCTAACATGTCTTTTTAGCTTTTAGTTTACATGAGGTCATCTAACAAAACATTACACACTAAGCTTAACAACCACCTTCACACAACTCATGCCCCCAGAGTGTGCTCCAATCACAACTAACAGCACCACAAGCAGCAACAACCACAGGGGAGTTTTGAGCAGGTCCTGTTGAAAACTGTATGATTCCTGTAGGAAAAGTGCTTTGAAGGAGGGATCCCTGCTACATTGGAGACAATGCTTGCCCTCCTCCTCTTCCCTCCTTTTGCTCCTGTCTTTCCACAAAAATACACGCCATCAGCTGCAAATGCTGCTAATAAACCTACATACAGTGTAATACTTCCTTTCATGTCATGCACAAAACTTGAAGGAAAATAAGCACACAGTACACAGACAGTGAAATTCTACCTACAAAGCAAGAGAGCTCCATTTGGTTATCTCAGTAAGTGGCAAGTTACATGCACACACTGCACAAAAAGAGCTGTCTATGAAAGTACACTAAAACTATCCACGAGGAAGTACACTTTAAAGGAAAACATATTTACTACTGGCTTTGAAGGATAATATGTTTACTGCTACCTAGTCTTTCTTATTTTCACTAAATCAACCAAAAACTTCTATAATAATTACAGACTATTGCTTAGAGAGAGGAGGCTTTTGCTATTAAAAAATACACATAGAAATAGAAAACTTACCTGTTATTATTCCTGACTGATATATTAATTGGCAGGTAGAATAGTCCCACACCTTTAAATAAAAAAATAAAAAATAAAAAATAAAAAAATACATAAAGATAAGTACCTACTTAGGCCTCTGAGGAAAACAGAATCTTTAATGGCCATCACGTGGTGAAAACAGAGAAATGCAGGCATTGAAAGTGATGTCCTTCGGTAACGATTTTTTGAAGCACTTGTTTCCAGCTATGAAGGGCTTTGTTTAACTGATAGGCATTCATAGTGAAAAAGGTGAAACTCATATGATATGGATACACAAAGTAATTAGAAGCACTTGTTATCATCTCTTGTTAGGTTGATATCTTAGTGATTTTAGTTAAATTAATGAAAAAAAAAACATACAAAAACCAGAAAAGAAAAAAAAAGAAGGGAAGGGAAGGGAAGGGAAGGGAAGGGAAGGGAAGGGAAGGGAAGGGAAGGGAAGGGAAGGGAA
>JAWWTY010000106.1:41712491-41733515 GCA_035222235.1 Margarornis squamiger
GCCCTTCCTCGCCGCGGCCGCGGCCTCGCCGGAGCCGGAGCCGGAGCCGGAGCCGGAGCCCCGCGGCAGTCGGAGGTGAGCCGCGCCCCAGCCCGCGGCCGGCGGGGCACGCCGGGGCCGCCCGGAGCCGGCGGAGGCTGTCCCGCCCGCGGGGAGGCGGGGGCGGGCCGCGCCGCCGGGGGTGCCCTGCCTGGCTCTGTCCAAGGTCTCCGGCAATCGCCGCGCCAGCGCCGGGACGCTTTCGCTCGTCCCTGGATAACTTGTGGAGGTCCTCCTGTGCCTCCGCCCCGGTATTTCAGCACTGCTTCGATGTGAAAGTGGCAGAGAGTCAGCTCCGTGCGACGCGGAGACAAAAGGCTGCTTTTTCCTGTCGCCGTTGAGGGAGTTTTGTCAGTCTGGCAGGTTCTGCGAATGCTGCGCCTCCGTCTTTTATGCTGGCTTTGCAGAATTGTGGCCTTGCAGCAGGGAGGCCTCTGGGGCAGAAAACTTGGAACTACAGAAATAGTTGCACATTTTTTCCCCCTAGATCTGTTTAATTGTAAGAGTTCTAACGTGTAAATGACATCTCAGTGGAAGCAATGCAGTTTGTTTTGATGCTAGCAGGGTACAAAACAACTTACAACAGGCAGCTTTCACGTTTAAAATAATTGTAGTGTCCTTATGGAAGGAAGGAGGGGATGAGACTTCCTCTTAAACGTGAAGGTGTTTAGCCATGTGGTTCCTGTGATCTGCATGTCAAATTCAGTCAGGTGTATCCTTTGGAAGCCTTCGGCAAGGTTCAGAGGTTGCTGCTTTCCACGCACAGGATTATTTCAGCTGTTCAGGGGACAGGAACGTGGCAGGCATGCTCAGGCTGCCCAGCTGGGACGGTGCAGCAAGGAGGGAAAAGGGCGTAAGAGCCTCGATCTTGCAGCAATCCTTTCCATCTCCCCCTTGCCCTGGTACCTTCAGCCTTCCCTTTTCTAAGCAAGTCATGCAAAAGGCTGCGCATTTGTACGATAACGAAATCTTCTTGAAAATAAATGCATTTTTTTCAGGGAAAATAAGCTGAATTTGGCCCAAGAAACAAGGCACACAGCAGAATCGTAAGTTAATGTGCTACCTCATTAGATAATCTGTTTTTCTTTCTAACTCCATTCCCAGTGCAAGTCAGAATGCCTACTGCTTCATACGCACATCCAGATTTGCACCTTTACTGTCTTTTGAAGTTGAGATGAGAGGATGGGAGAAACAAGTAGGATGTCCTAAATATCTCATACAAAGTTAAGCTTCTTCAAGCATGCAAAAGCCTTTCTTTTTTTTGAACTGATTTTGGTTTTTTTAAACTGAAGCAAAAGTAATTACTGTGTTTCATTCCTTCTGGTTACCTGTCAAATTTGTCAGGTATGCAGACAGAAGGAAAGTAAAGTCTCTGTGTCAGTTCTGTAAGAAAGAACACCGGCTTAATTTCTGTTTAACTTTAGGGAATTCAGGCCATTTCAGTCTGACAGAACTCTGAATCTTAGCACTGGTTTTTGTTACTATTAAAAATAAAAGTTAATGAACACACTTAATTGAAGTTGTTTAACTTTGTATGGTCTTGAGAGGATTTATAAAAATTACAAAAATAAAAAAAAAAAATCGATTCCTTCCAAGAAGAGAGTATACTAAAATCTGATTTGTGTTTTGTATTCACAAGGTAGTGCACGGAACACAAGAAGAGTCCAAATACAACTTAAGACCATGGCCGCACACTGGAGAAAAATCCTGATAGTATTTGTGACAGTTCAAGTACTACTTGTGGTAAATGCCTATGAAGAAGAGGATGTACCTGAGGAATGGATTCTACTTCATGTTGTCCAAGGTCAGATTGGAGCAGGAAACTACAGCTATTTGAGACTAAATCACGAGGGAAAGATAATCCTTCACATGCGGAGTTTAAAAGGTGACGCAGACTTGTATGTATCTGATGTGACACTTCACCCCAGCTTTGACGAATATGAGTTACAGTCTGTAACTTGTGGCCAAGACGTTGTCCATGTGCCTGCACACTTCCGCCGCCCCGTGGGAATAGGGATCTACGGCCATCCCTCTCACCTGGAGAGTGAGTTTGAAATGAAAGTGTACTACGATCGAACAGTTGTACAGTACCCATTTGGTGAGGCTTCTTATAACCCTGAGGAGATGGAGGCAAACCAGAAATACTCACAGTCTACAGAAGATGAATCTCAGGATGAGGAGTCTGTTTTCTGGACTATACTTATTGGAATCTTGAAATTAATACTTGAAATTCTTTTTTAAATTGATACACACTGGACTAAGTCACACTTCAGCCTGTGAAATTGAGTATGAATGACTTGCTGTAATATTTAATACTCTTTGTTATGTTTCCTGAAGAGGTATTCAGGTTGCATTTCCTAAACCAGAAAGGAGGTGGGGAGAAAAAGCCATATTTAATTTTATATTGTAAATCCTCCCCTATATCTAAAATGAGCAGCAAGCACACTATTTGCAGTGCTCTTCAGAGATCAGGGCTTAAAAATGAATGTATAGTTGGGATGTTGTTAAATTCACTTTAAATAGGTGCTTAGGAAAATCAACTCCAATTCAGTATTTTCTATTGTTTTTTATAAAGAAAAATGAAATAAACTCTCGCACTTCAGTTCCCTTCTCAATTTAGAGCATATTTAAAAATAAAACCTGCTGCTTTTTGAGCAAGTATCTCCAGTGAAACTAATTAGCAATGGGTTTGAGTATATTCATCAAGTTGAGAAGCCTAGGGAAAAGGAAGGAGAAAACAATCACCTAAGGGAATAGATGGTCTATATTTTGGCTGTGTGTGCTTTACATCACATCAACCATCTAACAGAGGTCTGTCCAGTCACTCATCACCACTGCAAATCCATGACCTGAAGCAAGTACATGTTGCTTCTTTGCTATTGCTGCAGGGAGAGGGAGCCTTCAGCTGTTGTTACTTGTCAATATGGCATTTTCATCTCATTAAAAACAACACAGCATGGAGTATCTCAAACTTGAGGGGTGCTTTCTTACACTTCCCTTTATAGCTTTTTCTGATTGATTTTTATTTTTTTAGCACATCTCTATGCATAAGCCATTAGCTTGCAAAGAAAATTTCTGCTGAAAGGAAGTTGCAGTACCTTGTAAGAAGGTCATGTTATGCCCATTCTTCCCATAAAGTTACTTTTCCCAGGAATATTTTTTGCTTTGGTAGAGTCTTTCAAAATAACCAGTTGCTATGCAAATGGAGTATATTTAAACTGCTCTGTAATTTTCTTTTCACAGTGCTTACTGATGAGTGCACTAAAATAAACAAGTACATTACTATAATTTTGTACAAACGGTGGATGTACAATTTAAATTTCATTACTAAAAGACTTCTCTTTTTAAGTGGGAATTTAGTTTGTCTATCTCAACATCTGACAGGACATGATTAGTGACTTGTATCACAAAAAAAATCATTATATAGACAAATTTTATTTGATAAAAAGGAAAAAAAAGTGGTATTGTTCCTCTTAGAGTGGTTGGTTAAATAGCACCAAAGTATGACTTTAATTTGTGCATTTAAGTTTTGGACAGCAAGTTTTTGGGATTTTTTTTTAGCCCTCCTTGCTGTTTTTCCCCCTTCTTCCTCCTCTTCTGGGTACAGGAGGGTCTTTCTGACAACAATCACAAATCCAGCGACCTAAGAAAAAAAAGTTATCAATTATTGGGAAACTAAGTTTGTTACTCATCTAGTTACGCACCTTTCACCATTCTAATAGGTGCTTACCTATTTGCAGTACTTCCTTTAATACAAACAACCAGTCCTTTTCTTTAAGCATCTTTTCTATAAAGCAGCAATTCACGCTCCCTTGCAGACTCATTACGTGTAACCACTGACTATACAAATCTTCACAGACCTCAAGAAGTGCCAGCACTGCTAAGGAGGTGGTTATTAGATAAGAACTTGGCATACAGCGCTTGAGTTTGCCAGTTACATTTTCATGTGAATGGCTGGAAGTTCAAGGTTATGGGAAGCTACCCAGAGCAGAAATAAATGGCAATTGGGGAAGCAATTAGCTGTTTATATTAGGACAGCTGGAATCATAAAGGCTGCTTTGGTAATTTCATAGTTTTGTAGACATACAGTCTATTTTGTTTACATTCTTAGGTCAGCCTGAAAGTGAAATCGGCCACAGAACCTGTACTAAAGTGACAACTAGCACCAGTGCTTCTCAAAATGGGACTGTACAGCACACTTGAAGTACTGTACAGGGAATACTGTCACTGTCACTGAATACTTATTCATGAACTTACTTACCATGGATTTAGTATTACATGTTAAGCAACAGTAGCACCTGTTATTTTCTTTCTACAGCCGTGAGTTGGCCAGATGATTTGATTGACTGGGTAATTTAAGGAACAGGCTGCCTGCCTGCCATAGAGGTACTTCAGTTACAGCTTTGATGTTTAAGTAAAAAAGGGAAGGAAAGGGCTGAAAGAGGTGTTTACAAATATTGAAATGACTTTTGAATTTGGAAGCTGAAATAGCTGCACCAACAATTAATGTGAAAGCTATACTCTAGCAATATGCAGCAATAGTCTCTTTTATAAGCTTCTTTTATGAAAAGAGGTAATTACCCTCAGTATTCTGTGGACATGGGAAAAAGTAGTTCTGAATGAGCCTGTTTGAATTATATTGTAAAAGCTAATTATATTTCCTATACAGGAATTGCCAGGTTAAACTGTGCACAACCAAATATACAGAAATAAAACTTATTAAAAAAATCAGGTCCTACAGTGTGATTGCTTTCCCACAGTATTTCTACTATTCTTTCAAAAGCAATATATGTATTCTGAAAGAGAGCATCCAGAACTCAGAGGAGGTGGGAAGGGAACAAGTAACTTTTACTTTATTACCTGAAGGGATAGCGTCAAGCCCCACACAAAAAGTGTGATAACCACGGTCACATACATCACAGAACATCATTTCTTCTTCATGGTGAGGCTGCCCGCATATAATGCACGTTTTACACTCCATACATTGCCAAGGATAAGTCTTAATCATAGCAACAAGCTCCGGGGTCATATCAAGGCAAGAAGGGTGGCCTAGATTAAAACCAGTATCATTACTTTTATGGCTGAAGTGAAATTTAAAATTAGTTAGACTGTTTGCTTTTACTGAAGCTGAAGCTTAGCTCACCTTTTCGTGAGGTTTCACAGTGCACCAAGTGTGCTAGTACATAGAGAATGAAAGAGAGGTGGAGTCTTAACGAAGGACAGAAAAGGCAACTAAACTGTTGCACATGTGTGGGACACTAAATATGTCCACAAAAAGATCTGTCAAGCAAACTCCCTTAGGAATCCACTTAGTGTACGCAGATACTTACCACTGTTGTCACACTGGGAGCAATGTATAAGAGCTTCAGCTTTTCCTTTCTTGTTGGACTCCTTACCCTTCAGACAAATTCCACATATAGCATTTGGAATGACCTTTGGCTGGAAGGGTAGAAGAGGGCTATAAATTCATTCCAGAAGAATTTACAGATTCAACAGGAAATGTCATCTATCTCCTTAACTATTAAAATTAATAAACTATCTGTTAGGATGTGTGAACCTTAAAACGTGACAATAACTGACAATCAGCAGCACTGAAAAAGAATCACAGATTAACTACATAAAATATTATACATAGTGAATTATAGGTAGATCAAATTGGATCAAAAGTATGTACTTGCTTCTTCCTATGAATTCATCAGCTAACATTCTCCTCAATGTAAACCAAACAGGACAATAGGATGAAAAATTTCAGCAAGTTTTTTCCAATAGAGAATACTACATTGTGAACTTCCATGTGGATTTCCCATTTATGGAGGAAATTACGTACAATTTTTCTATTTGCGTTACATTTGTCCCTAAATATTAAAAATTAATTACCAAAGCAATACATTTTATTTTTTTCTATCTGTTTTCAAATTATCTGGTTAGCTATGCCATACAGGGCTTGCTCTTACCACTCCTTCTTGTATCCAGTCATAATAATCTCTGTAAGAAACAGAGCCTTGCATTTAACTACAGATTTACATTCATAATTTTTCTAAGTGATCAGGTGGAGTGTGTCTGGGTCCATGAGACCCATTTAAAGGGTAAGAGAAATAGCAGTGAAACATTTGTGTGTGTCTATTCTGCATCCCAGCTCCAGAGATACACCAACAGTTTTATCACAGTGAGGACTGAGGAATTAGTAAGGCATTATGAATTTCAGAAACACAGCAGTAGTTGTATTGCTGAGCTTTGACCACTGCATAACAAAATTAGCGAGAAATGTAGTTGACAATTAAGTAGTGCTCACTGACATTAAACTGACTAGTGCCAGAGTTTTAAAAACAATGGTGCTCCAAAGACACAGCAAGTAAAGGGAGCTGAAGGCATATCCTCTTCTAAACAGCTTGTCAGTAAGCAAGAAGAATGCCAGTCAACTATCAAACCCATGTGAGAAGAAGAATGTGGTTTAATTTTAAAATAAATTTAAAAAGCGAAAATGCAAATATATATATACATTTAAAAATAATTACTGAGCTCTTTTACAATACAACTTAAATCTTTAAGTATGTTTATTTCCCAAGCCAGTTTTTCCTAGCACCTAGCGAGGTAATTAAAATCTTGACTCACTTTGAGAGTAGTCAGGATACATTGCTTCAAGTTTTCTGAAGTTTTCAATCTGATTTTTATGTCAAAACATGGCTACAGGTTGCTTCAAATTGATTGGTCTAAAGAGTTTTATTCAAGAAAGCAAACCAGCACACCAGATGTTTATAGGTAACTTCCTTCAAAAGATGACAGAGGCATTCACAGACATTTCTTTTTGCTTATTTATTTTAAAAAAAGCAAAGTCAACCTGTTTTATACATAAATATAATAAAACAATAAAAGAAGTCTAACATTCACAAACATCTCTACAAAATAATAAATATAATGGAAGCAAAAACACACAAACTCTTTTACTGTTAACTATACTACATGTCCTACATGTATACCTTTATACCCTGCTCCTCCCAACAAAAGTGGCACATGCCTAAACCTCGTCAGTGTGGCAGCATTTACCCTTCTATTGTTTAGGCTATATTCTAATTATTTTTTAATTGTGTTTCAATCTATTTCTAGGAAAACCAAGCCTTTCTAGAATAGCAAGTGCACTTTTCTAATCAGGCTTCTAGCTTTGTATTTCTCTAGATTTGTATTTTACTGCCTTTAATATACAACAGCACACTCCCTGGTACTCCAGCCAAATTAAAGTGAGCACTGTACCTGTGTTAGGGTATGTGCAGTTCACACTCTGATACATGTAACTCTCAAGACAGACATTGATATAGATGCATTTATTAACAAGGCTTCCCTCTAGTCTTACTTCACTAAATTATATTCATTAGAAACCGTGCATGGTGGAGGGGTGAGAATCATAGCCTATCAATAATGAAGTTCCAACAGTATGGAAGCATTTTTACAAAACCAGAAAAAAAAAAAAAAAAAGCAAAACTATTCACATTTCAAATCAGCTTAATTCCACCATCATAAATGGCTTTTAAAAATGCTATAAAAAAAGTCTGTCAATTCCAAATGGGAAGTCACAATATCCCATCTCATTGGGAGTAAATTTTGCTTTCTACATCTTCATCTTATTGGGATAAGGATGGAAAAGAAAATGAATGCAAGTTCAAAACAATGACTGCCTGTTCTGTAAGTTTTCACTTCCATGCTGCTGTGCTGCAGCTCTCTAAGTCAACTTTCCAAATTCACTGTTTTTATAACATCCTATTCTGAATGCAAAGCATTATATTTTCCTATAGTGACCTGAAACAGAAGTGTTGCAAAATATAGATTCTCAATACATTTCAGTTTTATGTGCAAAAAAATCTGTACTTTTAACAGTACCCTATGTGTGCAATTGTAGTAGTCAGTCCTGCAGCAACAAAGACTTGCTACTTTTAACATGACGAAACATAAAACACATGCTAATCGTTCTTTGTTAAAGAACTGACAATAAAAAAGACCCCACATAAAATACAGTATTTCTTTTACTCAAACATAACTCAGTGGAAATGTATGGAATTCTGTAATACTCATAAGTGTCGCTATAACTATACATATGTATGCCGATGCCATAGCAATTATCCTTCAATTTTAACTACATGTAGCCAAAAGATTACCATTCTACAAAAATAGTCCAATATTAGAGAACAATACAGAAAAAAAGTATTATAAAGATTTAAAATTCACAGGGAAAACATTTTAAATCAGTTAAGCCTTCAGCTCAAAGTGCCTTAACATTTAGGCACATACGGTAGGTATATAGTTATCTGGTGTTTTTATAGACTCACAAACCAGAATCATTCTGTCTTACCAGTTAAAACAGCTCATACAATTTGGCTTATTGCAAGCTTTCAAACATTCCCACAAACAAGAAAGCCATTCCTCTCACCCTCCCAACACAACATCACCACCTCTGACTTATCAGATGGCTGATGCAGGCTGGGTATGCTGACGTTGCAAAGATGTGGCACTCTAAGTTTACAGCAAGACCTTGTTACTAACAGAATCAGTGATTTTGAACCGATAAATAATTGCTATGGGAATCCATTTTTCAAAATGCAATGCTGTATACTACCATTGCTCTTCTGCAGTTAGAAGTTCAGAAGTCTGCTGAAAGTTCTGCTCCATTTATTCTCTTTATGCATCTATAAGGCCATTAAATAGATTGGACTAATCAAACATTTGGGATTCTCACAGCTAAGTGAAACTTCTGTAAACCGGTGGCACACAATCTCTAATGTCAAGTTAAACAAAGCTAATGCAAAATTTCAGGATCCTTCATTGGATTTCATGTTCATGGGAATATGAATATGCATTCTGTGTCTACAACATCTTGCAAAGTTACATATAAAAAAATATACATATGGTAACCACAGTCTAAATTTCCATAGTTCACACATTTCTTAGTAAGTTCCTGAAAAGAAAAGATGCAACTGGAGCTTGCTGTCTCTTATGAACTTGTACAGATACTGTATGTAAAGAAAACTTATCAAAGCTGTCCAATTCTTGCTGGAAATTAGCTTCTTGATGTAAGTTATATTTTATTCACTATTAACTTGGTAAATACAGAGAGTAAATATTTATGAATATAAAATACAAGCCATCAACAGCTCACTTTTGCTGAGACAGTTTCTCAGCATGTAGAAACTTCCCACTGACAAGTGTTCCTTGTCCCATAAGTCTCAACAAGTATTCCTGACTGTTACATACTCAACCCTACCTTAATGTAGTGTTTTCCCTTTCTATGGGTCTACTCCTGCTCCCACATAAGTTAATGGAAAACTTTTACTTCTCTCAGTGGAACACGACTAGACAATTATGTGCTTTGAAAGTATTACAGGATATTCAGATCCTCTCTCAGTATGCAGAATAGTAACACATAAATAATGCATGTCAATTCCAATTTCTCCTAAAAAGTATTTTTATCTTAATCTTATTTTTATCTTAATTCTTAAAATCATTATCCAGGAATACTAAAGATTTGAGTCTTAGGTTTGGCAATCACTGCTTAACAGCTGAAATGTCTTAACATTCTCACCAAGCTTTTAGCTCAGATAAAAGCATATTGCCCACAAGTGTTTCTATATAGTATGAACTACATAAAAAGCTATTTTCCATATACTGTTGAAGTGGTTATGTAGTGTTGCCTATACAAATGTAGTAAGCTTTTTGCCTTCCATCACATGCATCATAACATCGCAGGATAAAAGGCTGCATTTAAAATCAATGTCACAACAATATGTTCAGCCATATAGCTGCATTTTACAGCACTGGTCTCTTGGTATGTTGCCATACTAAACAGTAGAAAAAAACCCAAACTGATAGTGAATGATAGTTTTAAACTGGCACATACTTCTGACTGCTATATTAAGGCAGACAGAAAGATGTAGATTTCCAACGATAAATGCACAATGGATTTTTCTACTGTTACTGCCTAGGAATCTATGAAGTTAACAGAAACAGAGGCCACTGTACAGCTAGGGTAAAGGAAAGCCCCACATGAAACACAAGCAAAAAGGAAATAAGGAAGCAAACAGATGGAGCACACAACAGGAGAACAGCTAGTGAAGTACAGCAAGCAGAAGTTCCATATTATTGAAAAAACCAAATACTTCAGGGAGAGGCTGGTGAGTAAAGTTCAGTCAGGGGCTTTTTTCTTCTACCTTGTACCCAGGAACTGATTTGGGTAATACAGAACGTTTGGAACCATCTTTTCTCGGAGTAGCACTTTTGTCTCTTGTTTTTTGTCTTCCCTGAAAAGAATCCTCCTGGTTGTCTGTGGCGCAATCACCTTCAGATACATTGCCAGACGAATTGTCCTATAATAAAAATACCATAGCTATATTTTTTTTTTTTGATAGACAAGTCTTTTGTACGCCCCTTAGAGCCAACTAAAATAAGAGGAGACATCACTCCTTCTGCAAAAGCATGGGGTTTATCACAATCTAGAACACCTTTGCTCACAACATTCATTATCTAGTTTTTCCCATGCTAAGAGATTGGCATCAGCAACAGCAGTCATGTTTTACAGCTGGTCTTGGCACCAGAGTGGAGAGCACAACAGCATAATTCTTTGAACCATTTTCCATTAAAAGTCAGCAAGAAATCCATTATATGCAAGATGCTGTTTACAAAGTAAAGGGCTAGCAAAAAGTTAAAAGTGCCCTTGTCATGCATTTAAAGTGTACTACGAAACAGCACTGCCTTGCATTAAACATGTGAAGGTTTTTTTCTGCCACCCTCATCTACTATTTTCACCAGGAGCAATCTAAATATTTAATTTGGACTGCAGCAGAAGAATGCCATCAATGGCAAAACACACTTTCATATTTAATACAGAACCAAACAACAGGATTTATGTTGTAGTTAAGGCTTTTGTTTTTTGAGGAATGAGGAGGCAAGAAAGAGGGGAAGAGGTTCAAAGAGGGTGAGAGATCAATGTAAGCATAATTAAGAGCAGCAGCACAAGACTTCTCAGAAAAGGGTTAATAAAAGCTTCCAAAAAGCTCCAGAAGGAAGCAGTATGATTATTCACATTTATTAAAATAAAACCTAAGAGGCCAAATAACAATGGTGTCCTACAGTAAAACATGTTTTGCAAAAACATAATAATAATAATCAGCCTGTGCCCCAGCGCTAAAACCAAAACAGACAAAACAGACACAGGGCAAATGGAGGACCGTAACACAAAAGCAAATCAAACTATGTGGCAACAAGAAATGCTGTGCTTCACCATTATTTCAGGGGAAGGGTTATTTAGGACAGACCCATTAGAACAGTATGGAAAAGTGCTACTGACTCCAAACAATGGGGAGGGTGAAAAAGGAAAAAGCATACTGTAGGACTCACCCGGGAGATCTGCCAAATGGTAGGTAGCCCAAAACTTAGAAACAGAGGCCTCACAATGGCCCACCTCTGTGTTCAGTAGATGTTTCTCCTGAACTACATGCTCATCCTCAATGACTAACAAAGAATCCCTGCTTCCACAGCCAAACCCACTTCACAGGAATCTGATTATCAATTTCCCACATTTTTCTACACTTTTCAAACTCAAGGACATTTTTCCTGCTGCAATCTGTCACCAAAAAACTTATGAACTTCTATGAAAAGTCAAAGGATAGTCTACTTGGTTCAGTTACTTTATCAATAACAAGAATGTCTGTCAGTGGAAAAGGGGATTGGGAAAACGTGGTTAAAGACCAACTGTAAATAAGATGGAGTGTGGTTAAATTGAAATTTTGAGTTGACATTCAGCATGCTGAGTTTATATGATTTCTTCTCATAAAAATGCAAGCAGAAACAGTGTATTAACAGCTTGCTCTGCTTTGTTAGCCTACAAGCTGACTTCTTTCTTTCTTCTTTAGTTATGAGTATCTTAAGAAATTCAAACAATATTTACATGGCAAAATTTAGAATTAAAGATACCCACCATCAACTTGTTCATCAGTCAAGCTAGAAACTGTTAAATGCACCTGTGACATTCCATTGCTGTTAAAATTAGGGTTAAACCACTGGAAAGTGGCTGTCACCAACATGCAGACTACACCAATGGTTCAGTTGCGCTCAGCTCATTTGAAGTTCAGCTGCTCTTGAGCACTGCCAAGGTAGGTATGTGAAAGTTTCTCTTAACTTTCAGCTAACAGTTAATTTTGCATTTGTCTAAGTAGAGAGAACATAAATTTCTTTTTAAAGATACACTGTTAAATAAAAAAAACCCAGTGCCTTTTACCTTCTTTTTAAATTGGAATAAAGTAATTGTTTCTGTACTGAGTACTTCCTGCTTCTATATCACAAAAAGAAAAAGTTAGGAGGTTATCAACACCTTTGCTTTAGGGACAAATTCTATGGGACTCTAAACAGCAGAATTTTCTAAAATCTGAACTACAGTGTTCATTCCTCTCAGAAATGGTAGCAACTTTCCCTTGGGGAAAAGGGCACAATGAAGAGCTGCATCAGGAAGTTTCTTCATGATTTCTTAAAAAAAAGAAAAAAAAAAAAAAAAAAAAAAAAAAAAAAAAAAAAAAAAAAAGAAAGAAGGGCCTGAAATTTCAAATATTTGTTCCACTTACTTTAAAAATGGAAAGCTGGAGAGCAATGTGGTAAAATAAAGTACTAAAAAAAGTCCTCCCTAAGAAACTAGTGAAACTAACAGAAGTGAAGGGAAAGGTTTTATTTGTTCCAGAATATTTTCAGTTTGTCTCACCGAATTGCCTTTGGTTTTCCGTTTTTCATCACCTCGCCCTTCCTCTGCATCATCTGAATCACCATCACTGTCCAATGCAGGCAGCTCTGGATCCAAAGGAGGTTCATAAAGAGCCGTGTTTAATGGCAAGTAACGAAGTTCATCTGGAGAGTATCTAAAGTTAAATAAATAAAATTAATACATTCATGTGTACTTGATGCAGAAATCACACAGTATATAGGACTTCAGTGAGAAACAGTAAGAAACATGGGAAAGCACACAAAAACACGCAGCTCTGAAAACATAGGAAACATGCTAATTTCTCCTCCCAAATGTGGTATCGCATAGTACTTGTCTTCTTTGTAGAGCAGCTATTCATGGAACAGAGGAGAATGTATTTGCAACATTCCATAACTACATAATCATAAGAGGACATGGAACCCCTACAAATTTTTAACCAACCCACGTTACTATGCCCAGCAGACTATACACTTTGTTTATAAATGTACAGTGACCACATAGTATGTGTACAATTATAACCCAGGGCACACAAATACATCCAAAGCAAGTAAGTAAAGAATGCAGCTGTACATCCAAATTCCTTGATTACTGAAGGAGAACCAACAAATGCATATGAAGATAGAATTTCGTAAGAATGCAAAGATGTAAAAACATTGCTTATAGACAGATACAGATTAACATCTGTAATCTATCCTTTTTTTTAACCCTTACTTAAAGACTAAGAAAAAAGTGAAAGTCCTCTTACTGCTGATGACAGGCATTGTAAGAAATGGGATACTATTTTGATGCATAGTTTGAAAGGTTGTGTCTTTCAGAGAGATGAATAAGCAGTTTCACTTTCAGCTTGGATGTGCAAAATAAACACAATATGTAATAATTGTAATTCAATTAATTTAATAAAATTGAAGTCCTTCAAGAATGTTCTGTAACATGCAAATATGGGTTGGGCTGTATGAACACACAATGGAACAAACAAGGCATGTGCAGATGAAGAGCTTCTCCAAAGAAAACCAAGCATATATAGGATGAATACTGTCTCTGCTGTACAATGGTAACACTGACAAAATCTTCAAATTAGTACATATTTGTTCAATGGTAGTGTGCCACTAGTAATATCTTAAATTTATGTAAACAGTCAAGTACAAATTTTTCATTAAATGTAAAGATGCAGCTGCAACGTCTTTGCCTCTAACTTACAAATCCAACATCTAACATCCGATTTAGCCCACAAGACCAATTAAAATTTTTTTTAAATTAAGGAGTTTCTAAAAATTTAAAAAAGGACAGCAATACTGTCATAGAGAAAACACGTGATCACAAGCCAGAATCACAATGCTTTGATAAATAAATATTAATCTTGGTATATAAAGATATATAATCTTACATGCAGAGGCAGATGATAAGTAAACATGAGAGTGGCAGGACTGAAATTAATGTCTCCTTTTACCATGGTAAATATCTTAGCAGGCCAAATCTTGGTCACTGTAATACATCAGGGGACACAGTGCTCTTGCAGTCAGTACTGTTTTGTTGACAGAAGCTGTCACACTATGCATCTTTGAAGATTAGCAATTATTTCAAACATAAAATTAATTCAAATTCTTACAGTAAAGACACTGAAACATTTTTCACCTGCTACATGTAGAAAAGAGAGATCAGTGCAACAGAACTGGAAGTTGGGATGCTTTTAAAATACCTTTTGTAGTACTCCTGGAACTGGCCGGGTATGAGAGCCACTGGATAAGGACTAACCTTTGTCCTCTCTGTAGGTAAGATTTTGTATTTTCCTTGAGGCACCTGGATAATCTGCATTGTTCAATACAAAACAATGACATTTTTGTTTCCCATACAAACTGTCAAGCCTTTCTCACCAACTATTCCCCCAAATATTTTTTAACTAGCCACTTTTATTGAATTGGGAGAGCTACCTGACTTCTCCCATGAGAAATTCAATCCATTAAAACAGAAGAGATCCCCCACACACAACATTATTATGGATTAAATTCAATCACTAAGTATCTAGTGAACTCAACGAATATTAGGTAAGACTACTTCAAACAGTATATTAGGAAAAATAATTTTAAAATTAAAATCTAGCAATTGAAACAGTAAACATTAACTTTTGTATGTGGCATCCTTAGTATGAGTTATCACTGTTGGTTCACGTTGGTTGACAGTAGAAAGAACACATCCACCTAAGTCTGAAACCAGAATGTAGTATAAAAAAAAATCCATTGATAATACAAATATATGTAAAGGAGAAGCTTACATGGAACCCTTCCTTCCCTTAGAAGGAAATAAAACTAACTATCCACTGTCTTGCCTCCAACATGGGTCAATACCATAAAGATGTAAACTTTCCATAATAGGAACATCTAACAAAAAAAAGGGCATAACATTGACAGGCAGCACTCTTTTAGAGAATAAATAGTTTTCTTTTTTACTTCAGATATAGTCCTGGCAAAATTTTGGAGGTATTCTGAATAAGAATTAGCCAGTTATATGCATAGTTACAATAGCAACAGAAGTTTCTTAGTAACCTAAACAATCTTCTTAGTTTCATTCCCTTACCATCAGATTAAAGACATGATAACAAAATAGCACTGAAATTTTCAGAGCTTCCTGAGACAAGTATTTTCAAGTTAAAAAAGTTTTCAGATTAAATATATTTGAGATTATTTTTAGCAGTATCACCCATTTAACAGCAAAACTGTGTAAGTCCCTATATGACTGAAACAATAACCAAAACCCTTGATAAAAATTAAAATGGTATCAAAAACAACTTTACTAGAACAAGCAAGGAGCTACCTGTTAACATCAGTAAGAAATTTAAATCAGCCTACATGTGTCTGTAAATCAAAATAGGCTCTTCTTTCTTCCATCCGCTCTCGGTTTAGATTGCTGTTGAATTCTGCAGCTTTCTTGGCAGCTTTTTTAATATATTCTGGAACTTTACTGGCTTCCACTTTCTGTGTGTTCTGCTGCTGCATTTGCTGGAATAAAAACAGTTTTATTAATTCAGATATAGTTCACTTTCAGTTTGACAACAGCCTTTTCTCACATTCGGCATTACAGATGTAGTTCTCTTATATGCTCATTACTTACGGAGTACTCTTTATAATGATCTGTTATTCGCTGACGTTCTTTCTCTTGCAGTATAACAGAATACTCAGCATGTTTGGCAGGATATTCTTTAATCATAAGATCAATTACTTCATCACTACGCAAAGCTGTTAGACCTAAAATAGATAAAAGCAGTAACTATGCTATCTGACAGAAGTAACCCTAGGTTATTTATATCCCACAATGACCAACCCAAGTTTTTGAGCGGCTAAAGACAACAACCCGCTGTGCATTATGCTTCTCAAGTGGGAGTAACTTGTGCCATTTAGCTTTCAAGGCTGATTCGGAGTTTGCTGGTACCCAAGGAGACAAGGCTCATGCCATTTCTTCCTTACAGCTAGACCCCTTCACATTGACTCAACCACCCACTTTAAACTCCACAGTGAGGCAGAACTTTTGTTCTAGGTGGGACCTGATAAACCGTTAATTTCATCTTCCAGTGCGGGTGAAGTCTTAGTTTCATTAATCTGCAGAACCTTAACTGAAATTATGAGGTTTACATAATGCCTCCTACAAATCAAGAAAGAATCACTGTGAGGGCAACTCAGAGCAGCAAACTGCACAGACTCCTAACTCCCAATTAAAGCATTTGAAGTTCAGAAGTCAGAATATACACTCTTCTAATTCCCAACAAAGAAGCAGAACCATTTAAGATGCACTAATGTTTGCTGAGCTGCAACCAATGCAGTAAAACACGACTAACATACTTTTTATTTGAAAAATTACGGTGGTCTCCTTTCTTGGAAAAAAAGATTCTAGAAGTTAAGTTTGAAGGCAGCAAAAGCCCTTTCAAGTAATAAGAATCAAAACTACATTTTTTAGTAATAAATCTGGAATACCAGTATTTCATGACTAATTTACTAAATTAATAATAAATCCATTTTAATTTCAGAATTCATGTTGTCAGTTGAGAATGATGCAATTTTTCTCTATCAAACTGAATGCACCTTTTCAGTGTATCATAATTTTTATACTGTAACAAGGAATCTAATAATTTGTTTTCTTACCTAGTGTGCATTGAGTCTCTGTGATAACATTTAATTCTCTGAGGTAGAGTTTTTCCTTGTGAGATAGATCTCGCCTTTCTAAATCTCCAAAGAAAACAAGAAAGAGCAATAAGAATGTGTGCAGTTACTCAAACTTCCTCATAAACAATGACAAAGTATTTCAACAACTTTGATTCCAGGCAGCTAGTCTGTATTATACTACTACTCCAACAAACATTATATTTTTATAAATTAATTTTAAATTTAATATACAATGCAGGGATGTGGTCAATATTCTTGAGTACCCTGCCTGTAGTTATGATTTACAAAAAAAACTAAAGAAACCTGAAATATAAATTCAAATGCAGAAATTATTATCAGGCACTGAAAGCACAGTCTTTTTTAATTTTATTATGCCTTTTAAAAATAAATTCTATGACAGAAGAATGAGATTTGACAATTCTGAATACTGAAGACTCAAATACTAGAACCTCCACAACTAAGTTTTTTAAAATTCTTCCACAGTGTAGGAATGTTGCCACAATTCAGAAAACAGACTATAGAGATATAGTTATATAGTAAGAAATCACCAACAAAATGTTTAAAAATAAAATTGAGGTCAGTTTTCAAAAGGGTACTTGCTGATCTAACCCCCAAATCAAACTAGTTTACAAATTTTCAGTGGCAATACCAAAAGGTCTTATATTACTTTAAAAATCATAGGATACATTTTCAATATGCCAGTAACAAAAATCAGAAGTACAACGTATATAATCCAGGTCTATTTTTGCCAGGTCTTTTTTTAAACAGTTGGTTCCCACTATAATCAAAGAGACACAGACTACATCCAAACTGTTTAGAGACACAGTTTTTTGAAGAAAAACTTTGAAAATAAATACCTGGATATTTTCTTTTAAAGGAAGTCACACCCAAATATTCACTGACTTGCTCCTGAAGCATGTAGTATTCTCCTGTTTCATCTGGTGGCCATTTGTATTCTATCAAATTTTCAGCAGGAAAATAACTATATCTGAGTATAAGAATAATGTTAGAACAAATCACAAGAATCCTTAAGAGCAATACTTACATTTCTAGAAATTCAGTAACTCCTTCTTATATATCAATGAACAGTAACTATGAAGTTGGACAAGCACTTTGGAACACTGTATCCTGCTAACCCATTTCAAAGTCACTTTTTCACATCCAGCTACTTTGTTACACCCAACTTCACATTCATACAAATCATCAATTTAAATATCCAAATCAGCATTCATGGACATGCTAAGGGACAGAATAGGAAGAAAGTGATATCCATGATAGTGGAGAGAACACCAGGAAAAGCAACTACTACAGCATCAAAATTCATTCAAGAAGTATGCCATGTTTTAAAAAGATGTGAGCTGTGTTTCTGATTTTGTATCAGATGCAGCACTTTTTACGGCGTTTTAAAATAAAATGTCTTAAAATATGCTGAGAGCAAAAGACACCTAGCTATTCATAGGACATAGCCTCAAGTCAGAAAATTGTATGAAGAATATGCAAGTAAAGAAAAAGAGCTATACTTACGCATACTGAACAATATAGTAAGACTTGGAATAAAAAAAGGTGGGAATTGTAAAAAATGGCATTACCCAAGGTCTTGACTAGAAGTTTCACAGCTTCGAGAACTGTCCCCTGAGCCCATTCGCCGTCTTTTGGATGGCTGGCTGCCATCATTGGAATTTTCTTCTGTGTCATCCTGAAATGAAAATGAAGGTAAATATTAAAAAAATGAAGAGTATTCAGCAGATGATGTAAAACATAAAAAAATATTGCAATATACAGTTTAAATATACCTGAACTACTGAGCTGTTTTATGACACTCTTAAACAACTCACAGGACATTCTGCACAGCAAATTATTCTTTACTATAAACCAGCTGTGTGAGACATGGTGGCACAGAAGGAGAGTTGGGTGGTTTCTCACCTGTTGCATAGGTGGACTGAATAGATAGAGCTGTAGCTCTGACAACCAAGTTCATAATTCCTGACGTAAACTATCTCTGGCATTTAATCAGACTAGCTCTCAAAAACAAAGGCAAGTGCAGAGCAAAAACACCAAGACCTTGCTGAGAGCTGATGTTTCAAAAATCAGGCAAAATATTATCAAAAGCAACACAGGAGTTTATGGGCATACAGCTAAAATTAAAGGAATGGTATACAGTTTACAAAAAGTATCATTACACCAAGTAGCAAAAACTTGTCTTTTGTGAGGAAAAAAATAAATGAAAGAAAAAACCCAACTATGTATTGCAACAGATAGAGAAGAGAACAAAGCTATTACAAGGGAACACTCAAAAGTTAATTTACAGGTGTCACTATTCAGATTTCATGTGATCTATATAAAGAAAGGGAATAAAGGGCAAAAGAGGAGAAAAAAAAAGACCAAAACAAAACAAAGAGTTCTGTAAAAATCTAGGAGACCAGTGACTCAGTGGATCTTGTACTTTTCACTTGCTTTGTTGTCCAATAATGGTATACAATTCCTAACTGCATCATCAACTTTCACGCCATTTAGTGACCAACCCTGACTGATCATAACTGAGATACAGAAAGCAGAAATCTTCTAGTAAATTGCCAACTGTAACAGGTAGTAGAGTCAAGAATAAGACAGGGCTTTAAGTAATTGAATCTCTCAAGTGGAGCAGTGTGAAGGAATCACATTTTGTAACTTCTATAAAAAGTTTGAGCAAGAAGAATTAACCTGTCAGAAATGGATCAAGCCCAATTGTACTTATTAATAATGACAAGAACAATTATTAGGTCTACATTTCCTAATGTCTTCCATTCCAGTAGGTTTCACATATCATATGACTTGAAATATCAATTTAAAAATATTCCAGCAAATGAGAATACTTTACTTTGGTTAGGTAACATTTCACAATGCTATAAACAAAACAGTCCATCGGGAAAAAAGCATTTGGCTCCTGTATTCTTCATTTATTTCTTGTTTTTCACAGTTGTTCACAAATTATTTTCTTTCTTGGTAAGAAGCAAGAAGAGTATCTTTCACACAAAAATAAAAACTGAAAAGCAAAATGTCATTAAACTGTTTTCTTAATGCAGCCATCCTTAAAGAACGAGGTATGCACCATCTCCACTCTTATTACTAGTAATGACATTTCCTAGTGTTGCTCTATAAACTCAGGCAGACAAACCAAGGAGCAGTCCCCAATCAAAACAATACTGCACTATTTTCTGACACAGCTATGTCTCATCAGTAGTTCATCCCTACTTCCCACACAGAAAATTAATGCACTCCAAACCTTCTGAACTCCTAGACGGGGCTAAAGCAATGCTCTGCTATACCAAAGCTACCAAGAGACTTCAAAGCGTCTTTAAGACAGATCTCAACCTGACAGTTTGGTGTTAGGGCCTCATGTTAGTTTCTACTTCCGCTTTGTAATTTTTCTCACGAGTAAGACAGTTTGTTGCAGAGGATGTAGCAGAAGTGAAAACATTTGTGCTGCAGTCTAAGATACGCTGCTGTTCAAGCACTCCTACTGCTCCAAAAAAAGAAAAAAAAAAAAAATTAGAAAAAAAAAAAAGACAGCTCTGTGGCTTTCTTTACGTGAGAAGTCAAACACTGCCAAAAAACCGCCCCTTCCTGCCCTGAAATCTCCTTAGGAAACACGGTGACGTTAGGAACTCCTGGGAGGTCTATTAATTATAAGATCGACGTAAGGATGCTTCATTACGCGGCCGGGGAGCCCGAAGTGCCCGCGGTGTGTCGCGGGGAGCGCCTGCCGCTCTCTCGGTGCCGCCACAAGTGCCCGCGGTGCCCGGGACGGGTGCGGGGTGCGCCGGCAGCGCCCGCGCCCAACGGCCCGCGGCCGAACCCAAACTTTCCCGGCTGCGGCGCCGCCGCGGTGCGGACGGAGCAGCCGCGCCGCCCGCGGAGAGGCGCCGAAGGACTTTTCGGGAGAAGGGCGGCCGCGGGCAGCCGCCTGAGGGTCGGCCGGGGGCGCGGGAGGCCGCCCGGGTGCTCCGGCGGGCTGGGGGCGAGCCCGGGGCGGGCGGGGAGGAGTGGGGCGGGGGGGAGGGGGTTACACCGCCGAGGCGGGGGGAGCCGCGCGAGGCCTCCCGCCGGGGCGGCTGTGGCGCT
>JAWWTY010000106.1:41733829-41850075 GCA_035222235.1 Margarornis squamiger
CCCGCCGCGCGGCACCGCCCCCGGGCACCCGCCGCAGCCGCCGCCGCCGATGCCGCCGATGCCGCCGCCACGCCCTCCTCCTGCTCCTGCTGCCGCTGCCGCTCGGGCGGCCGCGCGGCCCGGCCGCGAGCGCGGAGCCGATCCGCCGCGGCAGCGCTTGGGCAGCAGCGCGGGGCGGAGGGGCAGCATCGCCCCGGGGGGCGGTCAGCGCCGAGCGCGGCAGCCGGCACCCAGCAGGGCCGGGCTGCTCCGCTCCGCCGCCAGGCTCCCGTCTCCGGGAACGTCAGCCGGGGACGAGCTACGTTTGTGAACCATCAGCCCCCGCAGGAGGGGGGTTCGGGGGGCGGGGGGCGCACTCGGAGGAGCCGCCCCGAGCGCGCTCGCCCCGGCGCGGCGGGTGGGTGGGAAGGAGGGAGGGCGGGCGCGCGGCCGTTCCCCGCCGCCGCGCCGAGCCGGCAGCGCCGCGCCCCGCTCACGGTCACGGTCACGGTCCCGCTCCCGGTCCCGGTCCCGCCGGGCGGAGCCGAACCGCATCCTCCCCTCCCCGCCGCCGGGAAAAGACCCTCGTCCCGCCGGCGCGGGGGACGGGGTTGCGCGCGCGCCCGTCCGCCCGCGCGCGCGCCAGCCGAGCCCCGTGGGCGCGCACGGCCCCCGCGCCGGCGAACAAAGCGCACGGCCGCGCCCCGGGCCCGGCGCCGCCCCCGCACAGAGGATACCCCCGCACGGCCGATCCCCCCGCACAGACGGTGGGCCGCACAGCGCCCACGGGGCGCCCGGCCGCGCCGCCGAACGCGCTCGGACACAAGCGGGCCAAGAGGTGCTAGGAAGCACCGCCGCCCCGTCCGCTTTTGTTTTCAGCTCCCGGCAATACAACGGACATGGAAGAGGCACCAAGCTCTCGATTTCCACAGGCGGCAGATCCAAAAGCTGCTAACACTTCACCGATCTCCCAGCGTCTTATTTTTCAAAATACAATCACTGCCGCCCTTGCCAGTTATTACAGACCACTTATCAATAGCCTCGTTACTGATCCCGTAGTCCTCCTGCCAGTGCCACTAGAAGCCCCTATACCGAAGTGACCAAACACGCTCAGCTCAGTACTTGTGCACCAACCTGAACCCTGGTGATATTTAACCCAAGGTTAAGGCCCAAGGAACCTACTGACTGAATGTTCACTTCATTCAATGCAAATGACGAAATTTGCAGAGGTTTCTAGGACTGCAAAACACAGCTTCCCTTCCAGCCAGGCTTCTAGGCAGACTGGCATTTGATCATACCTAAAAAAATGAACACTGTCTTTTCTTACAAAAAGCATGCTTTTAAGAAAACTGATACCTGCAGTTTCATGTAAACATTGGTTAACAGTCCTAGGCACACAACAGACAAGCAACATTCAAAATCTTCCAATGTTTGGCCTTACACCAGCTGCTTCCACTTCCACAGCAGAGCATTACAACAGATGAACCCCATATGTATTCAAACATAAACATTTCCAAAGCATTTTCTGGGGGCTGGTTTTTTTTTTTCTTAACAGAGAAAAAACAAGTAAAATTATCTCAACTGTGTATCAGTTTCAATGTGCTAATAGCAGTAGGACAAAAATGAATATTAAAATAATGATGGTCTGAAAATTTTCAAATGTACCATGTACTGCGATGCATGAATCCATCTGTGGCTTTCAAAGTATTAGTCGTAATAACAAGCCATTACCAAAGCCAGTGCAATAAATGTGTCAGTTTCGCATTTAGCTGAAACCCAAGTGTCTCTTTGAACATCCCAGAGGCACCTGCTGGCAACCTAAAGGGAAAAAGGAGAAAAAGTTATTTGTGAATCTATATACAGAACAGGTTTAATATTTATTTTTTAAAGAGCACAGAGCATTATCTAAATGCTGATCTAGTAGTATTACGGATGTTAAAACTAGTAACAACAATGCAAAAAGTTGAGTGAAAATTAAATATTTCTGTTTGATGTTAAATACATGTTCTTGCTTCACAGTAAAGCTCCCACCCTCCACCTCCAGCTTAGTCCACTTGACTTGTGAGCATTTACTGGGCTCTCAACTTTTTTTGACAGTTGTTTTCAAAGCTAAACTGTGTGAACGGATTGCTGGAATAAACATATTCCTCGGGAGTGACTTGGACCACTTCACTAATCTGTTTGCACCTTAGGTATTACAAATAATATGTTTGCTTACAATCATTGCCTGATCTGCCTTTTCCACAATTAGCACTGATACCACATATTTATAACGGTCAAAGCCAAATTCCTTCACAGCCTTTAATATTTCTTCTGAGATTGAAGCACACAAGTAGGGACTAGAAGTTCCATCATATTGGGCTTGCTGAAGTTTATTCTAACAAAAACAATTTTGAAATATATTAGTTTTCATCCTGATAAGTCTTTTACAAAAAACCTTTTACAGTCATTTTTATTACAAGAACATGAGAAGAACGAGTAGAACAGTCAATATAGGCAATGTTCTCAAACAGTGAAGGATGTGATACTTTTACTCTTATATACTCTTACTTTTACTTTTATATGTTTTTTTTGAAAGTGACACACATATCCAGCCAATCTCCATTTAAAAATGAGGAGCGTACTCTTCTCCATCATCTGGGCTCAGTTCACAGGAAAATAGTGCTACAAATACCAGTTCCAAATATCCAAGGCATGTCTTCCAGACAGCAAAATTAAGAAGAGCTCGTTATAACTATTCAAAATATCACTAACACCTATGTGTTATCTCAACAAATTTTCTTTCATTTTTGCATGTAGCAGTCAGACCATTAAGGACACCAAGTACATTTCATGCAAGTAATCTGATACAGCAGAACTGCAGATTAGGGTACTCTGAACTGTGCTGTAGCTCAATTGGATTTTAAAAAAGGCAAGAGTTTAAGAAGATTCAGCTCCACATAAACAGCCCCTAATAAGCTCAGCAGTGACCCTGCAGAGGCCTTTCTCCACTTCCCCAAAACACAGCACATTCACACTATGTTTGTGTGTCAAAACTCAAAGATTGCAGATTTATGCATATGTTTAAGTTCCATATGTATGTTTGCAAGACAACCTACTTTTGCAATAAAATGAGACAATTAATTTAAAAAATGCTATACCGTTAGTATTTCTTGAGCTTTGCTTCTTACTAAACAATCCCGAAATTTATTACGTGACTCCAGTCTGTATGTGTTAATGCATTTTGTCTTTGTCTCTTCTTCCACTGGAGCCACACTTAAAGATTCAGAATCTGATCGTGCCTTTTTTCCTTTCATCTGTACAAAATAATTAAAAAAAGTCCACATCACATGTCAATATTTTACAATTTAACAGTCTCTAAATAATACTTGATGGTGTACAGTTAAGAAGGAAAAAAACCCAGTTAGTTAGGAATACGTTGACCAAAAAAAACCACAGAAAGCTAGAAACTGGTTCTAATCTTCTGGCTGTTTTAACACTACTGCTTTGCCCAAAAAAAGAGAAGTGGTTGACTTCCACTTATTTTTACATCTTTTCCAGCAAAATCCAACTGAAGTTTGCACTTAAACTCAGTCAATCGGACACACTAGTACCCTGAATCCACTCTGTTTTCCAAGTAAAAATACACAGATATTAACATATCCATCCAAGACTGATAACTACAAGTTAAAGTTTTTTATTCAAACAGCCTACACAACACCCAAAATATGCACTCGGTTCATTCACACTTCATTTTATTTATCCCCATTCCTTGTGAAATTACTAAACAAATGGCTTATGTATTGTGCCTTAACTAAGCTCCAGTCAGCAAATCATTGTAATTTTGCTTGAAACTTAAAAACAGAACTCTGAAGATCCAGTTTTCTCCCCATCCAGCTGTGTACTCTCTCTTCAACACACATAACAAAATTTCTCCCTCTGCGAATGCAAGCAGTAATTCTGATGCTGCTGACAAAAGATGTCACCTGCTGTCCTCCAGGGCTGGCTTAAAACAGAACTGCAAAATGATAACAAAACAAGACAGAGATAGAAAAGCAAAAGGAACCAAAGAGACCATAAAGACTACAGGCAATGGTCTTCCATACCAGCTACCACCTAATGAACCACTTTCGAGTTTTGCAAACTGCACAGTCTCTTGCTCAACTTTGACTACAGCTAGAACTCAGATGAAAGAAGATCATCAGTTCCTTCCCAGAGGAGCAGAAAAGAGCTCAAAGGTGAATAAAACATCACATAACAAGGCTTACACTAAGAAATACAGGAAAAAAACAATACGCTTATGGATAACATAAAAGTCTAATGAGAATTATTTGAAGAGATGTGCTACTCAGGGGCTCAAAACTTTCAGTCCAATAAGTTTAAGAGTAAGGGAAGAAATGCAGTTTCTTCATTATGAAATCACTTATACATTAGCCCTGTCAACACTGTGGACATTGTATGTCTCCTATAGGTCCTCAAAACCAGTGATCTTGGCAGCCTTAGTGCAAATTGCTGCAGGTGGTTGTTGATACCACCCCAACAGTGCAAACGCAACAGTGCATGTGCCGAATAGCACTTACTCTAAAAATGCTAGGAGCAAACACATATGCAATTAGGCTGCGGACACTTACTATCTTCTAACTGCAAACTTAGACCTCAAAAGACTACAGCCCTGACATGCTAATTACAGGTCACCTAAAAGAAGAAAAACCACCTCAAGTCTTCCAGCTGAGCTGCTCAAATGAGCATCTCAATTCACGTGAGTAGAAAAGAACCTGTGAAAAAGGTCACAACCCAAACCGCAATTCTTTGCTAACATGGTTCAGCTTGAGTAGCAACAACTTCAGTCACTTCCATTACCAATGGAAGCAAATTCATGTCCATAGCACGTGACTTCTAACAATGCTGTTACTGAAGAGTTTACCTGCTAATATTAGTGACAGAAGTTTTCATAATCCTTTGCAAGATGCAGTTTACTAAAGAGGGAACCAAAAACCTTCTTAATTTCTCTACGTGAACGTCTAATAAATAGACCTACTTCTATACACCACAGTAAAAACACTGTGATTCCAAGTTTTAGCACAACATTGCAGTTACACTTCTGTATAATATTTGCACCTTCTGTGGGAAAAAAAAATCTCAAAAATTCAAGAGCTGACTTTACTTTTGACCACTTGTCCAACAAAAGCCTGTTCTTATTAGTGGACTCTACTACACTTGGCTTAACCTTGGACATGTGGAAGCATGTCACCGGCATGCACATAAGCATGCCAACAGAAAAAAACTTTTGCTATTTGAAAGAAATGCTGTCTGTTAATTAGCCTGTTAAAAAAAAAAAAAAAAATTAAAAAGCTGTTAAAAGGAACAGTTCTTGTTGATGCCTTAAAAAGGGGTGCTGGTCGAAGTTAGAAGGCGTGCCCTCAAGTTGGGAAGAGCGAACCACCAAAAGCAGGACCACTTTACTCTTTAGTCCGCTCCTCTTTACCTGTGCAGCAGCTCGGCCTCCCCGTGCCTCGGCCAGCACGCCAGCTGCGAGGCAGGTGCGAACCTGACACCTGACCAGGCACAAACGGGACGAGCTACCCCAAGCCAGGCGCAAATCGAGCGGGAGCAGCATTCCACATACACATTTTCACGAGCTCACACGCACCTTTTAACCTCACACCGAGCCCCACGTCCTTCCACGCCCTGTACCCCTCCCGCTAAGGACACCAAGGCCCGTCCTCCCCTCGCAGCAGCCCGGCCCGGCACCCCGGCCCCAGCCGGACACCGCTGGGCCGCGCCCGCTGCTCTCGCCCCGCTGCCTGCCCGGCGCGCCCCCGGCAGCTCAAACACCCTCCCTCCCCGGCGCCGCTCACTGTCTCCTTAGCGGCCAAGCGCTGGCGGTGGGTTGGGTGCCCTCGGTGGGCCGGGTGCCGTGGGCGGGCCGGGAGCCCTCGGTGGGCCGGGTGCCCCGCGGCCTCCCCCGCGCCGCCGCCGCCGCCGCCGGGCGCGGGCCGGCCGTGAAGCAGCGCGGGCGGGGCCGGCCCTAACGCAGACACCGCAGACGGCACCGCAGGTACCGGAGGCACCGCCGGCCATGGCGGGCTCCGGGCCGGGGCAGCCGCCGCCCTCCCGGCTGCCGACGGGCCCCGCTGGGCCTTGGGGAGATGGTGCGGCCCGAGGGCGGAGGGAAGGGGAGGGAGGGGGGAGAGGGAGCTCTGCCCAGCGGCTGCCAGTGGAACCCAGGCCTTGCTGACCCCTCCCTCCAAAGGGTCACCGCCCTGACCCCGTGCCTGGCCTGTTTTAGATTAATAATAATAATGATAAAGGGTGGCTGCGGTAGTACAGGACTTGCTCTGGCCTCCTGTCCCTGACAGTGAAACGGAGGGGGCAGGGTAAGACACAAATGAAGGTGAATGTCTGAATGATACCTTATAAACATTTTAGATTATTTTATTTTTTTAAGTAGCACTCCTGGTGGCAGCTAATACCGGTTCACAATAGGAACTGTTACCCATGCTCAGTGCTGATACCCATGTAAATATGTCATCTCTCTGTGAAGCCATGAATTCGGAAATTATGGACTGTGAGGGTCAATTCCGCCATCTAATTAAAGAGGAAAACAGTGTTTTTAATTTAACTTGGATGGAATATTTTTTTATTTGTTGTGGTGCTTAATTTTCAAACAATTTCTTGTTTGTTTAATTAATGAGGAAGCATGAGGTTTTTTGAGGCTTTTTTTACCAAATCAGAAACATTTTCTTCCCTGTTAGCATGGGCAGTTCTATCCATGCAAATTTTTTAGTTTAAATGTGTGCTTTTGAGTCACACCATCTTTCTGTTTAGACTATTTGAAGTAGCATCAGTTTCCCTGCAAACTTAGAGATTAGACAGAATATTTATACATAAACTGGTATCTTTTGCTTCAGTCTATCTTGTCATCAGTTCAGTATATACAGCCACTCTGAAATATACCGTCCTGACACTATGAAAATAGAGCACCCTCAGTTTTCCCAGGGTGGTTCTGGTCAAGAGTTCCTTTTGTCATTTACATAGATGAAACTTGCATTGCATACCTTAACAGGATGTTTACAGATGCTGTATTACTGTATCTGTGCTTAGGGGTATGTTTTAATAATTTTCTTTCTGCTCATGTGCTTTCTTGATACAAGGATTTTGTGTGTGTGTGTGTGTTGATTCTAGATGACGTTGCCAAACTCAGTCACTACTTGTCTTTCTCAACCTGTGCATTATGTGATTTGCAAACTTGGATTTGAGAAGAAACACACCTATGATATTAATAATATTTTATCTGGAAATGGTGAAATATGTTGGCAAGCTGTTACAGAACACGTGTGTTACGTTGAATCAGGTTGGTGTTCACCTGCTCTAGTAGTGATGATACATTTAAGACTGATGCAGAATTTCAATACAGTTCATAGTAATACTAGCTTAGTTGCAACATTTTGTTACAGTACAGCATTAGCTTTGCTGCTGATTTAGAGTATGTACAGTTAATATCTATAAAGAACTTTAATTTTTTCATCCACATTTGGTATTTGGCTTTTGCTGACTCCTAAGGTTTGTGTAATCTGTAGCTGCTACTTTGCCTTCATCTTGGTTCCCAGTTTAATGTGCCCGTAACATAAGGGTTCAGTTCTGCTTCTCTCCGACCTCATAGTTGCCTTCTTCTGTGTTCTTTATATTCCTTTTGCCGTAAATTTAAAACAGTCAGGGGCCATCAGTATTCCTGCTGTTGCTTCTGGTTTTATTTCCCCAACTTTAGCTCGTACACAAGTACCATTTGGTTTCTCTTCTGTGTCTAGAATAGTTTGTAGTTGTTTTTTAACCAAATAAAACACTTATGCCCTGATGAACTCACTGAAATTTAATTTGCCAAATTTCATCATGCAAGCTCCGTTATTAATTTACAGAGGTGGCAAAAAGGGTACATGTTTCTGCCTCAAGGACTATCTTTCGGTAAACCAGAAGAATTTATTTTTCTATAAAAAACACCAAAAGAAACACCCAAAAGAAACAGTGAAACCACTCTGTGAGGTAGCACATTGATCTGCGTTCTTTAAAGGGTGTAAGTGGTGCAACTTGACTGATCCTGCTGAGCCCGCTCTAGCTTTCAGCTTGATTATGTGGAATTTCTGTAGAAATTCTAGTAGGCTCTTTCAACAAAAGCGAAACATAATGATCCTATTTACTTCCATAGTTTGTGTTAAGGTTTTGTTGTTTGTTTGTGTTGTTTTTTTTTTTTTTTTAAATTTTGTTTGGTTTTGTTTTATTTGAAGACCTTACCTGATTTTGCCCTACAGATTTACTTTTCAATATCTTATCTGTGTGGTGTTTTAGACAGTAAATTGTAGTATATTGGTTATGCTAAAATAGTCTGGATAAAATTCTCTGTACTAAACATATACACAAGCTGTAGCAGGTTTATTCCTTGTGAGTTTTAAAATATTGGGCCTTCAGGAAGGTTGGTACCCTAATCACCTTCTGTTTTTCAATTTAAGATCAAAGTGTGGATTATATCAAAAGTATACGATCGTTAGGACCTGTATGCGAATCTGTTAATTTGCACTTCAAATCTCTGACCAAGGAGCAATTCATAATTCAATATGCATCGTGGTTCCACTGGACAAACTGCACAGAGGTATAGAAATTTCTGTTAACAATTTGTATTTTGGCACACAAACCCTTTGTGAAAGTCTAATGTAAGAACAAAAAAGAGATATCCGTGAACCAAATTGTTCTTCTCTGATACTTAGTTGCTTGTAGTTTTCCTGATTTTGTAATTACATTTTATATTAGAGAGCATGAGGTGCTTTGGGCCTGTTCTAGCCTAAGATTCTAGGAGTTTGTTTTTCTTTTAATCTGTGCGTAGTATCAGGTTTTACCTTATAAAGTTATTGTAGATAATTTTTGTAGATGTAGGGCACTAGATATCAAGAGGTGCTCTAGGGAAATTTCTCTCCGGACATCTGTATTTTTATCTCCTTGGCTCAGTTTTCTTCCTACATTTGCATAGCAACTATCAGGGAGGAATATTTAGGTTTCTCTGTGCCTTTGACCATTTGATTTTTCCTTCTGAATATTTAACACAACATTCTTCCTCTCCCCCATCATACAGGTATTTCTTGAAGTATTTGATGTTTTACAACATACACAAACTACAGAAGTTGCTCTTGGCTTAATGAAACTAACATCATGCTTGGAGCGAGCCTTGGGTGATGTGAGTGGATAAGTCTCTTGCAGATTTGGCTTTATAAGATGGGAATGAGCTCTTGGATTTAATTACATATTGGAAAAGTGAGATTAGCCTGTACTGTAGTAGCACACTAATAGCCCTGGTGCATTTTGAGTTGAACAGAGGTTCTCATCTGGATCCAGTTGTACTAATGGAAACAACATCTGGGGGTCCTTTCTCCTGTCCTGGTAGAGTTGCTTGTATGAGTGATGTTACTAACCAATTTAATTAAAAAAAGAGAAGAGTTTGATTAATCAGTAGGTCTTTGATTTATTTAACTGAAACAGGGAGCAGCATAGCTTCCACAGAAGATCTGATGGTGTAGTAACTTCATTGAATAGTGACATGCAGTTGGAAAAATGGCCTGCTAGATGACTTTTTTCCTAGGGAGAAGAGAGCAACAGCTACTCAAAGAGTATTTGCTTCTGGGCTATATTACACATAGATAAGTTAAAATAGCTGGTTGTTAAATATCAACGAGGACCTTTGGAGAAGGAAATGACAGAAATGAGAAATGGGCTAACTCACAAACAAATTTGCTCAAGTATGGGGCATGGTAAATTTGAAGTAACAAAAAACTACCAAAAATTGGAAAAAACTGTCAGGGGGAATACAAAGAATAGAAGGCATGATAGCAGTTAAAACTAGTGATACTGAGATTGCCCAACAAGGGTAAAATTTAGTTTAAGGAACAGCCTGCATCAGAAGACAAAGCACAAGTCTCTTTTCTTTAACAATGGCAAACCCTATAGATTTCTAGGGTAAGAATGAAATATGGTGTCCTTGGTAGTTTGTTCCCATAATGACATGTTCTTGTGCTTTACGGTTTTTTTGTGGATTGTTTTTTATGGAAGAGGAGAACAGTACATGTACAGACACTGTGAAAAGCCTAACTATGGGAACATTATGTAGGATATCCACTTTTTTCTGATATGTTGCCTAAATTTTAATTTGTCATGAAATTACAGAATTTAAAGCCTTTTTAAGGATTTGGTGGGGTTTGTTTGCTTAGTGTTTTTACAATAATGAAAGTGGTTACTGGGTGAAGTAGTCAAGTTAGATGTTTGAAATATGAAGCAGTACAATAAATTATTTATGTTATCTGTTTTGCTCTTTTTGTTTTTTTAATAGGTATATTTACTTAAGGGTAATGATTGCCCTTTCCTTCTAAGAGACTTGCTTGCATCTGAGCAGCTAGCAGTTGTCTTTGGACAATCTGTAGTAAGTGCATAGTTTTGAAATAAGTAGTAAGTACTGAGCTGGTTTTCTTCCTGCCAAGTGGCAAGTTTCCAAGCATAGCCTTTACTTGTACTGAAGAAAAGTTTGCAAATTCTGTGTATTGTAGCTATATTTTCATTTTATACATGTTGCAGTCTGGAATGTATATGATAAAAAAAATGAATATTGTAAAGGAAATAGTTTTAAAGGCAAGGTCATAGGTTCTTATTTGCCTTTCCATATGAGAAATGCACATATGTAAAATTTCTCATGTCTGGCAAGGCAACAAGCAAGCTGCAGAGTTCATCTGCCTCGTTCTTAGCTGCACTGCTTGAAAATACACATCCTGCACTGGCTGTTTCTAATAAGCTGTGTCCCTCTTCAACACCAATATAGTAAGATGCTTTATAACACTTACCATATTGGAATTTTTTAAAATAGAGGAAACTACTTTGCAAAAAAAATAATAAACCCAAAATTTTGATGACATTTACGTTTTTGTGTAGACAAAAGAGGTGAATCTTTCACATGCAGTCTTAAAAGTACACATTCTGTGTTAGGACAAAATATTGGGTGTGAACTGTGTAAACTTGTGTTGTAAGCCAGTCTAATAGTGTTATAAGGATTATTTTTTGAATTTTGATGGCATGTGGAATATTTAAATACTTATGATTGAAAAATAAACCAAAGATTCCCATTTTGTTTAATAATGATCTGGAAATACAGCTTTGAATGCAAAATCTGTAGTTTATGTTAATTTGCATTAAATTATGATGGATTTATCCTACAAGAAGTAAGAGCTAAACTTGTTCTCATTTGTTTTCCTGTCATAACTGTTTGGAATGTCTAATAACTAGTTTTGTTCATCCCATATTATATATTATTTATTATATATTATTTAATATAGCCTGTACAAGTAATTGCAAATAGTGAGTTTCTGTTACTGTGACCAGTCATCTTGACAGCAGACATGGTAGTTTCTCAATAACTTCTATAGTTTTCTCTCAGGGAAAGATAATAAAAGTAAGAAAGATAATAAATAATGGATTTTTTTCTTGCAGTAATAATTTTGTTTATTAATTAGATGAATGTACTGAGGATATTCATTGGGTCTCCACATGGTCTGAATCTTCGTAATGTTTTGTGGCATGGGTTTGCATCCCCACAGGAAATTCCTGCCAAGTAAGTTACTGAAAAAAAAGTCTCATTTTCTTACCAGTCAGACCTGTGAGTTCTTGAAAAGTGATTAGTAAAACTTGCTTCTCTGATGGGGAAAACAAAAAAGTTGTCCCAAGCCCTCTGTCAGTATCCTTCTTTTGGAAATGGATCTCTATAGAATACTTTAGCCATTATTAGGACCAGATGCTTTTGTACTATTAGGGAAAGCAAGAAAGCTTCTTTTTTTTTTTGAAGTCCTGTCAGGGTAGTGAGGAATAACTTGGAACGAAAGACAGAGGAATGGAGTAGATGGAAGAGCAACAGCAGCCAATGTAGAATACAGTGATGCTTTTTTCTTAATTCTAGTCTTCTTTTTTTTTTTTTTTCCATGATTGTGAATTCAATTAAGTGCCCCTACTCAGATGAGTAGTTTAGGTTTTGGGTGTTCTTTGAAAGAGTGAAAAAACTCCTTTGCCCCTAATTCACAAATGTTGATTCTTTGCAAAAGATTTCTTTGTATAAGCTTTTCTAATATATTATGGTATTCTCCCTAGATACTGTGCTATGCTGCTTTTTTTAACTGCAGGATTGGGTCAGTTGTTGCAGGCTTATCTTCTGCAAACTAAATGCATTTTAGTACATCGACCCTATGTGATCTTCATTAACTTAGAGGAGCTTGATGTATTTCCAGGCAAGTATTTAAACATTAGCAAGTATTTTATTATCCTATATTTGCTACTGTTTGATTGTCCAAAAGCGCTGTTGAAAATAATGCATTTTCCAGAGTTCCAAGATTAAATCTTAACTATGATGCCTGTGTATACTGTCATTGATGAATCAATCATGCTTGTAGGACAACTTCTTAGTATGTAGGCAGTTCCAATGACTATTGAATAAAAAAGTACTGTGTTCTAAAATAATTGTAACACATTGAAATATGAAACATTACTGCTTCTAAAAGAGTTCAACTGTATGTTCCATTTTTTTGATTATGAGAGTAATTTCATGTAACGGTCATCTAGTTTATCTGTACAAAATCTACCTTTTTCTAGAATCGGTGGGTTCCAGTTGCAAGGGTCCCAGCAGGAATGCCCTGAGTCTTGTAGGGAAGGTAGTGTTGAAACAGAGTATAGGACGGTGACACATCTGCAGTATACTAATGCTTTTCTCAGGGAAGGACTTGAAGTCACATTAAAACTGAGTCATCTCTGTCTGCAGACTTTATTTGATTTATTCCTACTATTTTTAAGGCAACAACAGCATATGGGCAATCTTGGTGTCAGTGGTGGTCATGGTTAATTTGTCCTACATAATGAATTTGCCAGTGGAACATCTGCCCATGGAATTGAGACAGGGCTTTTGGGAACCAAATCAAGCTGATAACATTCCAATAATTACGTAGTATAAATGCTTTAGCTGTTGATTTCTTTGAAAAAACACCTACTGCTATCAAGTCATACACACATTTTAAGCTTTCTTTTGTATGTGAATTCATAAGTGTGAGTTTCATGACAGGGTAATATTGAAGTATGAAGTGTTTATTATGCCAAGTGTCAACACAGAAAATTGATAAAGTAGGAACAATGTACTCATGTTCAAATGTTCATACTACCGTACTGATTTTGACTGAATAGAAATGATTCATTAATATTACACTCTTTTAAAGTATTTGAAGTAGGTGGACAACAACTGAACAGAAGCTAGGTTCAATTGCTGTGTAGTCTTTTAATCCCAATAAAAAGCAAACATGACTTTTTAACTGGTTTTACTCTGTAATTTTATATTATCACCACAAATGCAATCTTATATACTCAAATTCTGATCCTAAATATGGCTACTGTTGTACTTGCATCGTTAAAATATTTTGGATAACTTTTAGCTTCTTGCTTTACAGATGTTGAAATAATATTGTATTTTCAGTAAAATATTATGAATGCATTAATAAACTGTAGATTATATGTAGTTTTTCAATGTTTTTATCTTAACTTGTAGATCTTAATAATGAAACGCTTTCCATAGCTGAAGAACTTGTAAAATTGTCCAGTTTTGTATTAAAACCAATGTTACCATTTTGGATCACTGCTTTAACAGCTTTCAAGCAAAGCAGGTAAGTCAAAATTTTAAAATTATTTTTTAATAGAATGTAAAAATAATATAATCTATGTTTATATATCTGCATTTGCATAGTCCAACGCTTTTTACTAGGCCTGTTACTTAACAACATATAGTTATGCACTATTATGGTGATCTCTCAGAAAATTTCTCAGCTTATAACTTTGTTTTGTGCCAGCTAAGGTTAAGAACTGTATTTGGAAATCTGAAAAGAACTGTTGGTGATGTAGCAAAAAAGAAGAGGGTTACAAAGCAAGTGGAAATAAACCTCAGCATATTAACATTTTGAATTCTAAAAAAAAAAAGTGTGTTGTTTTGTTTTTTCTCTCTAACACTCTACCTTTCTGTAAGTTATTGTAGTCTCTGAGCTTGAATTTAGTGGTCAGTTTCTGTTTGGTATGGGTAGCCACTTACTGTTTGTTTATAATGTGCATTACAAAGGAATTTTGGTTCGGGTCATTTGGCCTGAGACTGTAATTCAGAAATGGCTGAATGGATTTTATTTAAAAGGAAGAAAAAAACCTGATTATCTCTGTAATTTTTCAGGTATGCTGACAGTGTGATTCTCTTACTTCCTCAGCTGGAAGCTGGACTTAGATTGCTCTTCACTACAATTAATAAATGTCCAAATCGCTTGCTAACAGCTGAGGTAAAATTTCCATCTAAAGTCAATTATGATTTAATGCTTACAATACTTGCAAAATAATTATTCTAGAAGCATAGGGTCTATAAACATTTACATATATACCCTCAAAAAATTTCAATCATTTGTGGAACATTATTTACAAGTTTCCAGTTGAGATTCATGAATGTGTTCAATTTTTTTTTAAAAATGTCTGCCAGTAGAAAGGACTGAAAAAGTAACTGAAGGTTAGTGTTCAGAAACAGTAGTTTAGGATGGAAAGTAGACTATGATATATTGATTTTAAAAAGCTCAACACAAAATCCAGAAGTCCTTTTTTTCTTTCATAAGAAGGCTTTATTGCTATTCATGCACCTCTGGTATCTCATGCAAATCAATAAATAGAAGTTTGATATGCATGTCTAGTTAATTAATTTTGCTTGAAAATCAAATAATAATTGTCTTTTGTTCTAGTCTTCTGCTTTCTACACCACTTTTGATGAGGTACTGTGATTTTTCTTTTTTTAATATATATCAACATCAGTATTTAAGCACATGCATGTTTCCCATTACTAGAGTCCAGAATGCACTTTCTAGTGTTGGATAAAACGTTATTTCTAACTTTTTTTCAAAATAAAAGATGGTGGATTGTAAACATTTTAAATTTTGAATCCTCTAGAAAATATAAAAATTAATGCAGATTTTAATAAGTAGACTATTTTCTTCTAAATGTTGTCACCTTGAAACTCTTCATTCCACAGAAACAAACATTCTGTCATTTTTCCTAAATTCGGTTATTGAAAATAAATGCAAATAAATATTGCAAGCAGAAATCCTCATTTTTTCAAGTATTTTGAATTATCTCAAATGGTCTGTCAGTAATAATTAGGGACCTTGATTCTGGAGTGGGTGAAGTAATTGCATAAAATTAGGAAAACTATTGAGTTGGTGTTTCTTCTTTGATTATTTGGCTTTCAATAATATAACAAGTTTCTATTCAAACTGCTTTCTTTTCTAGATGCTAGCAAAGCATTTAGATAATGAGGAAGTCAACCAGCTACCTGTAGTTCTTGAGGAGCCTGCCATGGCAAGTGTTTTGAAAGTTTTGTGTGATTTTTGTGGTTTGTTTGTTTGTTTTTTTTTTTTCTTGTTGTTTAGTTTGTTTGGTTTTTAATTTATTAATATCTTTATGAACATGCCTAATACTTATTTATTTCATATAGCTTGTATCCAACACCTTAGAACCATTAGCTTTTTAGCCTTTTTCATTGTAAAGGATTCAAAGTAGTACCTGACAAGCTGTATAGCATTAGGATTTGGACTGCCTTTCTTTTTGAAATATAGATGTCCTGGAGATGCTTTTCTTTAGACTTCTAAAGTTCAGCTGAATGGAGCAGAAGAAGAACTGCCACCTCATACAGGGAAATTTCAAACTTATTTCTGGGACACATCTTGCACTGTCTGGGCAGATGGCAAAAAAATGTGACTCAAACCTACCAGAGCACATTCTGCATCTTACTACCCAGAGACAGTGAAAAGGAAAACTACTGGTATTGAATTTAGAGATCTTTTGAAAGTGTAGTGGAGATCTGAGGTTATTGTCCTGTTGCCAAAGGTAGTGGGGCTGTGGAGGGCTTGGGACACAAGAAGATATGTTGTTATCTCTCAGAGTATAGCATGTATGTTGGTTTTGAATTTCCTCAGAAGCTACCAAGATGGGTGAGTTGCACTTTTTTTTTGTTATAAATTAGGTTTGCATTGTTTTTTTTCTGAATACCTGAAAGCCCCTTTCCTATAGACATGATCACATGCTTGTCTTTCAGGGATATTCTATACTCTGAATATATTCAATTCTCTGTGAGTACACACAGAATAGAATTCTGTACACTTGATGTATGTTTCCACAGGAATTTCTTTGGGATTTTTTGAATCATCAGGAGGGCCCACGTATAAGAGATCATTTAAGCCATGGAGAAATCAATCTAGAAGCATTTCCCAGAGAAGTAGCTAATCAGATAGTTGCATTTGCAATTACTCTTCTCTGCAGATTCTTGGATGAAGATATGCTTTCTCTTAAGGTAGGGATTAGTATTATGTTCTCAGAAGACTTTTTTTCAGTGGTTTTGGACACCAGATATGATTTTTGAGAGTTTTATGACTGAATCTTTCTTGAGAGATGCTTTTTGTGGAAATGAAGTTATTCATCCAAGTAAAAAGTTGTGAAAGCATATTTTTGCCTAGTTTTGTAGTGAAATAAGTACTGAAAGTCTTCCAAAAGATTACCCTTTCTTGCTGTACCTTAATTTGTTTGCTTAACTAGTCCTTATTTGCATGGTTAATCTGTAAATTATAATGATTCCACTTAATTTTGTCAAAATGTATTGATACTTAGCCTGTTTATCTGCTGAGTTATCCGAAAGGTATGTGAAACAGCTGTAGCTCACCCACTGAGGTATGTAGTTACTGAGATTTTCTTTTTCAGAGACACTGTAAATAATGGTGGCTTGCTAATGTTATTTGTATCCATACTTATACTGTGAATTTGTAAACACTTTTTGTCTAGCAATATGTTTCTAAACATCAGCAACTATTATATTTGCTCTTCCCAGTTTCCTGTTTATATTTGGGATTACTTCTTTCAATATCATACAGCAACATGTGAGACAAATCTTTCATTCATTGATTGCAGCTCTTTTTAGTTTCACAAGATGTATTACATGCTGCTTCATTAAGAGAATACTTTGTTGCTTTTCTGTCAGCTGCTGTCAGGTTTCATAGTTAAAATGTGTGAAATTAAGCTTTAACCACTCATTGTGCTGGTTACTTCTTTCAGCCCTCAGATATTTGGAAGTCTTTGTTGACATCAGTGCTATAAGTGGCTTGCATAAAACGAAGTATAAGTCTAGGTCTGCGTATGATTAGAACAGTTTAAAGAAACTGTTGTGTATTGTCTGTGATTTTGTAAATCAGGAACACATGGTGATAAAACCACTGACGAACTCTTCAAGTTGCTATCAGTCTCGATTTCATCCAATTTCTCGACTCAAGCAACAGGTAGGTACTTCCATCTGTGAAAGCATTTTGGTCCTTAAAATTGTGACTCCTTAAAACTAGACTGATTGTTTTCTTTGTGTTTTGATTATCCTAAAAATGTTAAAATCTTGCATATTTTTAAATGATTTTTTGCTTTATCTTTCAAAATTAAAGGAAATTACAGTTGCTAAAATGAGATATAACTATGCACATTCCTGTTGGTACAATTGATACAGTTTTTGTGCTCCAGATCGCTGAATATTCTTACCTGAATGTTTTTTGTTCTGCAGTTTTCTTAATTTCCTTATGCCTTCTTATGTCACAACACTGCTTGGTCATGTCTCCAGGAATTTTGGATTAGACTCTTCCTAAGATTTTTATTGTATGAAAGCTAGCTGATTAAGATTCTGTCATTTTAGCAAAATCTGCTTTCCATTGTTGTGGTAGTTCTCTGCCAGTTTAGTGAACTACTTGAGGATGTTCCTCTCTTGATTTGGGTTTGCAGTAGACATACTAGTACTTCGACTTTTCAACAGCATTCAAACAGTATGTTGCAAAAGTCATCTTAGTTAACTTTTTTAATTAAAGTAGAAAGAATAGTAAGTTAGTTTATTCAGATAATGTTTTAGCATGGAAGTGTAATCAAGACTTTCTACCCTAACATAAACCTTACCAGTTGATGTTGGCTTACATATTTATGACTACTTAGTGTTTTTTTCTAAAATGGCCACTAAGAGAAGTAAAATACATTGGCCTGTCTATCAAAGCTACACTTTAGAAAAGATTTTTCATTATATGTTTTTGAGGTGCTGGAATGTATGAAGAGCATTCACTTATGGTCTGAATTGCCAACAGTGCCTGAGGAACAAGTTCAAACAATCAAAGGGTATGTATATGCTATGTAAGGTAGTTCTCTAAATAGTTATGAATAATGGAATTTGAGATGGTGAAATGTCTCTCCAAATACTTTACTAGAAAGATGATAGACACCAGAGGGGTTATGAGAAGACCCCTTTGTTCTTGTTAGCTTAATCTGTACTGTGCACATCACTACAGGTACTGTAAAATCAACAGTGTGCTAATTTGAAGGGAATGAGAAGATACCTGAAAGACAGAGGTGTTGGTGACTCCATATTCTGTTTCAGAAGAAATGGTCACCAAATGTAAAATAGAAAATAATGCCTTATTCTTGAAAGGACTTGGTAAACAAAACTGTGGAAGACTTTACAGAAGATATTAGAAAAATAGTGTAAAGCTCTCTTGTTATTTGCAAAGGAGGAAGTCATTAATAATATCAGTAGAGGAAATTGTACTTCTTTAGAGCTGAGAGATGAACATACAATGCATCTAACACATATTCAGTATACTGCAGGATTTTGATGATTTGGAGGACTGATTAAGAGGCATTCTGAAGATTGCTGAGACTGAGAAAAGGTTGGATTTAGTTGGAGAAGAAAAATTATGCTTATAAGATGAAGGGAAAATAACCATAATATCAGAGAGTAAGAATTCAATACACTGCTATAAAAAAAAAATCTATATCTTGATCTATGCCATTTGGAAATACTAAGTACTACAGTTTTGTCATTTCAAATGTTAATTGTTTTCTTTTTTTCAAGGTTGGAAGAAAATGCTGAAGCTAGTACTTTAATTTTGATGTTATCTAACATTACATCTCAGTTGCTGCAATATATGCCCCAGAACTGCTGTAGTTCAGATGATCCAATCAGCAGTGTCCTAACAGAGAGGTGAGTTTGATGTCCTTCTCGTTCTTTCTGTCAGCTTCTACAAGCAGTCCAACATAAGAAGTCTCAAAGCTAAGTTATAACTTCCTTGTTTTCAGAACAATACATGAAATGATGTATGCACTTTTCTAATGTTGCTGCTGATTTAACATGAAAATTTTAGGATTGCAGCTGAGCATCATCTTCAAAATTAAGATGGGACGTAGATTTGGGGATTACAGTAGAGATTTTACTTGAAAATGAACATGAAAAAATAACCATTTTTCTTTCAGGCTGAAAAGCAAAATATTTTAAATGTTTCTGTACTGAGTAGATTAGGTTGCTTGTAATCTGTTTTGTGTGCTAAAATTGCATCAGAAATTTGTTTTAATGTACTTGGTGTCACAGCTGTGTGTGGCATTCAAGATGGTAATACACCACTAAATAATTACGTTCTTACATACTTTAATATCAAAATTCAGAAATATAAGATATCTTGTAATGCTTGGTGTCAGACTTGGAAGTGTGTTAGTTCCAGTTATGTCTGACTTGGAATAACGTTCTGTTCAAAACAATTTGACTTTTAATTGCCAATCTTACAGCAGCCTTAAGACTCCCATGACTGAATGAGTAAGTTGGAAAAAAACACTCCTAATCAAACCCATTAGGCATGAGCAGGATAGTGCAAAGAAGATTTTACCTATTACTTTACTTACATAATGTGTGGGCCTTATGTTTCCTACCCACCAATCTGCAATTTTCTCCTTTATGTAAAAGAGGCCTAATTACTAAAGTGTTGAACTTTAGAGTTTTCTGCCTTTATCACTTTTAGTCATTGCTGTTTTGCTGTCTCAGATAATTTGAGCATGAGGGAGATTAAGAAACACTTCTATAAAAACAGTGTTTAAAGTGATGTGTGACACATCAGGATAGCAGATTAGAATATGACAGCAGGAACATATTTGTATGCTTTAACAAAGCATGACCTAGTGTGGTGTTGATTAAAAAAATGGCCTCACCACCTGCATTTTACAATATGTTAAGTCTGCTTCTTGTTCTGCCTAGAGAAGGACCACACACTAATGGGAGTACTAATTAATACCATTTGTTTCAGTGAGTTTTATTATGGTGAATGTTAATTCATTATGAGTTGAACTATGGTGGGAGGCTTCAACCACAGCCCTGCTGTGATTTGATGTGTTCAGTATATCATTTCAGCCAGGCAGTTTTGTTTATTGTGGTTTTGTTTCTTTGATCTGAAATGGGAAACATATTCATCACCATGAGTTTTGCATTTATATTCAGTGAAGTAATAGAGAACACAATCACTTACTTCTGCTCTACAGATCCTTGCTTTTTCTCAGTGATGAGGTAAGGCAGTTTGTTTCCAGGTTTTCTGAGTGAAAACAATATGAATCAAACAACAGTGAATTTGAAACGTATCTCATGTTAAATCCAGCTAACGAAAGATTGACATTAAAAATCCCTTCCTTTTTTGGAGGCAGCTGATTGGACTTTGTGATACACGTATTTGCACACTTTACTCTCCACGGCCTGTGCTGGAAATAGTGGCGATACTCCGCAAAATAAGCACACAGTGCCATCAAGTGTCCGAACAAGTTATTGCCAGCGCTGAGGTGAGATACACACAGTGGATGAACAAGACTCTGCGTTCTCGCCAGAGGCAGAACTATCTACGGATGTTGAACAGGTGGCTGATGGTTTTCCTTTGCTTTGTGGTTACGCTTATGAGAGGGTGGCTGCACGCTGCTGTTGCTGGCTTCCAGTCGTTTTCCTTAGGAGCTTAAAGTCAACAGTGTCCAAATGTTCTTGTTATCATTTCAAAGTGTCAACCCAGATTTCTCTTAAGCAGCAATATTGAAATAACAAGAAAATCTCAAATTGGAGAATAATTTAATGGGTATTTTTAGCATTGCTAGATTACTTCACTGTAAATTACAAGCCTTCAAATTGTCATTTAAATGTTAAATTGTGCTTTTTTAGTTGCTAGCTTTTCCTATTTACACATATAAATGCCATTCAAGGTTTATCTGAATGCAATAGGTTTAACTGATTTGAAGACTTTTTCTGCTTTAGTTTGTTGGGCTTTATCATTATACCTGAGTCAGCATCCTTATAAATAGAAGAGAGATTGTTGACTATTCCATTAATTTTTTTCCTATTCATACGTGTTTTCCAGGGTTTTATGAATCTACTTTAAAAATGGGGAAAACTGTAAATATTGTATTATTGGCCAGGTTATGTTCCTAAAAATGGAAATCATGTTATTTAAGAAACATAGCTTGAACTGAAACTGATGATATGCAATTGCAATTCAGTTGAACTCTGCTTTATTATCTATGGACTAATGGATGCCCATGAGTTTTGCTTTGGAATTTTAACCATATGCCTTTCAATTTTTTCCCCCCTTTAAGGTTTCATCATTTATAGTCTTCATTTCTTGTTCTGCGATTTGCACTGCTTTTTTGCTGAAGGATATTTCATAGTCTTCCCCTCCCCCCACTATGCAATATCCAGCTATTTAGAATAGGTGCAGAAGTCTGAAAATCTTTTTATGTTAGTGATGTCTTTTTACTTTGGTTTTAGTCTGTTTATTTTATTTTTATTTTATTTATTTCTAGCATTAAAATTTTGTCTCCAGTGTTGCGACTCATCTTAATATTGATTACTCTGGAACTAGTCAGTGTTCATTCAGTTTGCAGGAAGAATCCATTTGATTATCAGCAGTATCTAAAGTGAGTATCTAAATTTACTTTATAAAAATAGGAATTGTATATATTCCTTTTTGATCTGTAATAAAAATCCTGTAGACATTTTCTATCCTTATAGTTGTACCTCAGACAATGTTCACTCAAGAACTAAAATAACTAGTTGAAAATAAATGGTCATATATATATATATAGTTATTCACATTTTTAATTTTTATTGTATTCTACTTTAGTATATATAGAGAATGATCATACACTCAAATATTAATTCATAAAAGCTGTATTGATGGTTTGGTGATTTTACTCTGTGTCAATTAACAGCTGGTTGGGTATCATATACGTTGTGAAACATTTGACTGAGAAAAGAAAGGAAACAATCTGGGGAAATTCTATCTCACATCTTGTCACTATTCCTTCTATGGCAGTGTTAATTGCTGTTCTGAAAAATCTTTGCATCCTACTGTAAGAGTTAGGGAGTGGTTCTTTCCCAGAAGTAGAATAAACCTTAATGTATTGATCATCTTGAGGGATTTGGATATTTGAAGATGTTAGCAGCTTTAAATCAGGCATTGAGATATTTTTCTTTTTATTTTTCTTTCTTCTTTTTAAATCCTTTAAAGAGTTTTTCTTCTTTGGTGTTATTTCCCGTAGGTTTTTGAAGTCAGTCTTGCAGTACACTGAAAATTTGGTGACATACACAAGCCCTGAGAAAAACAAGTGGGATGAAGCCATGGAACTTATAAACAAGGCTTTGATAAAAATAAGAAAAATCAGTGATAGAAAGCTAATGTTAATGCATCTAGCAACATAAATTAAATGAGCTTAAGATTGTTTGGACATTCTTATACCTGAAGAGTTCTGGAGTCCTCATATTGGACAAGTCTAATTCAAAGACAAACTTCATCAGCCATTGTCAAAGTTTGGATGCAAAATTTAGTCTTTTTATTAGAAGGCAGGTGTTGAGACTGGAGATGAATGATCAAGCTTTCATAGAATGAATTGTTTTCCAAATCGACTGAAAAAGATTTACTTTGAACTAAATCAGGATGATGCAAGTTCTACTATAAATATATTTTATGTTTTGTACATTGGTGGAGGTTTTTTGTAGTTTTGTGCTATACTGAAAAATATCTAAGAAAAGAATGTGAATAAAAGATCTGAAATTTTTAAACCTGTAAAGTTATTTTTTGCGTTGAAAGACACTGAAAATTATGTCAGACACTGTGTTCAATGGGTTAAGAAACAATGAACTTTCAGCATAAAATAGTGCTCCTTGGCAGCTGTGGTTGTTGGTATTAGTTCTAAAGAGAGTCTGATCTTGCACTGAGGTAGAGCTGATAACACAGCAACCAGTTGTTTATATACCAGGTTTTAAAGTATACAAGGTGGAATAAGTTTTGCACAACATGTGTTTATTTTGTTTAATTTCATCTGTTCATTCCCAATACATATTTAGTTAGTTAGTTAATGAACACTCACATGCACATGCTCACAAACACATATTTATTGTGGTTCAGAAAGTTATCCTTGTGTTGTGCACAACATTCATTTGAATAATTTATTTTTTTTTTTAAAATATATGCTCCCCCTTTTTCATCACCAAAGAGTAGAATTTCAAAGACATGCATAAGTTGAAGAACAGATTCACAGTAGACCACCAGTGTCTATCCGTTTGCTTTCTCCTATGGAGAGTAAAACCAGAGGGTAATATCTGGAGAATGTTTGGCTCTACAAAGGATTAGAGATCCAAGTTACATTTTAATAAGCTTCTTTGTAATGTTTCTTGACTGGAAATCACAGTGAGAAAATTACTAGTTTGGTTTATTCAGTGTGGGGGATTGATACACATTAAGATCATATTGCTTCCTTCATGCTACTCTTGAAATGTTGTGTGTTTTTGAAATTTAGTTATGTCACTTCCCAAGGTTTTTTTGTTGATATGAAACTAAAGGGTGTGAAGAAGTCTGAACTAAATGAAAAAAGATTAAATCTTGGAATAGAGAATAATGAATCAAATGCAGTGTATGAGTCACAAGCTAAAATTTCAGCTTTTTTTAAAACCTCAGTTGGCAAATGTTAACTATATTTTTGGAGGTTTATATGCTTTGATTTTGTTCTGATGTGTTAACTTCAGTTAAGTGTGGCTTGGTAGTGACATTTATGATGACACTTATTTTGATGGTGTTAAGTGTATTTTAAGGAGGTGGGTGGTAAGTATTGTAAGGCAAAAATTATTTAAGATTTACATACTGATTGTAGGAAAAAGATCAAGAAATTAAATCACAGTCATATTTTAAAGGTACATAAATGCTTGACATGCTTTCTTCTTTTGGAAGTGTGTTCATATACTGAAAAGCACCTTTATAGGTGCTATATATATTATATTTGTCCTTTATCAGTTACTTTCTTTTGCACTTCAGTTATTCATCTTTGCTATCTCTTTAGAGTCACTTTTGCGTTTTAAGATATTAGAAAGAGTCTTGACTCTGAACACTCAGTATTCCTGAAAACAAAACAAACTTGGAATAACCTGAGACATCCAGTGGGTACATACACAAGTAACGCTGACAAAACACATCACATTTAAAGGCAAGTGTTCTGATTTTTTTGCCCTAAAGGGAACTAATGCAGGATCTGAGCTGTCCAAGACTGCATAGTCATCCATTAGGCATTCAAGTAGTAGTTCAGTCTTTTTTCAAAATTCTGGAAATTTCAAATATCTAGAATGGTACCAAAGAGCGTTTTCTTGCAAGTGTAGCATTTCATCTAAGTATTACTTGGATCTGCTTTAATTGTTGACCTTGCTCCCTGAGATCTATGTTTTCCTTGAGGTATTCACTCAGTGTATCTGTATAGACATAGGTGTGGAATCTCAAACATCCCCTGAGGAAGGCTGGAAAGTTCTTGAAATATTTTGGTCACCTGGATAATGCTGATGAGGGAGTAATGATTCCTGTCAGTTCTTCTGAGTTCAATTAATCAATTTATGTGTGTGTGTGTGTGTGTGTGCGCGCGCGTATTAGTTAAAAATAACTGAGAATTTTTTTCCAGTACTTCCTGGTCTTAAAAGCTAATGTTAAGCATCCCAACTCAAAGAATTTATAACAGAAGTTTGAAAAATGTGGAAAAAAACAGGTATTCCTCTTCTTGGCTATGTCATTGGAATTCCTTTGCATCTTTTTGAATGTCCTATCTAAATCAGAAGAGGAGCATCTTAATCATTTTAGCTGCTAAGTAGTGACACATAATTCCTCTGCCTGCCTTCCATCTCAAGGGAAGTTTTCAGGTGGGAGATTTTATTAAATAATAAGAAATTGAATGCTCTTAAATCAAATTGACGTGGATGTAATTTTCAAGGAAAGGTAGAGATCCTTTGTTGCTTCTAATGGAACTAGTGAAAATAAATGTTGTAGGAAGTCCTCTGAATCCATTGTGTATGTCATTATGTGAATGGTTTTATTCACTATGCATAAATATTTGAAGAAAAGTCAATTTCTGAAATACTTAAATTGTAGTTGTGTGAACATTTATGATTTTTGGTGCCTTCTAGGGATCATCAAGGTTAAATAGAAGTTTACTGAGGCAGGCACTGCACAGATACAATGAAACATCTATTATGGTAGGCATCTGTGTGTGGAAACAAAGCTTGTCTTTTATGTTCTTTCTGTCATTCTCTAGTTGATGCTCTCCACAATGATGATCAGGAGGGGTTAGAAATAGAACCATGTGTTCTTTTACCAGTGTAACACCATTGGCTTAAAGTAATCAAAACCTTTTTGGGGTTGTCATCACTATTGCATTATACAGAAACGTTTATGTAAGAGATAGAGCAACAAATTTGATTTACTTTATTTTTTTAATAATTCCCATCCAGCTGTTTTGAAGCAGCCTGATGGCCTTTGAAGTGAACACGTGGTGGCAGTGTTTGGTAATTCAAAATAGCACTCCATGCTGACATTCACTTTCTTATCTCTTTTCTTAGGATGTGTATAAAAAAAAAATCAAAGTTTTTTCTGAATTAATCAGCTTTATTTATATGTGTTTCTAATTGTGTCTTCTGGTGAAACTTTTTTCTCATTCATTTCAGATCACTTTTGGAGAAATTGAACACCTTTGAAAAAAAAAGTTTTGCAAATATTTTAATAATTAGGTGGAGGTTCATCACATTTACCACACTACTTGCTGAGGACTTTTTGAATTTGCCAGAGGTCCATCAGCTCTCCCTCTCCTTACGTAGCTTAAGAGAATGCCTTCTTTGAATTTAAAAAGTAATTTAACAAATTATTGGTTTTTACAAAAATAAGTATTGATATTACTAACAGAAAAAATTCCGGATGGTCCTTTATTAATTGCTGTGATATCACAAAAGAACACCCCAAAAACTCATCTCAAAAGGAACATATACCTTCTGAACAAAAATAATAATTGTCAAGAAATGTATTCATTGAGAAAATTGCACTAAGGTCTCAGCCTTATTGCTGTGGTAATGCTTTTTCAGTCTGTTGAAACAAATGTGCTATTCATATGCCACCCCGCGAAGAAGATCTAGTTGAGCATTGCTTGTTGGGTGGCCTTTGAAAACCTTGTTCACAGTAGCACTTTCAAACCGTGCAGAGAGGTTGCAGTTAGAAAATATTTTCATTCATATGAAGTGATTTCTGTACACTGTGAAATCTTGTGTAGAAATGTTGGAACATCCCCAGCAGAGCTTGTTTTTGCCTTACACTACATGAGTGCGTCTGGTCCGTGTATGGTGTATCACCTCTTTTTTCATAAATTGGTCTGCAGATGCAGAGCAGATTCCTAGCTGGTGTAAACTGTTCCTGTCCCATCTTCTTCAGTGCAGATCCTTTACTCTGCTAAGGATCTGTCCCTTGCTGTTTGGTTGTCCCTTGAAGAGGTTTGGTTTCTATCTCTGCATCTTTTTCAGGCTTGTGTATTTTCAGGGGACTGGAAGAAAGAGCTATGTAGTTCAGCTAAAATTTCTGTATAGCAAAGTCTGATTCATTTAGTGCCTTACTTTGTAAGGAAGTGTGGATCATGTGGGACTTCAGAGCTAAAAACCAAAAACTTAATTATTTAATGTTTTTGTGTTGCAGGAAGACCTTCTCCTAGAAGAGAAGTGAATTTTCTTTTTAAGGCTTTTTCGGGGCAGTGCTATATGTTAGAACACCTAATTTTTGCTTTTCAAAAACTTTCAAGGGTAAATGGAGATCTATTCTTTAAAGCCATATAGATTTTCAGATAGAAATTGAGAGAAAAATGCTGGTTGTTTGTCTTCCCTGGGCCCCAGGCAATAGGATGTAAATATGGGTAGTGAATACCGTGTGAGATCAAACTGGCATTCTTTCTGAAGGTGAGAATCTAAGACAATATATACAATTAAAGCCAACAGCCTTGCCTACCAAAAAGACTCCATGCCTTCTGGCATTCTCCACTGAATACCTCCTCTGTTCCTCTCCCATGTATATGCATCTCACAGTTTCTGTACCAAAAAAAAAAAGGCATAGTAGAACCAGCCAGCACCAGTTTGTTTGCCATGTTTTCTTTTCTCTGTAAGGGATTAGTTGTAGTAACAGATTTCATGTGCCAGAAAGTGGGTGAACATTAACTATTTTGTCATGCACTGATCCTTCCCACAGCCCTACAAAATTTGAAATGCAGAAATGGTTATTCATTAACATTTCTTTGTGTCTACAGGAAGTACATTTACTATGTAAACATGTTTTATATAGAACATACAGCTGTTTTGAACGAGCACTCAATGAAACATAAGCATACAGTGCCTACACTGCCACTTCAGAAACTCTGAGATACCACATCATTGTGTTTTGGAAGAGTGAACACACAAAGGCTTTGCCCAGAAAAAGTAATGGTGTAAGTTTCCTTAAAAAAAAAAAAACAAACCAAAAATCTTTAATTTGTTTGATTGTTTTCTATGTGAAATATATCCGGATGCTGACCTATTGATGTGCAGTCAATATTTAGAAGTGGGGTAGGTGGGGATGTGTTCTGTTGTGCTGATTTTAGTAGAAGAAGGAAAACTCAAACACCATCAAATAGACCATTTTTCATAGACTGTGGAGTATATTGCCATTAGAAAAAAAAGTTACTATATGCAGAAAATGTGCCTAGAATAGCTAGAAGAATCACAAGCTGCTTCTCCTGATAATATCAGTCTCAAATCTGTGAGGAACTTTACTTGTAATGCTTCTTCCTTGTGTAATAAATGGAATTGTGTCAGATATGCCTCTCTGCAAGCAACTCCACTGGCTGAACTTCGCTTTAAGAGCACTTTGTGGAATTGGGATGTTCTCTGGAAAGGTGAGTAACAATTCTGCTTCCCAAAAACAGCAGTCAGAGTGTTTTTAGTGGGCTGTTTGTTTCCTCTGGGTGGCCGAAGCTGTTTTGCCCCTTCAGAACTGCAGGACTGTGCATTTGCTAAGGTACTTCTCAAACTGGCTGTACACTGTGGGCTCTCCCATGTCAAGGTTATCATTCCTAGTGAACCACAGGGCTGAGAACCATAGGTGTGCTGTGGAGAGGGTACAGCAGGCCAAGCCCTTGGACAGCTCTTCACTGCACATGGGATAGATGTTGAGGTACCAAGTAAGCCAGCATTTGGACCATGGACTGCTATACTGTAGGTTTGTGTTTGGCCTTTAGGTGAGAGAATCACAGAATCATTAAAGCTGGGAAAGACCTCTGTGATCATTGAGTCCAACTGCTAACCTAACACCACCTTGTTCACCACAAAATCATATCCTCAAGTGCCACATCCACACATTTTTTCAACAGTTCCAGGAATGGTGATTTCACCACTTCCCTGGGCAGCCCATTACAATGCCTGACCAGTATTTTGGTGAATAAATTTTTCCTAATGTCCAACCTAAACCTCATCCTGTGCATCTTGAGGCCAATTTACTCTTGTCCTATTGCTTGTTACTTGGGAGAAAAGACTGACCCCTACCTGGCTGCAACTTCCTTTCAGGTAGTTGTAGAGAGTGATAAGGTCGCACCTAATACTCCTTACTCAGAAAAGCCCAAGCTTGGAGAGTGGAGTTCTGATTGTCTAACCAGTCCTACATGCACCTTTTATTAAAAGTAAAGGAAGGGCAGGGTTTCTATTAGTTTAAATGGGAAAATAATATTACTCTTAAACTGGCAGGATAGCACAATGATAGGAGATGACAATTAGATGAGCTCATAAATTTTGGACTTATGGCATCTGTGCAAAAGCAGAAGGTTAATTCTACACAGTTGATTTAAAAAAAAAAAAAAAAAAGAGTAAAAAAAATTTAAAAAAATGTAGTTGACCCTTCAGGATATAATGCACTTGTGTCAACATGGACTCTGCCCAAACATTGTTCTGCTGTGGAAGCAGCTGGATGCCCTGCCCTCTGGTTTATATAGCGCCAAAGGGAAAGGGTAGGGAGAGATGAGGTGAAGGAAGAGGGAGGAGAAAAAGAGACAGAAGGGAAGATAAAACAAATCCAGCTCACCTCTTCAACACCATGCTCTAACTGAAAATCTGCTGTGGCTGACCCTCTCAGTGCTCGTCTTGATTTTTAGGAACCTGCATCAGCAGAGAAAGAGTGTCTGCCTCAAAGTGACAGGCATTGTTATAAGCAAGCAATTTTTCTGTTTCCTTTACAAATATTTTCCTTCGAGAGGGTAAGCGGTGATGGAGTAAGTGGCAGTGGAGAGAGTAATAGCTATTTTTGTCTCGCCTGTAATATTCAAGGTCTAATTTATAGTATTCCATTCCATAGTAGAGTGATGGTGTCATTTTAATGGTGTATTAACACTGAAGTCTGGAATATTTATTTGGTTGAAAATGCATCTGATACTAAATACATCTCTGGGGAGATGGCTGTGGGATGATTACAGAACTGATGGCCATCAAATTGATAGCATTTCTCTGTCCTCCTGAGTCTTTTGCTGTAAAAGTGAGACAGGGTGTTTTCTGGTTAAGAATAATGGTCTCTCTGCTATCCTCGGGGGTAGATGTGGCCCAGCACCTGCGCTCTGAATGCGGGATATAGAGCTTCTACACAATTATCTTCCAGTTTGCTGTTAATTTCTATTCAAATTAATCAGTAGTTGCTTGACATGAGGAATCACATTGTGAGCTTTAAAGCTTTACCGCACAGTATTGTTTATTTATTTACAGTCTATTATTCATGCTAGAAATACTGGCCAATTTAACCTGATTTGTAACCTCTTTTTTTTTTTTTTTTTTTTGGCTGAAGTCTCCCATGTGATTTGCATATGTATAAAGCTGGAGGGTGAGAGAGGTGGGGTGAAATTATTGTTGTGCTGGGGCTTTTATTTTTAGTTGATTATCTGTACCAGGTAATATGAAATAATGCCCAGCAGAGATTCTTAGCATTCCTTACTTTAAAGCAGGTGAACGTACTGAAGCAATAGAGACATTACTGATCTCAGGAAAAAGTAACCACATCCGCAAATATGTATGCTCAATTCATAGAGTTTTAGTTAACACGTACTGTGTCAAAGCTATGCTATGGGTATTTTGAGAATTTGTTTTCATTAACACTTAAGCAAGGTGCAGTCCTTTCTGTGGGAAAGAAGGGAGCATGATGGAGGGAGCCCCGCAGCCCAGCGTCTGCAGCATGATGATCCATAGCTCTGACTTCTGCAGGCTCATGGCAAAAAAGGTGTGAACGCGAGTGCACCAGTCATGTACATCGGTGGTTCTGTGGGGATTCACAACAGCCTTGCTGGATGGCAGGGAGTGCAGCTGGTAGCAATCAAGAGGAAGCTATCATTTCCTTTTGACTTTTACAAACTGGCCTAATATAAGTTCTATTTATTCAGGTGTTTTTATACAAATTTTCCAAAGATCCTGAGTTTGACCTTTGTGTTTGTAGTTTCCCCTCCAATTAGTGAAAACCATTTAAAAATGTCAAGGATGGGACTAGAAGGGACCTCCTAGATGCTGTATGCTGCTGGTACAGTCAACCAGATTGCACACTGTCTTTTTCAGCTCTGTCAAATACCAGAAATAATTTGACTCTCCTACTCATTTGTTTGCTGTACTGCTGTACCAGTACCTTGTTCAGGTTGCTTAGAAACCCTCTTCTAGTATCCAAGATTTTTTTCACAGCCCATTCATATTAATTTGTTAGTGTGCCAATATTGTCCCCTAACTGGATGGCTCTTCTCTCTATCTAATGTTTGCGTATCACTTTGATGTATTTATAATAAGGAACCATATCCTTTATCAGACTTCATATTTTTATGTTTAACAAGCCCAGCTTTTTTAGTGTCCACTCATAAAATAGGTTTGTTATTTCATGGATATGCCCAGTAACTTTTCCCTGCACCTGTTTTTGTTTTAGTTCCTCATCCATAGGTCTTACCTAACCGTCTCAGTCTGGCAGAGGAGGTTGCACCATCTAGCATAACAGCAGGAATACCTGCCTGCCTGCTCTGGCTTTATTTCCCATGCTACACACTAGGACATCTGCCTTTGCAACATCTCCTGTTGATGGGTCCCGGTCATTCTATGATCATCTAATAAATAAAGGTCTTTTTCCACTTGGCCTTCCTTAAGTAGGCATGCAGTTTGGCTTGGTTGTTTGCTGTTTTGTGGGGGTTTTTTACCTCTAGAACAATACTATGCATTTATTTAGATCTTTCTTGCCCGTTTCTCACTTGAGATAGTTTTCTAAAATATTGTCTCTGATCTTACAGCATCCCATGGTGCTTTTTTTTTCAGACCCCTATTAAATCCCTTTCTTAGTTCACAGCTTTTTAGGCTGCATGGGATGCCATCTCCACAGCTTTCTTCCCCTTAGCTGTCCTGTCTTTGCTTCCACCTTTTACATTGTCTTTCCTCACAAGGCCTGGTGGTGAAGCCTTCATCTAGATTTCAGGTTATGATGGAACATTTGTGATGTCTTTAACTTCAAAAGGGCCTCATTTTCTGTGGTTTCATTATATTTAGCATCTGATTATTTTTTTCAAAAACATGTTTTTGTTGCATAAGGTTGAGGTCAGATTAACTGAAATGATTTCAGCTTTGGTGGCATACTTTCTCTGTCTTAACATGACTTCTTCAGATCCTAATTCAAATTTCCAGTATTTGTGTGATCTTTACTTAATTCAATACATTTTTGAGGTAATCATTCATCCACATGGGTTTGATGCCACCCTTAAAGAGTTCTCCCTTTGGCCAGAGGTTTGACATACCAAATAAATTTTTTTTCTTGGAAAACTTTACGGGTTTTGTCTGAAATCCAGGTCAATGAGATTTTCAACCCAGTTCACTAGACTAACACATCCCATGAAATTCTCAGATTCAATTTCCAAAATTTAATTCCTACCACTTTATTCCATAGGGCAGAAGCACATGCAAGAAGTTTGTGTTGTTTCTGCAAAAACCTCTAATGCATTTTCGATTTTAGGCCAGCAGCCTCCCCATGGGTAAAATGAATGGGTAATGGAGCTTGTCTGCTGCTGCCACCATGCACCAGTGCCCCGAGACAGGGCAGGTGTTCCTGTGTGAGTCAGGATGTGCAGACACAGAGACGAATGCTCACTTCAAGAGGGATGGACACCCACCCTTGGCTCCATCTCACTCCTGCAGCGGCATGTTTGAACAGGAGAAAAGAACACTGTTGGTAATGGCATGAGTAAAGTTTTACAAGGAGAGCAGGTGTGCCTGCTTGAAAGATAAACTCTTCCCCCATGCGATGATAAGATAAATGATCCGAATCTTGTGATTTAGTTAATGTTTCTGTCTTTAGCCTGCTGTGTACACAGCACCCTGCTGGATAAGCTGCCCAGAACTGCATGCCTCTGTATGCACAGAGCTATAATCATCAGCAATATCATTCTCTCGCCTCGCGTTCTTAACTAAACAGCCTTTAATCATTGTGCATCGTTATTATATGTTCCTTATTATACAATGCAACAGCTACCTTGTATTAAAAAAGGCCAGTGCCTACATTAAATATCATCATGGGCTGTGACTGGAGGATCTTGTTTCACTGCTATTTCAAGCTGTCACGGTTCTGTGGAGCAGTATTTAAATGATGACTGAATTTAGGCAAATGTTTTTTGTTCATTTGCCTTGAGAATTAGAGTTAATCCATATTTCTCACCAAGGGAAAATTCCTCCACAGGCATCTTGCTCTTGTTTCACTGCTTATTGATTATCACTCCCAGTTTGCACATTACTGGCTGTGGCCTTCCAGCTGCATTTGAATGAGCAAAAGAAAAGCCAGCTGGTGCTCTGTTGTTCTGATTTTTATATCAGCATTTTGGTTTCAAAGACATTTATCTAATCTTATTAACTGGCTTTACCAAGAGGATTTCCTCACAGACTTAACTGGGAGAAAACAATAGGCAGTGAGGAGGAGGTTGTGGGGGATATCTTCTGTTACTCTGCACAGAAGCACATTCTTACCTACTGGGAGAAAAATCAAGTTTGCCATTGACTCAAATGCTGGCACATTCTGACTAAGGCAAAGCTCCTCATTTTCCCTTATGTAAATGGCCTGTAGCAAGGCAGATGAGCATTTTCCTTCCATGCAAGTGCAGAGAACAGGCCAGAAGGCACAACCTGCTCCAGAGGGAAAGGCAGGCAGTGAGCCCATGCTCCTACTCAGGGGAATATGTCCAGGGAACTGGGGACTGTGACCATGATGCTGGCACCTCTCTGTGCTCCCTTTGTGGTGAAAGCTCACTTGTTTTGCATCAAGCTTTTTACATGTGACTGAGAGGCACATGTACACTCAGTGTGCAAAAATGGAACACAATTGGGGAAATCAGTTTTAACAGTGCCTACACATTTGGAATCTCTAGGTTTGAGCGTAGCAAGCATACAGCCTAAAGTCCAAATTTCCAATGAGACACATGAACAGGTCATGGTATTCATAAATTCAGAGTCTTGTTTGACATAAAGTAAAATACCGTAACATGAATGTATGAGCATAATAAGAGCATATAGTGACAGGACAAGGGGGAATGGCTTCAAACTAAGAGAGCAGCTTTAGATTAGATATTAAGAAGAAAATATTTTCTGTGAGGGTGGTGAGACATGGCAACAGGTTGCCCAGAGAAGCTGTGGGTGTCCGATTTTTGTAAGTGTGCAAGTCCAGGTTAGATGCGACTCTGAGCAACCTGGTCTAGTGGGAGGTGTCCCTGTCCATGGCAGTGGAGTTGGAACTAAATGATCTTTAAGGTACCTTCTACTCCAAAACGTTCTATGATTCTATGATTTTGATAGAATTCCTTGAAAGTAGCTGTTGCTAAAATAGAATTTCTACTATGAAAAAAGAATCATGTCTTTAGTTGGTCCTTCATTAAATTAGCAATTCTTAACTTCACCAAACAGGGACTGTACAACTAGGAATTCCTCTGACAAAGGGCACCCCAGAATCTGGAAGATTATCCAATTTAAAAAAATGTACAGCAAGGATGACTGACTAAAGAGAGAAGTCTCTGAGAGGATTAAGAAAAGAGACAGGAAAAAGAAGATGTGAGGGAGATCTTCTCATGAGCAGAATGAGGAGAATTGTACCTGTCCTTATGTTTTGTGATGGGTATAGTCAAGGCTCCTGATGTTAGGTATGGGTTTGCTTGCTTCCTATCATTTCTGCTTCTCATCTCTCCCTCTTCTGCGGTATACAGACCCCATACTTACATGAAAAACTTACAATGATTCTTAAGAAATCTTTTTAGATTTACATGTGTTAGCAATGAGGGACTCTTTAAAGCTCTGTTTGGGGTAGCACTCGTGAAGAATAAAGGATGGCTTTTGGTCCTGGGCTGAGTCAAGTTCTCCTGGGAACAAAACGGAACTTCCAGGGAGTTATTGCCTTGTAATCCCATGCAAAGCAAGATCACCAAGAGCTACTGGCTTTTCCTAGCTCACTCTAGGTGCTGGAAATTATCCCCAAAGAAGACTGTGTTATCCTGGCTGGAGGGAGAGCTGAATGATGATGCGTTTGCATCCCGTGCCTATCACAGGTATTGCCATCCATGAGGAGGCACAAGAGTGCATCCAAGTAATTCAGAAGTACTTGAGATTGATTGTAGATCAAGCCCATTCACTCTTCTTCACTGCTAACAGCTCCTGCCCAACTCACCTTTTGGTATGGCTGGGCAGACCTTACTGCATCTTCCAGCCTTCTCCGGCTACCTTCTGCTTCAGCCATCATGGCTGTGACGTAGTGGATTGCACTGGCATAAGCTGAGGATTCTGAGTTACACACTGTAACCTCTCTGAGGGCTGAGGGATTGCATACTGGAGTGTACCCACCTCCTTCCAGTCTGGAAAGCCATCCTGCGCTGACTCACACTGCCTCGTGCTTGAGTGTTTTTGTAGAATGACATAAGGGGACTAATGAAAACAATACTCCTATTTCTGAAGACACATCTGATGAAATTACATCAACAAAAGAACAAAATAGAGCCCATTGGTGCATCTACCATGATGAAAAACTACATGCTTTACCCAGTGAACATATCTCCTATAGCACCTACATTTTTGTAGGCTTAGCAGCTGTCCTTATGAAGAGGCTGGTGCAAAATGAGCGTGAGGGGGTGAATTCAAAACAATGCTCTGAAACACCTCCTTGAACAGATGCCTTTGTTTGTCACAAAAGAATAACTGGCTCCTCTGAGTTCACCTCCAGAACCAGCTAAATGTAGGCAGCACTCAGTAGAAAAATGAATATGTCCAAGCTGGAAGTTAACACAGAGTAGCCACTTGGGACTATTTCCCTAATGCAGCCATGTTCTGAGATGACAACAGCTTCTTGGTACTCCAAGTCTTGCATTGGGAACCCAAAGTGGAGGCTTTTATTTATTATGTGAATAGATTTGTTTCCTTCTCTAATTTAAAACACATTCAGTCAAAGAGGGGTCCTTTGAAAATCTGGATGCTCAGCATAGTGATGGCTTTTGATTTAAAGATCTGAGTCATGTCTCCGTGGCGTGAATCCAAGCTGCCAAAAAGACCCTAAGTGAATAAAGCAGCCAGTGGTCTTTACCCTGGTAAAACTGAGTTGCCTGTGCTAAGAATAAAGCTTGCATGTCCAGTAAGTGGAGCTTTGTTGGGTCATCCTCCCAAGATGTGATGAACACCATGACAAATTTTTACTTCACCACGGAGTAAGAAGCAATGTTTCCCACCTGTGAGAAAGGCTTCTATGTTTGAGATTCAGTGTTTCAGGTCCAAAGTGAGCCAAAACTGGCTTTAGGCAGAATTTTCTCATCATGGGAGCTCTCACAGCTCAGTGTGAAACCTCAGGAAAGGGTCTTATCTTTGCACTACAAGCTGTGGACTACCCACTGCTGCACATCTGGTCCTTTTCAAAGCTGCATCCTTAGGGGTACTCTGGGGCTGCAGACAGACCCAGTATGAGCATACAGAGGCACAGACAGGCTTTGCACCAGACTCTAACACAGTGCCACAAACTGCTTAACAGAACATGAGAAAAAGATCTGAAGAAATAATAAGCACACATGCACACACACAAACATATACATATTTGTCCTATTTTTATTTCTTAACCTTTGGAAGAGTTGGTAAGGAGGGAAGCTCTGTAAGTTATTTGACTTCTTCTTCCAGCTGGTAGTTTTCATTTAGAATGATGTCTAGGTAAACTTGTTCTGTTCCTAGAGGGTTTCTTGATTCAATCGAAATTCCTGCAAAAATGTGTCTCTCTTATTTCCTCTTTTTCATCTGAAGTTTATTAATTAGTCACTCAGTTCAGTTTTGCATCGTTCTTCTTACTGACAGTAGTTTTACTGCTGTTAATTTGCCTCTGTGTAGCTGTTGAATTATTTTCTTGCCTAAGCAATCTTTAAATATACCTTCTTTTGGATAAGTGCACATTAAGTAAGTGACTGAGTCTCCAGCAGAGAAATGCTTTGGTTTCCACAGTAAAAGTGGGATTTCTTTCCATCTCAATATTTTATGGCTTAAGAGGCCCATCTGAACTGCCTAACTTCTACCATAATTCTTAAATTCCACATAGATAAATAGAAGTGTTATTTCGTGCCACCTGCAATGCTAAAACTCATTTTTGTCCCACTGATAAAAATAGATATAAATATACGTTATATGCATAAAAGTCACACCCACTTACTGGAGATTGAAGCCCACAATAAAGATTTCCCATTTCAAGTTGCACTTTGAGAACTATCAGTTAATTTTTAATAAATTTAATCTAAGAGCTTTTATCTTGTGGTGTCCTAGTTTCTTAATTAAATGCCATATGGTACCAGGTGAAATGCTTTGTGGAAGAAATCTAAATCTCCTGTGTCATCATTTTGCCCTTATTAATCAAGTGCATGGTCCAACAGCTGCTGAGCATCTTGCATGCAATGCTTTTTCTATATTTCATCATCATGGTAAAGTACCCACCTTCAGGCTTGAAATAACTACAGGAGTCAGAACTTAGAAGGCATTTCTAGGTTTGCACACTAGGCCTATTTCTGTTCTGACTTTTTGTGCATGCTTAATCAATTTTGTGCAAGTATCCAACCAAGGTGAGTGTAAATACATTTGTAGAGAATTCATTCAAAGTTTGCCAGTCACTTGGGAAACAGACACAAGATGATTTCCCTATCAACATTTACAGGAATCTGGCTGTGTAGTAGTTTGGAAGAACCACAAAGTCATGACTCTTTCTTTTTTTGTCCCCATGTATCCCCAATCTTGTACAAAATGATGAATTGTGTAGGTGAATGCTTATGCTCCATGGCTGGGATGTGAACAAGTGACTTAATGAAATGTTTAAATTAGTTCAGGTTCTGTGGACTTGACTGTATATCTCAACCACATATTTTATCTCATCTAGCAAAGAAGTAATGCCAGCATTCCCCATTCCCAACCCTTGTGTCAAGTCTTGGAAACATGGGCTGTGGTCTCCACCGGAGGGAGCTGGAGGATGAGCTGGCTCCCACTCTGCAGCAGCATTGTCCTTCCCCTGGGCCTGGGCTGGTGGAACAAGCTCTTCATCCCACCACTCATGCTTCTTTTTGGTTATTGCACTTGTGGGGAAGACAAAACCTGAAAAACAAGTGGCCAAAGAATGTGTGTTGTTGGATCAAATATTAATGAATAAGGACAGTAAATCTCCCCAGAATTTTTCTTGGCTGAATCTCCCGTTGCTTCTCTTCTTTGTATTTCTGTAGAGATTTGCTTCAACTTTTAATGTATTTTTTGATGCCAAGCAAATCATTGTCCCTTTTTCTTTGGTTACTCCTTTGAAATGTCATGTGTTTTGAGAGTCTGAGAACAGTCATTTGCCATAAGATGAGATGAGAGCCATCACATATGGATGGGTTAAAAGGAACTCAGTCAATACCTGCCCTTGAGACCTGCCCCTAAGACTGCTTACTTCTCAAGTTATGACATCTTTCAGCTGTAATTCAGAAGCTACAATTTTAAGGAGTTTGTTGCAGCCAGTTTATCCAGATGCCCATGGGCGATGCTTTTATACTGCAAGAGAGGTGGCTGTTAACTGTTATTTCTCTGTGCAACTCTTGTCCATCGTCACTGTGATATCTGAGCATGGCTACCACCGCTCATGAGCATTGCAAAATTTGAGCCTGTTTTAGTAAAGAATTTGCTTCCTGCTCTCTATTCTCCAGCAGGTGGAAAACTACAGATCCATCTTTCTTGAATAAAACATATAGGAACAAGCAGCAGTTTTGCGTAATAAGGACCCATAATTTCTGCAAATGACTGGTCACCTGAACTTGGTTTTACAGATTACTAAATGATGATACAAGGTTAATGTGCGAGGACCCACCTGAAACACAAGTGATTTTGAGAATGGTGGTGGATTTGTGCCCTTCTGTGAAGAAAAAGGAGAAAACTGCATCTGTTTACATATGTGCACTCAATTTGTGGAAACCCAGATGTTAAAACACTTGCATATCCCTGCATAAATAAATAACAAATAAGAACAAGATCTCTGAATTTAGAATGCCTTTTTACTGCATGTTCTCGAAGGATTTTGCTTTTCTGAGTATAAAGTGCAATTTCTTTTGAAAAAAGAAAATCAACATGCACCATAAATGACAACTTGTTATGGATGTAAATATTAATTATACATTGAAATTCTGGAACTGTTTTTACTAGAGGCTTGTTAGCTTGTTAATTATCATAATTATCATACAAGGAGAAAGGGAAGAGAGAGAGAGACTGATTAGTGTTGGTAATTTGCCTCATCCTTTCTGTGCTGTTGCCTTTTTTTTTCGTTTTCGGAAAATTAATTCTGTGAAATTATCACTAGGGTGCTGTGTGCTCCAGGACATGTCTGTATGATGCCACATTGTTCTGGCAGAATGCAGACTTAATTCATGCTTGGCACCTTTCCTGTCCCTCTCCTTCGTGCCATGTTTGAGACTGCCAATCTTGGGCAATGCCATATCGTGCACCGTTCTTCCCTTAAAATAAAACTGAAATAAAAATAGAGAGACGCCCAGTGCTTCTGAAACCTCAGACAAACATGGGCTGACCCAGGAATAAAGGAAAATGGTGGCATTATTTTAATTACAATAGGATAGAGGAAAATTACTCCTAGGAGGCACAGAGCTGTTAGTGGATACCACTGGGAGCCATAACCATCCTCAGTGTTTTGGAGTGGTCTTGGGGCAAGATTCCTCCTCTTGCTGACCTTAATGGACTCTTGTTTTTTCTACTTGCACCTATATGGGTGGGACAACCCTTGATACTGAAGGAGGAGAATAATTTAAAAAAAAAAAAAATCCCATATAATGTCTCCTCCTGGAAGAGTTTTATTTAACTCTAAGGTAGGAAAAAAAAGAAAGCAGGTGTAAGTATATATCATGGCAAAAATTTGCCTTTCAGGTTATTTAAGGATCCATATGGCCTCCTGGGTTGCTCAAGGTATTCAGGAAAGATCTGAAAAAAGGCGGTTATGCAGCCACCAAATCTGCAAAGAATAAAGAATTAGTCAAATTCTGGAAAAAAAACTGTGAGAAGCTTCAGAGGCACCTTATCCAAATAGATGAATGGGTGTCACAGTGTCATAAAAGGTTCAGCTCTGTTCAGAGTGTTGCACACTGAAGGGGAAAAAAAAAATGGAGGTGCTCATATGCCTTACAGGGCTCTCAATTACCTGCTTGGCTTCGGAAAGAGCTGAGTGTACAGTGGACGTCTCAGTGATCATTTGGATGCAGACCTTAGCTCTAATTTACTGGTCAGGCAAGATGTTAGATTGCAAAAGGAACAAGATAGAGAATATATGTAAAATACAAGCAATTAATAATGTAAGTTGATGATGCATTTACATTTGGAGTAACATATGCAGGACTGGACACCCAATACTCCCAGGTTTCACAAGAAGTCTGCACCAAAGCAAGACAGAGTTCAGAGAAAGGTGACAGGAATGTAAAAGGACTTGTGAAATTTCCCTCTTGAGAAAAGACTGAAAACACTGGATGGTTCACTTTTTAAAAAAGGTGAAAAAGTGGTTATATTGTATAAATAGCATAAAGGTAGGTTGTGATATACAGCTAGCTAATAGAAAGCCTACTTGACCTGTGTTACAATTCCGGAGTGAGAGAGGAATGAGTGAATTTTAAAAATAGTAATTTCAGAGTCAATTAAGAACAAAAATTGTTTACACATATATCATTGTCCTCAATGCTAGCAGATATCATTTGCCAAGCCTGTACCAGCAAATGGTTTGTCATGATAGGAGTGGGCTTGTGGAGTGAGTGGCTGTTGCTGGGTACCCACGACCCATACTATATATCTTCAGGGCCTTTACATGGGACTAGACCTGCTCTGATCCCACAGATCAAACATTCAATAGCAGCAGCTTGTCAGTTGTGCTCCTTGAGTGCCTACTGTGGTTTATTTTGCAACCACTGGAAAGGCATTGGATAGAAATGGACACTCCACCCTGTGAACCAAAGTGTGGTATATAAGGATCACAGCAAGAAACAATTCAAAAGCATATCTCAGATTCAAACTCAAATGTTAATGCAGATGTGTCTTCTGAGCCCAAGACAGTACTAAGGCTCAAAGTAAGGCTTGACATTTATACTACTAAAAAAAGTCAAAATTATACTAAAAAAACCCTTGGAGGCTGATGCTATGTATTTTACTTCTCTGCTTTTATTTTTTTTTTTTTTCATTAAGTGACAATGAGTATGTAACATTTTGGGTTAAGGATGAAGGAAAACACTAATGGCAGAAGTCTCTGTTGTCTCTTCATAGCCAGGCAGTTATGGCATGAAATGAAATATTCAAGTGTGTTTAATACAAATTGTTGTAAACTTGTGCATGCTTAACATGCACTTAGATAAATGCCTAGGGTGGTTTTTGTGGTGCTTTTTCTTTATCACCTGTACCTTTATATCTCATCCACAGTGCACACTCTGGAGTAGCCTTTGAAGTGAAAGCAGTCATACATTACATGAATCCAATAGATGAATATTTAAAAAAAATAATAATTAATTATTTGCTGTTTTCACGTTGTCAGAGATGCTCAAATTTTTGAGAGGACAACTAGAGCCTGGCTGAGGAGACTTTACAGAATAAGCTGCAGGGTGAGGTGTAGGACAGTGGAGCAGGCAGTACGAACACATGGGGTTTGAGACGACTGCTGCCACCTGATCCAGTCCATCAAGGTACACACATAAGGATTGCTCCTGTGTGGTGGGCTGGTGTGCCAGGTGTCCACCAAAGCCACTCCATCACTCCTGCCTACTAAGCTGGGCAGTGGAGAGAAAATATGATGAAAGGCTCATAGCTCGAGATAAAGGTTGGGGAGAGACCACTCACCAATTACAATCACGGGCAAAACAGACTCAACCTGGGGAAATTAATTCATTACTAATCAAATCAGAGTAGGGCAATGAGAAATAAAACAAAATCTTAAAACCTCTTCCCCCTCATCCTTCCCTTCGCCTCAGGCTCAACTTCACCCCTAATTCCTCTCTATCTCCTCCACCCCAGCGATGCATGGGAATGGGCAACAGGGGCTGCAGTCAGTTTGTTGTACATTGTTTCTGCTCTGCCTTTCTCCTCAGAGCGACTCCTCACATTCTTTCCCTGCCCCCATGTGGGGTCCTGTCTCCTTGGGGCCACAGGTCCTGCCAGGAGCCTACTCCAGCACAGGCTTCCCATGGGGTCACAGCCTTTTTTAAGCATCCACCTGCTCCACTGTGGAGTCCTCCAGGTGGGTATTTGCTCCCCCATTGAACTCCAGGGGCTGCAGGGAGGCAGCCTGCCTCACCATGGTCTTAACCACAGACTATGGGAATCTCTGGTACAGTGCCTGGAGCACCCCCTCCCCTCCTTTTGCACAGAACTGGGTATCTGCAGAGCTGTTTCTCTCATATATTTTCACTCCTCTGTGCTCCAGATGCAGTTGCTCTTGTGCAGTTTTCCCCTCCCACTTCTTAACTGCGTTATCCCAGAGGTACTACCACATTGCTGAAGGGCTCAGCCTTGGCCAGCAGTGGATTCATCTCGGAGCCAGCTGGCATTGGCAGTGTCGGACATAGGGGAAACCTCCCCCTGCCCCACAAATGTTGCTATGTAAACTCAGTACATCTCGCAAGTGTTGCTAGAGTGGGAGCAATGCAGTGTCTTGAATACCTGCACCTTGGCACCAGGCACCTTGGTTTCTGCACCATAGGTGGCTTTGCAACAGATTTGAAGGCAGGTTTGTGCTTTGAAGAGAACTACTTGCACTTCAGTTAACCGCGCAAGCTCATGCAGTGACAGCTCTCCCAACATTAAACTTTTTTAACTGGAAGTAGGCATTGCTATTATTAATGCATATAGTATCTATTTGTTTCTTATTTAGGTTTTGCCTAAATAATACTATGAAACTCTGTACCAACTATCACCTACCAACTACTAAGTGCCACCAAGAAGTGTCTCAGCTCTGATAGCCAAGACAGAACAATATTTCAGATGACAAGAAGTTTTGTTGGATCTTTAGACCCGTGTTAGGACTCTGATGGGAAGTGAAAGGTTTGCATTCTGAGGAAGGCCTGGGAGCTCCTGTGTTGGGCTCAGCTGGGCAGTGTCACAGGGACCTGGGTCAGAGGAGGGATATGGCTGAGCCCAAGGCACTGGTGGTAGTGAATCCAATGCCAGCATGCCAGGATATGCGTGGCAGCAGGGGGGCATTTTTTTTCATCCATCTGCCCCCACTTGGGCACTGAACATGGTTCTATGGATACATGAGTGTGTTACCAGCATGACAGAAAACAATCCAGACCAGTCAGCTGTGAGGTCAGGGAGGGCAAGTGAAGACCACTGGACTGTTTGGTTCCCAGTGGGTCTCAGCAGTTCCCCCACAGCCCCTTCCTGCTGCCAACAAAAGGTCTTGGGAAATTGCCCTGTGGAGACCATGGTGTGACATCTGGAAGATGCACCTATCTCTGAAGGAGAGCAGCTCTGCCATAATTATTCAGGTCTGATAATTAACTAGGATGTAATTAGATATAATCACCCTGACAACAGTGTGCACCTTTTTCAACAGACAAGGATGAGTCCTTGTTGTCCACCTGTGTCTGATCAAAAGGGATAATAGAGGAGCAAGCCATTAGCGTGCACGTGGTAAGGGAGCTGGGCCAGTTCTCCCATTGAAGGCCTGATAAGTGATACAGCCAGGCATGGGAGAAAATAATTAATTCATGATATTTTTTTAAACTGTCTTTGCCATCTTGATCTCAGTTGTCAGTAGCCAACCTGTTTGAATAATACTACATTGAAAAAAAAAAAAAAGAAAAAAAAAAAAACAGAAGAAAAAAAGCAGAAAAAAAGGCCACGGCTGCTAAAAGAGAAGAGCAACAATTTCTATACTATCAGCAGGGTTCAGTGAAATTATTGAGTCCTTTTGTTGCAGCAAACAAGGGAACAGCTGAAATGTCCTGTATCCATCTGCACGTGGCATCTACCCAAAACCTTCTTAACACAAATGCTACAAGGCCCATGACAAGGGCTCTGTCCTCTGCTCCTCCAGAATGACCAAGATCATGCACAGAAATTCCCAGTCTATGGAAGGAAGGCTTAAATATGTGAGCTGGAAGTGCCTGGTGCCTGCCTGAGCTTGCTCTGAGGGGCAGTGGAGCTACTAGGGCAGCTGCATGTGGGAAAGGGAAGCAGCAGGGCCATGGGGCCATGTCAGGGATGCCTCCTTACCCTGGGCAGGTTTAGCTGAATTACAAAAAACAGCTGCTTTCTAGAGCATCACGACCAGCAGCCCTCTGCCCTCACCCACTGTAACAACCATGTCACCTCCTTCAAGGCAGAAACATGAGGCTTTCCCCCTTCCCATGGAATGGTGTCCTATCAGGCTCTGCTGGAGAGCAAAATGGGGTACCTGCAGTTATGTGCAAGGGGATGGCCCAACACTGAAAAACGATGTTTTACAGGGTTCCTCTCAGGAGATACTGCTGTCAGCCTGCTCGCTGAGGTGCATCCCACACATCCACAGGGACCTGGAGAGAAAACATTTCACAAAAGGAGACAGACACACACCTTTGCTGTATTGGACCACACACAAAAAATTGTATGAGAGTAGAATCTTTCTTTTGTGGGAAGAAAGGAATCAGATCCAATAGCCAAATATCACTGCAGTAAGATGAAGTTCATGCTTGGTTCCCAGGTCTAAAGACTGAAATGAACTTTGCTTTTACATATGGTAAACCCAATATTTCTGCTCTTCTAATTCTGATCTGAGCACGGCACAGGTTTTTCCCTTAGCAGCTTTGAATGATCCTTTAGAATGCCAAAATGTCACTAGTTTGTACTTGAACAGCAACTAAAGGCTTTCTAAAGAAAAAGGACTCCCCAAGGTCTCCTAAAGCAGATATTTTTGCCTAAACTTTATATTAGAAAATTAGAAATTGATCCATTGCTGTAGAGAACACTGTTAACTGGCTTTGTGATGGGTTCAGCGCTATGTGCACATGCAAAAAAGCCATGATGCCATCAGACTCATAACACTGAAAAGGTCAATTTTTGGAGCCAAAGAAGTCTGGCCAGAAGTTAGTCTCTATCTAAACCATCCAGCCATTGCACTGTAATGATTTTTCTCCTTCCAGTGTTGAGCACATGGGTCTTAGTCAGGCTCAGTGATGATACCTGCTCATACTTGATTCACCCTGTACAGGACAAGTTCTGGATAACCACCAGCTTTCTCCATCTGTGCTGAATGGCACAGAGACAAGCCATCTACAGTCAGACATCTGCCTTTATACCAGCTAGCTCAAGGTATTCAGTGTTCCCCCACTGCACCTTGAAACAAATTTTATTTCTTTTTCTGATTTTATTTATTTAATTATTATTCTGTTTCCTCTGGATTCTGCTGCTTTTTTTCTCAAGGCAGATGTGGGCAAATCATATTTTTATAGACAGATGTGCATTTTTGTTGTTGAAATCTTGAAAACATTTGATAAGAATATAAGATAGCTTTTGTTACTTACAACCAAAGATCCCTTACTCCTGTGTTTTCCCAGATTCACCTGGCTCTTTCTGTGTTTTCACCATGCCTTTGCTGTCTGATTGTGGGACCCTGACATATACCATTGTGAAAACACTGCAGACAAAGTACCCACTGGAGAGACTCATCATATTAAGCAGAAATATCTTTCCTGGGACAAAGTCTAATATCAGTGCTACATTCATAGAAAGAAGGTACTGGAGCAGCATGGATACCGTTCATGTCCAGAAGCTTTAAAATGCCATAAACAAGTCTTCTGGAGTTTTTTCTGATTTTTTGTTTGTTTGGTTGGTTGGTTGGTTGATTGGTTGATTGGGGGTTTTTATATCAATACTTAGGCATTTGGTTTAAGCCTTCCTAACACTGCTGGAGAGGCAGCCGTGCTTGATGGGAGCAAGGCAGCTGAGCTGGAGGGGAAAGCTGTGCTGTGTGTGCTGGGCATGCTGCAGCAGCCACCCTGCCATTCTGGGACTCCCCTGCTCCTTGCTCCCCCTTCCCACTCCCCAGCTGCTGCCTGTGCCCTTCCTGGCTCTTTGAAGGAGGGATTGTCTCTCTCCATCCTGACTCACACTGTCGTAGCTCCAAACGTAAGAGCACTGAGTGGGCCTGTAGGAGCTGTTTTGACTCAAACATCAGTGTCTTTCCTTCCAGAAACACTGAGTGGATCAGCCAAGCCTTGCTTGGTAGACCTTGTGCTCACCAGAGAGTATCCAGTTATGGTGCTTCACCTGGGATCGGGTGCCCACATTACTTCACATTTGTAAGGCATCCTTGCCCCCTTCAAAAATGTAGTCCAGTTATTGCTGCTTTGTGGTTCTTTGGTCAGAATGCTGGAAGGGAGAGTAATTTCCACTGCTACCTCAGACATGATACAGATGCCTGATGAAGCAGGGAAGAAAGCAGGACTAATGGCAGCCAGCCCAATTAGTGTAGAACCCTGGTCAGGGCATTTCATCTGGGCCCTCTGTACCGCCTGCCGGGACAGGTGCAGATGTGCGAACAGTGACAGGCAGAGGAGCTGGGATCTGACCACATTCAAAATCCTTCCCTGAGATTTTCCTGCTTCCTTTTTCTCTTTCTCCCCTTTCACCACGTGAAACGCGCAGTGGGCTGTATATGCAAACACTGACAGATGGTGACACTCGGCTCCAGCTCAGGCAGATTAGAAAGGGAACTCAGTGTTCAAGGGACCAATTACCACTCTGTCCCCTCAGGGAAGAGCATATCAGATGTTTACTGGGGGTTAATAATAAATGAATTGAAAAAAAAATTGCTCTTCGAACACCATATTCTGTGTATTCATGTCAGCAGGTTGTAATTAGCTAATTAAATGCTTGGACTGACAGAACGGCCCCAGTGGGGGTTGCAACATTGCAGACCGCTCCTGAAATATGAGCAGGAAACATCTTGGAATATGTAAGCAGGAGAGCAGTTAACACCTCACATTTAATGGGACACTTCTTCCTGCAAAGGTTACTGGGAGAGCTGGGAGGAGGACTTGGACAAGTCCTGTGTCTGCAGAGCTTGCTGTCAAAACAGCTGGGAAGAGCATGTGAGTGAGGGGGGCATGCAAGATAAGGAAGCTAGTGGTCATGTGCTCTCGGCAGCAAGCAGACATGCAGAAAAAAGGGTGAAGCTTTCGAAATTAGTATACGATTCAAAACTAATACCAACCAGCTGATAACTCAGGGCACCTCCTTAAAAGCATAGAGAGCTCCACAGTGGTGGGAGAGCTACCAGCAGGCATAATCTACTATAAATATAGTGTCCCACCATGTGTGATTAGTTTGAGTCATCAAAACCAAAGCTACACTTAAGAAACATGAAAGGCCCACCTTTAACCTCCTGAAGCAGAGGAAATGAGAAGGCACATTCAACCTCTTGGCTGCCATTCGGGTATTAGCTCATGCCTTACACCCCTGCCCTCACTGCTGGCCTTTGGAGATGAGAGTGTTTTGTACCACTGGCATGTCACCACTGCTTGTTTGCTTTCCTGGCTCCTTAGAAGCAGTGGGGTTGGGTTCATGAACAGCAAGCACCTGGCACACTGTACAAATAGGGGAGCAAAATCCATGCCAAATTACAGCACGAATAATGCATCTGTCTGGAATGTATCAAAGGAGGCATTGGCAGTACTGGCAGTGAAAAAGGTAGTGTGTCAGGATTTTTCAAGCCTCAAGTTTCTTTGGTCTCACTTTCTAGACACAGCATTTTGGAGGTAAAAAAATACTTATGAGGAAGCAGCCTGGAAGTATGCAAGCCAACCCCATAAGAAGCCAAGCTCACTCTCAGCAGCCACCTTTTGATTGTGCAAAATGACCCATAGCATTGTGCGCTTGGACACACAGCCTGCCAGCATGCTGTAGATATGCAAGACAGCGTTCAAGCACCCCGTGGTCCTGACTGGGACAGAGTGACCTGATGCTATGGGAATTTGCCCCCTTCCCTCTGAAGCCCCATCCTGCTCCCAGCACAGCTTGGCTGGACAAGGACAGCTACAAAAACTCTCTGAGTTTTGAACAATAATTTCTTAAAGATGAAAGGCTGTGTAGGTGAAAGTGGTGAAAAGCATGCTAAAGATGCCTCTAAAATGTAAATCATGAGATATCTATAGAACATGAAAAATCAAGGAAAACAGCACCTTGCACCTTTCATTCACTACTGCCTCAGAAATTGGGGGTACACATGGCAGCTCATTTGAAAAGCTCTTCGAGATGTGCATTAGATCATGTATCAAGGCAGAAGAGCCAGCAGATCAGGGTATCATGCTTGGTGATGCTGATATGCACAGGACATAGGGAGGACCACACTCTGCCAAACCCTGTATGTACAAGGAGTAGCCTGCTGTAGATAGGAGGTGTCATCTGCCTCCCAAAATCAGGAATGCTCTGATGAACTGAGGAGGTCTAACCAAACTTTTCTTTGCTGCAGCTGTGATGCTTTCCTCATGCCCCTGCTAGTGCTCTGTGCTCTGTGCTGTAAACATGCCCACCCAAAGAGCCTGAGAGAGAATGGCTGTGATGCATTGCTGCCAGACTGGGATGTATGTTTGCGTATGAAAGCTTGTTGATCTTCCATTTCCTCTCTCTCCCCTAATGCTTATTATGATTGCAGAGTAAATCACTGCTGTGCCATGCACGGTGACCTGAACTGTCCATGCCCCATGCCCACTCTTCCAGGGGGCCGTCCAAACTTGGAGGTCAGTCTGGCAGGGCAGTTGCAAGAATAACCAGTATTCTTTGTTTCCTGCCCCTTTCATCTGAGGGAGTAAGGTAAGTCACTTCATCCATCATTAATTTTTTTACACCTTTCCTTTGATGAGGCCAGTTTCACAAAACTGTAGTTCTTCAAGCTCTTAAGGGTCTTCTAGCACTGAGTTGTTGGGAAGATTACAGAAATACCATTTTTAATAGTATTTTGACCATTTAGGACAATTTCAGCCCTCTTTTCTATGCCAGTAACTTCATGGGTGACAGAACAGGTATGATTTAATCAGGTGGGAGCAAAATCTTGGTAAATTGAAGGATGCACATAGAATGTCTCTTCCACACCCATCAGAGCCATGTCCATGGGCAGCCTTCACAGCACATGGATGCTTAGAGGGAGTGGGGTCTGAGTAAGAGGCTCCTTCATGAAGGTGCTTGTCCTGATGCCTGTCCTGATTGCTTCAGAGGGGGGGATTGTATTAGTCCACCCAGGCTTCCATTGTCATTACTCAAAACCTCGTTTTGGGAAAAAGCCATCTCTGAGCCTGTCCTGTTCTGGGTTTGCTCAGCACCTCTCCAGCTGTGCAGACTTGGCAGAATGCTCTGGTACCTGGTGAAGCAAACAGGCCTGAAACATGTGACATCAGGGCAGCCGGACACCCAGCTAGCTGGTGACTGCCTTGCAAAGGGCTCATGAGAGTGCCTTTACACAATAACAGATTATCTTTTGGGTTTCAATCCACTGTATAGTCATAGTCACACCAACCCTTTGCACTTTCCACTGTAGGAGTTTATGTTGAATTTTTAAAAACCTCTGGGAGCTACACCATAAGGGCAAGAAGCAGACAGGGAGTAGACAACATCAGAAGGCTGGCTCCCAAGCAGAGGGAGCAGCCATGCTGCTGCCTGCCCACTCCCCATCACTGATGGCTGTGCTCATCCCTGCTGAGATAGCATGCATAATGTTTTTGGTGGTTTAGTTCCTCAGTTCCTCCAGTTCCCCATGTTCTTTTTCTGAACAAGTAGCACCATTTTTACATACCTATGGGTTCAGGACCTTAATTTGTGCTTCACAAAGTGTTTCTGCACTCTCAGACTCTGTTCTGCAAACAGATTATACTGACTTCTATACCATTCCAATGAAGCAATTGATGCTAAAATTCATCATGTTTCCAAGAGCTTTCCCAGATCCTGGCCATATAGCTTGACTCTGCACAAATGATTTCTACAGGTATATGTTGGCATGGTTGGGATTACAGGCAGTAAGATATTTTCTGCACAAATATGCATCAGAGAATGTGCTGCATATCACACCCACTGAGTTTTGTGTGAGGATGGAAGGAAAGCAGGCAGCACTCTCTGTCGGGGAGGGAGGCCTGGTAAAACTCCTGGCTCCTTGTGACCAAATTATGACTAGTTGGTGCAATCCTGCCTGACCATAATATTCCAAAACAGAGTCATCCAACAACATCAGCTACACTTGTAATTGCTGTATTAAATAACCACATATATTTATTATTTACCAGCACATGCTTTATTGGTGCTCATTACAAGCCACTAATGAGGTGTCTGTTTTAATGGTAGCCGTGGAGCTAATAAGCAGGAGGTGGAAGATGTCTTCTTTTTTGCCAATAGATATGGTTTCTTTCAGGCTTTTGGGCAGCCAAGTATCCTATGCACAAATGACAAGCACAGGATTGTGGGATCTGCCTCAAGCACATCTGCTGTGGCCTCATTTTGGCAGGGTATAGGGAAATGAAAGGCTGTGCAGGGGCCAGTAGCTGAGGGGGAGTTGGAGGGGTGAAGGGTGTGTCCACAGATATGGCCAAGAGCAGCCTACCCTGCATGGAGTGATGCTCAGCCAGCAGCCCCTCAGCCTTCATGGGGGCACTGTGTTCCCCCAGGAATGCATATGGCACACGGGCCTGTCACGGGCAGCCATGGGGCTGTGTGGGGTACGGCCAGCTGCCGGCAGCATGGCTGCCCCACACAAACAGCACTCAGCTGTTTTGCATTTTACAGCGTGTATTAGGAAAAACATGTGTCTCCCCCATCACCACCATCTGACACAGGGACAACCATGTGGGGCATGGGACCCAGCTGCCTGATGAGGGGGTGCTGCTCGGAAGCCCCTCTCTCAGTGCTCACCCTGACTGGACTGCCTGTGCATCACAGGGGTGCCTTCAGGGCTCCACTCACTGGCAGGATGCTGTTCCAGTACAAACTGTAGGCTTGAAGCAAACCAAGAGAAACTCTCTGCAAAATTCCAGGTGAACCCGGGTGTGCAAGTTGCAGAGGCTGAGCCCGAGCTGTGTGTGCAGATCTGCACACACCTGTGTCCCCTGTGCAGTTTCTCTTGCTGCCCATATGCACTTCCAGTGGGGTAGGGAATGGATGTGGGTACCCTCTGGGCATTCCAACTCCTGTCCCTCATCCCCAGAGGGGGAAGGAGGGCATCCCAGGAATGTCTCCTTCATTACTTTCCTGCCAGGGTTCCCTCCTCAGGACAGGGGGAAACGGTGTTGCTTGTGAGGGACAGTCTGCAGGATGAGGCCATGCATGGTGCAGGCTCAGGATGGCTGGCAGCCGCTCTACTGGACTCATGCTGTCCCTCTCTCAGGGAGACAGAGCAACAGATGCAAGGCAGGAACCAAGAGTGGAGGCTCCCATTATTTTGGCCTTGGGCACTTTTGGAGCTTGGCGATCTTGAGAGTCACCCAGCGTTTGGCCAGATCCCCAGTGGCTTTGCACATTCCTTTTCTTTCTGTCAATGAATGGTCTAATCTGGCTGGAGGGCATTGCAAGACCAAATAGCCAGTTTGCTGCACCTGCTCATCAGGGATTGAAACACCTGCCATAGCCGGGGCTTAGCATTTAAGTGCTGCTATTTGAAGACAAATCTTGTCTTTTGTCTCTGCTTGAGCCTTCTCCCAGCTTCTCCCTCCCCTTAAAAGAAAACACACAAAAAAAAAAAAAGCGGGGGGGAGGGAAGGCTGTGCTGGGTGGTTTTTGGACAAGGCTTATTTTAACTCTAATTTGCAAGGGAAGTCACCCTTGCTTTCCACATTAGGTGCATTGCTGGGAAATGTTATTCACACAGGCAAAGATAATCACGAGCACTTTCATTTTGCTGACAGCTGTTTAAAAGGCCTGTGCTGATGTTAAAATATTGGAGCATTAGGTGGTTCCACTCTGAAACGCTGCTGTATTGTCCTGGTACCGGCAATCAATGCTATGCAATAGACTGGGAAGAAATGTTCTTCTACACAGCCTCCTACCTACATCCGACCTTTACATTTTCTCGGGTTCCTTTCTTGTGACAACAAACAAATAATATTGAGTTAATAGCTAATGTGAGATTTACTTAATGGGGAATTAGAAGGCAGTCGTATAGTTTCTGCCAGTAAATTAGGAAGCAAGGAAGTGGACTTTATCCAAGCAATGTGTTTTTTCTCTTCTTTTAATTGAATTCATGTATTTGGATGAATTAGGCACTTGGGCTGTATATGGAAGCCTTGGTTTTGCAAGATTTGTTAATGAAGAGGCTTAGAAAGATATGAAATACAGTAAAGGGATTGGACAAGGACCAACTGGTACATCTCCAAAGTTAATAGAAAGCAGAAAATATCTTTCTAGTGGTTCTCAACTGAGGTCTTTTTGAACCAAGTTCTTTAACACTTTTATCAGTGATCTGGAGGAGAAATAAAAGCCATTTTATGTACAAAGATTGTCAGGAAGCAAAGTTTCCTCCAGGAATGTATTTAAGAAAGAATAGGCTTCAGGGAAAGGAGGTGGGCAGAATTGTAGTCTTAAGGGAAAACCAAGTAAACATCTATCTCCAGTGTAACAGTAGGGGCTCCTGCCTTGCCCAAGCACCTACCCTGGAACAGGGAATCTTGTAATACATCAGCCCTCTGTCTGCCAGAGTACAACAAATCTAGAGCAAGAAATTGAAATTAGGCAGATGTAAGCTAAAAGGTAGGTTTGTAAGAGAGGACAGTGAACCACTGAAATTACTTACTGAGTGTCATGATGGATTCTCTATCACTGGAGAGTTTTAAATCACATAATTTTCTCATCTCTTCCTCTACTTCCCTAAAAAAAAAAAAAAAAAGATACTTTACTCAATTTACTTGTTTTACTTGGACTTGCTGTATTACAGGGGATATCATGGCAGGATGATCACAGTGATGTCGGCTTTATAACCTACTAATATGTTTGATCAGAAAAAAAGTTAACAGAAGAGAAACTGAAAATCTTCAGTTTCCTTTATAATAAAATAATTATTGGATCCTTAAGAAATATGGAGGGAAGGCTAAGTCATTCCTTTTACAGGTGTTTCTGAAATAATTATAACATCAGGATAAATAAATTAGGTGAAAAATTAGACCCAAAATAGGAAGATGCTCGTTAATACAGGGATGATCAACCTGCAAAATTCTCTACATAGAGGGCAAAACAATCAAATACACAGTTAATTTTTGGGAAGTAGATCCTAATAAAAGAAGAGCAGAAGATCCTATCCTCATCTGCATAATAAGCCAAACTTGCCTTAGGGCACAGATCAATTGCTAGAAGGTATAAAAGAAATTTCTCCCGCAGGTAGTGCAGAAAGAGTGATGTGTGCTCCATGAATTCCTTGAGATTCAGGACAAGCTCACTTCAGTTAACTGGGAGTTTAGCCTAAGTCTGCTTCATGAAAGACACCAGAAGCTTTGTTAAGAATTTCAATCAGCTCAGTCCTCATACAGTTTTATATAGTGGTGCCCTTGATTTCTTTATGATCCTGGTATTTTTGCAGCTAAAGGATGAGGGACTGCCCACCGGGAGCAAGGTTTGGTTTGGCACTTTCTGTTGTTGTCTTTGCCCGGAGCATCTAGCGGGAGGCCGCTGCTGGAGGTACGATGTCAGCTGTGATGTGATCTGGCACAGGTTTTACTGTTATGAATTCCCTTGGCTGTTGCCTCTCAGAGGCTATACTAGAAAAAAAACATAAAACAAAATAAAGATCAGAGACAATTCTACTTACATGTTCTTAGCAGTACAGAGAGAATATCTTAATTATTTTTTGCCTGTGAGATTAATCACACAGGACTGTTGCCCTTTCCAATTGCCTGTGAATTTAAAGTAGTGCTGTCTCTTAGAAAATAGTTCAAAGGAAAAGAAATTTCACATTGCTCTACCTAAAGGTGCCTGTGTCTTTGTCCTCCACATAGCATCACTCTTTCCTTTCCAGAAACATGGCACTAGGACAGGTGGTGTTCTAGATACCCACAACTCAGAAAAGAGCCCATAGTGTTAAAGAGACACAAGCATGAATTTCCACAGTTACTCGGGTGTGAATTCAAGTTATGAGGTATTTATTACAGTGTGAGTCTCAGACTAAGTTAATTCACAATCAGCAGCTAAAAACCAGTAAGAAAAAAATTTGAGGGGCTTTGAAGCAGAAGATGCTATCCTTGTAATATAGAAAGTTAACAGTTATTTACAGTGCAGTGGGTGGAAGTAAAGCCACTGCAGGTGTGTTCCTACTGAGGCAATAATCAGACAGGTGTTGCTAAATAGAAGACAGGAGGGCTGCCCTGTCCTGGGGAGTGAAAAAGGTTCTGTGCTGGGGAAGGCAATGCTGCAGCAGAAAGGTGTGCCTGTGTCCTTATCTTCATGTAATCAGCAGAACAAGGTTGTTGGCTCTAGTAATAAGGAAAGAGGTCTGCGTGCTGGAGGACTATATTGGGTAGCAAAGGCTTAGAGAGGGCAGAGGCCATGGGACCAGATCTTGCAAGCTTGCCAAGAAACAGAAGTGAGTTATTTTTAGGGACCTTGAAAAAAAACCTGAAGTTTAAAATTAGAGTTGTTTGGGTACTGGAAGAGGTTTTAGGGATATGCAGCATCAGTTCTCTTGACAGGGATAGAAGTAGCCCACCAAATTAGCTGGAATTTCTTCCCTGGATTGAAAAAGTCTATAAGATAAAAGAAACACAGTGGAAAAGAGGGTGTGCTTAGAAAATGGGAGAAGAGAGAATAGAAGGGGATATGTTCCCTGAAACTTTCAAATAATGTGTTCTCCCTTCTCCATAGCCAGTGAAAGTGAGTAATATCCTCTGTTTAGCTCTTTCGTTCTTGATGTTTCCTCACAGACTAGAAGATAGGATTAATGGCAAGATGAGTTGAGTGTACTGAAATGCAGCCTGTTACTGTGGGTGCTCCAGGAGAGAGACCAGCATAAACACTATTCAGTAAAAGCTTTTCTGTGTTTTCCATTGAAGTAATCCTCTTTCCTTCCATTCTTCCTTGCTAGAAGGCTTACTGATGGACTGTGGTGGCTTTTTTTTTCTAGTTTAAGAAGCAATTTGTAATTAGCTTTCCTCTACCATGTTTCCTCTCTGCCAAAACAAACTTGTCAATAAAAGCCTGATGTTTAGATGCAAAAAAGATGTATATTTAATTAAATACGAAGCTGGTTTGTGAGAATGGAACGTGTGGAGAAGCCACTAAAGAGCATCACACAGAGTGTAAAGAGCTGGAAGCAAATGTTTGAAGAAAAGGAACAGTGTGGATATTATGATTTCAAGCCACAGACACTGTAGCAGTGAAGCAAATTGTAAAGCAAGCAATTTCTAGATAGTTAAAAAAAAAAAAAGCTGCTAGTTGCTTCAAATTAAGCCCTGAGAAAAAACATCATAAAACTTGAGAGAGCTGTGCTTGAGACATACGTACAGTGAAGCAAATCTGGTGTGTGAGGTCCTGTGGGACCCCATGTGTGATGTGTGTTATGAGAACGCTCAATTTTCAAGTCTTCATTAGTTTTGCTAAATAAACACACATTCTTGTTAAACATTTCTTCTGAGACGACAACTATTGACAATACATCTTCCTGAAGCATATGACAGTTATCAAACAACTAGCTGACAGTTTGCAAAGTTTCCATTATTCTCCGCTTGCTGAAGAAGCTTGAAGATAGAGCAGGACGCTTGGCATTGGGAGTGCCTTAGCTGTTAATGTTTTTGCACAAAATTTGTTAAGTGTAGAAACTGTGCTCAAATGTCTGAAGTGTTGATTCAATGGAAACATCAGTTTGGGGCCTGCTGTTAAACAGCAGTCTGGGGAGATATACACTCTCTGGGAAAACCATGCACATCAGTAACAATTCAATATCATAAAAGTGAACATTAGGAGTCACGTTCATTTCAGCTTGTTGGGTGTTTCATGCTCTTTTCATTTCATGGTGCTAAGGCAGAAAATGCAGACCGGGGAAAAAAAAGGATTGCTCATTTCTGTGCAATCTTCAAATGTGCAAACAACAGGAGGCTCCATTTTGATCGAGGATGCTGCTGTTGTGAAACATGCACATGGTCCAAGAGTTGTTTCATTAACCTGAAAGCAGCACAGCATGTATACAGCAAAGAGGACAATAAAGTTGATTTTCTTACGTTGAAAGAATCACATAAAACATCTGAAAAGTGAAGAAGCTTAAAATCCCTCTCAGAAATGTGAGAAATCATAAAGCAGTCAACAGTAAGAAAATAGAAAACATTAAAAAAAACCAAACAAACAAAAAACCCCACCAAAACTAGCAGATACTATGTTAATCTGCAGGTGGAGCACCTTAGCAAAACCTTTGTCAATAGTGTTGCTGTGTGAAAACACTTTTCCCTAATGTTGAGTCAAACTCAAGGAAAGTAGAATCAAAAGAGAAACATTGCAACATTGCTGGTCATATCAGCTAAAAGTGCTACTTACGGAGCAGAGAAACATGCTGAATCATTTACTTAACTTACTTGCTTTTATACTTGATTTCTAAGCTAATATAAAGTCATGGGAAGTCTTCCATTTTGCTTCTTTTCAGACTGCAAATCAGAGCTGAAGATAAACAGTCTTCAAATTGCCTCTTGCTAAACACAAACAGTTTCAGTAAGATAGACAAATAACAGTGTATGCATGAAAGTAGTTTAATTTAATACATGATGGTATACACAATCTAAGATGGCTGTCTCAACACCATTTTCCATGACAACAAAAAGGTTGTAAATGTTGTTGGGTTATAGCTACTTTTTATCAGTACTGTTGAAATGTTGGCTGGAAGGACCTTTGGAACCCCTGGCAGATTTCAGTGTCATGAACTCCCCTGCTCCAATGATATAACCAATGACTATACCAAACGAGCCTATTATAGCTTTTTAATTATTATATTTTCTCTTTGCATTACTTGTATCACCTTTTTTACTTCATAATGCAGTTAATCTTGTCACAGCACCAGAGGAGATGAGGAATGGCTGATCCTACTCATTAAAACAGCATCCCATTATACAATGGGATAGTCTCCTTGCAGGCCATTTTACTTTCCCTCCTTCTTGGAAAGGCAGGCCCATTTCTGCCAGTCTCTCTTCATAGCCTTTCATGGTGCCTCAGCTTTTATTTTTGGCCTGCCTTCTCATTTCAGAGACTCAAACCAGGCTCACTACCCCAGCTGGGACCTCAGAAGCATTTGAAATAAATATTTCCAATGGTTGTCATAGAACAAAAGTGTTGTCCTGTCAAAGTTGTGTTTTTTCACTTTCTGGGAAAAAATTCTCAAAGGCAACATGGTGCTGCAATTACCAGGTGTTTTCAGCAATGCTACTGCTTACCCGGTCTGTACACTTGAATAGTTTTCTTTCCTGTTTCCAGCAGACAGCATGACAAGACCATTATGGGAGGAGCTGACATGTGGTTTGCATAAGCCAAAGCAGGCTAGCCCTCACCTCCTCTTAATCACCGCATTTTGCATCCTGATTTACAATGATACCAGCAGCAATTACCCACTGCAGTTGTGGTTTTAGTGGGAAATCAGGGCTGGCCCATGGGAAAGGATCTGTGGGCTGTGTGCCTGGCCTGTGGCAGTGGTCTCCAGCTCTTGCTGACATTCACTATGGCAGGAGTCATCAAACGTGGAAAGCATCAGCTGTCCTGTAGCACTGGAACAGGGTGCTAGCCCCTCTGCTCCTCCCTGACCCAAGTCCATGTGTGCAAGCCTGCAGGCTATGTGGACAGCAGGTACTCAGCTGTACTGGCCCTGTAATGCTTGGGTTTCTCCTCCTTGTATTGCTGTGTGCTGTTTGCCTCCGTTCCAAGCCAGTGCTAAGGTAAAGCTGGCATCACTGGTCTGTTTTCATGCTGGTAGCTGCATCTACATGTGTAGAGAAGTCACTTTTCTCTCTCATTCTGCACAACAGACATGACACAATGTGGTAAAAGGCAGATATAACCACAAGAGATTTTTTTTTCCTGTGGTCCGGAGATTAAACCACACATGCCCAAGGTTTTGCTGCAAGTACTGCAGTTGCCAGGCAGGAGATTATGCTGTGATGTTGGGCTTGCACTCCTGCCTTCTCACTCAAACCTTCTAAGAACATATTGCCAAGATTGGTTGGCTCTCTGGGTGCATTTTTAGATTTCTCTTGGCCCTAGCCCTCATTCAATCCCATGGACTGAATGTCCACTCATGAACAGAGCAAATTATATTGAGCTTTTGTGGCATGTGTTTTGGCCTAGTTTTGCACAGAAGGAATAATCCAATTTGGGATCTTTGGGACTGCTCTCTGGTGCAAAGTGAAGCCTAGTAAGTAAGGGATAATACAAAATTCACTTCAGAACTGTACTACAGAATAGAAACACAAATGTGAACACACCTTAGATTGGGTCTTTTATATACTTGTTTTGCCAAGGAGAAGCTGAGGCTCAGACAGACAGCTGGGAAACCTGACTCATTACAGTTACCCTGCAAAGGTTGTTAGGTGTTGGGAATGTGCTTGAACACCACCCCTTACCAAAGCTCTTTATGACACACAGCAGGTGGTGTAGGGTACAGTGACTTTGGAGGTTAGTGAAAAACCAAGTATCCTATCTGTGGGAGGAGGGAGACAGAGATGAAATGCCAGTCTCACTGCCAATTTTACCTAAGAAGTAATCACAGGTAAAATCACATGTCCTGCAAAGTTTGTGATTTTCAGAACTGTTAATGTTTTCCTGCAAAATGAATCTTAAAATACAAAATGTTTCTTGGAGTGTCAGCATCAACTGCCAGTTTTGGGTTCGATCGACAACCAATTTTGGATTCACCACTTCTCTCTGGAGACTAGTTTGTGCTCTCTTAGGCAGTTATTTATTTCCAGAAATAATGCAGACATTTTGTATGCTTGTCTCCAGGAGTCAGGAATAACGTGGACCCTGAAAATCTATCAGTGATGAGACATTTCTAACTCAGTTCCTTAGGAAATGTCAATGGCAAGTCTAAGATATGTTGTTTACCCTCTCACAGATTGACTTCCACCCAAACAACTAGGCAAATGTTGCCTTAAAGTGGCAAAGCATTTACAGTTACAATCAGATTATTTTAAAAGAGAGAGCATTTCACTGGCTATCAAACTAAAACAAAATAGATTTTTTTATGTCGTTCATTACCAAAGGGGCTCCTGCTGACTTTGCTGCAATAGAAACAGACAAAACTTTCTTTCCTTTCTGCACAACCATACATTAAATTATGTTTCTTATTTGAAAGACTGTTTTCCAGCAGTTTCAGACCCTCTGCCTTCTCAATTCCTTCTTCATTCCTGCCTAAGCCATCATAAGACATATTGCTGAACTCAAAGGGAGCCACAGTGTCATACCAGCCTAGAGCCCCCACAGAAGAAATGGGCAGGAAATGCCTGATGGTGTCTAGGGAAGGATGTGAAGGGCACAGGCAGCCTTTTTGCTTGCCTGTTGCTGAAGTGGCACCTGAACCTCTCCCTGGCATCAGTGACCCTGAACCAATCCTGAAGGCCTGAGCAGCTAGGAGATGCTGATACTTGTCAACTGAGGGTCTTCAACATTCAAAGCTTATTCGTCAGCAATCTGCCATCTATTAGCATAAATGGGGGAAAAAAATGGGATCTCTTCCTGGTGTTATCTCAGGAAAGCACAGTAGATGAATGCACCAGGTAGCATGCAGGGATGTCCTATATTCTCATGCCAGCTATGCACAATCCATGGGAATCTCATCCTCAGGGCTCCATTCCTGCTAGTGCAGATCTGCTGTGTATCAGGTATGCACCCACCAAAAATTTCAGTCTGCTGTTGTGGGGACTGTTGCCCCTCATCCTGTCTGGAGGTCACTGATTCCACCACCTAAAAAACCTCAAAGCCTAATTACAAAGCAGGGTGGTGCTGTGCTGTGCACTGAACCGAGAGGACAAAAAGGCCACTCTACCCCCAGAAAACTGAAACTAGAACAAGTAGCAGCATACAGGGACAGACAGAAAGAAGTCAAAGGTGGGCCATGTCCCCTGCTCTGTCTCCTCCTCTGCCCCCACCTAAAAACTTGCTGAACAATGTTGCAGTGAGAGGTTAGGACCAGGGAAAGAATAGCTCCCCGAGGTGTCCAGCACCTTTCTGCATGGCAACTTTTAAAAAAGAAATGGTTTCATGCTAAAAAGCAAACAAAGAAGCCAAAAACATGTCTCATTTTCAGTTTTTCATGATTGAAATCTTAAACATTATGAGCATGAGATTTGCCAAACACAGGTCTCAGCTTTGGTAGTTTTTTTTCCTGTTATGCAAAGTCAAATATCTGAAATCTGGGAATCTTGCATTAAGAGCTAATTTAAAAAGCTATATTTAAACATTAGTTTGAAATCCTTTTGTGCTATTTAAACTTATAAATATAGATAGTGCTGTTTGAAACAGAAAATTGAGTAAAGCATCAGCAGGAGATTTAGCCTGATTGCTGTGCATGTTTAAAAGAAAATGCTGTGCATGTTTAAAAGAAAAACACACTTAGGCACTGTGACATTCAGTTTTTAAGAAATCCAGTTTAATTATATTTTCCCTAATTAAGGATTTCATTATAGGGGATCACATGATTTAATTATATCAATACCCCAAAGACCTGATTGTGAACATAAAATGTGGATTAAAAGGATGCCTCATCACTTAATTACCTGCTAGATTGGAACAGATCCATGTTGTAGGTCAAAAGGGACATAAAATGCAGGCTTCTGCCTCCCTCTTTGTTGTGTGTGATGGAGCTCTGTGCATGGGGAGAAAGGGAGGGGGGAGCACTTTTGTATCTGTAATGGGAGTGATAATTATCTGTGAGCAGTTTTCTAAGCATATATTGAGCTGGATGGATAGATAGATAGATAGATTTAAAATTGCTAATTTCTTTTAACATTTTGGCAACTCTGTAGTGGAGGTGAGCTGCGTATTTCTGCTTACAATCTAATGGATGTCTGTGTATTTCTTCTTCTCAGTATATAAGGTCTTGTCTTTCAGAAGTAAAATGTCAAGGAGTGGGAAATCTTAGGCTGGGGTTTTAGATCGTCCTGAAGTGAGCAGATGGATACCCAGTGCTGTAGGAGGGACTGGAGCTGTCTCCCTCCTTGTCCACTCTACAGGAGGCCCCCTGGAGTGCCTGCAGTTCTGGAAGATCCCTGCCACTGAGCAGCTGGGGCCAGTCTGGGGGAAGGATGGGATGGAATCTTTTGGGATATCAGTTTAAAGCCAAGTGACAAATTTTAACCCGCCCAAATCTTGCTTACCAAACACCTCTCTTCTGCACCCACTAACCAGTTTCCAGCTGCCACTCCCAGAAAGAAGGTTGTGGAGATCTCTTTGGCTGGGAGCACTGAGCACATGGAGGGGGAAACCCTACATCAATCACCATGGTCTAGGTTTTGCTTCTGTCATTCGAAATGCCTTCCCCTTCCCACAATTCTTGCAAGCTCCCACCTAGTAAAGCTAGAAATCTGGTCCTTGTAGCAAATGGTCCCACATGACAGAGAGCAAGAAAATGTTCCATAGGGGCTCAGATCATTTTTGTCAGGGCCCATGACAGCATTGCACACCATGGGCTGAGCCTGTTGGAAAGCCCCTACAGCATTACTCCCATGAGCAAGGTCTGCACCCCACAGCCGAGGCCAGCACTAACCTGTGGATACTGCCACCCTGTCCCTCCACTGCTGGGTGTAATCACCCTGCCCTACCTGCCCCATGGGCACAGCTATCCCTTCCCCTCCAACCTGGACATGGCTACCCCAACCTGCCTGCCTCTGGACAGGTCCTGGAGGAGGCTTTGTGCACACACTGGTGCCTGGGTGTCGTGAAGCAAGAGAGAACACTCAACTGTTAAATTATCATCTGCAAGTGTTGTGGGATGAAGAGCCGCTTCTTTTACTTTGATTTGGTCTTATTTTCCTAAGCAGGGAAATGCCCCAGTGATAATATCACTGCAGATGGCATCACAAAGCCCCGGCTGGCACCAACTGAGTTGGCACAGTCAGATTATCATGTTCAAGTTTGTGTCTGTTTTTTCTTTTTCTTCTGCTTTGCTGTGCTAATAGCATTTGTATTACCATATAAGCCTCAGTCAGCTCCTTAAAAAGGACAGAGATCAACATAAGAAGTAAATTTCATTATCACTGGTGGAAAGGAAGGGTCACAGGTAAAGCTAAATGATGCTAGTCTATCTTTTTAATTCTTTTCTTCTTTTTTTTATTTCTCTCTCTCTCTATCTCTCATCTGGGCTTAAAGGGAGACTCAAATTGAAGTTGCAGGGTCTCCAGGGCAGTACTGCAGAGCAGTGCTGCTTAATGGGGCAGCTGGTGGAGAGAGTTGAGCACATGTTTCCTTTGCAGTTTTCATCTTCATACTTCACAGGACCCAGGGACTGATTGATGGAATTCTTTTTTTTTTTTTTTTTAAACATAGCTTTCTTTAGGCCTAGAGGCTGCCACACTGAACATATGTCCACATATTCCCTTGGGCAGTATTTAAATGTGTGCATCCATGTGACTGTATTTGTTTAGTGTGTGCTCCCACTGATCTAATGGGACCTTTCCCATGACCCATTGGTCCCCTAAGTTTGCCACTTGCTGCTGTCAGGCGAGAGAGGCTTTAACTTGGATGGCTGTAGATGTAAATGAATGGGACTCTTTTTTCCCTTTCAGTCCTTTTGACTGAACCCTCTTGCTGATGGATCATCTAAGGCAGTTTAGTTGAGAACCCTTCTTCGTGCTGTTAAATAAAGCCAAACCTAAACAGACCCCATCTGTTACAATCCTATGTCTATTTATGTGAATGCAAAACTTGTTGGGCTGCTTTCTGCTTGTTAATAAGCCATCCACTGAGAACAAAATCCATTCCTGGAAAATGACTGGTAAGATGTGCATTGCTTGCTACACTGGATACTTCTAATGCTAAAATTTCCTGGGAGCAAGAAAAGAAGTGGCTGCACATGGCACTCCTTTTGCTTCAAAGAGGCACCGTGCAATCCCGTATGGTACTTAATGTTCCTTAAGTAGGCAGCTCAGTGAGACCCAAATTAGAAAAGACTATCTCTAAGGTAGTTTTTCAGCATACACAACATGTTTGAGTAACACCAATACTGCTCAGAGGAGGAGAGTAGAAGCAGATTATTTACATTTACAGCTGTTGCAGCTTTGTGCAAGAGTCTGATCATATCCTATCTTTTCTCTGTCTTTCTTTTTCAGATAAAAGCTGAAGAATCCTACAGAATGACACAGCTAAAGAAGGTGTTCAAATGGGTTCAGAAACTGTGGTTAGATAACAAAGTGAAAAACTATGTAAATATTCCACAACCAGATTTGCACGTATTTAAGGCTGTGCTAGGTAATACCATAACATATGCAAAATATGTAGAGAATGTAAATCAAAACCAGATTAATTATGTTGTCTGCTATAGTTCTTGTTGAAGAGTGGAGCTTTCCTGTTCAGGACTATTCCTGCCCTAAAGAGTTTAAATAAAACATCAGAGGGCTTCGAACTGAGAGGAGCTGCTCTCACCTCCCTGACAAGCTGCACATGGAATGCCCCTCTTCTAGTCTTCTGGCAAATGCCCACAGCTTTGCATGACACCAAATCCTGCTCAGGGTGAGGCTGAGAGCAAAACTTCCATCTCTGTGCCACAGGCATAGGCATGGGCATGGTCTGGGCTACCTTTTCCAGCACTCTCAACATAAGCCATACCAGGAACCAAGAACAGCATGCAGAAATTCACACCGGACATCCAAATGTCAGTTGTGGACCTAAAATCAGCTATCTCTTTTAACTTAACGTGGGTTGGGGATAAAATCAGCTGAAGAACAGGAGTAAATATACAAAATTCAGAGTGTTTGTTAAACATTGTAATTTCTATTAAGTAAAGAACAGTTTTACCAGCAATATCAGTGAGAAATGTATCATGGACTGAGAAATAACACTGGAGAACTCAGTCACCCTAAGACTAAACTGACCTTCCTTAGACAAACTATTTACTAAACAAGAGTGCAACTTTATTACCACACATGAGTCTGGCTTCCCAGCGCTGCCTTCCTTTCTTCAGGTCTCAACTCATATATTTCCATGGGACTTGTTACAGTGGCTGCCGGACCTGAAAAACTTATGAAAAAGTAGTTGCACCTTGTTAAAATGGATCTAGTTACATACTTCTGCAGTCTGTTAAAATGGATCTAGTAATGTACTTCACACTAAAAGTCAAAGTGAGTAGAACCTTTGCAAAGGGCCATTGAAATTAATGGACACCCCAAAGGGTCCTGGCTGTGTATTTGTTACTTGTCCTCTTTGACTTTGTTCCATTCTCCTGCCACTCTCCAGCATCATGGAACTATTTGTCTTGATACCCTCTCTGCTCTCCTTTCTCATCCTTATCCACCCAGACTGCCCACTCTTCCCCACTCTCTTTTTACTCTCCCCTTTTTTCTTTCTCCCTTGCTAGCATTTCAACTAACTTAGTATCTCCTTCCACAGCCATTCCCACAGGGAAGGGCTGATTGTGCAATGCCTTACAGCAGTGCGGTCCTGAGGACTGCTGCTGCATTTGCTGCTGAGCTGTCCATCCCTGCATTCCCCAGTGCTGCCAGGTCACAACAGTAATTACATTAGGGTCTGGGATTTGTTGTCTGCATCTGTACCACTAAATTAAACAACTCAGGGTGCAGGTCCACTGGAACACAACTACCTACACTGAAAAATATTCAGTATGTCTCCTGGCAAGGTGTTGACCCAGTCCTGCCAGGAGTGACAGAAGATGCTAGGCACAGTGCTGGGCTTGGTGGGGGACACATGTCATTCCCAGCCTTCAGCTCAAATGCAGCTGGCAGCTTTTGGCAATTCAAGAGTTTAGTCACCAACAAATCACCTCTTAATAAATGCTGAACACATACATTGTCTCCACAGTGCTTTTAACAGCTGGGATAATGAGCATGATTAAAGCATCATCATATCCATTTCTAGCATACCTCTACATTTTTAATTTCACATTCTGATTTTTTTCTGGCTTTTTTAGTGGCAAAAATTCAAAGGAAGCACATTCACTGCCAAAAGCATGAGTACCAAAAGCCATTAGGTTACCTCAGGGGCTGACAAATGACAACATGTTATTATACATATGGTAAGTCCTACTGTAGAGATGCTGTCATGTGATCTTGTGTTGGGTTATTAATCACTGATATTTTTGTCACTCTCAAAAGGGAATGTAAGGTGATGAATTAGCTTATTTATCCATTCCAAGAAAATATTTATTTTAAAATTGATTTTTAGCCTTACTCTCTTTTAATCTACTGAACTTTGCATCTGCTGAAAAAATACTTTGGAAACGGGTGACTGGTTTAGCATCCTAGTTTTACTAAAGTTTTATGGTTTGTTTTGGGTTTTTTAATTCTTTGTTTCTAGGATACTGGCCCCAGGAGTTTAGCAGGCACTGTTGTATGCACAGGGTACCTGTCACCACCCCTCCACATTTCTGCCTTCAAGGAGTCAAGGCTGGCTGGAGATGCCAGTAGTACATTTACCTTGGAAACTGTTACTCAGAAAACTTTAAAGGCACATTACAAATACAGCTATTATATCCTCATGAGGAAGGAAGAAAAGTTTGAGCATATATACCCCAGCTGGATTTTGCAGACTATAACTCAGACAAAGAAACAAAGCAGAGCCTCCTGAAGGTTGTAAAATAAGATGAGTTGGTAACATGAAAAAAGGAAGAGACTTAAACCCCTCCGTATGTGCTGAGTGACTTTTCTTCTTTTAAAATGAGGAAATTAATTGCTAATTTCTTTAACACTTTTATCCTTGATTGTCAATCAATCTGAATGGTTGCTTAAAAATACTTAGTTGGCTACCTAAACGTTGATGTTTAAATGTTAATTAGTTAGGTAAAACCTGTCTCCTACAAGCCCATGTTGATTTCGTTAATGACTGTCATGAAGTTTCAGCTTTTGCTTGCATCTTATATGAACCACTCCATTATCTTGCACCAGGTTATTCAGTTTAGATTTTTAATGTAGAAGCAGCAGAAAGTTCTTTTCTAATACAACAGAGTGTCACATGTACATCAAGATCATTTTATAAAAACCATAGTGAATGAAGTAAAGTGATCCTGGTCCACTCCTTTGACAACTCTCAAATCTATCTGTGCTTCTAACTGTAGTAGCCACTGCCAAATAACTTTTTAAATCATTCTTTTAACAGAAAACATTCTGATTTAGAAATTCATGTAAATATATCATCTGGATTTTTACCAAAATAATTTGCTTTTTAATAACATAAGGTGGTGAAAATGTTGCAATTACAGTTCTAAATTTAATGAGGGGCATTCTTAATTGCTTGGATTATGAAGGAGAAAATATATTTTCAGCAGCTAGAGAAGCAGCTATCTTTTTGAATTTTAAACAATATTCACCTCCTCATCTTTGCTCCAAATTATTTCAGGTGCCTTTCAGTTTGTAAAACAAATAGCACTGATAAAATATGTACTGTCCATATGTACTCTTGGTGCAGCAGTGCTGCAGTATGCTGCGGGAGCTGATTCTGAGACAAAGAACTGACCCTGTTGTGGGTCCCAGCACCACAGATCCTGAGTCCTCCACTGCTACTCACCGGGAACGCTTCTCATCTTACAGCCCACGTTAGTCTTGTCTTACACACAGAGCATGCTCTAACATTTTTTTCACTGTTTTCACTCATCTTTACTGATCCATAAAAACATGGTTCCATCCCACTCTCCTTGACTGTACATGCATGCATGCATTTCATTCAGACCCTTAAATTCATCCAGTACCACTAATTTTTTCCGCTCTTGATAACACAAAATTTGTTCTGTGGAACTGAACACAATTAGGATGTGGAAGCACAAGTATCCATCAGTGATGCTGGATTCTGTGTCAGTCTCTGGTGGAGGGTTTCTCTAACTCTACCATATTTATTTCCTGGGATTATGTCTGTGCGATGACGACCAAGATCAGAAATTACCCTTTTTTAGGTATTTGTTTTGATGTCGAGTGAAATTTACTTTTCCTCAAGTCCATTTCTTTCTTGTCCATTTCAGAAATTGGATGTCCTGGTAGCTGTTATGATGTCACCATCCACTTCTCACAGCCATCGTTGCTGAACTTGCCAGTCATTTTGATAGCCTTGATTTTACTTCTCAGCTTTACCATTGATGCCTCTATCTACACTGAGGATGGATTCAGAAATGCTACCTGTTCACTGTAGAGCAGGATAAGACCCAACTGCCAAGCTCAAATCCCAGTTTCATCAGAAAGTGCCTTGCTAAGAGTTGTGAAGTGCTCAGAACCTTAAAGTAAGCCATAGCAGAACACAACGATTTATTTCAGAATCAACTGGTGTAATCTTCTTTTGGCTTTCTGTAAGGAAATAGCCATTCCTGACACAGAGAAAGCCTGCTTTCCCCTCAGCAGTCAATAATTTTGCCATGTTTTTGCAGTGTGAATTATGAAGTATAATGGGAGTGCTGAATATAATAAGACAAGAAAAGGAACTCCTCTGTGCCTGAAGGTCTCAGCTGGAGTGCTGTGTCCAGGCTGGGGCACCACACTTCAAGAGCGATGTGGACCAACTGGAATCAGTCCAGGAATAGCAATGAGAGAGCCTAAAAACATAACCAATGAAGGAAGATTGAAAGAACCAGGGTTGTTTAGAATAAAGACAGGACTAAGAGGAGATGCAGTAACATAAATGCAGTTATGTAAGTGGTTGTTGCAAAGAGGGAGGAAATAATCTCTTCTCTATATTGACTGTGGACTGGAAAAGAAAAATGGGCTGTACTGAAGAACTGCAGATGAATACAGCCTTGACTTTCTGGTGAAGCTGCTTGCTGAATTTGTGGGAGACTATCTGAGCAATGGGGAAAGGGGGGAAAACCATGGCTCAGATTGTCCCTCACCAGTGCAGTCCACACCTGTAAAAGTAACGTGTTTGACCCAGAGCAGAGAAGGAGCCTGAGGCTGGAAGGAATGATGACGATCAGGCCAGCTGTGGGAAGAAACAAAATGTTTGTTTGGACAATTTGCATCTGTTGCCTTTTTTAACCGGATAAGAGAGTACACTATGTAATATACACACACCAGCCTCACTTACCGACAGAGACTTAAAATATTTATATCACAGACAAACAATGCCAAGGAACTCCCCTACAAATGCAGTGATTTAATAAACAGAGTACTGTAATGTAGCATTTATCTTTATTATATATAATCAGCTGTTGCTTTTACTTGGGTAGAAATAATGTCAAACTGAGCCAAGGTAAGATGGGAAGATTGGAAGGTTCCCATTTTCCCAGTCCCAGACATACACACCTTTTTGGCTTTTGCAAGTACCTATGGGATTTAAAACTGTGTGAGGCACAGCAAAGAGATTCCTGATGCAGCCCCACAAAGGACTGTACATCTCACAGAGTCCTTGAGGTCTCCCTTAGCAGATAGCTCCTCTGCTCTGCTTCCATCAATCAGATGGAATAAATATCTTCCATAACACCACTGAATAAACGTGTATGTATGTATCTAGGCAAAAGATGTGCATTGCTTTCTAAACAAAGGCCAGCAGTATATCTTGCTGAAAACATAGGCTAACTCTACATGTAGATCTTTATTCTGGACAACAGGCACCAGGCTCTCAGACAAACCCAACCCAATGCTCACGTTTCTCTGCCATGCTTTATACAACATTGAAAAAAAAAAAAAGTGAAGGTGTTACACTGGGACTTTATCAACAGTTAGTTCCTAATCATATACTAATCCCAATCCCATGCTAAAATTATAGAAGTCATTTACGGAATGATTGACAGAATCAACTGTCTCTCTCAGGTGTGCTTTTTTTCTCTGAGCAAAACACTATTAGTATGTGCACACACACAAAAAATGTAAAAATTGGAGCAACAGACATTTTTCAAGGGTATTTATATTCTCTATAAATGTAGGCATTTTTGCATATCCTCATGAATGTGTTCCAGTCTGGAGCTTTATCTTTTTTCTGTAGCAATAGTTCTGTGGTGTTCCACCTCTGTGTAAAATAGGGAATTGCCTTGAAGTACATTTAATCTAGAAACCACAGTTTTAAATTAAACTTTGCTTCTGGAGAAAGAACTTCACAAATTACTTCAAGGTCAGAGTAGGAGCTGGCCCACACTGTGCAGACTTGTGAAAACATGATGCCAACAGTGTTTGTGCAGTCTGAAGATGCAAATGGATGTAAATGCACAAACATTACACATATGGAAAACTTTCTTGCTGGGAAACGTGATGCCAAAGGTATGGCCTTTAGCAGATATTGTTCCGTGTGACTATCCCAGCCCACAGTCACCCCAGGAATGCCTCATAACCAGGTCCCTGTCACTACCATATCAATCCCAGCTGAGCACCATATCAATATACTCAAATTAGACTGGCCAGCATGATTCTTAGTTCTTTACAAGACAGGACTGGGTTTTTCATTTTCCCATTCACCTAGACAGCAACTTTTTCATGTCAAAGCAAGGATACAGTTGCCTAAATGGACATGACCAGGAAAGCCATCTGCTAAATAAGGCTGAATGCTTCATAGGCATTGGCGCCAGTGTAATCTCATCACAAATTAACTTAATTGAAAACAGAATAGCCTTCTCTGAGGAGTCGTTTACTTGCTCCTACCTGATTTGTTGGGAAAGTACCTGGCTGTTGTGTCTCCCAAGTATTGGGACAATGAGGTCTCTGGAGTGAAGGAAGGGATATTTTGGACCATACATGGGTTGTCCGAATTTACAAACCACTCAGGAATAAGTGAGCTTCTTGAGGAGACCACTAACATGTGTTATCATGGTTCCCAGACAAAGGTCATAAAAGGACTTTCCACCAGTTTGATGAGCTCCCATAGCAGTGTCTATATGTCACCTGGTTCTGCAAGACATATGACCTCAAGGTATGAAATATGTCCTAATGTCACGTAGGAGGTAGTGTAGACCTTCCTTCCAGAGTAGATGAGAATGTGCAGAGTTAAGGATGAGAGAATGCTGTATGTGGCACCCTGCAGACACAGATCTACTACTGTTTAGGACGCTTTCACAATGCTCCTCAGTGAGGCTGCTGGCAGCAATGTGGAAGTGTTATCAGGAAGTTTGAGGAAAACAGCAGTGTGTCAAAACTACAGTGTCAAGCCTTCTGCAAAGTCCAGGTGCTGTTCAGCAGTAGAGGAGGTACATGATGGCCTGTTGAAAGACTTTTTTCTTTTTTCCCAATATCCTGTATGCCTGCAAAATCCCTCCTGACTCCTGGCTCTTGCTCAGAGGGGTCTTGGGACATCCCATATGGCAACAGGAAAGCCAGCAAGGGATCCCTTCCTCTACATGGTCTAAGACCAGAGCAAGACACTTTACCCAAGGCAAACCAAGGATCACTTAACCAGAGGAGACTTACTCTGGCTCACAAGAGAGATGACTGAGGACCACCTCCATAGTCATCATCCTCAGTCACAGGGAGGGCAGAGGGAGTTAGTAGGACAGCCCTTGGGCATGTCCTTCCTGGAACAGGGCATTTAACTGCCACTGGCAACTATCAGTAAATATATGGTTCCTCAGTTGTGCTAGCAGGGGTCATAATTGGCTGGCAGGCACTACAGCACTCATGCCATGGGGACAGATGTGCGGTGAGAAGAGGCACAGCTTCTGCTTCACAGAGCAGTGACTCCATATGAGGGGCATGTTTGAGGTTAGGACACTGTGCAGGTACTCTTGGGTGCTGGGTAGTTCTTGAAAACTAATGAATTAGTCATCTTCTCTTCTGCTTTGTGCCTAGAGGCATTAAAGTGATAGTGCTGCAGTGAGGTTGTAGCTCTTTAAAGCTCTGTTGTGATCATAGGTGTCAAAGACCTTTAAAATGGAGAAGAGAGCAGTTTCAAGGAACTGCAGGATGAAGGACAAGGATGTGGAGGCAGTCAGGAGTGCAGCATGAGAAGAGACAGCTGTCCAAAACCTTGGTGCCCCCGAGGCACATTCACACAGTGGTAGAGCACAGGCTGGCAATTACCCCCCAAAAAACCCCTTCATCTGCTGTTTGGTGTTTTTATTAGAAGTCCATTGTCATGTCTCAGCAAATCATGGGCTGTGCCTCATCAAGGCAAAAATGTGTTTCTTCCTCCTTTCTTATTTTGATTTATTTCACTTCCATATAATGTCCAGAGGGATCATTTAGCTTGTTCAAATGCCTTATTGAGGAAGGACCGCATTGTTCTTCCAGCCTTTGCGCCACATCGGAATGTGCCTTTTCCTGAGCACCCCTGCACATGGCCAGCCCATGATAAAGCTGAGGCTGCTTTTCTCTCATTGTTTCTCCTTGCATTTGCCTTTCTCTTCCCAGGTTCATTTGTCCAAATACTAATTTGTGTTTATAACAAGAAACGGTTCCCGCACCTCCCCTTTGTCGCTTAATTGAAGGGAAACTGAGCAACAGGTGGATCTCAGGAAATATCATTAGTCTCTTTCAATTGTTTTTGGCACTTCTTTGAAAGAAAAGTTCAGCTCAATGCAACTGGCTGTTTGGTGTTTCCAGGACAATTACTGCAGGACGCAAATGAGGAGCGTATTCGAGAAGGTCTAATTTAAAGAAAGTGAGATGCTCATCCATCTTGGGATTATTTACAGGCTTAGAGTTGCACAAGTAGTTAAGGACTTTGATGAAGCTGTGTCTTATATCCAAAGTCAGAAAGGAAAGTACATCCCTTGAGTATTGCATAGCAGAGAAGTGCCATTCCTGCACAGAGACACAGCCAGCCACGAACCAACATGTTCATGTTTATGTGAGGGCTTCCTTTTAGCCTGTTCTTTTGTTCATAGAGAATAGAAACAGTGTATAAGGACAAAAGTATTGTTGTATGTTTGATTTTGAGAGGTTCTTGTCAATGTAGCCCCCAACTGGAAAAGAAAAGCTAACCAGGAGGACTCCTACCTCAGCTCCTCAACTTGCAGATCTGAAAAGTCACAGACAAGGGAGAAGGATGCTAAAGAAAACAAGCAGCATGATCCTTCAACATGTGGTTTTATCCCAGCAATTCCCAGTAGGACAAAAGAGGCAAAACCTCACAGTGTGCTCCTTCTATCACTTTGTAGACGAAGCTCCGATTTCTGCTATTTTTAAAACCAGAACCCTGGGGGAATATTTCACCATTGAAAATCAGCCAAATGCATTAATGAAGTGCTCCACCTGTTACAAGAATGCAAGCAAAAGGCTGGATGATGGCAGCTCTCACTTGATGGTCAGCAATCAGGACATTCCTCACATCTGATATACAATGATTTTTGACCAGCTGAAAATCTTGCCATCTGCTTTATATTTCAAGTCTTGAACAACTAGGCAAGTCAGAGGAAAAGAAAAGAGGTGATAGCATCATCTTCAATTTCAAGGGTAGGATGGTAGGTACCCAGAACCTCAGAATGCAAGAAGTCGTTTAAATTTTACTGGCTTAATGATGCTGGGTTCTCACCTTTGAAATGTAGCTGCTTCTTTTTTTGTTTCTGCTGAGAAACTGAGAAGCTCAGCATAGAATTCTTCTGACATGCAATGTGTCATGGGCTGTTTGGAGTAGGAGTAATCAGAGGGTGTTGACAGCAGCAAGACAAGAAGTAGTACAGCAAAAACACACACACACACTCAACTACAAAAGCTGGAAAAGCCAAGGACAGTGCAATCATGATTAAACAAGCATTTCTTCCCTTGACATGGGAACAGGAATGCAAGTAGAAAAGTCCTAGCTTTCTAGCAATGCCTTTATGGGTTTATAACTGTAAATACCACTTTTTAAAGGATGTATTTAAGAAGCAAAACAATTCCCTTTTCGTGAATGATCTATTTTACAGGGCTTAAAAATATGTCAAGGTTTGCTGCAGTAAATCCTCCTCATGCTGTAACTGAGTAATGTAAGCAACTTGGGTTGCCTTTTAAACAATTCCCAGTGTGTGGCATGGCCAGTGCAGTTTGAAATGCCTCTGTCTATCTAAACAGAAACAGATGTTTGAACAGCAGAGCTGTGCAAAAGTCATTCTTCAAACAGTAGATTAAAACATCTGTCAGGACCATTGGATGGGACCAGACAAGCAGCAACAGTATCAGCTGGGACTGCCAGTCACTTCTACCTTACCCTGGAGGTGGAAGGGAAAGGGTGGGGGAATTCTGTAGGGGCTTTGCATGTGACATCCTCCTAATTTGCAGTGCCAGGCATTCAGAAGATTACAGACCCGGCTGTGCAGAACTGCTCACAACCTCTCTCAGTATTGCCTCCTGTAACAGAGGGCTTCTAGGTTTTTACTTTTCCTGTTAATGCCTTTTTCTGTCACTGCTGGCAGTCAGTATGAAAGCTGTGAAGTGTTGGTGACATGCCAGGTTACAGCATTTTACAGTTATTTCCATCTGTCCTTCATGTTTCAGCATTTGACCAGTTTAGTGGCATTGCAAGCAAATTCTTCAGGCCTCATTGGGTCAAACAGATGACAGCCAACTAATCTCCTGCAACTTGCCCGCAGGAGCTGTGCCACAGGCAGAGTATTTGTTTCCAGCTGAGCAAGAGGCCAAACCAAACCCTTGGATTAACACCTCTTTTACACTCACCCCCGCCCCAAAATCAGAGCCAAGAAACTGATACAGAGTCAAGAAACTGTTCCAATGTTTTTGGTGAATCAAACCAAAGCTATGAATCCAAATTGTCCATTTTTACAGGCTGGATCTGAAATCTTAATCTTGAATCCATCCTCTGTTTCCAGCCCAGACTTGTTCTTACGTCTTGTTTTAGCATTCAGTGGAATAAGCAGGGACATCCCTACCCTCCAGGCTGCTCATTTTGGGGTTCAACTACTGCACTCCGAGCACCTTTCTCTTTCAAGCATGTTGCGCATGCCCAAAATCAACTCTGGGGCCAGGTCTGCCACCCCAGCTTCTCGGGTGTTCCCCAAGATAACGCTTGCTACCATGAGGTGCCAGTGCCTGGGCAGGCAGCACAGGCTCCCTTGTGAAACTGGTGGAGCTCTCCCTTCACTGCAGGCGAGTTGCTCTCCCATCTCATTTATCCCCAGCAGCCATTAATTGTGGGCTCTGGTGGCAGCAGATTACCTCACGACAGCCTGGCAGATGTGCTCTTGCTGAATAAATAAACTCATTTATACGGCTGTAATGACTGTTGCTTCTGTGCTCTCATCATGAAAACTCCAGCCTATCTACAGCAGTTTATAAACAAAGCTGCTTTGCCTTTATGGAAAAGCAATTTGTGGCTGAGGAGCCTCGGCAGTGACTCGTGCCAAAGAGAGCTGAGGCCATTTCTCAGGGAACAGGTGTCCACATCATTAAAGGCACCACCCCCCTTGGCATTAATTGTCATCCCTGTTGGCACACTGAAAAAAGAGATTGGAGGTTGTCTGGACCGCGAAGATCAGCTTCCCCACTCCCTCCTTCAAGGTTGCTCCTCTGCCTCTGGCATTGCTGAGGCAGGGGGACAGCTCATGTGGCGTTGTCATGGATGGACCTCACTTTCCAGTGGCCGGGGCAGGGAGCACTGGGAAACTGGCACAGCCTGGTGAAACAAAAGCATTCATGGGGAGAGAGAAGGAAACTGTTTATTAGACAGAGCAAGTTCATTAACTTCCCCCTTCCTCTCTTTATTTATTTTAACTGTCTCCTCACAACGTCTCTTTTCCTGTGTTTCTTCCCTTGTTTCCTCCCATGTTACATTATTATTGCAAAAACAAAAAAAAGAGCTTCACCCTCTATTTTCTTAGTTTACTTGCAGATTCAGACCAATAAACTACAACTAAAAAACACAGCATGCCCCAAAACACAGGAAAGCACAGGAATGGACCCTGCAGAAATAGAGGGCTGCTGAGCAAAGCTCTCAGTTAGGTTGGATTCTCTCTCATCCATCTGAATCACCCAATGATCTCATCTGTCCCACCTATCCCTCCACCTTGATACTTTCTTCCATCACTACAGCCCAAGTAGCCATGTGAGCCAGGAGCACAAAGATAAGCGGGAAGCTTGAAATGAATGGCACAATTTCCCTGCAGACAGCCGCGATGGTTAGCACCACACACGTGGTGCCCCAGGGAGAAGAGTCACGCCGCAGAGCTGCCGTGTGGTTGCAGTGACTTCACCCCACTAATTATGGCAAGGCAGGAACATGCTGGCAGCATTTAGGGGTTTAGGTTATAGCCACACTACAAAGTAAACAGATTTTGAGTGATGTTTTAGTTTATTACCAAAGACAGGATGACTGTCTTAGCTAAATGCACTGGTAGTCTTGAGTTAGGGGAGTTTTGGCACGGATGGGAGCTGGGTTAAAGCAAGTCAGGGTTCATCCTGAAATTGGGATCTCCAAGTGGAGGCACTGCTCTCTGAGCAAGATTATTCTCAAATCCCCACTAAGCCAGAGAAACTAATGTTTTCACAAGCAATCAGGACGCTGCTGCTCCAACAAACTCAGCCATGAGCATGAGGCCTAGGGAATGTGACTGTGAAGATAGGGGAACAGCAGAAAAACCTTTCCGGGGTGGAAGCTAGGACAGCCATCCTCAGCAGCTGCCGGCCATCCATCTGCCTTACACTGCCCATGTCGCCACAGCCCCTGTGGGTCATTAACAGGGCATTGCTGTGTGCCAGGCCAGCTCAGTGTGGTGGCTGCTCAGCAGAGGATGCCCATCCAGATCTGCTCAAACACACCAGTGTGGGACAGGGGCTTGCTGTGTCCTCCCTGCCCTGACCTGCAACCCATGGCTGGCACCTGCCAGGCCTGTGGTGGGCATTTGTGCAGCTGCCTAAAGCATCAGGGATAGCTGCCTGTCTCTGCTGATCCTCTTCAGTGCTGAGCAGTGGTCACAGGGCAAACACTGCCCCAGTCTTGCAGCAAGCCCAACAGCACCAGCATGTACCCACCCAGGGTGAGCTCACTCCAAGCCCCCTGGCCAACTCTTTGAGATTGCTGAGGGAGACAGAGAAAAAGCATTAGAGACGACTGGAATGGTTTTCAGGGACAAACCCAGCAAGCAATATTTTGCCTTCCATTAACTCTGCTGGTTTTACTCTCTGCAGAGTTAATTACAAATCAGTTTAATTGTTCTCTCACTTGATAACTTTCTAATCTCTCAGAGACTTGCTGCACAGCAGGCTGTAAGGTTATATTTTATCACTTCGTTTTCCATTAACCCCACCATGTAAGTCTGTGGTCTGCTTCCTCCCTCTCTCCACAGAACGTTAACAATTAAATTGATTAAAACCAACTTCAGCAATGGCTCCGTTGAGAACCTTCCCTCTGTTCCCTGCCAGCCACAACGGCTGCCACACTGTCGGGTCACGAGCAGCGACTTGTCTGCCCCCCACACCGTCCCTCCCCATTACACCACCAAGCAAGGCAGAAAATTTGTGCAGTGAGGCATGAGTGTGCAGGGAAGTGAGGGAGAGGAACAAAAAAATCCCTCCAAGGAATGTGCCTTAAAAAATAAAAGAAAAGGAATTAAAAACAAAACCCCTGGCAACCTGCAAGACAATTGTAAAAACACCCCAAGTCTGCCAGGAATTCAGTCTTGGATGCCTTCCTACAGCCACCGCTGACCGGCATTTCCCCATCACTTCCCCCTTTCTAATCGCACCATTCGGTGTAGTATTAACAGCAGCTGCCTCTTTTGCCCTGGATGTGGATGTAACACAGAAGTGGGAGGAAAAGTGCTTTGATCATTCTCTTCTTCCTGGATTGTGCTTGGGTTGCAACATGCAACACCATGCAGGTCACACTTGCAGGATACAGAGGACCTGGGAGTCCTTCAAACACTGCCAGGTAGAGTGCGTTCTACTTCTGAAAGCAAGTGTTATTGGCTGGATGTTAGAAAAACTAATGCATCTTTACAAAAACAAATAATGCAGAGTTCTCCCACAACGTCTTCAAACCAGTGACTGAATCACTGCTCATTGTTCTGCACTGTCCCCATAGCCCACTGACTGTGCCCCATGCTTAAATTTGAATGTAGTTGCCAAATTTAATTTTCAAGTTACTAAAGATCCTTCACTCAAAACTTAATCATCAACATTTCTTCCTTGCAAGATCTAGTTGGTTCATCGGTCTGTGTCATGGAGAGGGAGAAATCAGGTACACTAAACGTAGGATGTTTCAGAATTTTTTTGTTTCAACTTTTGGAACAGAATTATTTTTGGCTTTTGTTTTTGTCTCTGATATGATGTGTCCTATATTCACTAGATCTGTTTTGGGTTTTTTGCCTTAATGAATATATTCTGCAGGCAAGGAAATCCTAGAGTTAGGAATCTGTCACAGAAATACTCCAAAGAACTTGTGATTTATATATGTAATTTAACCCTACTCTGATGTAAATCTCAGAAGAAACCTTGCCATTGCAGTGAGTTTTGGATTATGCCCTCAAGAGTGGACAAGGAGAGTTTGTTTCATCCCTATCAAGGTATTTCCAGGCAAGAGTAACATCCAGAAACTCCCTGACCAGAAGACCTTGTGAGGTGCAGGAGACCCAACCATGATCAACCTTAACCAAGTAACCAAGTTAGCTGTACAGTTATAGAATGGGGAATGCTGTATGTCACCTGACTTGAGCTGTTGTGTCAGATGAGATCAATGGCTCCATTTATTAGCATCTGAAATTAATAGTGAATACCAGACACACATTTGTTTGTCTTTCACCCTACATAAACATATGAACACAGAATGAGACTACTGTGTGCTGCAGCCATGGAACAGGAAGGCATGCCCTGCTATATGGCGTGTAGAAGGTAAGAGTGGGAAGAACACAGCAGTAAAACCACAAGGTCCCTGTTCTGGCCATAAAATCACTCAAGACACATTGGCACCTGGAAACATTTGTACGACATAAGCTGTGTGCCCACTGCAGAAATTCTTGTGAAAACCTTTCACCCTGGAGAGCTGTCTAAAATTTTTTACTGAATGATCATAATAAACCCTTCAGATTGCCTTATCTGTGAGTCCGAAAACATTTTGCTGGTTGGCAGTTGCATGTGTACGTAGGCTGCAGTAGCTTGCCAATGACTATTTCTTTAAAAGCTAGTATATTATTTTAATCCACGCTTTTCAGTCAAGTAAGTAATTTAAATGGGCACTTGACCTTAGGACATGCCAGATCAGAACTGTCACTGCTTTCGGGAAATCTGGAACCAGATCCTAACCTCATAAGTCATCACGATAATTGTAAAGGATAAAAAACAGACCACTGACTTAATCACTCCTGAAATTTGTAACTATGTTTGGATCTGAACTCTCACTGAGATTTTTCAACAGCGTTAGATGGCTTGTTTTTCAGAGCTGCATTTCTCAGCATTTCTGAAAATCAGGCCTGAAATCAGACACTGATTTAACACACAGACACAACTGAGCCCAAACCACCCATACTTTTTGAAAATCTGACTTTCTACTTCAATATCAAAGCATTAGAGAAGAAGCATTTGCCAACCTCCTTAGAAACAGAACACTTCATAACAGTAACAACTGTTTTCTTAAATGTTAGCTGTATTTTTTAAAGAGATACTTTCATTTTTCTATTACTTCAAGGTTTTGGAGAAAATGTCATGTGGTTAGTAAATCACGAAGGCCTTCAAAATCTGTAGAAGGCACTGAATTAATTTGAAAATCTTTTCTTCCACCAAAAAATAATGCACTGGCATTGCACTTCAATTTTGTTTCACATCAAGTAGATGTATACGTTATATCGCAGACCACATCTGTGTTTTCACACCTGGAGGACAGTCTCCCAACCTCGGTGCAGCACCAAGCCCACCCAATGACTGTTTTCCGGTTGAGATTTGGGCACTAGCTGTCCTCTTCTGTCAGGTTTCTTTTGCCCCTGTGTCCCCTACACAGCTGGAGGTGGCCAAGACACCTGGGAACATTGTGCTGCATGTTGAATAGTACATCTGAATGGGACAATATAGAGTAGCTCAACGCTCATTGTAATTGACTTGTATGTCTAGTCAATCTGATGGAATTATATTTCAAGAATTTGTTCAAAAAAGATTTTTTTGACATGCATTTTTGGTTGGGCTCTGGTGACAGCTTCAGTGACTATGAAGACGAAAGCATCAGACTGAAGTTCTTGTTACTGTTCCAGACCAGGCCATGCCATGTGCCAGTATCAGCACGGTTATTGGAAGACTTACTCCTGGGAGCAGTGTGAGCCATTTTCTCTCTGAACTCAGCATCACTTCACCTTGTAAACCACAGCCTCTTAGAATAAATGCACCATGAAATGTTCGAATTGACTTTTAGCGTATCAGTTACCATTCATGCACAATGAAAATGTAGTAACACATTTATCTGCTAAAATCTGGCTCTCTTTACTTCTCTTTACTTTCAAACTGTAATTTCCATCCTAGGTAAGGGACTTGTCTTGTTATCTCTGCTCTGACTGTAAAGGATTGCATTACTCTTAGAATAATCTTGTTACCATTAAAAGAATGGCGGTGTGTGAAAAACTGAAATCCAGGGAACTTCTGCAATGAAGGATTTGGAACTGAGACGAAGGATCCTTAGAAAGGGAAGGTGAGAAAGCAGACAGTTGTAGATATCTGGGAAGATGACCGTCAACAACACTTTTTTCATCCAGTTTGGACTAAGTGATAATTATGGTTGTTCTGCATTCCAGAGGAATACATTAATCATCTGCATGTGGCAGTGCACAGCTGAAACTGCTGTCTGACAACCTGAAGTTTCAGCTGTTAAAATTTTCTGCACAGCCTATATGCCATCACATGATTAAATGACAGACATTTCAGCATGGTGTTAGCAGCCATGGTAGGCTGCTTTAGCCCTGGCAGGAATACTTAAGGGAAAGAATCTGAAAAAAGTGTCCCTGAAAATGTACCTTCATGGAGTTGTTTTACGATAAAATATATTTTGGGCTGACTGGCCCAAATGTCAAGGAGTAAATATTCCTCATGGTGAATATCAAGCCAGGATTATTTTTGTACTTTCAGCTGTTTTTCATTTATTTTTTTCTGTCCACCTACATTAAAAAATAATGGTCTAAGTTCAGAATAAATCTGTGAGTGCCTACTGAGCTACACTGATTAAAACTTATGTAGCAGAATTGGTAAGGTGCTGAGCAGTGCAGCACCGAGACAGTGAGATTTCATGCTCCCCTCAGCTGTCAGAAACAAAATCTTCATTCACACCAACACTGACTTTTCATGGAAATGAACAAGCCATTTCCGTGCCTTCCATGCATGTTGGAGGTGGAGTGAGCCATGACTCCCTCCTTCTCTACCTATCTCGTGGCAAGGCCTCTGAAAAACAGTTGTGCCAAGGTAAAGCAGTTGTTCACATCCCTGCTTGGCCAGTTGCAGGCTGTTTAATTCTGCTACCACAGCTTTGCTGTGTTATGTCCCGGTGTGTCCCTCCAGAGGCATCTCTGTTTAAGTGGCTGCTGAAATGATCCTTGTCTACATTTTTTAGCCTGAAGACAATTTTGAGGGTGGTGACTTTTCATTAGCACCAGAGGAGGACAGGTTTGATTAGTACCTCTTTATTTTCCTCAGTTGTGACTGTGAAGGGAGAGGAGGGGACAGAAGACGGCTGCCTTCCCTTGTCATTTGTCATGTTAAGCTTTACTTGTCTTTGAGGATTATGAACTGAGGCTTGCCTCCTCTCTGTGGTTCACATGTTGCTGCTTTTACACAGGTCAGGTTGTGAGTTCATTCCTTTGTAAGTACTCTGTGACGCACAAAAGCCAAAAGGGGAAAGAAAAAATCCCCACCCACTCTGAGACAGTCTATTGAACTTTGTTTTCCAATTACCTAGCAAATTGCTGACTAAGGACAGGATAGGGCGGTGGAAATATAAGACCTAAAGACACTGTACATTCCTCATCTGTAATGACCAGAAAAAGTGGGTGTTTGTTGGTGGTTTTAGCCAATTTGCAATTTATCTTGGTTTTAGCCCAAGCAGGCTTGAAACCAAGACAAACATTCTTTGATGTAATCTAATTGTGACTAAGACCGTTTGCATAAAGGTTTCACAGCTAGGATAGGAAGAGGAAAAAGACCTTGAAAGCATTCCAGTGGAAAAGTCATGTGCACCAGGCTTTCGGCTGCACCAATGGCGCCCAACAGCCCATTGTTTTAGTTGCGGCTTAAATTAATACTTGACAGCAAATGAATTAAAGCCCTGCTGAAGTCATGTACTCATTTATTCTTGTTTTTTTGGTGATTTTTTTTTTAAAATCATGTTTGCACAATGATAGCTTCAGGTGAAGAATTAATAGGGAAAAAGCCCTTCCCCTGTTTCTATTCCCACTCCCTTCCAAAAATATATTTAATAATTTAACTTAAACTGTCCCTGAATACATTAGCCAGACCAGGCTAGCCTCACAAATTAAGAAATTTCACATTGTTGGCAAGACTGTAAAGACTCTCGGGAGGAATGCAACAGGTCCTGGAGTTGAGCGATGCATGTACAAGCAGTGCCTAATTTTTCTTATTGCACAGCACTGTGGGTCTCACTCTTCTGAGGATATCCCAAAAGTAAGATCAATGATTCCAAATAGATTTACCAGTGAGACATGCATTTTAAAGACAGTGGAGGTTCCTCTGTACTTGCCCTTGGCAAGCCCTTCAGCTGCCCTTGTCCCAGTGTGTGGAGATACCAGGGTTTAGGGTCGGTGAGGAAAAGCAAGCCTAAGAGACATTCTGCTCTGGACAACACTGAAGATACAGCAAAGTCATTGCTCAAGCAGGAAATACACAGGAGATGGAAGCAGAGTCAGACCACTTGGAATTAATATAGAGAGATTGTCAGAGTAAGTAGAAATGTTCTTTCTGACAGCGTGTTAATACCAACAGTCCTTGGTTATTACTAACCATACTCATCTGTTATTACCAACAGTCCTTGGCCGGCTCCACAGCCATCTGACTACTGGTGTTTGGGGCATACAGATTAGCTCCTTATCTTCTGTGGTTCTACAGGGGATATGCTGAGAGAGTTGAGTCTGTTCAGCCTCAAGAAGAGACAACTGAGAGGAGACCTCATCAATGAAGATAAGTGTCTGAAGGAAGGGTGCCAAGAGGATAGAGCCAAGCTCTTCTTGGTAGTGCCAACCAATAGGACAAGAGGCAACACGCAGAAACCAGTGCATAGGAAATTCCATCTGAATGTGAGGGAGAGCTTCTTTACTATGTGGATGACTGAGCACTGAAACAGATTGCCCAGAGAGGTTGTGAGTCTCCCTCACTGGAGATATTCAAGAACCACCTGGAGGCAAATCTATTCAATGTGTTCTGGGATGATCAGGGAGCTTGGACCAGATGACCCACTGTGGTGCCTTCCAACCTGACCCATTCTGTGATTATGAGATTCAGTGAAAGGCATGCATGCATCAGTGTGATTCGTAATCTACTTTTATAGGTGACCATGTACAAAGCAGGAATGTCAGGTTTAATTCTGATTCTCTTTTCCCATCAAACCTGTCATCTCTAAATTATACCAGCATAACTCTAAAAAAAGTCAGAGCAAAGGATTTTATATTTTTTTTTCGTGTGTCATAGGACTGAGAACATGGTATTGGCATTCTGCTTGTCACTGTAATACATTTGCTGCTAGTAATCCATTATGGTTTATTTCCCAAACCCTAAATACAGACACCTTCAAATTTCCACTAGGAACTGTGGCTAGTATGGTTCAATAAGCAATTTCTGTACTAGGTATTGTAATTCAGCTTTCAAATTGGTCTGAAAATTTACCAGCCCAGGCATAAAATATGCATTTTGAGCTTTGTACTTAATGAGAATGAAAAAATCCAATAATATTTTACACTCCTGCCAAAATACCCTTTCCTCGAAGTCTGTGTTTGAGTCATAATTTGCAAGACAGCAGCTGTGATTTCCCTAGGAAAGCATCTATACATATCTATTACTGCATTATGCTTCAAAAATTAAATTAAAGACTTGAAAAAATCAAAATATTAATAGTTTAAAACTCATTCACATTATTTAGAGGTGGACCACTCTGTAATGAACAGGTGGTATTTTGTCTACAGGACAGAAATGTGTCTTAACTAGGCTACTAAATTTTACATTTCAAATTACAGCAAGAGATTTGAGCCTTTGATGGTGCTTTCTTTTTTTCTGATTTCTTCCATATCTAAGTAACAACCTGGTTTTGATTTCATTCAGAAATTCATTCTCTTTGCCTTCTTCATGGAGACCTACAGATAGATGAATTATTTCCCAGGTAGTAGCTTGTTAATCAGATGGCAGCTCAAGGAGGGTGTGTACCAGGATATGGAGATCTCCTCATTCTCAGTTCTTAAGTTGTTGTGAAATAAACCCAGAGCAGGCTTAGTGATTACTTCCCATTGATTACTGGGAACCCATAGATGGATAATATATGCCCAATGTTCTATAGGCCAACTGAAGTGACGACTGATAGTATCTTAACTGCACTGAACATTACAACCCAAAAGAAATGCAACACTAATTAAATCCAAGAGATTTTCTATGTGTTACTGTTTTTGTAATATTCTCAGCAACTTCTGAAAAGCTGCTAGTTTTTGGAATAATGCCTTTATAGATTAATGCTGCTGATTAATAAGAGTTGTTATTTATGGTGAAAAATCTCACAACCGCTGGGTCTAAAGGCTTCTTTGGTGCTGAAAGCTTTCTGTACAGAAAGTTGTTGTTGGGAAACAAGGGACTGGTGTGTTACTGTAAAGGATAGGTTGTAAAAGGGATGCTTAAAAGGGGCCCAATATGGTTTGGATCGCAGCCAAGGTCTTGCATAACAGGATGCCTCATAAAAGAAAGGCTTAGAGGGGTATGGTTGAAAGACAGACGTTCCTTTTGAGCAGAGATGTGCCAACGGGAGGATCACTGACAAATCTTTGTTCACTATTATGTGTGCATATAATTAAAAAATGTTGGTGTTTGCAGCCATTCCCAGATGATGTTGACTGGTTTAGGGAATAACAGTTTAAAAAAAAAATATATATAGACTAAAATGCAACAAATGCAGTTCAGCCAGGCATACTTTTCTGTGGGTAAACTGGTCAGATTTTAATGCCCCCCGAGGAGCATAAGCAGGAATGCCCTCAAGGCTTGTTATCAGGTGTGCAGCATTCACAGCCAGACATGGATCTGAATCTGGGTCAACTGTCTTGCAAAGGCACATAGCAGCATGATATCCAGCCTTGGGTAGTCAGAGAGGACTTCAAGGGTAGCCATTTGCATCTCACAGGCAAGCCAGGAAGCTGCTGGGTTGGTAACAGAGGCTTCATTGAAACCTAGAGAAAATTACCTTTGTAAAGGCAAGAGAGAGGAACTTTTAGCTCCAACCTAATTGCCTGGTAAGTATTTTCTTTTTCCTGCAAATTTAGAATCCACTAGTAGTACTTTAGAACAAGCTCTATCAAAATACCATCTATGACTCCTTTCCATTTCTAGAGGCAATGCTTGGTGTTGTTCTCCAGAAACCACCCAATGCAAGCATGACACTAGTTCTAGTACCAGGACTCAGAAACTGAAGGAAGACTGCATTAGTGGAAATGTCTTTGTGTCTATCTCTTTATGATTCATTCCCACAACCATTGTAATACTTTGTTGTGAAACTAATGCTGGTTTTAGTGGAATATATTCAGGCTTAGTTGAAGGTGACTCTGACCATGGCAGGGGGTTTGGAATGAGATAATCTTTGGCATCCTTTCCAACCCAAGCCAGTCTATAATTCTATGATTCTGTGTACAGGGTAGTGGTTGGGTCCTCAGCACTAGCCAGCTGTGTCTGTTGGTGCACTTGATGAAGTGCCTCTGAGATTCCTGACCAGGCTGAAACTGCCTTCAGCTGCGGTCTTGGATGTTTAATGACTGGCATTTTCCCAGTCAAAGAAGCCTGGTGAGCAAAGTAGGTAATGGCACTGACATTTTCTGTAACATTTCTGGCTTAATACAGATGGTGGTTCCTCTGTGCTGCAGGAAGCAGTGGCAATCCCTTGGGAGAATAAAACAATACTTAACAAGTAACAAAAACTCCTCTCCATATGCTGAGAATAGCATCAACCCAGTCTTTTAAGTGCTTTCCTACTTAATACCAGCTTTTTTGTTTTACTATGGAAATGCTTATACCTAAGCAATTATACCACAGAATGTAAAACATACTTTTTCTACACAATATGGTTCAAAAATAATGTGCTCCCATGCTGTAGCTTGTGGGGAGATGGATTTTTTTACTGAATAGCCAACCCTGTGATAAATTCTTTCATAAATAACAATCTGTGATGGACAGAAAGTGTTCACTGGACACTGCAGTAGGAAGGAGAAAGCACAATAGCAGAGTAGTCAGACCTGATAGGAAGATTGGAAGACAGATAGCCTCCAATAAACATTTTCAGACATAGCAATGAGTCCTTTTTAGTTAGACATCTGAACACCAATCTAAATGAGGCCTGGTTTCACACACTGTAATTGTCCACCTTGTGTAAAGTAATTGTACACTGCAGCTACCCCACCTTTAATATATTGGGGCCTGAAGCTAATCCTACTGATGTGTCATTTCATTGGATGCAATAGGTTCAAATCTCAGATTAAAACAAAACAAAACAGAAAACCAACACAACAAAACAAAAATCAAAAGTGGAACTTTAATGAATAACAAGAGGAGAAGGAGATTCACTCTGGAGTTTATGTCAGAGACTAAAATGTTATCATTCAATACATCTGACAATGTTTTGGTGTAGGTATGCTATTGTATGCCACTGGTTTCATTCCATCAGAGAGATAAAAAGTAAAATAAATTGAAGACTTGCCCAATCACAAAATGTGACTAAAATTCTGGCATTACAATATGCTTCTTTTTTGCTTTTTTATGTATATATTTTATTTGTGTATAGTTTGGAAACTAACCACAGCGTATTCTAGCAGGAGTCAGACAGGTCAATCTCTGTGAATTCAAGATAAAGCTGTATGCCTTAAAAAAAAAGTCAGGTCTGGAGACCAGGCTTGAGATAAACAGCCATCTGAAAGATAATAGATTTGCCTGACATTGTTGTATCCAGTAAATCATAACAAAACTTCAGAATACTGGAGAAAGGCCAGGAATTGGTGACTTACATTATTGTTTTATTATCACATTTTGGAAAGGTAAAACTAATAGCACTGTTTACTTTAACTAGTATTAACTAATTCTTAACACATGGCTGCCCAAAATTATCCTGCTTCAGAGCACAATCTCCTCACTTTCCTCACTTTTCTTTGCTAAGAAAACAACCTGCCAGCTATGTAAAAAAAAAATTTAAAAAAAAAAGGGGGGGGTGGAGCTAGAGAAGAAGAGAAACAGCATCATGCATGGAGGGCACCATGCATCTGCTTGGGCTGTATTTCAATCTCATTCTTCTTTGTCCTGTAACAGAGTGAATCCTGTAGAAGCTTTTTGCCTTGTTAAAAATTAATATAAACGATGCTGCAAGTAAAAAAAAAAAAAAAAAGGAAAAGCTGTATTTCAAACCCTTTTCTGTAACACAGAGCTGTATTTCCCAAAGGCTTTTTCCAGACATACCTGGTGAACACATGCAGAATGGGCAGTGGTAAATGTGAAGCGGTGAGTGCGTGTGCAGGTGTGATGTACAAGCTGTGACACAAGGTACTGGTTTCTGGGGCACAGGCATACAGAACCCACCTGTGGCTTCTGGATTGCTTGCTGGGTTTCTTTGAAGATATTGAGCAGCCTGGAGACTCGACAGCTGAGAGTATTTGGTGCATACACAGGTGTCATGGAAAGCAGATTCTTGGGCTGCAGGTGACCACATGGAAGGCCTCTAACTGGTTTCTTCTGTTGTCAAACCACTCTCAATTCAGCCACCTTTGAGAGGTAACCCCATAAAAAAAAGGGATCAAGGCAACTTACTGAGGTGTATGCATATTCTGTCGCAGCGAGACGCTTCCTTTGAAGAATTCAGACTGTTAACGCAACACTGCCTAGGATGCTGATGAGATGGGACCTCCTTGGTGGAAACTCTGCATCTCTGATCAAGTTACTTCTACGGTTAAATATACCTTCTCCACAGCAACATCAGAGAAGAAAACTCTTCACTTGGATCCATTGCATAAGAGTGACTAATTCTTGAGTGCTGTTATTAGTCTGTATCTAAACTCCTAAGGAGCAGACTGTAAATAGCTGTAGTAGGTTTGTGTCTAAACTCCTAATGAGCAGACTGTAAATATTTACTTAGAGTTTCTTGTTTTGTAGGGGTACACAAAACTCTCAGCAAACCACTGAGGTTTTAAACATACTTTTGTTCTAATATCTTGTTTTAAAATATTTTCTTCAAAGAGATACTAGAAGGGTTTGAAGGAAGCTGCTGTGTTAGTTCACAGGATCAAATTCAGAGGTGAGCTGTGAGCTAAGTCTCTGAAGCTCACATCTCACAAAACTGTTAGCAGCTGGTCTCTCCATGGAGAATGAGATTGCCTCTACAAGACCTCTGTAAAGAGGCAAGACTGAACTCTGCACACTATCCTCACTGGACCATTATGAACAGAGAGCTAGATAGGACAGGGTTCTACGAAAAGCTAATTCTGCCCATTTCATCAGCAAACTCATACCAAACTGAGTCTTTTAAAAAGTTCCCATTTGACTCCAATTTTGCTGGAATTCTCCCTCTCATTTTGAGCCTGCTGTGCTTCTGTTTTTGACTTGAAGAAAGAGCACCAAAATACCAGGAGAAAAAACTATTCTCACAAAATTTCAAACCTAAGAGCAATGTTTTGGAAATATTACTGGGTAATAGCCTTATGAGTTTCTTGGCTTGCACAATTAAAGAACATAAAAATTTATTCTAATTCGATGAAATAAGTGTGTTTGTGTCAGCTTCATCCTTTAGAAATAAAACAGAAGGCAATGTGTGTTGGACTCCATGATCTCAAGGGTCTTTTCAGTCCTAAATGATTCTATTATTCTAAGTGTTTGTCCTGATAAAACTTTGAAGTGATGTTACTTTTGTTTGTAATGGGTGATGCCTCAGTTCTTGGTTTCTAGCTACTTTAGAAACTTGGCCCTTTTTGAGGCCACTCTTTACCCTGGAGCACTTTACTAAGGGTAGACTTGACCTCAGAAGAGCAACAGAAATCTCTGACCACAACTATAGCAAACACTCGGCTATCTGCAACCTATTGACAGCCCCAGGCTTCACACTAAAAGTACTTGCCTTGCTCACAACAATTACATCAAGCAAGTGTTGACATGAGTGCTGTCTGACTTAGGGGATCACAGGACCCAGAGCCTGAACACAGCATTTCAGAGCCACTTCTGTAATCCTGTTGAACATCCCAATAAGAAAGGGGGACAAACTTTTTAGCTGGCCCTGTTGCAATGGAACATGGTGTAATAGTTTCAAACTAAAGGAGCGTAGAGTTAGATTAGATATAAGGAAGAAATTTTTTGCAGTGTAGATGGTGAAACACTGGAAAAGATTGCCCAGAGAGGGGGTGAATGCCCCATTCCTGGATTTACTCAGTAGAACCAACGACTCAAAGGGAGCTACAGTGATTTTCACAACTGAGCAGTTGGCACGTTATGCCAAATCAGCATTATACTCTTGATGTAAGCAGGCAAAAGGCCATGCCTGAGAAAGGCAGTCTCCTCTGAGCTGTTTGCAGGCTGTGTAGGCTGTAATGTTCTGGACAGGGTCACTGTGATGAGCCCAACAGCCTCCAGTAGGTCTGAATGCCTCGAGGCAAAAGTGGTATATACCAACATCACAGCACTCATGACAGACTTGACTACAGTTTTACTGAAGCAATGTTGGGTTAGTGGTGATTCAAACTCACGCTGTTATTTGCATTACTAGTGGCAAACAAAACTGGTGATTTAACCATCTCTATAAAATTAGAGTCCTGTGTAAGCAGCAGTATTCCTTGAACAAGTTCTCATTGAAATGAACTACTTTCTGGTTCTTAAATGGGAATTCAAGCCTTTATCCAGAAAGGTAATAGGGTAAGTGGTCTACTGAAATCCTGCTTTATGACTTTGGATAAATAAGCAAGCGGGGCTGCCCAGGCACTTAGTCCAACAAGTCAATCTTTCAGCAATTTCACCTAGCAGATTGGCAGATTTTCACTCTTCACCCCAGAACATTCCTCATGTGTTTTTGTCAGGAGTCAAATGTGCATCACTTTTAAAAGACTCAGTCATTTCAACTTCCAAATGAGGTGTTACTCACAATAGGTAGTTATTTACAAGATCATTGCATGTGCTCTCTACAGCTCTATTTCCATTAACTGCAAGGAAATCTTGCTGAGATCTCCACCTTCCTTGACTTGGCAGTGAAGGACAGAGGGCAAGTGGCTCTCAGGACAGTGGTTTTAGTCCTGTTTCTAGAGATGTGCTGGTGTCAGGGGTGGCCTACGATGGGAGGTCAGACATTGTCCTGGCCTTTCCTTTGCACTCCAGACTCTGACCTCTCTGAATACCATCAGGATTCCATGCTAAGATAAGAAACATTAAGGGTGCCTAGGGTAAACCTTCTCTTGGACATCCACACTTAGGAAATTTTAAGGCAAAATGCAGATTTTTCTAAAATTCTAGACATATTCCTTGTTCCTTACAGTATATATATGTGTGCACACATGTGCACTTGCATGTGCTTTTTTGTATATGCACCTGCACAAATGTAATGCTTCTTTACAGGCAGTGGTTGATGACATGCACATGCTGCAACTGCTGACATCATCTGACCTGATGAAGCAACCCGACCTTCTGCAGATTTCTGCCCCAATATAAGTAAGAAGGGATATTTTTTTGACTTGTTACTTGCAGATCAAAGTAAAACTGCAAAAGGAGGACATTCCAGACAAATATTCAATGTTTGGTATCCAGGCATTTCAGATGTCATTTTATGAATGGAGACTGAAATGTGTAACCAGATGTAATACAAAGTTTTACAAATAAAACTTCCCCACATATCAAAAGGAGTCCTTCACAACACACTGATTAGGCATCAGTGTTTATTATTGAAACATTCGTAGCAGTAATGGTACAGCAAAAGATTACACTGGGAGGCAGTGACAGACCATAGGCCCAAAAAGATCTTCCAAATATTTCACAACACCACACACAAAAAAAATGAACATTACTGAGGCTCCCTGTTGTCTTTTTCAGCGGTGAGTTTTCTTCTGTGTGCTTGGCTGATCACAAGACAAACTCTTTCACCTTCATTTTCCAAATCTGTACTTCATGCAGGTAATTTAAAATGAAAGTTTTCTTGTGAAGTTCTGACACTGATTCAGACTTAATCTCCATTACTGTGAAGGAAAAATAGGAAATAAAGACAGACAACGATTCCATTTAGAAAATCAGATTTCTTTAATCTGATGATGCAGTGAGTGTTTGCTGGCAAAAAAATAGCAGGCATAGAAGTATAGTAAGAAGAACACTCTGTAGCTTCAGCTTTTCCATGTTTGATATGCTTTGTGATATGGGAGGACTGGTTGGGATTTACAACATCAATGAGAGACAGGTTAAAGCGTGGTTAAGTGGTCTTAGTCATGGCCATTCAGAAATGAGACACAGGTATAGTCTAAAGTCTCCTGTAGGTCAAGCACTCTTCATTGGGCCACATTTTGGACCACACCCTATGGCAAGGTCTATGATTGCCCTAGGAGAAGACCCCTGCACATTGGAAAAGTGACACATCAGTCAAAATCTCCCTTGTAGAATTGGGAGAAGAGTTTTAGTTCAAGGGATTTGCTTTCAAACAAGGGACTTGCTGAAAGAAACAGATCAGTCTCTGGTGAGATTAAAAGATTCACCTCTTTAAAGATGGGACAGAACTTGGTGGCCTTAATCAAAACTGAAAAAGCAATTGAAAATAAGTTGAGCCGTTGACTACTTCCATGCAAATACTGTCGTTAAATGCACTAGAAGATTAACACAAAGCAACAGCAGGAGAGAAATTGGCCCTTTACAGATGAAGCTTAGAAAAAGAAGAGAAGTCAGCATGGTCATGCAAAGGATACAAGCTTTGTCTCAGTGCTAGGTTTCACTACCAGGTGGATGGTTGTATGAGAAGACATGATGAGATAGACTGAGCAGGAAGGCAAGGATGTCTCTTCAGCCTCCAAAATCAGATCATAAGAATGACCATACTTGATAAGGCAAGAGGTCTATTTTCTCAGCCTCTAGTATTCTATACCGTAGAGATTTACAGACGCAAAGATATCATTTTTGTGCTCAAGCTCCAAGTATGAATAATATTGCTATAAGAGGAAATCTTTCAAAAATGTCTGACAAAGTTAGGAGGAATTTGGCCAGTCCTGTGCTCCTAAACTGACTGCTCAGTCGGTAACCTTAGCTACCTCCTCAGCTCCAAATGGGAGCTAGAAGATCTGCACAAACTCTGTACCATTTCTTTTCTAGGGATTGTAAGGATCTATTGAGTGGGGTGAGTTAACAATTGACTCAGCTGCACAGAGTGGTTGTTTTTGCTGATATAAGTCATTGTGACACAGTTTTTGGTATGAAAGTGATTACTGGGGGCAGAGCACTCCCATGCTGGGCATTCCTATTGGTACCTGGGCAATGCTGGACTTGAGAATCAATTAGTCACTGAATCTGTCCTGAATTACAATTATATTCAGTGACTAATTGTGTGTGCTTTGGTCATCCTTCCTCTCCATTAATGTGTTCCTGCTAATTAAGGACCCTGAGAAGATCTCTTTCAGCCTATTATAGGAATGCAGGTGGGAAGGAAGGCACTTGTGCAGAAGTGAACAGAGCAGGAGTCAAGGGAGTTTGTAGCACAGCTAATTTTTACCACTTGTTTAATCTGTTACTAAGGGTCATTTGTCAAACTATGGCTGCTGCTGCCCCTCCTCCTCTTGTTCACAGTAATGAACAGCCTGGGAAAAATTATACCCTTTTCAAAGGATCAGCAATGAGGAAGAGTTGATGATAATGGCCCTGAGAAGTGAGGGAATTGTGCACGGATCACTTCCCAGGAAATAAAGGCTGTCTGCACACTCTGCACCCAGGAAATTAGGTTAATCAACACCTGCTCACAAGGACAGCAAAAAGATCTTCCTCATGATGATGGGGAGACCAGGATCTTTACTACTTGTTTCCTGAGGCAAGTGGCTGTGCACCAATACCTAAGCAATGTGTTGGGTAACTCTTCCACAAGATTTTGTCTGAAGGTGGTAGGAAAGTTGCTCCTTCAAGGAATGAAGACTCAGGACTTCTACTGTCTGATACAAAACTGGCTTGTCACTCAGACAAGGGACAGGAAAAAGACAAACAAAGTGACAACATCACATATAAGTTGCAGAGAATATTCTCATGGTAGAATCCTCCAGTGCTGGGGAACATGGTTTGTGGGTCCTCTTGGTGAGAAAATGAACAAACTTCCAGCTAGAAGTTTGATAGTAAAGTAAGTGATGGTCTATGAGGTATTTGAGACTTAGCATTCTATCTAGCAGTTTTGAAAAAGTTGGAAAATAGCTTTGTGATTTCAATTTGATCTTCACATTTCAGATCTAATTATTTTTTTCAGTACAAACAGGCAGGTCCGTAATTGTGGAAAGAATGGAATGACATTGCCTGCAGCTGAATAAGGGATGTGTCACATTAAATATCAAAACTCCACACTCTATTTTTTAGAAGGTCTTTCATTTTTACCTGGTGCAATTTCGCATGACACAGTAGAAATTGTTGATATTTTCTTTACATGTATCAAAAGACTGTATGTTATTAGAGAGCTATTACAGTTACAGAATAAACGTCAAGTCAGGAAATAGAACAAACACTTCAGCAACATTATGGAATCTGTTAAAGGGAAGCACTCTTCAAAGATGGAAAGCTATATCCATGTGCCAGTCAAATGATCAGAGGTCCTAAAGACCCTGATCCTTGTATGGTTTGCAGACAGGTGTTCGGTTTAATAATCAACAGTAGTTTAAAGATTAGTTATTTAGGTATTGGAAGGATCATGTCTTTCTCATTGTGTTTGACTTCATGAGGACAATGCACACTTGGGAGATCTTGCTGGTTTTTGTATATGAAATGTGGGGCATTTTTCTTTAAATATCTTCTAAATATACAAAATGTGAGAATATTAACTGATAAAAATTAATGGATCCCTTCTGTTGCTGGTAGTCGGATGTAACTCCAGCATTGCAAGGGGGACCTGAATGAGGGTTCACTCTGTAGTGTAGGCTAAATTCTCACCTTTCTGTATTTCAAGGGAAAAGACCTGGCTGAGTCATGCTATGCCACCTCCTTGCTTTGCTTTCTACTACTGGACTTGCAGTCTTTGTTGATGTAAAATAGGTTGCAAGGAGACAAGAGAAAGAGGTTATTCACCCAAATATTAACATGACATGGAAGTGATCCCAGGCATTTCTGCTTAGCCACAGCAACAAGCTGAATCTCCTTATTTCCTTTCAGCAACTAGTTAAACTTCTTAAAAATACTGAAGTATTGTGTTTGCACTTCTTCTCTTGGAAAGGTCCTTCCTCATTGTTTGGATCATTGGCAACCTGCTTCTACTCTTGCTAATTTTATTCATGGCCAGTTAGCATTTGTTTGTTCATGTGCCAAGGTTACTTTTTAGCTTAAATAGCTTTTTTCACCTCCCTCAGGTTTACTGCTCCTTGATGTATTTGCACTCAGCAGTCACATCCCCTCTCAGCCATTGTTTTGCCAAGCAAAACCAGCTGATTTCTTCAGCTCTCTTGTAAAATTAATTTTTTTGCAAGGACACCAACACACAGATTAATAGCCAGAGATAATTGCAGTCAGAGCTAACCATGGAATCTGCCTTGTTAAAAAAGTAGGTATAACACAATTTGGCTCATAGCCAAGTCCAGCATTTTGAAACATGGACACTTTAGTCTTTATCTCTGGTGAAGCATGCAAGTAAACGCCATCTTATACCAACATGATGTGAACTTTAATTGTCCATTGACTTCAATGTCTAAATAAATTTCTTTTTAACTGACATCTTGAAATTCTAAGCATCAGCACCAACATTGGAAAATGTTTCCCTAACTGTTGGTGTCTTTTATCATATTTCACGGTGTCCACATTGTCCTTTCAGAAGCACCCACATCTCACTAGAGTTACAGGTCCTGACACCTATCTGGGGTAAGTAAATGTTATTTCTCTCTCCATCTATACTATCCATGATCAGAGAGGACATATCAATTCTCCAATATCACAGAAAGTTGGAAGCAGGAATAGGAAATGACCAGCCAAGGACTCAGACCCCCAGACTACTCCAGTGATCTTATGCTAACCCATTTGAAATTAGAAAAGGAAGAAGACCAGAAAAGGAATCAAAATGTTTTCGTAGGTGGTCACTAATAAAGAGTTGTGGAGATGGGTTACATTTAAGATTGCTTTTCCCTTCTTTTATCTGGGCCTCTTTTATTCAGATAAAACTACTGAATATGTTGAATATGTTTTATAGGGTACAGGTTAGTTTTTCTTTGATTTTGTAAGGCTCTACACCAAAGAAACAGGAAATGTCCATTTTTCTTGTCCCATTAATCACTTTGATTTTCATCATTTTCAGTATCTGGCATTTGACTGGAGATTCTTTGGAAAAGAAATTTATTTTTGTTTAATTTTGTCTGCAATAGCCTACTGCAGCCCCTCTTTCAGATTTACAAGTCTTTGCCTCTATAAATAATATGGGGATGCTATGTCTTAACTCTATTCTTGCCTTCTTAACTTCCTTCCTGTCACCGTCTTTCTGTAAAATCAGAATGTGTATACCCTTTCCTTGATGGAATACTCTGGCTTCAGCATCTTCAATCTGGTTTTGTATTTTACATGAAGCTATAATGATAATGGGAACTCTTGGAAATTACAGCTATTTATTCACTGCTTTATTTTTACTTGTGAATGCCCCTCAATCTAACAGCCCTCGCTTCTCCAGATACACAGGAAAAAAAAAACATAAAAAATTCCTTAATTTATTGTATAGTTTTTAGGTTGTCTTTAAAATGGCTTCTTCTCAAATTGCAGAGAATGCCACAAAAATGAGGTGCATTTTGACAGAGGATTTCAAGCAATTGCAAGTCCTCTGGAACTGGATTAACAAGTAACTGACCTCAATTGATGAAACTGTACAATTTTGCAAAGGTCTAACTTCTTATTTACTTTGTATTCTGTGTTTTGAGATCTAAAAACCTCTTCATGGCATAGACTTCCATCTATCCAAGGTTTTTCTTCAAAAAATCTAAATCTTTTCACTGGTCCCCATTTCTCTCCCAACAATCCTACCTCCCAAAGAAATATATGTCATCTTCATACATGAGTGTTGTTTCCAGCCTTTTGTTGCCTTGACTTGAATTTTGACTTGTAAGAGATCTTATTTATAGAAAGCAACATAGGAACACTTTTACTGAACTCATTGGTTATAGGTTACTGAGAACAGAGGGCCAAGCTTTAAGCTGAGGTTACTTGCTCCATTTCTGCTGACTTCCAAGAGACTCCAAAATTACCTGATGGAACTCAGAAGGTGAAGTACTGCCTGGAGTTGTATGGTATGAATGGATCCTCAGCTCCCGTAAGAGTGGACAGAGGTAAGTACTCTGGCTCCATATGGCCTTCTTAACACCCCTGGCATGGCAGAACAATGATGATGCCTAATAACCTTATTACCTTCTGAATATGTTGCTCTGACCTGGACCTACCTACACTTCCATCTTTCCCTATCCTCATGCCCATATCCTCAGCAGAAGGCCAGCACACCACAGAGTCACTGATACACTGATGGCCAACTTTGCCCATGCTTGAGCAGACAACACTAGGATGTGAACTCTGCTGCTTCCTTCTTCCACTCCTTGTTTACAGCAAACCCTCCCAGTATCAAATATTTTCACAGCAATGTGAGAGCTGATCAAAGCTGCAGTTCTGAAGAACTCAGAATTGAAGCTAGAACCTGAAACAAATTTGAGAAAGCAGTGGAACAAGCTTGAGAACTCAATTGCTTTGAAGAAACCTCATAGCATGGTGATGTCAGTCCCCTTTGACAGGACTAGCAGTAAAATTAGTCCCTGGTGGGTCATAAATCAGAAACCTTGTGGGTGATATCTTGTAATTTGTGTTCATTGGTTGGTTATCTTGATGCTAACAGGTATTTCTGTAAACTGCACCAGTTTGTAGATAGCACACATCTACTCAAATCCTAGCCAAAGTCTAAGAAAAGCCTCTTGGTCTGGGAGATACAACCTTTCCCTCCAGAGATTTGGCATCAGACAAATGGGACAAGGTCCTCTGAGTCTTGTGAGAAAAAAAGAATTTGAACGTGTATCTTCCTCTGTTTTGGCTATGTCCATAGAGCACAGCAGTAGAAAGAAATACTATAATGAAACAAAATGAGACATGTCCTATTCCAAAACTATAGGGTGGAACTTCCAGGGACCTGTACTCCCACCGCTGCAAGGACACTTCAAACACTTGGTGTCTGACTAGTCTACTTGTTCCTCTATCTGCTTGGGGGTCCTCTTGAAAAAAATATTTATTTAGGTTTCTCCCCAGACTTATAAATCACCTCTGATGAGAACAGTCACAAAAGCAGAAAAAGATCTCTTTATCCAGGTCTGGATTCTGTTTCCAGGTTAATGTAAAAATGCCAGTGAGGCATATCAGGGCCCTTTTAAGGCCTGTGTTGTGGAAGAATAAAGCTCAAGATGTTATTTCTGAGCCTTTTTTGTAGTGGGGAGATTGGTCCCACTTTGTATGTGCATACTCTGGACTCATACTGCAGAGGTCTTTCCTGAAGCCTTAGAGCATCCTGCAGTACAAGGGAGATGGGTAGAGGGGCATTAAGGAGAGTAAATAAAAATAGAAAGTTAGTAATAAAATTTTATAGAGGCAGGTGCAAATCTGCTCATTATGGTTATGCTCTCAGGCAATATGCCAGTGGCCAAGGTACAATCCTGATAGGCAATCCTCCTCAAAATATGGGCATTAGTATATGAAACAGTCACTGCTTCTCCCAGAGGCCAACTTCAATAATACATATTTAATATGATGACAGCTCCAGGGGGATGGAGACCCAAAGAGAAAAGAGAGATCCAGAGCATCACACTAGCTGGGGAGTCACTCAGATTTTATTTCAGACATTAGAACACTTGGAGTGACTGGCATGTGATGAAAGAGAAATTTTAACCCTGCCCTGCATGCTAGATTATTGCAGCATTGATGGGAAAAATGTCCCATTCTCCTAGTGTTAGACATTAGGGACAAAAAACTTTTTTACTTGCTGCTTGACAGGTCTAAATTATATCTTACCCTTAAAGCCTGCATGGAGCTGAATAATTTTTATAGTTCTGCTTTAACTTTTTCCTAAACAGCATGTACATGTGTGTAAACAGCTCTACCCTCTCCTCCTCTCACAGCTACAACCCAGTCACCCACCATCACATCCTCATTTATATCCTGACTCCAGTCGCTTGTGTTCAACTACAGAGAGAAAAGAGCTGGGGCAAATCAGTCGCTTTCTAACCACTTAATGTGATGGGTAATTGGTAAAACTCGTCTGTGTCTGTTTGGGTCAGGTAACCAAGAGACCTTGTGAGAGCCTACAGCTGTTCTATATCAGTACCAGGAGGGTGTTTTTGGAGTGGAAAAGATGAAAAAGTTCTCTGTAGGCTTCTCTAGATGAAAAGCAAGCTGTTGCTAGATCCAACCTAAATGGAAATAGTAAAAAAAATATCTAATTCTTTCATATATATTTATACCTAAGTCTATACCTGAACTTTTAAAATGCCACCATAGTAGACAGATAGGTTCAGTACATATTTCAGAAGTTTATGAACCCAGTTTGATCTGGGGTGAAAGTCTACACCAAACAAAACTCCATCCTTATAGTAAAATTTTGCCCTGTTTTCTGTGAGAAATCAAAATTTAATTTTAAGAGGAGCAATAATCTTCTAGAGTTTTTAGAAGCCTTTATGAAAGGTTTTTAAGTATTCATGTATTTAAACACTTTGTCAAAGTTTGATGTGCTTTCACTTTAGAGGCAATTATATGTGAAGGAATTTGGACTTCACTTGCTTGACAGTATGTGAGTGAAAAGACTTTATTTCCAATATGAAAGTTAAAGCCACAATAGTGGGATTTGGTATGAGACAGGAGGATGTCCACAACCAATCCAAAAGACACACAGTAGGTCTGAGAGTGCTCTGCCTGAGAGTTGTGTGTTTTCAGTCCAGAAATATTACCACCTCCAGTTGTTCTGGTGTTTTATATGAATTCTAGACTAGGGAATCTAAACACCAAAACTCACCCAAAAAGTTTGATCTAGTCCTTTCTGACAATATCTTTGCCTTTTATGGGGCAATGGAAAGAATGAAAGGAGGGTTAGTATTCAAGAAATTCATTATAGGAATCCTCAAATGTCACTCTAGCCTGACAGGGATTTGGAGGAAATTTGTTTAGAAATATGTCTGCTGATAGTTTATCAGTCTGAACTCTTTTCGCCATGTCCTATTTTTTGGAGACTTGGGAGAGTTCACTTGTGCAGAAGAGGAGACATTCACAGCTGTACACGGTTTTCAATCAGATTTTAATGTTTCATCTGCCACTCTGAAGCCTACTTTTAAAAGCATTTTGTCCACATTTATTTGCCCTCCGACCCACAGAGAGTCCTGACTTGTGAACTCTTGCTCCCTATGGTGCATTTCCCAACAGCAGAAACAGTCACAGGTCTTACAGGGCCAGCATTGCTCTGTTCAAATAAAACAAAAATTCACCAATGAGATACATAGGAAGCAGGTCAAGCTTTTAATCTTACCAGAGAGCAGGGGGCCAAGCAGAGCATCTATAAGTCATTAAATCTTCAATTTTCTGTCTCTCCTTGAGGCTTCCCCTCATTCCCCTTGGGACTGCCAAGGAAATCAGACTAACTTCAAATGCTTCATACACTCAGAGTAAAAAAGCTGCTGCAGAAAAGGCAACAAAACCCAGGAATAAATCCTCCTCTCAGATAGTCAGACAAAACTCCCTGAGAGCTGTAAGTCCCACTGTAAGCTGGCTTCTTGGTGCCATGCAGAAGAGCAAGGCAAAGCCATCAGCCATGCCAGTGTTGCAGTTGTGGTGCCCCAGGGTGCCTACACCTCCTGTCATAGGCACCGCTTTTCCCTAGGATGCCTGCCCATCACCCACGTGGTGGTGGTAGCTCACAAAGACACTTCCTAGCAAACTTTAAGTCCCCTGAACACTGCAGGCCAACCACACCAGAAGGTAGCTCCTCACCACTTAACTCTCCATACATTTATGCTTGTTTGCAGCCTGCACAAAACTTCTCCCACCCACTGCATTAGCTAGTTGTGCATAACAACAAGAAGGCATTCACACATGAAGGGTAACCCACCTTCAATATGGTCTTTGAGACTGCTGCTCTGCCTTGACCTGTCAGATCAAGCATCTTTTCACCATTGGCCAGCCTCTGTTGCTGCTCATCAGTGCTCCTGTGGGGTCAAGTTCAGGTAGGAGGAGAAGGAACTAAGACACCAGAGAAGGGAGAAATGGCAAGAGTGAAAGAAGCCCAAATGATAAAGTAGTCTGGAAAACCTTCTGCTGCCAGTGTAGAGCTGCTGAGGGTGAACCTGCTGAAAAAAAGCACTGCCTCTCTTTTCCTGCATCTGCTCTAATTGGGAAAGTAATGTAGCTGGTAGCTCTTAATCAGAGAAAGTCCAGACTAAGTCTCCTGTCAAGATACTGTATGATAGTTGGTCAGACACATGCAAGTGGCTTACCATGGGTAGACAGATTTAAAAGCTATAAGCTATCATGGATATATCACAGAATATTCTGAGTTGAAAGGGACCCACAAGGATCATCGAGCAAGCTATATAAAGCTCTGCTGTTTCGTAACAGTGCCACACAATCTGAAGTGTTACTGTTCTTTCTCAGTGTCTACTTGGGCCACCTTTGCTGCTTTTCTACCTTCCGTGTCATGTTTTGTTGTCTGAGACTCCTTGTAAATATGACTATCCTGATGACAGAGGCCTTGTTCTTCCAGGCAGGGATCAGACACCCTCTTATCTCTCTTTTCACACCCCACATGAGAAAAGCTGAGGCTTCCTCACACTGTGAACTTGTGCTATGCCAACCAGTCATTCTCAGCTGAGTTCCAGGCCAGAATACTTCCATCAACTTTTATTTTATTCCTTGCAGTTAATGTCAGAGCAACACATCAGTGGTCTGCCATTGAAACCAAATACCTTGCGGTTTGGAGCCTTTATGTAGTGAGGGGAGACTGCTCTGCAACTGTGTGACAGACGTGGCTGAGAGAAGTCCTTTTTTGGCCATTTACCTCAGTATTTCATTTCAGAACACCATGGTTTCACCTTATGAGATCTGTACATTCCCAGGGATCTTCTCTTCCTTTTGCTGCTTGTTGACAGGGACATCTTTGGTTTTGCTTTTTTAATTTATTTTCAGCTTGGCTTATGATCCTCTTTTTATTTCTCAACCTTCTCTAAGGTGACTTCAGTTATACCTTGAGCTGCAGAAGCAAACTCAGGTTGACCGCTTCACTTCCCTATCAGAGTTTCTCCATTTGCATTTTACTCAGCATTTCTGTCTGTTCCTTCACCCTTCAGTCTAGCTGTGCAGAGCCAGAATGACAGTCACTGAATGCTCTCCTCTGCAGTGCTCCATTTGCCACTTTCACTGATGTTAACTTCCCTGCCACCTCCTTTTGCATCTCCACTGTCAGATTTTATTCCGCTCTCCTCTCTTTTCATCACCGTGGCTTGCTACTGGAAACTATCGGGTATTTTCTTCCTTTCCAACACTTTATTTGTTTTCCTTCCTGTGCTTACTGTGATGTCCCTTGCCCAGACATCTATTAACACTTTCTTTGGTCTTTGCCATTTTCTCCTGTTTGCACTAGAAGTACTTCACACAAATCGCCCCTACCAGCACCATCTTTTCCTTCTCCTCAGACATATCACTCCTCATCTGAGTCTCCCAGCTCTCACTGGCACCATGGGGTAAGGTCAAGTCTCTCTTGTCTTTCTCCTTGAAGGTCCACATATTTTCCCTTCACACTACTTCCTTGCTTTTTCTTCATCCCATTCCTTGTCCCATTTGAATACCACAGGGCTGATTTCTCATAGCTGTCCTCACTCTTCCACACCTCATATACTTAAAGAACTCTCAAGATTCATGTATTCAAATTTCTTTTTGGTCTCAAGGCTTGGAAGCTTACCTTCAAAAAGAAGTCTAATATCCCTACTTGTTAATAGTGCTCAGAAAAGATACTTTTAGGGAAGATAAACTATAGAATATGGTATGACTTACACTGCATATGCCAAACATTCAAAACTACAACATTGCCATATTGAAGGTCTACACCATTTTGGTTTTGCCTCAGATACTAGGTGAACACATGGTTCAACCTCCCCTGCATCCCCATTTTGTGCTGCAAATAATTAATAAGAGAAAGATTTCTGTGACTGCCATCCCTTCACTCCAGATGCTAGTACAGCCATGTCCCTTGCCTTCCCAGGGAAAGTGGCCCCATTCTGCTACAGCTAACAATTGGTATTTCTTACTGGCAAATACCATTCAGCTAAACCAGAAACCTGAGGAAAAGCAATTTTATGTTCAATTCCTAGGTAAAGAAAGAAAACTCCTTCCTGTTACTGGTTCCATAAAACAGAATGAGGTAACCTGCAGAGCCTGATAAAGTCAGCCCTCAGTTTCAGGTCTGGCTGTGGGCTATGTTAGCACAGAAGACAGGCAGTTCACAGCGGTTTAATGTAAGAGACACAGAAAAAGAAATTATTTCATTCTCCCACTCCCCTGAGGGGAACTGTCTATGTTTTCCAGGACTGAAACTGCAGTGATACCCTTGACAATCCCCCTGCATTTATTGTAATTCATAACTTGCTGGTTAAGTCACTTGGGAGCAAAAGCATCTAGGATTTCAGATTCTCCTGGCCAGCCCTAAGGTCTTTTTTTGTCACTTACAAGTGTTTCTAGACCCATAAGTGTTTGCCAGAGAAGGAGATAGAGACACTCGCTGGTTCCTCTGCTGGCACAACACAGTGCTCCTCCATGGACAGGCATGCAGGCCTGGGTGGCTCCTAGTTCTTTGTCTGCCCAGGTATGCTGGCACATACAGGTTGAAGGTTTGGGTGTATGTGCTGTCTGACAATTTAAATAAATTCAGTATTTACTCATATACATACAAGGGCATGGACATAAACATTATTCTCTGAGCATCCTCCTTGGTCCCTGTGATTCTCACATCATAAATGTTTTTTGAAAGCATTTACTCTGCTTCCTTGCTGTCCCTGACACTTTGGTCACTGTTTGTTTTACTTTGCTTTGAGTTTAATAATTGACAAATCCTGGAGTGGCAGCTGGACCAACTTGCTGTGCACCCAGGCGGTGAGGGGGCTGCTGCTGAGCAGCAGTACGTTTCTGTCAGGGTGATGGCTTGCTTGAAAGGCAGTGACAAGTGGTACAAGAGTAGGAAATGCATTTTCCAGATATCCAGATTTAACCACTTTCCCTCCTTTCTCTTTCAGCTTTTCTTTCCATTTAATTCATAGACAGAGCCCTCTACACCAACACACACATAAATACAGCAAGTGTGTTTGTTTACCAGCCTTTGCACAGGAAAACCTGGCCATCTTTTTTTTGCCTTTTTTTTTTCTTAGTCACATAGAAGAGGGAAAAATGCTCCAATGTTTAGGTTTTGCAGGAAATGGGAAGTGGGTGACAGTGACCGGGGCTGTGACCTGGCAGACCTCGCTGCCTAATGTAACGCGATCTCATGGTGCTTGGGAGAAAAAAGGGAAGAGAAGTCTAGCCCTGGGACTGCAAATCACAGGCTGTGATGACAAGAGGGGGCCTAATAAAACTCAGCACCCTTCACTTTTAAATGAAATGAGTGGGGAGGGGGAGTGGGGAAAGAATAATTTATTGCCTAGAGATATCCCGGGGTATTGCTTTCCTAGAAATGGCTTTCACTGGCCTGTAGCATTTCAGTGACGGAAAATGTGAATACAGCTTTGAGCAGTTAAGGTCTTTCTTTGACTTAATTATAATTGTTATAACAGCAAGATTTAAGCAGTAGAGGATGGGGACAAGAAGACCTCACATTGCCCACAATCTTGTCTTTGTCACATATTGCTCCAAGTGCCACCTTCCAGAATGACATCAGTACTGCCAGAAAGAAAAGGCTGGGATGTCCAGGTGTCTGGGATGGCATGGATGACACAGGTTTGTGATGCTGAGAAACCATGCCATCACTCTTCCTCTCTTCTGACCACTGATATCTGACTTTGTGTTCAGAACGCCACAGGAGTAAGTGAATTTTGTTGTACCATCCTGCTATTCATTGGCAGATTGGTCTGGGTTTGTAATGACAGTGATCAAAATAAATTTGCTTTAATGTATGCTCCTGCAAGGATGTAGACTCACTGAATAAGAATGGTTGCACAGTCCAACAGCAGCTTGGCATTCTGGGACATGCCAGGGCTCCTGCATCCCTCTTGGAGGAGTGGCTCAATCACTTCTGTTTTCATTTTTTGGGGCTTCAGGGGCTTGTACTATAATTTTTAAACAAAAACAAACCCATAGGAATAGACAGTCTTTGAGATCTTCAAAAATTCTGCCGGTATAGGCACTTGCAGTATCAAGATACTGACATTTCTTTTTAACTGCAAAACCAGGCTGCAAGCTACAAAACCATGAGTTCCCACAGAAGACTACACAACTTTCTTTCTAGTTACCAGGAAATATATGTCTTTTCCAGAGGATTTGGAAAAATCCTCTACTTCTGGACCCAGAAAACTTTTAATTTCATTAAATTGAAAATGTAAAGGAGAATTAATTAAGAGGTTTTTTGTTTATTTGCTCTTAGTAGATGGCTAAGCTTAATTTTTATTGAATCTTTAGGCAAAGATTCTAGTTTGTTTAATTATTATTATTATTATTATTATTATTATTATTATTAAATCTTGGTAGGGTGAACACCAAAGAATAAATGAAAGATAATGAAATAAACAGAGCCAAGTGTGCCTGTGCCCTAGAGCTGTCCCATCTCAATATACGAGTGTGTGTTTCATCATTCCAAAGCAGAGATTTCAGGACTCAGCTGGCACCAATAAAGAGGCATCACACTGGGAGAGAGAGCTGTCACTCTGCTGGGCTGTTGTCTGTTCCCTGTCCCTTGCACAGGGGTGAGGGAGGAGAGCTGCATTTCCGCAGAGTGCTTACCTCCTGGACATATCCAGTATAAACTCACTACGTTCCTTTTTGCAGAGCTCTTTGCATGTCCCAGGCATAAAAGCTGGTCACTTTCAGGCCTGTGCTTGGTACAGCAGGCAGAGCAGCTGTTAAAAGCACAGTTGGTTTCTGAAGCACCTGTTAAAATCTGCCCTCAGCAGGCTGCTACCACTGCTGCTTCCTCTCCCACAAGCTTGCAGCTCTTCTCCTCCTCTTTGCTCCCTTTGGCAATGTCCCATGAGCCCCCATTGTAGGAAATATTTATGTATATATACATCTATCACTTATACAGAAGTGTGTTGCTCATTCCCTCACCCATCCTGTTGTGACAAATTGCACTTGGTGAGGTTGCTTCTGTTTTCTATGATGGGAAAGCCCGGGGAGTGGGAAAACCAAGGTGTCCACCCTGCCACTCTGGCCCCTGCATGGATCACAAGACAAGCTGTCATTGTTTGCATGGCTGTTTACAGCACCTTTGCACTGTGTTTTGGCACAGGCTGATCCATGTACTCCATATAGTTTTCTGGCATAGTTTAGCCAAATCAAAGAGCTGTGGATTTTTCCTTCAACTCCAGACTGAGGGCAAAGGGTTGAAGACTTTCACACTAAAAAAGTTCGTCTCAAGTCAAGCCAAAGCTTTCAAAATTGCATCTTTGTGGATTTTCTTCTCTACACCAAATATGGATCTTGTGACTTTTTGTGCTTCTGCAGTCTGAAAATAATAGATATATTCTTTCAGCTCTAAACACACTTAATAAATCTTTTTCTCCACAGAAAATTCCTGAGAAGCAACAGCGGAGTTCTATGCATCTTACAAATGGAAGACCAGATGCCACCGGTCCCAGATAGCCTTGATCCAGTACAATATGTGTCATGTTAACTTTCCCAGCCTCCATTTAACCTAGTGATGTGCAAAGAAAATCCTACTCTGCTTCTCCCCAGATGAAAAGAACATTAATTTTAGCCAAAACCCAGCCTTCACATCTGGTATCTTCCTGATACTGACAAAAACAAGAGAGTGACAACTTAGTTGTCTGTGCTCTTCATGGACAGGGGCTATTCAGGGTTAGTGGATTCATACAGATATCTAAATACACAGAGAGAAGGAAAATACAAGGCTAAAGAATAAATTTTCAGATTACCAAAAAGTAAAAGACAATAGTGGACTGACACAGAAAATACTTGCTCATGGAGTGTGCTTTTAACAGATGGTGGGATCCATCCTGGAAGAGTTCTTGTGAAAGACCAGAGTTTTCTCCAATTATTACAGCCCTTGTTGCAACAGATATGTTAAGAGAAGGTATATCAGCAGAGCAAGTAGTGTAAGTGAATAAAGAGAGATTCATATTCTCAGAGCGATCCATATTCTCAGAGGATGACACCGGGGTGTGGTTGACCTAACATTACTGAATTAGTTAAACATCCCTAAATGTGTGATATTGCACCAGAAGTTACATGAGTCAAAGACCTCTTATACAAGATCACCTTCTGATCCTGTACATCCTGTTTCAAGTCAAGGCTTAAAAAGCACAGGGAGAACAGCCTCTCACATAAGCTTTTTGCTTTCCATTGGTGGCTGTAATCCAAAAGGGTAGCAGCCACTGTATGCTTGAACACTATAAGTATATTGGACAAAAGCAGAAGTCCCTGTCAGGTTGGGTTGGGGCTGATCACGGATTGGTGCTGACCAGCTGTGTTGGTGCCATTTGTGAGCAGACCACTAATTCTGGAACAAAAGCCTCTATTGCACACTATATTACTATGAAACTTCTTTGAAAACTATCAAGATTCTTCCTGTTAGGATTATTATTTCAATTTTAGTGTTGAAATTAAAATTTAGTTGCAAAAGTGCTCTTTGGAAATAGTGTTATTGTTATCTTTTTTAAGCCCTTAATCCTGTGCCTTGCATATGTAAATGTATCCCCTTTTCCTCCTGGATATTGGTGCGCTACAGTGGAAATACCAGAGCTGTTCAGAAATGCAGCACACCTGCAGATCTGTTCAAGAGGTGATTTCCAAATGCTACCAGGGTGGAGTTAACATCTGGTTAAATGTTAACACAGGGCTTGGTTCCATCATTTTACAACGTGTAACCTGTTGTGGGTAAATGATAAACTGTTCTGGGTGCAGCCCTGGTTGCCAAGTGCTCACATTTCATGTTGTTACTCCTCAGAGGAAAAGCAAATAACTGTCATTTGAATGCAGGTAAGCAGAAAATATGCTCCATATTGATTTCTTACTCTTCTAAAACAGGAAAGAAGATAGTATCATTGGAAACTGTATAGCCCAGTTTACTATTTTCTATATATTTTTTAAGACAACAGCATAAGATGCCAAACCAGAAACAGGAGAAAGCTTCCTGCCACTGTAGGCCCTGCTTCCTATTCCTTAAATAATACTGGCCTTTCACTTCTTTTGTTCCCCTCTGTTTGCCCCTCAAGCAATGAAAGTGTTTAAAACTTGAGCACAGAAGCTAGAACTGCCTGTATCTTGGGCTGGCCAACCCAAAACACTAGGCTCCCAGCACAACCATCCCTTTTTCCTGCCCATACCGCAGACAGACACACCAGGTGCAGCTGGCTCTGCATTTGGGGGGAACGCATGTGTCTTTGTGCTTGATGAGGTGGCCCATCAAATGTGCTCTGTTATGACTCACTGTGGTCACTCTGGCATTCTACATCCCTGCTGAGACCCTGACTTGGTGGAGGCAGGGGGCAAAGACAGCCTGTGTTGCATTTGCTTTATGAGATAAAAAGTGTGATGAGATTCAGGAATAGTTAAATATTCATGCAGTAAAAAGGCATTTTCCAGTTATGCTGTCCAGGATAAATACTGCAACAGCCAGTAACCTCCATGTTCCAAGCTGGAAGCTCATCATGGGCTGAAGTCACTGTCTGGCTCCCCAGAGCCCTGTGGAGGATTGTGCAATCATCATACGTGTTCATCATTTGAGGTGAGAGGGAAGGGCGTCACCTTCCTTTGAAGCATCTGGCACTCACTCCGGTCAGTGGCAGGATGCTGGCTGGGGTGGACATGGCCGTGCTCCAGTATGGCAAGAGTTACACGCCCTCCACTGAGTTAAAACTGCTGATGCAGCCAGATGTCACCTCTAGCTGGGTTTACCCCTCCCCTATGCACAAGCCACGCCTATGAACAACTATCATCTTCTCCAGCCCCTGAGGAGAAGTTCAATCTTCAGGTAAATTTTTCCCAATTTGGGCACCCTACCCTGCTTCCTACAGACATTGGTCTGAATTTGTTGCCATCATGTCCCCTGAGTTTGTGATCCTCAGTATTCAGAGACTTCAAGATGCAAGTACTTTTAGAGAGGCAAGAGGATACAGTGGCTGCAAACCTGCATAACATAATACATAATTCAGCACTGCTGACAGGTGCTTGCTTTCTGACCTAAATTTGAAATTGATTCATCCCTCTTTAATATGAGGAGGTCTTACGCACTTCACTATTATGGCTCTTCCTTTTTTCCTATTTCTCTGTGTGTGTGCACATTTCCGTTGTTCTCCCCCCGCCTGTTTCTCCCTCTACCTCACATCAGTGTACACTGCAGACTTCCTCTCTCACTTTTATAAGCTGCCAGAAGTGAAGTGACCTGGTTGCACATCCAGCTCCGCAAGCTGCCTCAGCAATGCTTTTCCTCCCTCCCTGCAGCAGTTCTGGGAAGCACACTGTCCTCAGCCTGTCGGTGTGTTTGAAGCAGGGTCTGCATCACAGCTCACCACCACAGCTCACAGAGCTGACATCTGCACTCACTGTCTTGTGACAACTCTATTATGAAGACTGTAGTCACTGACTTCAGGCAGAAGCCATGGAATAAGGTGATGATATTATTATTGTTGTTGCTATTAATATTACTATTATGGTTGTAATCAGTGTGAGCCGCTGACAGAACATGCCTGTCCAGAAATAACTCATTAATTCTGAGAGTCTGCCAATGAGAGGAGCCACCCAGAGCCCTGATCCGGCAGCACTTACGCAGCAGGATGCCCGTGTTATCAGTGAGGAAATCCACACGCTTGACTCTACGTATGCAAGTGTCCTCACTAGTTCCTGAAGGCAGTAAAAAGAGAAAGTCCTACCCATCCTCATTCAGTGCTCTTAGAAATGTTTGCTACAGTAAGATGTTCCTGTTTGTTTCTGTCATTCTAAATAGTGAGGGAGTCAATTTGCCCTCACTGAAACTAAAACTGACCATCCAGCCATCCCTCATAAAACTTATTTTGCCTCTTTTTTTAAATGTCTTGGTTATAATAAACCCCTGTAGTAACCTATACTCCCAGGTCTTCATGGCTAAACATAAACCCAAAGACTTTAATGTAATAGTTAAGATTTTAGGAGATTTATTGCCACCACACTAATATCATGGATGTTAGAAAAATAAAAACTTATTGTCCAGTCTGTTTTTTTGGCTGAGGTAGTTATATTTCCATACCAGTCTAGGTCTAACCAACTGGAGGTTAATAAGAGTATCATTTAGGAGGACTGAGTAAAAATACAATGATTTTTCTTTCTGTATTTGTACTAAATATTTCCACTGCTCAATTTTATTTCCATGTCTTCCAGTATTTTTTTCCAGATTTATAGCATGGAGCTAGGCAGGGAGACCTCAGGAAAGCACAGCTTGAGAACTCAGAGAAGTACAGAACTTCATGGTTTTTTGGTTTTATGAAATTCCTTGTTCCATGTTAAAAGAAAGGCAGTTACAAACATGCTGCTCATTTATGAGATGCTTGCAGAACCTGACTTGCTTTCAGCTACTACAAATGGTAAAATACCTCCAAAGTGCCACTAAATCCAGCAGGATTTTGGGACTGCATCCCAACTGGGAGTCATCAGCACTGCACCACCATTGAAAGCAAAGACACTTTGTATGGCCTCAGAATTCCGCTCTTCACTGGAGAAGCATATGAAGCTCAATAGAGATGGCGAAGTGTGAAGCAATCTCATTTCGTTAGGCAAAGGGAAGGGCCAATGAAAATTATCTGTCTGTGATAAGGAACAACATAAGAAAGAGGACTTTTTCTGGAAGTGCATTAAATATTTCACTCCCAAGCGCAGGGATATGAGAAGACTTACATGCATGAAATCAAGTAGAGAAGTTATATATTCAAGACCCAGAAGGCTTCAAAGATTCAAGATAGAATGCAGACTTGTCAGATGAGGTCTTTCTGGGTTAACAGGCTCTGCAGGCAATTGCTGAGGAGGGGATGCTGGAGCACCACTGTCTCCCTGATCCCTGCTGTGACTTCATGGGCTCGCTGCTGTCTGGGCATGCACAGAGATGCCCTCACATCAGGGCAGAATGTTCCATACTGGTCCTTGGCTCTGCTGAGATAAAACCTCATCTTCCCTCTCCCAAGTGTGAGGTCTGAACCAAAAGATCATAGATTTGTTAAGGATGAAAAAGACCTCTAAGATGATTTAGTCCAACTGTTAAATAAACATGACTGGTGAAAGCACCTGGTGAACCATTACATTCACAGTTTATTTTCACCCTGGAACCCAACACCTCTATATTCTGTACTTCAGTGTGGTTAAGCACTGGAATTATTTTTTTTAGGTTTGTTTACCTTGTATTTGTCTCCCATCTATAATGTAATTTTGTTCCTTTCTGGCCATAGTTTCAGCTTTCTGAATCCTTGTAACCTCCCTGGTCTTATCGGGATTTTTTGTATCTTCCAGTTACATATCATTCGTACATTTGTTAACATGCAATTAATTGATTCCATGAATCACTAACAGATTCCTTGAATAAAGATTAGAAGTTCACTCCAGCCAAAGTAAAATCTCTCATTGATTTTTGTGTATTACAGATCAAACCTCAAAATGTGCCCTCAGATGTATCCCTTCAACTGCAGTCTCTTGACAGATACTTCCCTACAGCTGTCTCTACTGAGACTGTACCCAAGCTTGGGCTTTCTAGCCTTAATCCCACCTGGCAATATGAAGTCCTTATTTCTGTCTGTGCAAAGCCTCTCAAGACTACTTTTTGTGTGCAATGTTGTGTCATGAGACAGTGGTATCAAAGGACTTAGATTTGGTATCAAATCCAAATCTATTGCATATCCTGTAACACTGTCTTTGAAAAACCTAAGACCCTGTGTGAAACCTCGCTAATATTTTTCTGTCCCTTTTTGCTCCAATTTCGTAAGTCAGAGCTGCTCTGGGGCCAGACACCACTCAGGAGGGGTGTCAGCACTGCCAGCCCTAACACCTGACCACACCAGACTCATCTCTGTATGCCCCTTTCTAGCTGGCATGCAGCCCAAGGCAGAGGTTTGCTACCATAAAGACAAATCCTTGGAAGTAACTTCCCTCCCTCCTTTCCTTCTCCCTGCTCTCTTGGCTAACCTGACTTTTCTAAAAGACGCTCTCTCTCAACATCCTGTTTGGAAGAAAAGTCTTCAGCAGCTTCACACTGGGGTCTGTGGAGCATCCTGGTGCTGTCTGACATGTCATGCCTATCTCTGTGTGACTGTGGGAAAGGAGGAGAGAGGGAGAGAGAAGGTAAGGTGTCAGAAAGGAGGGAAGGTCTTCCCTAGCTGTGACAGGGTACTTTGAAGCAGATAAACATTATAACTTGGAGAGTGTTGGGGGGTTTATGAATTAATTTTTAAAGGTGAAGGCTGACTGCACACATTTGCCTGGTGTGACTTGTTCTTTTGACCACATATTTACAGAGTGACTTTGAAAAGTGTAAGAGTTTTCTCTTTTCCTGGCAGGAGCAAAGCATGGTAGTGACCACCTGCTGCTCTACCTCTACTAGTTTTTAAATTGAAAGCAGAAGAAGCAGGGAAACCATCAGGCTGGGCACCAGGGGTGGAAGTGCCCATCTTGGACTGCAGGTCCAGTCACAATGGACAGCAGCCTGGCCCCAGTCCCCTACCCCCTGTCCCTCGTGTCTGCCTAGACCTCTTCCCTTGTCCCACAAAATCACTCTATCTCCAGTTTATTTACAGTCCTTGAGGACACAGGCTTTGTCCTGTGGTCTGTAATAAAGCTGGGTTTATTGCTCATTTTCAGCTCTGCATTACAATTTTCTCTGAGGCCTTGGCAGCTATGCTCAATTCCCTAGAGGTCTTTGCACATTATATTGAAAGTATACAAGCCAGCATCATCTTTTTTCCTTTTAACCAAGGTAGATTCAATCCACTGACTACAGTGTGTGCTATAATTTTTTGTAGACTTTTATGAACCTTGTTATATCCTAAGTTTTAAGAAGTTAGTTTATTTATTTCTTCTAATACCCTTTAAGAAGTTGAAGACAAGAAGACAGGCCTATATTGTTGTTTTCTCTCCTGTTTTTATTATCAGAAGAACCTTTCTCCAGTTATTTGATATCTCATCTCTCTTGTTCAGGTGCTCACAAACCTGAAGTGTCCCTTGGCTTAATGCAGCCAATACTTCAAAGATTTTAGGATAAAGTGCAGCAGCTTCAGCCAAAGAGAAAGCATTAATTTACCAAACTATTATCTCATCCATTCCTTCACCAGTTCAAGCTTATAATTGTGTTCACTGCTTGGAAGTTGATATTTCTTTGTTAGTGCGTATAAAAGAGACTTTAATGCACCCATTTTCTTGCCACTATTTGTCAGTAAATTATCCTTCTGTGGAATCATTTGCCAGGTTTCCCTTTTACAGTTAATGTGCTTCTTATTAATCTTCATTGACTAAATCTAGAATAGGTTCCCTATTCTGTTTATCACCACTTTCTGAATAAGAAATGGCCACTAATGACTTCCAAAACCTTTTAGGCTACTCCACATCCTTTCCTAAGAAATTTCTAATAAATTAAAATCCCACACACTACTTCTGGTGTTATGGATGATTTTATCAATTACTAGCAAGTTCATCTACGTGATTTTCCTTGCTTGGCAGTAATATTGGCCTTCTGCTCTGGCCCTGCCTGAAACTTTACGCCATCAAACACTAGATGCTTTCCTGACTGAGCTGAGTATGCAGCTACATGGACACAGTTACCAGTGAAGCCTGGTGTCATAGGATCACAGAGTGATTTAGGTGGGAAGAGACTTTTGGAGGTCTCTACTGCAACTCCCAGGGCCAATCAGGACTTACTTCAAGACTAGACAAAGCCTTCAGGGCCTCCTCTAGCTGAGTTTTGAAATTCTCTGTGGATGGAGAGTGCACAGCATCCATGCTTGCCTGCTCTCTCCATGAAAAGGTTTTTCTGCAGACATATGCCTCACAGTTGTTTAAAACTGGTGGCTAGGCATATATCAGCTGCAAACTAAGCTTTCCTGATACCAGGGATTAGGGTAAGGCCTGCCTCCCACTGCCTTTCATGGCTTCTCTGAAGACTGCTGGGAGCTGAGCTCACACTATGACTTTTATCTCCATCAAATCCCTTATGGGCGTTACATACTGGGTGTCTCTTGGACTATACACTATAGTCCTGAAATGCAGATGAAATTTATTGTCATGGTCACTTTTGTTCTCTTTATCTCACTGCTGAGTTTTGCTCCAGTACAGCAGTGGCTCTGCAGACTTCCAAGGGGCATGCACTCATCTGTATGTCCATACAAACACCTTCGCAAACACATCTGTGCATAGAAATATCTGCAGAAGAGAACTCTTTGTTTGTTTGTTTGATTGTTTTCATAGGATTTCTGGTAAGAAATCATAAACCATATACAATTTTAAGCACACTTTTATGTGCTTATTTATTAGCTCTTTGTGTTCATTTTGTTTGCTTTGGTATGCCTCAATATTTTTCACTCAGACAGGAGGATCCCTGGCAGGCAGAAGATTGTTGGCAAGACATCTCGGCAGAGCCACTAGCAGCAACATAGTGCTGTCACCAGGAGAGCTCATTTCAGTCAGGGTGGTGTACTGTAGACATAGTTTGATCCCTGAAGGCACAGGCAGGAGCCAGTGGCAAGCACAACTCCAGGAGGAGCTGGGTGAGGGACAACCCTTGGAGCAGTCTGGTCCCCACTGAGGCCAACAGCACTGTCATTTTTCTGTGGCTTCTAGCTCGACCCTAGAAATGAGGAGAGCATGACAACATCTTTGCCCTCACTTTGCTCACTGGTACAGGGAAAACACCTGGATGGAGGGGTCTGCCCTCCTCAGCAAACCCAAAATAGCATGTAGGCTGAGTGCTTCTGAGTAAAAGAGAATTATTTTTCTGCTCAGCAGAGCAAAACCAGGGCACAAACTAGCTCTCTGCAAGCAGAGACAGGCACTGAATTCATTGGATAATCTGCTGCAAATTACTTGCCCAGCTTTATTAATTAATGCTTGTGAAGCACTTGGAGGGTTAAATGCCCTTGAGCCGTTGTTCACCTAAGCTTTGCCCCCAAACTGACATAAATGAAAAATCCTTAATGGTGGTGGTGGTAGCAGCAGCAGTACTGAATTTTCAAACCCTCCTGAGGCAAGAAAACATGATTTTCCCCTTCATTTTATGGTCTGTTGAATCTTCTGTTTTTCTTGTTATATAGCAGGAATAATGTTCATGGCCTTAGAGTATTCTTGTGGTTTTCCAAATGCCTCAGATTTAATTTGGCATCTTCCACACACACAAAAATTTATTGCCTCGTATACTCTTTCACTGTGAATGCTGTCCCTTCCCTTGTTCTGTGGAGGGGTCCTGGAGCCTAACAATGATCCCATGGAGTTGTTTCTCAGCTGGTGAGAAGTCCTGCCTGGTGCCTCAGCAGACAGGGATCGCACAAGAAGACGCCTCTGATGGAGAGGAGAGGTCAGCCCAGACCTCTAGCATTGGCCTGAGCTCCAAACACTCATCTCAGAAAACAAACAAGAAAACATAATAAGAAGCACACACAGGCTCTTTGTTACCAAGTCCAAACCCCAACATGTAAGAATAAGCTTTGTGAGCAGGGCAGTCTCCAGTGAAAGGTGCCCAAGGGCAGGCAGCAGGGAGGGAATTTTCTGGCTGGTGGTGCCCACTCTCTGTCTGGGGCTCAGCAGGATGGTGTGAGGTTAGGTCTTCATGTCTGAACCTCTCTAAGGGCTGGTGTTTAGGTTACTAGCTCTCCAGAAAGAGTATGCTTGTATTGCAAAGAAAAGAAATATATCCAGGCTGTTCCAGATGTGGGCACTCCTACCTGTGAAAACTTATGGACTGAGATTGATACCCAGATGTGGGAGCTCCTGCCTGTTATGTTAATGGACCAAAATTCACACTGCTGAGTTCAATTTCCCTCTGTAGAAATTACATCCTGTAGTTTCAGGGCTGACACAGCCCTCCTCTAAATGGAGAAACCTTATGACTGTCTCATTCACCCAGGCATATACCAGTTTGCATGGAGAAAGAGGATAATTAAGGTGCCCCCCATTAAATCTGCACTTGACACTCAGGCTTCTGTCCTGCCACCCCTTGCCAGTGCCATGTGGGTTGTCACAATACCTATAGTCAGAGGAGCACATGAACTGCAGCTTTAGGGTGTATGAAGCTGAAGGGAAAGATAGGAAAGAGTTATGGCAGTCGTTTTCTGCTTGCATAGCTGCTGCAAAAGGGCTATAGATTATCCTACTGCCATTGGTACTTTTTACACAGAAGTGTGTGAAGGCTGTGGCTGTTTGGCTACCACATACTATGCCAATGCTTTTAGCCTAGAGCCAAAATGCTTGGAGCATACAATAGGTGAAAAGAACATTTGTGGGACCATTGCACTGTCATGGTTTCGTAGCAAAGCTTCTGCCTTGAAAACCCAGGCTACGTTCACAGGGACATCTTGAAGGTTCATAGTCCTGATGGAGCACATGATGCTTCTTTGCATGAAGCCCATGTTTCAAAGCCTTCTTGGATGCTCCAAAGTCCATAGGGTTCTCCATAGCATCATCTAATTCTTCATCTAAGGCCCCAGGATGCACTGACACACTTCAGAGTAGTAAAGATCTGGTCTGCAACATCTTCACAGCAGAGTGAAATTATGACACTGAGCTAAATGGTAGATTGAGTTGAAGTTCAAGTCTGTAGGAAGACAGTGAACAGCTGCCAGCAGCTTTCTGCCAGAGGGCACAACAGTGTGTGTGATATAGGTCACTGATCTACCTATATCAATTCAGATACATAATTGAAAAATCTCCTTTTTTTAATATTTTTAGCTCATTTTCTTATTAAATATTTGAAATTAAAGGAGACTCGCAGCCTGGCAAGTGCTTTATAAAGGAATAAATCATACAATTCTATTTTGAGATTGGGATCAGGTCAGATAACTATCACCTCCCTTCCTTTGCCTGACCTCCACTCACCCACATCTTCACTGTCGGTTCTTGCAGTGACAACCAGTGTCCTTCACTTGTTGCTGAGACATGTGAAATGGCAGGGGAAAGGCTTCCTGTGATGGCCTCGATTCCCATTTCCAGGTGCAGTACCCAGTGAGGATGTAGGAAGGCACACTGTGCCTCGCCTTTCCTAAGTTCCCTGCCCAAGGTTGCTGCTGCCAAACCCTCTGGTCTCATCAGATACGTAAAGGGAAAACTGGCCTCTTCCTGATCTTCAGCCATGTGGACACTAAATGCAATCTGTGGCTGTACCTGGAGGTGTAATCGGCAGGGAGCAAAGCCCTGCACTGGTACTGTCCGCTCCTGGCTCAATGCTGGAAGTGAAGGGGGCTATCAGGTTTGCCAGGATGGAACAGAGAAGTACCAAATTGTGTTTTCTGTGGCTGTGGGTGCAACTGCCCCCAGATCCACCAGGAAACTGAGTGTAGAGGGTGGGGGAGGGATGAGGAGTGCCTGGAGAGACTATCCATCTCAGTGGATCAGGCCATCTACTGCTACTCATGCTCATATCTCAGCTCGTTGAATAGCACAGAGTGCACCTGGAAGGCAGCCGTGTTAATCAAGGCATGTTCTGTCTTGGAGGCAAATGACCTGTGCGGAGGTGAGAAAGGAGAATAGCAGCTGCAGATAGAACTAATGGCAAGTAATCACCCCAGAAGTGCCTAAGTGGTGCATCAGTGGTTAACCTCATTGAAATGAGAGAGAGAAGGGAAAGGGTGGAGAAAAGGATGGAGAAAAAGAAAGAAAGGAAAGAAAGGAAGGAAAGGAAGGAAGGAAAGGAAGGGAGAAAGGGGGAAAGGGAGAAATGAGGAAAGAGAGAAAGAGAGAAAGAGAGAAAGAGAGAGAGAAAGAAAGAAAGAGAAAGAAAGAAAGAAAGAAAGAAAGAAAGAAAGAAAGAAAGAAAGAAAGAAAGAAAGAAA
>JAWWTY010000106.1:41850490-41964699 GCA_035222235.1 Margarornis squamiger
AGAAAGAAAGAAAGAAAGAAAGAAAGAAAGAAAGAAAGAAAGAAAGAAAGAAAGAAAGAAAGAAAGAAAGAAAAAAGGAGGGGCAGGCACTGATCTCTTCTCTGTGGCGACCAGTGACAGGACTTGAGGGAATGGCCGAAATTGTGTCAGAAGAGGTTTAGGTTGGATATTGGGAAAGGTTCCTCACCCAGAGAGTGGTTGGGTGCTGGAACAGGCTCCCCAGGGAAGTGGTCACAGCACCAAGCCTGGCAAAGTTCAAGCATTTGGATGATACTCTCAGGCACATGGTGTGACTCTTGGGGATGGTCCCGTGGAGGGCTAGGGGTTGGACTCCATGATCCTTGTGGGTTCCTTACAACTTGGCATGTTCTGGAATTGTATGAAATATATGCAATTTTCTTGTCACAAAAAAAAGCAGCTTTCACTGATGCACAGCACTTAAAGATTTAGAATATGCAGCATCTCCTAGGCAAATAATTTGTCAATATGCTATACCTGACAACAAAGACAGAAACACAGGAATAATTTTCTCTCTGGAGAAATCTAGATTAAGTCCCTGTGGTGATGGCTCTGCCAAGCCTGAATGGCCAGCATTGACTGTACTGAAGAGGTGAAATTTGGCTGGTCTGCGCGGGCACGGCCTGAGGTCTGCTGGGCTCAGCAGCAGCAGTGCCAGAGCTGCAGCCCCACTCCAACCCAGCAATATTCTCATCTGGGCACCGTGAGTCCTCACAGCCTGGCCAGTAACTCCAGCCTGACTAGGAGAGGAGAGCCATCTGAATCTCCTGATGCTCCTCTCATTGGCAAACAACGCTGGTTAGTGTGTGTGTGTTCATTCGAGGAGGGCACCGATTAATTAGGTGATGATGGGAGCAAGAATGCTCTCAGGGCTGTGGGTCTGCCCCCTACCAGATTTTACTGGCATTTTCTGAACACTTCTATTAGCTCAGTGGGCACAGCTTTTATGCAAACAAATACAATAATGCTCAGTTATTGTTTGGTGTGATGGGAGACAGGAATTGGTGCTTTTTTTTTTTTTTTTTTTTTTGCAAGTATTGTTTCTATTTGTCATTAAGGCTCACTTTCTAATCTATCTTTGCAGGAGTTTTGTCTTTTTTGACTTTTGTCAGTTGCATGTAGCCAGAGCTCTCTTCTTTGGCCTGAAGAGGCATTTAAGGCCAACCGGGTTTTGTGTTTATTTTGTTGTTGTTGTTGGTTTTGTTTTTCTTTTTCTTTTCAGAGAAGACAACCAGAAAAGACAAGGAAAAAAGTGCTTGTAAAGAAAGACAAACATATAATTAGCAAAAATAAATACATCATTATTTGATGGTTTTCTTGCACGTTACTCTTTCAACTGCTCATGAATTGTTTCATCCAGATTGTAAAATATTCATATTTATATGTTACTCTGAAAGAGATGTGATGCCCTGGAGAGGCTAATTCTTGGTTTGCAGATTGTTTACAAGCTGTCAATTGTAATTTGAATAGATTTGCAATTCATAAGGTTGATAAATAATGTAAGTCACATGGTATAGTTACTGCTTCTGAGCTGTAGTATATCCCTGTTTAAGTAACACCAAGGTAGGCAAGCATTTGTCTCCCCATCTGCCTCTCAGATCATACATTTAATGGAGCAAGTAAACATAATTCTCAAGAGTACCTCTGAGGTCTCATAATAGTATTCTGTCCTGCCTGACTCCCTGGAAAGCTCCAATCACATGACATTTTGTGTGGACACCTTTAGCTGAATCCTATCTCAGTTAAAGCTCACACATGAGCAGGATGAGTATTCTGCACGTTTTTTTCTATAAGGCATCTGGAGCACTGTGAGACAGAAAGCCAGAAAGGGACAAAAGGAAAGCTATGCCATGGCAACTGCAAGCTTTGTGTGGAAGAGAGTGACTGAGAACCTGGGGGGTTCTGCTTCATTATTCCAGACTTGTGAGGGTGACTCTGTTCTTTAAGGAATGAATAATACAATTATCAACACAACACATTTTTCAAATTGCATTTTACAATAAAAATGCCAAATACAGCTTTTACTTCTGGTTCCTGTTTTTCCTCTGCATTTGAAGTGAACTTTTTAAAGAGAAAATCTTTGAATACCCCTAGGTTGTGAGGTTATTATTTCAAGCATTATGGCTTTTCATTTTGTTTCTCCTTAGTACCAATTTTGTTTGTTGGAACTGACCCCATTGCACACAAAGAATTATACTAGAAAGTCCTTTCACTTCATCTTCTGGTGTAAGTGAAAACCTGTCTCTTGTTCTCCTAAAACTATGGATACTAAATTGCATTGTGTGTGGCTTGCATGTCCATAAATATGCATAGCCACTCTGAGAACCATAAATCAATAGTTTCAAATAGATATATTTCTTTGTCTTTGCAATAGCTTATGGAGATTCCCTGTCTGTATGGTTTGAAATTTTGTCCTAATTTTGAATACAAATGTCTTTTCTGTAATGTACCCTCATTACTTTTTATCCTCTGCACTGTAAAGCACAAATTATTTCCTCTGTGGCAGCCTTTTGTGGGGTTTTTTTGGTCTTCTTAACTGCTTTTGAGTCTCCTCTCATTTTGACTGATCTTTTCTGATAGATTAAATTTTTCACCAAGATTCTCCTTGGGTTTTTCTGTATGGTTTCTAGAGAGTTGACATCTTTCTTGAAGCTCAGCCTACGAGATTTATCTCTGTATCAGTCAGGACTGTATACTGTCTTTTGTTGTAGGGATGCTTTTCTCTCAGCTTCTATTTGTTCAGATAAATCCTTTTAAGCAACAATTACTTGCCTACACGATTACTGAACTGAAATTACTTTTTTTTTTTTTTCAGATTATTTAGCCAATTTTTTATTATCAGTTTTAGGAGGAACTGATTGTTCGCTTTTTCAGAGTACCTGTATGTTGCTCACCTAAATCTTCCCTGGATGGACCCTCTGGCTTGTATATGGTTTGGGGTTTCAATCAAGAGTATCTGGGAGTACCCTGAGAACACCCACCCTGCATCAAAAGGGTGGGATGGCATACAGCAGACTAACAGAAAATCCTGAAGCTGACAAACTCTTTAACTCTGTACATATTCCTGCCATAGAAAGAATTACTTACTGCACTTTGTGGTGCCAAAACACTTGTTTGAATAAGTGTCCTGTGTGGACACAGAACATTTTTAAGAAAAATAACCAGTTTGATACAGTATCTCCATGCAGACCATCCCCAAGTCTTTCCCACTCATTATGAGGAGTTCTTTGAACTGTGTCAACCCACTATTAGCATTTACCATGTGTACAGAGTCAATTGTTACCCTGAGGAATGGGGTGGATGATGACATGCTTAGATAGTAATGCTTTAAATTAAGATTCCTGAATATGTCTCTGATGTATGGAGGTTAATTAAGAAGCTATTGTGAGCTGAATTAATACCATTTGCTTATTGAAAACATAAGTCATGAGAATTAACAACAAAGTCATAAATATGTTTCCCTAAGGGCTGGATCCCTCAGCTCTTACTCATTTGAGCAATTCTTACTCATATGAGTAAGAATTAATTGAGACTACATGTATGAGTTCATTTATCTATATGACTAAGGAGTTGCATAGTTGGGTCCCACACAAGCATTAATCTAAAATGAATATGTTTTTAATCATAAATTGGTATTTAGATGGACTATAATGATTGTTTGCATCCATGCCTTGTTTTAATAAGACTAGTTTAGCCTGCCAAGTAAATAAATCCAGCTTTTTATTAATAATCAAGTGACAGAGATCCAACAATTACCAATTAAAAGCAGAATTCTGACACACACAAAACCAAGTGTGAGGTTTCATTAGGTCCATTAGCAATATATACATATTTACAGATAGCTGAATGGAAAGCTGGTACATCTTGACTACCAAATTGAGTGTCATGATCCCTGAGCCAGTTCTGAGTGAGTTTGCTCCACAACCAAAAGCAGAAAAGCCACGTGGTAAGAGGTAGGGATGCTTAGCCAGGAAGGCAACAACTGAATCAGTCCTGCTGTGGTGACCTAAGATGATCATATTACATAGTATTGCACTCTGCCATGTAAAAATACTACCTTACATCTTCCTAAGTCAGAGATCTCTTCCTGCTTTGCTGCCACACCTTTGTATTGTAGGCAAGCTAAGAGACAGTGAATTCACACCTCCTAAGCACATGCTGGCAGCACTAAGAGTCATACTCTTCCTCTGGTATTGTGAACAGGAAGAGATTGTTCCACTGCAGCTGGTTTATCCTGAGTCTGCTGACCAGCATTGAATGATCCAATGATGGGTGTGCAGGAGGGAACAGAGGTTTCCCTCTTCTGAAAGATCACCCTGGACCAACCTGCTTCCATCTGCTTCCCTGATAAAAAGCCTCTGTGGGGATATTTCAGTGTCCACAGAGAGCAGCTGTTCCCTTCCCTGTGGTCTCAGTCATACGTGAGATGCAACCACCATTCACAGTAAGTGATCAGGGCTTGGTGACTCCTAAGAAGAGTAGTTGTGGCGTCAACTGATCCTTAAAAGTTCCATGAAACCTTCTTCTGGGGCCAGACATAGCATCGTTTGTACATCTAGCAGCACTTGAGTGTTATGTCAGTGGAGACTCTTTTCATTAAAAAAAAATAGCTAGACTATCCTTTTCCAGACTTTAGTTTGGTCGCTTTGAGGGACAGGAAGGAAGAGGAAAAAAAGAAAAACTGACTGCTGACAGAAACAGTTCAAATGGCTGTCAACATCCCCAAGGTTTTTCTTTTGTTTTTTCTTTTCCCTGACTACGTGCATCTTCCCAAACTTTATCTTGCAATCCTTTGATGCTGTGGTGCTTGCTCCCCTTTTCAGTGCTAACAACCACCCAAGGATGCAGAGGGAAAGGTCTGCTCCAAACTGAAAGAAAGCACCACAAAGAGAGTTTCCAGAGGCTGTTACTCCTTCTAGCACAAGGTCAGGTTTCTTAGAAGACCAAGAACTTGTACAAAGTCAAAACAAGGCCTCATTTAAAGATCAAAACAATCGAAATCTAATTACCCTCAAACTTTTAGCAATTTAACCAGTGGAAATCCATATTAACACACACTTTGACATTTGATTTTCTGCACTGGGAAAATAAATGGAATCTATTTCTGCACATTTTGATTTTCTGATGTCCTTTAAATCCCTTAAACCCATGTCATCCACCTAAGGGATACAAACTTCTTAAGAAGAAAAAGCTAAACAATTCCTGCCTGATTTATAAGCATCTGTTTTAAAAGAGAAGGTTGTGATTGGAGAGACTGCTTGCTGTTGGGCCTTTGGGACACACATTTACTTCCCCCCCAAAGCTATTTGCATTGCAAACACTTTCTTTCCCCATCCCACATCAGAGATATGTAATAAAAATCATATATTTTTTTATTTTTTTTTAGCTGTCAGCTGTTACCAGGGAGTATCTGGGCCTATGGAGAGTGTGTCCTGCCTGGTTCAGCCTCTCCCTGGGTCCCCACAGCTGCTTTAAGAGCAAAACGGTCACTCAACAAGACAAGATGGGCCATAAATATTGTCATTGCCTTCATCTGTGAGTTAAGTGCTAAGCAAAGGCTCTACTGAGGAAGCTGGTCTGTAGGGAGATATTGCAGGAGACAGTGTTCCTCCGTTCAGCTCCAGAGCCCTTTCCGTGGCCCCCCAGGTTTACACCTCCTTCTGGGAGCTGGCAAGGTAAAAGTTACTGACAGCAGTTAGCGCCTTGGATCATCAGGCCATGCTGCCTTTGCTCCCCCTTCAAGCCCCTTCACAACAAGTAAACAGACCGGGCTGTGGACTGGAAATGTGTCCTCTGGTACTTCCGCAACACAAACAGTGTGGTAATGGAAAAACAGTCTGTTTATCCTCAGAGTGTTAGCAGATGGCAGCTCCTTCCCGCTCCTGCTCTCTGCTGCAAGCCAAACTCCCCGGTGCATCCCTCGAGGCCATTGCTGGAGACAGACATTCTCCAAAGCCCCTCAGCGGGATGTACACCAGGTACAAACAATCCCACACGCTCTTCCCAAGGGCTTGTGCATTGACTGCGAGGGAAAGGGCACACAGAGGTTATCTGTAGACACACTTACTCTAGGTAGAATATTGCACTATTGCAACATGCTGCTATGGAAATGGGACACTCTGGACTTCATTTACAGTAAACTAGCAGATGGCATGTTCTTGTCCTGTCCCAGCTGGCATCAAACACTCTCCTGCCCACCCAGGGACCCCAGATAGCACAGCCAGTCTCCCCTACCAGTCAAAATGCAGCTCCATTTCAGCTCTTTCTGAGAAGAGAGAGACACAAGAGAAGGTGGTTATGACCTTCCCTCCACCCTTCTTTGATTCATCTCCAGAGCCCACAGATGGACAACCTCCTTCCAGCTCAGCTGAGCCAGTTGAAAACCTCTCTGGAGACATTTGCTGCCCCTCTCTTGTCAGGGGTTACTGCCAGCCTCAGATCTCTCAGCTAGGCTGTTTGTGGGAACGCTTCTCCACTCAAATGCTTTCAGCAATTTGTTTTGCTTCAGGTTTTCCACCATATATAAGACTTAGATCCACAGTCAATCCATGAGCATTTCTGATTTAAACTGTGCATTCTCAATGTTCTGTCTTGTGAAGGTGGGGATTGATGAGTACATGAGTTAGGGCCCTCTAGTAAGGTAAAGACTGAACTACCAAAACAAAAAAGATTGCTACCCTACTAACAGCCTTGGCATTCAAATATTCACAGGGATCATTAACTGTCTTCTTGTTCTCTGATGGATACCTGAGCAGGAGTTCAGGGAGAGCATAGTGGGATGAAAACTGCAATCTGTGCTTGCAAAGCCCGTGCTATGCTCTGACCTCACAACTGGACTTCACATCACTCCAGACATCCCATCTTCTTCCAAGGGCTGTCATTCCTTTTACAGTAATAGGAGGGAAACAGTGACTCATCTAACATATTTCAGATATCTCCTTTAGGAAGAGGTGAGTTGCTACAAAGCTCTTGCAGTGTCTTGCCTAGAAAGTAGGTGCCTGGCTGTGTTGCAAAAAGTACAGCTCTACACATTTTGCTAGCCAAATCCTGGCTATCTTGAATTGGGCATCAAAAAATTATGAATACTTCAGAAAGGTTGTTCTTATGTTTTCTTCAGCTGTGTTGTTCTGCAGTGCAGGTCATCAGTATTTGCAAAATGCTTACCTTCTCTAGTAAATACACATTAGTTATCATCAGCCAGCACCAGACCTGCTTGGGATACATAACAGCCTTTGCACCTTTGGAGCAGTATAATCTGATATTCATGCATCCCCAAGCAGCCTGAAGACACAAGGACACCTAGTTACTTCTGACTCTCCTTTCTTCTCTCTTCGAAGAGAGAAGAAGACAGAGGCAGTTGTACCTCAGTCAGTATTGATGGCAGTATTTTAGACAATGCTAATTTAGACTTCTGTTTTGATTCAAGCCCAAAGATATACACACACCTGAAAAGCATCTGAAAACTTAAAATGTTCAGGTAGCTGCTAGCTGCTATGAAGAACCAGTAGCCTCTTCCCATATTATCTTGCTGTTGCTGCTTATCACCACCTCTTTTCTTTTGGCCTTTCAGAAAAGGAGTAATCAAGTCAAGAAGACAGGCTATGCCACTGGCCAGACAGACAAGAGGAAAGGGTACCATAGAGACATGTCTCCAGCTATTTCTCACACTTTTGTTTCAGCCATGACAATTTTTCTTTGCACCCTCTGCTCCCCTCTCTGCCTGCAGCTGGGATGAGCACTGCCCTTATTCCTGTGGCTGCCTTCCTGCTACACGGTCTTAGTGCTACCCCTCAGAGATATTGTGGAAAGTGTGAATGAAATGAAAGTAATGCCAAGCCCACCTATGTGGTTTACCTAATCCTGACAAGTTACAACAGAATTTGGACGCTGCATCTTACTCAAGAGGAAGTGATGACTCCTGCAAACCATGTATATTTCTTCAGGAGGTTTATTTGCTTTTCACTGTCAAAGTCACAATTACTCACTCAAACTACAGTAACAGTATGTCACCCCTCGGAAATGCACTTCCTCTCTGGTGCTTGGAGGGGCATCCTGCCCTGCTCTTGGCTCCCCACAGCACACCTGACTGTGCTGCAACCAGTCTGTGGCTGTTCTCTGTCTCAACACCCTGTCAAAGGAAGGCAGCGTAAGATCCCTCACAGGCACATTTTAGATGTGTAACGCTGATATGCTTCATATAACATATCAGCACATTTCAAACATTATTTCTAAAATTTAAGCCCATGAGTCAAAAACATACCAGGGAGTGGAAAGTATCCCACATGCCAAACAAGAACCAGCACACATATGAAAGCTAGCAAAGGAAATGGGCAACAGACAGTGACACAGCAGGAGCTGGTTTTCCCCTGTCCTCTCTTGTATTCCAATGCTTGTAAAATCCTAAACTCCAGTGAGAAACACAGAGGGGGAGATGCATGTCAGTATACAATGGAAGGGAGTGTGTGGTGTGCGTGCATGGTTTTCACACCATTCAGGTTCACTCCAAACTTTTCATTTGAGATTTGGCACCAGCCTGACTTGAACAATTCATTGCAGAACTGAAACTCCCTTTGAGGTCTCTCAGATCATAAGATAACTCATTGAGTGTTTCTGAGAACATAAAGCAAAACCTAACTTCCCTCCACCTGGTATACATACATCCTGATGGTCATCAAGTTGCTAACTGCACTTGACAGAGTCTGGCTGTCCTGTTCACAGTTACACACTCTAACATCACTTACTAAATAGAACATGAGGGGTGTGTCACAAAAGATTTATTAAGGTTCCTGGATCCAGGAGGGATGCATGAGGACAAGGCAGGTCTCAGCTTGCTATGCGCAGCAGAACTGTGGCATTTACCCTGCTTTACCACAGCAAGGCTCCTATGGAGAAGCTGCTGTATCCAGGTGTCAGTGTCTTCCTTGACTTCAAACCTCTCACAAATGCCAGATGCATTGCCTCCAAGCCAGGAGTTTCAACGTCAGCCTTCATCAGTTCTTCAGCTTGTCTGTCACAGTATGGTGCAGCTGAACCATCCACATCATCGTTGGTACTAACTGGGTCATTTATTCCACTACATCAATTTGTTCAGCTGAGTATAGGAAACAGTACATTGCAGACAGAGGATCCCGTGTTTCTTTGCTAACCTTCCAAAGTCATGTCAAAACATCAGAGGAGACAGAGAGCACCAGCAGCAGCACACTCCTCAGGGAGTCTCTTGGAGCAATAGAGACATATACTGACATAAGAACACAATTAAAATCAATCAAAATGTTTGCATAAACTCAGTCGGGATTTTTGATAATTACAAGAACACAATTGACGCAGATCAGTAGTAGAAGTTTTTTGGATTTTGCCCTAAAAAACGAAGATAAATCCCTTTCCTTTAAGACTATGAAGGATGAGTGACTTGCTGGAGCCAAGGCTTTGTGGGTGGTCAAAGCTCTGTGGACATTCATGTTTAGCACAGGGAAGATGTGATACCAAGACAAATTCAGAGTAGGACACAAGTAGCCATAAAAGATACAGTGGTGGTTGCAAAGTAAAAAGATTTCCCTTGTCACTTTGCAATAACTTGTGTGAATGAGCCCTACAGATCCATTTCACAGAATAACATAGAATAGCTGGAAGTGGGAACAGCCCCAGTGGTCCCAGCATCACTCTATTTACGCCATTCATGACTGGTTTCCAGTAGTAGTTCATGTCACTGATTACAGTCTACTGAGACCAACAATTCAGCTAGTTTTCAATTCACTTCACTGTCCATTTAACTAGTCCATATTTCATCAGTTTTCCTATGAGGATTTACAGCAGTCAGTGTTGAAACCCTTACTGAGGTCAAGATAAACAACTTTTATCACTCTCACCTCATCCACCAAGCCAGTCATCTCATCACAGAAGGCTCTTAGATTGGTCAAACACAGTTTCCCTGCTGCAAATCCATGTCACCTACTTGTCCTTAATGTTTGAAAATGACTTCCAGGAATACTCATTCCACCTTCTCAGGGATCAAGGTAAAGTTGACTATTAGTTTCTGTGTTCTGCTTCTTGCTCTTCTTCAAATGATATTTGCTTTCCTTCCATCCTTAGGAACCTCCCCCAGCCATCAGGAAAGTATGAAGGCAGTTAAGTTTGGCCTCATGATGATGCCAGCCCTTTTCTTTGGCAGCCAATGTATCTACAGAAGCCTGTCCTATATCGCATCTCTCACCTCACCAGATTCAATTCCAAATGGTCTTTGGCTTTTCTAACCCCATCCCTACACTCACAGCATCTCTATATTCCTGTTGGATCACCTGCTTGTGCTTCTACATCTTGTACAGTTCCTTTTCATATCTGAGATTTGTCAGGACCTCCTTGGCCATCCATGCACACCTCCTGCCACATTTGTTTGATTCTCTGCCACTGGTGTGGACCATTCCTGAGCCTGGAGGAGATCATCCTTGAAAATCAACCAGATCTCCTGGACATCTCTTCTCTCCAGTGCAGTCTCCCACAGGCTTCTTTCAAGCAAACACTGAAGAGTCTCTTATCCTAAACGCCATGGTGATGATCCTGCTTTTGGTCCTGCCCCCTCTCCTCAGAATCGTGAACTTCATCATTCCATGATCGTTGACTGTCCCAAACCTTCATATCCTTCATAACATTTCTTCTTGCTTGTAGGTAAGAGGTCCATCTCCCCTTGTCAGGTCCTCCATCACATGTGTCAGAAAGTTATCAATGCGCTTCAGAAAATTCCTGGCTTCTCATGTATTGTTGTATTTTTCTCCCAGCAGCTTTCAGGTAAACAATTACCTATGCAAGTGTGGAGGAAAAACAATTGTAGGAACATCAAGAAAAACTATAGATCAACAGATCTGTAAGTTGAGATGAAATGTTTGCAAATTTTAAGGGAACCTGATGAACTTAGACTGAACCTTGAGTAAATATGTACAGAGATTCAAAGAGACTTTGAACGACAAATAAAAGTTGAAATGGGAATTGGGATTGTTTTTCAAGTAAAAGTAAAGTAGTGAGGCTGGTGATGATCTTCGAAGTTTAGTTTCATTTTCACTAATCCAAATGGGGTTTATGATGAGAATAGTGCAAAGACCAGAATCAGAAATCTTCAGCATTATTGAAGACTGAAATTTAAGCATGAATACATTTACTAGATTAAGGGCCTTGACTCCAACAGAAGCTGGGGAAGTAAAATAACAGTGTTGCATATTTCTTGAGTGTTAATCAGCTCTTAGCACCTTTAAGAAACAAGTAAACACAGTAAGTCTCATTTTACAGTTTAATTCCTCTTTCTTCACATTTAGGGAAAGAGAGGTAGGGAAGATGAGTGGCTTGTAAGAACAGGTATTAGCGTGTGAGTGTTACTGGCACTTCTTTCAAAGCTCATCTCAGATCACACTCTTCTCTGACTAGGTTTCCAGAAATCCAATTATACCTGGCAGCACTGATAGTTTTTAACTTCTAATTACAGTGGAAGGAATGTGGTACAGTAGATGCATTTTCTTAAGCCTTTGATACCTTGCCTCAAAAAATTAGCCTGCAGAAGTGAAATTCAAATTAATTCCAGCCTGGATAAAAACACTAAAATCTAGGAATAGGCTGGATGACGCAAACAGCAGAAAAATAGAAACAACAATGTCCTGAGCTGGGAGTAGGTCCAGCGGGATGCCACTGGGACTGGATGAGATAAACTGTACATTACATCTGCAGGTTGCACACACTTTGTGGTGACAAAAACACCAGCTGAAGGCAGAAAAAAAAATTTCAAAGGTAACCTGGAAGAGTTTGAAATGTGTGGAGTGCATAAAGTAATCTAAATTGCATTAAATACACATTGAACAATTAGAGGAGCAGGTACTGAAAAAAAAAAAAAGAGGCAATAAAAGCAGAAACATAAGCAGAGCTACTAGGCACTTAACAGCAGTATCAGATAGTAAAAGCAGTGTTTTGGTAACACAACAGAATGAGAAGAAAACTTAAATTTTATTATGTTCCCTATGCAGAAAGCCTATGTTAGGCAGAGGGAAAGACGAGAATCCCTTTGTGTGCAGTGAGCATGAGCGACTGCTGATAGTCATCTTTGAGCTGTAATTTCAAAAGAGGAATAATTGATACTGACAGAGAAAGGATTAAAGAATGATGTTCCAAAACTGAGTGAAATAAAGTATTTGTGATGAAAGTCCAGCAAAATGTCCTAATACTGGATTCTCTGACACTGCTAAAATTTTTTCATGGGCTTCCTGGAAACATTCAGAGAGCCAGAAAAATGTGTACTTATACTCGTATGCAAAGGACACTCAAGGAGGTTTCATTATATGGTTAAATATGCATTATTCATTTCTCCGGCACAGACTGGATTTGAAGAGAAACTCAGTCCTCACAACTGAGTAGAAGATGGATGATGGATGGATCCTAAACACAGGATTTTAATACTATCTGGGCAGTGGCCAGCAGAATGAGTACTTGATGGAAGGTGAAGAGCATCTTTCACAAACTTTCAAGAGGAATGGGCCACTATGACAACAGCAAATTATGATCACCTCTGAGGAAGCCATCATCTCCTAAGCAGGGAGGCAAGGAAACAGTCCTGTGGGTCAGTGGTCGTTGTTAGGCCCTCCTTTTCCAGGGCCCCCTGGCCTGAGCTTACTGGAATAGCAGAGCTCATTCTCCGTGTGTTGGTTTCTCTCAGAGAGGGCTGCTGTGTCTGGGGGAGAGCTGCAGGAACATCTGCAGGCAGCAGTGTGAGACCCTGGTGGCAGCTGGGGAAGGTATGCCAAGGAGGGGAGGGGAGGCAGGCTCACGTCAAAGCCTCATCTCCATCATCAGGAGCTTAGCAGGTGCTAGAGATGAGATGTAGACCCATGGAAGGAACTGGTCAAATGATTCATGGATCAAACCTGAAAGATGAACAGCAAATGAATATTGAAGGTACACATGAAAAGTACCCATAAAACAGCATTACAACAATTATGAACCTTCAGCCTATCTCATTTTTCCCATCCAAACATCTCTCTTCTTCCCAGGGCCCTTCTGAAATGAACAGTGCTCGGAGTGTTAGTTGTGTTGCCAGCATTTATCTGGGAAAATGAAATCATTACCTGACTTCCTTTTCCCAAACCTTCCTCACAACAAAAGGCATCAAAAGCAGGAGTTGAAACATCTGAGATAGGCACAGTCTGCAGCCTAGTGCCTTTCACAGACCAAAGACCAAACACAGAAGCTCACAGAAGCACAAGGTGACTAGCAGAAATATTTTTATCCTAAAAGTTTCTGATTAATAGAAAGACCAGTGAGTAAATTTCACATACTTCACACTAGCAGAAATGTGTCTTTACCACTTCATTTCCTCTCTGCAGTGAGACATACTGTAATTGTCAAAAGAATGAAAAAAGGAATGGCTTGCAGCAACAATGCAAACCACACAACACAGGTGAAGTCATTTTAAGAACAGACTGGTGAACTTGTGGAATTGCAGAGGTGGGTGGTTTCTTAGTAATAACATGTCTGTGAAGGAAGGACAAATTTTATTCCAAGACACTGCTGGAGGCTCTGCAGGATCTACCCTCCTATGAACTTCTGTTAGTTTCTTATAAACGTCTTGCAGTGACACATTTCAGATATCCAGAGTTAAAGGGTTAATATCAGACCAGCTCCTGAGCACAAATGTAACAGGAAGAAATACGCCCAAGAGAGACCAGAGAAGTGCAGAAGGCTGAATTCAGGGTTTCAACAACATACTAGATTTCACGTGGGCATTTTGTGCATCCCTACCAGATGATAATCACAGCTGATCCATACAAGGCTCTCTGCTCTGGAGGACTCATAATGGAGTCATTAACCAGCTTCCAAACTTGCTCCAACTCTAATGTGCTGATTCTTCAATTAAATACAACATTGGGCTTCCCCCACCAAACCTATGTACAAAATACTCAGCTCCTCCTTCCTTTTCTGTGCAACCTGGCTGGGATTCTTTCAAACTCTCTCTACCCTCCCTCTCAGCCTTGTTTGAACTTTTCTAAAGTAAAAACATATTTGTGCAAGGGCTTAATCTGGCAACAAAGGATTTTTGCTGTTAAATTTACATTGGGAACTTGTCCCAGACAGCACTGGGAAAAATGTGCTTGAACATTCATTTTAGAGAGTTTGATTCTTTGGAGCATTTTGTTTTGCTTTAAATCGTTGGAATAAGGCTGTTTCAGTGATAAGTTGTGCCCATTACAGCTGGGTGAGTAATGATAGAGAAGGCAATGTTTTTCCCTTCCTTGGCTGCTCCGTGTTAGGTCTGGGTAAGAGAAGCTGAGCTCCTAAGGGAAGCTGAGCTCCAGGCTTATGAAAGGCAAAGGAGGGCTGGCACAGAGCATCCCACTTGCCTGCAATTAGAAGGGACCGGCCTGTATTTCTTGGTTTTGTTATACCAGTAACAAGAAGGGTGAACCAATTAATCTAGCCTTCGCATGGTGACATTAAACAATATAACCATTAATTAAGCCTCATTTTTCACTGTAGATTTTAGCCTAAAGTCACAGTCTTGTAACAAAACACCACAAAGCAGGGAGAAAAAAGGGTTTTTCTTTTGTGATGTCCTAAGACCGCACTAAATTATACATCTGAAATGAAAATTGTGAATATAGGTTTGTATGTGAGACTTTGCCTGTTAAAACACACTTTTAACCTGGTCCTCTGCTTTTTTTTCTGCATCATGTAAGAAAAGAGGATGCATGACAGGAAACTTCTGGAAGGAGACATTGACTAATATATAACAACTATTGTAGGTTGTTAGCAATATGCTTTCTTGGACAAGCTCAGTGAGTGGTGACTCCAGCCACTACACAGCCCTTGTGTAGTGTTGTTCTTTTTCCAAACATGAGCTGCAACCAATCTTCCTTAAAGTGGTTTGGGGGAGCTCAGAGGAGGTGTTTGGTTCATAGGCAACTCTGCCAAACTACACTCCTGTATTGGAGGTGCTGGGAAGTCTGAAGGATTCCAAGAGGGCAATCTTATACTTGTGAGACAGAGTTTGCAAGAGACATGGGCTCCCTGATGGTAGGAACAGGCCTGTTCTGTTGTGTCCTTATCCAACAAAGGTAAAGAATATGGGGAGACATCCCTCAAAAGAGATAGAAATCCCACTGGATATACAGTAAAACTTCTGCTGGTGCATTACACAAGTGTGAGTAAGGAAGACAACAAACTAAGAAATAAAATGCAGGTTTGTGAGTGCTTGCACACCCAGAACCTGAGTTAATTTTTCTGAATAATTTTTTCCATAACCCTCTGTTTTTTTCAGCTGGAGTCTTAAGCATCATATCCCAAACAGTCACATTAAGTCACTTCTTTAAAAGGAAAAGCTCCAAAATTTTGCAAAATTTTACACAGAAATTATTTCAGCTGTAAACTGAATATGCATTAAAGACCTGTGGCTAAGATTATTCTTAAATTTAATATTCTGGTGTCTAAAGGTGGTTTTATTTTACAAGTTTATCATAAACTACATACTAGGAAAACTTGAAAAGGTGTCCACAGACAACTAGGGGCAGGGGCAGGACAGACAATGATCATGATCAAAGCCTATCTTGACATACTATGTCTGTATTTTCTGTAAGGAGGTACAATTTTAACTTTGAAGCAGAAAAACATGATCCAGTCTCCAAAAAGAAGGGATCTGTCCTAGGATGAGCAACAAATTTATTTCATATCAATCAGAAAAATAATATTTGCTATAAAACTTCCTGAAGCCTATGCAAAATTTGCCACTTACATGAGGTGAACTATTAAGCAAAAGGCCTGAATAAAAATTTCAGAATGATTTATAATAAGAAACTCCTTAAAATGTTTATTTCGGTCATAAGAAAGATGGAAATAGGTAAAAACTCATGCAGAAGCTGCAAAAGCAGCAGATATGTATCACTTCCAATTTATACCTTAACCATGACAGATAATTAAACGATGCTTTTCAAGATTCACCCACATTTAAATGACACATCATGGAAGAAACAGATCTTTTTGTCTCATCAATACATTACTTCTTCTTTCATTGAGAAAACACTATGGACTTTACTAAAAGAGTGTATTTTATTCCTCTGTTGTTACTGTTGTCTCATATAAGGGTTATTTGATGTTTGTTACACACAACTGAAAAGCAAGTATTTCATTAACTCCTTATTTCCTTGCAGAGTACGCTACTTTAGAAACTTCTGAAAGTACAAAGCAAGCAGGCTGTACTTTTGGCATAATTTTTACATCAGAATCCTTAGCTGAGAAGCTGATGCTGACTTTGTGGTACATACCAAGTTAAGAGAAACAAATTGGTGGAAATTTGTTTCCAAACAGAAGCATGAATATTTCCTTAAAGCTAACCACTCACTTGCAGTTGAAATAATGCAACAAAATATGAAAAGATAAGTTATCACTTGATCTTTTGGCCATTAGCCAGTATTTTGGTTTTCTTCCTCCACCAGAAAAAAAAAAATCACAACTGTATCAGGCATTTCATTTCATCTCATCAGTCTTGAATTTATGTAAATTCTGAGTACCTTGAGTCTAAAGTGCTTGTCCATGCAGTGAAAGAATCTTAAAATATTGTTAAACTGTTAAAAACTGTTTTTCTTCAGCAGTCTCTCCAATTGGAAATTTTAAGCTCTTCACAGGTAATGTATAACAATTATGAATGACTGAAATATCTCTAGGGATCTTCTACATTACTGTAAGTTACTTTAAAAATAAATTCTTTAATTAGAAAAAAATCCCTGCTTATAACCTAATGCATTCACTCACAGATAAGTTACAAGCTGAAAGTGCCTGCAGTCATTAAAGTAACTCCCTCCTAAACACACGTAATGCCAAACAGAAGAGCAGGAAAGGGAATTTGTTCCATAGCAAGCAGTTTTATTTGACCTTTCAAATTCAAGAGACAAAATTGTCTTACCTTAATACAGCCTTCTTTTATTGAAAGAATGCCAACTTTTTGGGCTATTTTAAATATTATTAGAGAGCTGAGTATTGCAGAATGTAGCGGGGTTTATTTGGATCTGAAGACACACCAGATACTGAGATACTTAGCACAGTGTTTGTGCACACTTCAGACAAATATTAGAAAATAATCCAATATTTTATCTTTAGATTATCATTATGTCAGGTTATTTAAACCTGTTGTGCTCACTCTGTTTATTCTTACATCAAATGCACTAAGGAAAGAATATTTTCCTCAAGTAAACAAGGTTTAAATACATTAAAATAAACTGCAAAATACTGAGATTGCAGAGCTTTAGTTTTATATTGAAGTTAACTAAAATTCGGAAGAATAGATGTTCCATGAACTGATTTATATCCCCAAAATATCTTTTAGAATATTTGAATTTCTTATAATCACCACTTTAAATAGCAAATACGTGCTAACATATATAATAATTTAAATTAAACAACTGTGGAAACATACTTTTGAAGGACAATTGCATGCTGTGCTGAGAGGAATACCCATTCTTAAAATGTCCCTGAAAATACTGCCTTTGGGTTTTCTCTGAGTGTTCTCTTATTTTTATGTATGAAAGATGGTACTCACAATTGTTTCAGCTCCATAAGAAAGACAGCCCTTGCTTTTTCAACTGGTCCATGTAGGATGGGAATGAGTACTGTGTCCTATTAACAGCAACACAGTCAACAACTTCTGACTTAGTGTCATGTAACACTACTTTCTGACACAGCACCAAGGGGTAGGAGAAACTTGCAATGAAGCATTTAATATTCAATTTTTCTTGAACACCTCCAGATGTTCAATAATTTATCAGCAGGCAACATCAGTTTAATTTTAAAGTGTCTCAGATATCTCTGTGTGATTATTTGGTTGGCTATTTCTGCAAGGAGACGAAGGGTACACATTATGCTTCTCCCTTTTGCCATTGCACAGGTAGTAACCCCTTGAAAATAAGGGGAATTCCTAAAACCATGGAGTCTAAAGCCAGAAGGACATAACCATAGTGCTGACAACCTGAAGAGTTGTGCCACATGTTTTGGGCCAATGTTGAGTTGTGAGTACAAGAAAAGCTGTTCAGGTAAGGGAATGGCACTGAAACGTGCCATTTCTCCTGGAATAACCTGCTGTGGTTTAGCTGGGATGTGAGGGAGTCAGTCCTGATTTGTGCCACCCCTGGCCTCACAAATCCTTTCCTCTGAAACTAAGGATACCACTTCCTTGCTTTTAGCAGCTTGTTACAGTTGCAAGCCCTGGTTCCACCAAAGGATGTAATAATGATGATTAAAAGATGGTGAGTAATTTATTCTTCTTGGGGTCTCAGCCAGAGGAGGGACTCCATCCATTGCAGCAATCTTGGACTCCCTTGTGCTCCAACGTGTTTTACCTCAGACCAATCAACACATGGTCCGTAATTACTTCTAGCACCTTGTTTCCTTCAGACATGTTACTCAAGATCTCTATGTTGAGAAATCTGTTCTTTTAACCATTCTCCAGTTGCCTCTAACTGGACTTCCTAACAGGTGGCCTAACAGCTGGTTCTCTACAACCAGCAGATGTTGCTACTGAGCAACAGAAAGGCCAACACAACCCCTTCCTGCAAGGCTGAGAGTAACTTGGAGCTTGGTCTGTGTCCACAAGCCCAACCCCAAGTGTCAAGCTTGACTCATGCAGTTAGAGTTGCAAGAAGGAAGCAGGGAATGCTGAACCCATCAAGGCATGAGGAAGCTGAATGAACAGCAAAGTAGATCTTGGACCAGAAAATTCTCTTCACTGTTGGGAATTTTCTCATAATTTGTGACTTTAAAATTTGTAACACCACAGTAGTGCTAGACCACTGACTACAGCTAACACACATCAGCTTTATGCTAGTGTCCAAACAGTATGTTCAAGTCTGTCAGACATTCACAGACAAATGCTCTTTTAAGTATTTTGGGAACCATTTTAGACACCTTTTCAAGTAATTCCCCGGAGCAGCTCACGGAGGGTCCATCTGTGAATTGGGCCACTCAGACAGAAAACTTCACGCACAAATTACAGTTGCTCTAGAGACCAATTTTTTTGTCACAGAGTATGTTATAAGGGACACGTGAGGAAGTAAATTCAGAGGGACTTCCTTATCTTTTATTCTTCCAGACTCTCTATATTGTTCTCATTAGCAATGAGAAAGATGATTTGCATAGCAAAGTCATCTTGTCTCCAGTCAGGATCACTCTAGTGCAGAGATTGTGCAGGTAGCTGCACCGAGGGAATTTTCAGCTGCTGTGGAAGGGGTCAATACCTTAAGGTGACATCTCCAAAACGGGAAGTGATTGTGCAAACTCAATGGCTTCAATGTGAACATTGACCTATTTTGCAAATACAGTGTCAGCTGTGGAGAGGGGAGTAGAGGTGAAATTTCCTAGGGAATTTTTTTTTTTCATTTTCTGTTGCTTATTTCTGCTAAAAAGCCATTGATCTGGCATCTTTTGAGGAGGAACAGGAAACTGACACTGCAATGCAAAAAAAAATTATTCCTGGAAAACTGAAACTTCAAAATGCAGCTCTGTCTTTTTTTTTTTTTTTTTCATATTAATTCATTCAAAAATTCCCCTGAGTCTCCCTCAGGGGAGTGGAAACACCAGGGAGAAAAAGTCTCATTATCTAACTTCATTGTCACTTAACCACTTGTCAACTCTCAGGATGATGTGTATGGTTCCTTATTAGTCCTGTCACTGATGTACAGATTTAGAGAAGAAAGTACATCATTTAACAACGAACTCTGAGTAACTTTGGACTAGGAAGCTCATCTAACTTTACTGTAATGTGTGGACAGGAATCCCTTCTGTAGTACTCTGTCTCCCAGCTAAAATTCTACCTTGAGAAAACCATGCTCCAGACTTGAAATATAAATCTACTTGAAAATCTGACTCCTCCACATGAATCATAGATTTCTTACATTGAAAAAGACCTTTCAATACACTGACTCCAACCACTAACCAAGCACTGCCAAGTCCACCACTAAACCATGTCACCAAGTGCCACATCTACATATCTTCTACATACACCCTGGGAGGGTGACTCAACCACTGCCCTGGGCAGCCTGTCCCATCGTCTGATCACCTTTTCAAGGAAGAAATCTTTCCTAATATCCAATCTAAACCTCCCCAGCAAATTCGAGGTCATTTCCTTTTGTCTTGTTACTTGGGAGAAGAGACCAACCTCTACCTGACTACAAACTCCTTTCAGGTAATTGTAGAGAGCAATATGTCCTCCCTGAGCTTCCTTTTCTCAAGGCTAAACAGTCCCAGTTCTCTCAGTTCCTCCTCAGAAGACTTGTGCTCCAGACCCTTCACCAGCTCCATTGCCCTTCCCTGGACATGTTTCAACACCTCAATGTTCTTCTTGTAGTGAGGGGCCCAGAACTGGACACAGGATTCAAGGTGTGGCATCACCAGTGCTGAGTACAGAGGGACAATCACTGGCCACACTATTGCTGATACAAGCCAGGATGCCATTGGCCTTCTTGGCTGCTGTTAACCAGCACCCCCCGGGTCTTTTTTTATTCCAGGCAGATTTCCAGCTGCTCTGCACCAAGGCTGCAGTGCTGCATGGCACTGTTTTGATCCAAGTGCAGGGCCTCACACTCAAACCTTATACAATTGGCTTCAGCCCATCAATACAACCTGTCCGGATCTGTCTGCACAGCCTTCCTACCCTCCAGTAGATCAGTGTTCCCACTCTTTTGGTGTCATCTGTGAACTGACTGAGGGTGTCTTCAATCTCCTCATCAAGATCATTAACGAAGATATTAAGCAGAACTGGCCCCAGGACTGAGCCTTTAAGAATATAAGCAGTGATTGGCCACCAGCTGGATTTTACTCCATTCATTAACACTCTCTGGGCTCAACTATCCCATCAGTTTTTTGACCCAGCAAACAGTGCACCTGTCCAAGACATGGGAAGCCAACTTCTCCAAGAGAATGGTGTGGGAAATGGTGTCAAAGGCTTTCTGAAAGTCTTTACCTTCTGAAAGGTAAATAGCAACCTCAGCCTTTTCCTCATCCACCAAGCAGGTCACTTTGTCATAGAAGGAGATCAGGTTGGATATTAGAAAAAATTAGATATTAGATAAAAAATTAGGTATTAGATACTGTGTTGGATATTAGAAAAAGGTTCTTCACCCAAAGGATGGTTGGCTACTGGAACAGGATCCCCAGGGAAGTGGTCACAGCACCAAGCCTAACAGACTTCAGGAAACTCTCAGGCACATGGTGTGGTTGTTGGGGATGGTCCTGTGCAGGGCCAGGAGTTGGATTTGATGATCCTTGTGGGTTCCTTGCAACTCAACATGTTCTGTGATTCTGTAGTGAAGCAACACCTGCCTTTCATAAACCCACACTGGCTGGCCCTGATCCCCTGGTTGTCCTGCACATGCCACGTGATGACACTCATGATGACCTGCTCTGTGACCTTCCCTGACACTGAGGTCAAGCTGACGTGGTTGTAGTTCATCGTCAACTGGGATCTCTCTGGTGAGTCTGAATTGGTGGCAAATGAAGGAAAGTGGCTTGGTGACCAACTTGATTCAGCTCCCTCAGTACCCTTGCGTGAATCTCATCTGCTCCCACAGACTTGTGTGTGTCTAAGTGGTGTAGCAGGTTGCTGATCATTTTCCCTTGGATTATGGGTGCTTCATTCTGCTGCCCATCTGTGTCTTCCTGCATACTCAGGGAACTGAGTACCTGGAGAACAGTTTGTTTTACCATGACAGACTGAGGCAAAGAAGGCAAGGAGTACCTCATGCTTTTCCTCATCCTTTGTCACTATGTTTCCTTCCACATCCAATAAAGGACAGAGATTCTTCCTAGCCCTCCCTATGTTGCTGATGTATTTATAAAAACATTTCTCATTGTTTTATAGAACTCCTTTCTGGAGCTTGCAGGAAAATTTTTTGCAGAGCTGGTTTTAAGTTGTCTTTTTCCATCAGGAAATGTCAAAGTTTAAAGTTTTCCCACAGAAATTAAGCTTTCCTTACCCTTCTGAAATAACCTATCTCCTGCAAGACTGACTGTACACAGGATACAAGAAATTTGGATGGGCAATAGGATGTATCTCATGTGGTATGTGCAGCAAGTTTCACAGGAGTGTCATTTCCAGCCATAGGTAGACCAGATATACCATTTTATCCATTTTGTAAATAAATGGCCTTGCTAACATTGCTAAATTCTGAAACATGTGTTACAGAGAGGTCAAACAAGAAAAATATATAAAAATATTACATAATTTCTAAAAAGTTAATCTATTTTCTTCACTGTTTAGACATATATAACTATCTCTCTAACAAGCTTATTTGCTAAATAAGGATATTGATATCCTGCTTGAATTGTAGGATAAACTAAAACCCAACAGATACACATATTCAGAGAAAAGCTAAGACAAGTTGTATCATGAGATATTACAACCCTTACAGCACCATTACCAACAATGTTAAGTGTATAACATTTACATTCAATATCTCATTATTTTTTTTCTAATTTAGCCAAGGCCTGAGACAAGGGCCTAGTGAAATCCTACAGAAAAAGAACAAGGATTGCTGATGCCACGTCTCCATGGCAGCACAGCTAATTTGGCAGGACAACCCAGTGCACAGAAAGAAAAAGAGGTTATTTACAAAGATATCTTTTATAAATGGGGCTTTGGGGACAGGAAAATGGCCTGGGGAAGAAAAAAAAAAAAAAGATTAAAGAAACATTCCAAACCTTTAAAATAAATTCTTTAAATGAGTAAGAAAAAATAAATTGAAGAAAAAATTTCTTGAGTCAGTAAGCATAGTGAGTTTCATCTTTGTTTGTTGTTGTACAATGCTATAAACCACACTGAATGGCCCAGAATAACATTAGTGGTTCTGTGTATTGTAACCACTTCAATCAAGGCTTTTTGTTTTGAATCACCTGCCCTGCCCGCATTGGAGCCCCTTTTATAGCCTGGTTGCAGCACAGAGATCTAATTTAGTTCCACATACAAAAAGAAGCAAGGAGGAAAAATATCTTACTGCTCATGCTTGAATCCGCAAGAGAACAACTGGGACAACAAACGGACTGAAATGGCTAAGAGAGTATTTTAAAATTTCCTCAGCCTACAGCCCACAAACTGCTTGTAAATGATACTGTTATAGCATTTCTGAAGGCTGCAGTTGCTCAGATGATTACAGGTGAATTGGTGGCTGAGGGCAGAGGGCATGCCTTTCACACTCCTGTGAAGAGAAGAGGGGGATGAGAAGGGCTCACCCTGAGGCACACATAGCAGTGAGTACAGGGCAGTTATCAGCTCCTGTGGAGAGAGAAGGGCAAAATGGCCTAAGAGTATTCAGTGTGGTTTATCTTCTCTAGCAGAGGGCTCTTTTGCTGTTGCAGGTAAAGGAATGAGGACGTGAACTAGCTAAACACAAGTATAATCTTCAGAATATAGAGTCATGAAACATAAGCATGACATCCCAATCACAGAACACCTTCTGAGCATCCTTGCCTTGACTGAACCTCTCTCCTGGAGGAAATTAATTTCTGTCTATAAACAAAAGGAAAAATATTTTCCAAGTCATTTATCTAGGTCTCCTCATTAATTTCAAGTGTGATGTTACCACTTACTAAAGAAACAATCCCACTGATTTTCAGTCTGCTTGCTACTTTCTGCTATGAACAATTAATGTATTAGAAAATTAACTTGCAGATGAAAGAAAAGAGAAGCCTGTGGAAGTTGAATAATGACCTTATTTTAAGATTTTCCCTTGAGTAACCCCCACTGTTGCCTCTTGCAAAGGGAGGAAAAATTATATGTGCACATCTTTAATGTCTTTTTTGAATGCTGATTAAATGATTAGTGTTTTGGAGAAGACTGTGCAGATGAAACAACAGCAGCAGGAGTAGGAGCCAGTGATATTAACTAGAGACTGCAGTCTGGGAGCTGCTGTTCTGCAGTTGAGAAAGACAAAAATTAGCAAGATAGATTATAATTAATAAACTAGAAGCAAATTAAGATAATACAGGGTGAATTTTGGAAACAAATGAGCTCAAAAAAGTTAAAAAATGCAGCTTTCTTCCTAAGTCAGAAGCAATTATTGTGTGTTTGTACCTTATGCACTTACCCAACAAACATGTGAGAATGTTTAATATCTAGTTGCTGAGTGGACCAAAGAGATCTTATCATTGCATTTCACAAGGGGGAGCCTTTCTGCTTTAGCAAATTAATTCCCTGGGTCCTCTCTTACTCTCCTAGCACCAGGTTGTCCTATGCTTGTACTTGGACCTTGCTGGATAATTTTTAGCACTGTCTACGATTGCCTACAACTGCCTTCTCTGCTGACACAGAAAGCCAGCAGAAGGCAACTCTTTCTCTATGGGACGTGTATGCCAGAGACAGCCTGGGACAGCCAATAGTGCCTGCTTCAACAGCATACTTCATATATGCCCTTAGACAAGTCTTGTAACTTGCTTTGCTCCTCACCTCTGAATCCTGTCCTCCTGATGCTTAAAAATTGTATAAATATTGCAGAAACTATGTTAAATGTAATGTGATAAATGTCATGTTTAAGTAATAAACAGCTCTTCTATTTCAGTTTCTTGAGTAGAATGCAGTTTTCGTGGACCAGGAAGCACAGAAAGTCAGATAGCTGTTAACAGGCACATTACTATTGACCTTCCCAGGAGCAATCAAGAGTCGTCATTCAGTGATCCCTGCACACTCATGTAACAGGCAAAGGGGATTATCCTTTTCTGCTGCCCTTTACATCTTGACCAAAGACAAGGAAGAGTCACAGTCCGTGTATACAGGAAATGAAAGGATTGCTCCCTCTATGAAACACCTCAAAACCACCACAGTCGCTGTCTCATATTCCCCTAAGCTTGCCTTGAAGTTTCATAGACTGCAAGAGGGATACATAGTTCTTTCCAAGGGCAACATTTCCAGGTGTGCCCTGCATGGTAGGAAACCTGCTGATGATGTTGTTGCCTTCTAAACTAGGCTGCCTTGACCTTCTGAATTACTGTGACCTGCCCTCAGAGTGGGCAAGGAACTTCATTCCCAAGCCTGGCCCAGCATTGAGAGAGATCCTACAGCACTTGTCTTAAGGTGTTTCAGATAATTCACCCTTTAATAACTGCATGTAAAGATTGGACACTAAAGACTTTGTTTTGTAACTGGTATTTTGCTTCACTCTTTGACCTGCTTAATGGGAGGGTTGGGACATGTGATCTTTGTGCTTGTTCAAGAGGCAGTCCTAAAACCAAATATAATCTCAGCTACATTGTCTGGAGACAAATTTTCAGTTTACGAGACAAGTAGCTATATCCAAGCTGAGGATCAAAGAGAGCGTGTATGAATTAATGAAATCAGGTATCAATGAACACATTCCCTTGACATGTTCTCTTACTTCATTAAGGTATCTCCTGTTTTCCAAAAATGGTAAAACTAGCTACCAAATTAAACTACTTGTTAATCCTATAGCCTACTTCTAGTGGGGTATCATTTTTCATGCTACTGATCATGTCCAACTGACATACTCAGCAGGACTTGTTTCTAAACACTAATGTAGCAAAAAAAGAATAAGAAAAGCTAATTAATGAGGGGGCAGGAATGATATATGAAGCACCATAAGAAGACTCAACAGATACAGATTGGATTTCAGGCTTTGTCATGGGTTTCCCACGAAATCTTGGTCAAAAACTGATTCATGTAAATGGTAATTAAAACAAGGCCAGGGCAAGGACTCAAGTACTGGCCCATGATTGTCTACACTGTTTAATTGTTAACACACCCTCTCACATGGCTTTAGCCCATGTTGATTTGGTTTGCCCCAGACAATGTCAGTGCACAGTTCAGAAGACAGCATGCAACAGGGACTGCCCCAGCAGGCAGCTTGGATGGAGGAGTTCCCCCTTCCCCAGGCACTGTGGGGGAGTGCTTAGCCATGCAAACACAACCTTCACCATGACTGGCCTGAAAGGCCAGAGAATAGACCCTCTCGTAATTTATTTGCTTGTGTAGCTGTAGTCATCTTTCCTCCATGGCTTTGTCTGCCTTTTACTTAGACTGTAAATTCTTTGGAACGAAGCAACCTTTTAATAAGTATTTGAATGATGCCTGAGACAATAAGATGCCAGCCTTTGCTGGGTTTGCCTTTGCTACTGAAAGGCCTATTAAAAGAAAAAAAAAAAAAAAGGAAAAAAAAAGAAAGAAAAAATAAGGAAGATTATGCAGCTCTCAAAACAGCTCTCAGTTATTCTTCTTTTAAATCCACCCATGTCAACAACATATCTTCATCCTACAGTGGGGCTTTACAGCTGTCAGAATTTGCAGTCTCAGAACTGCAGCATATATTAACTCTCACAAGAACATGTATTTTGTCTAAATACACAAGAACAGGCACTGAGAAGAGAAGGAAATTGTCCCTGGTGATCTCACACCATCACCAGAATCATCCTTGTGGCTTAGTCCCTCAACTATGCTACATCATGTAGTTCTCAGAGGGCTCTTGGTGGTGGCCTCATGCCACCAGCAGCCTGAAAGGACCCACATGCAGAGAAAAGTCTAAAAGCCTTTGTTTGGGACCAGACTGTTCCTGTTGCTGACCCCAGGTCAGGACAGCAGCATGGTTAGTGTCCTGGTAGGAAAGCAGTATTAAAAACAGGCATTTGCTATTTGCCTTGAATTGCCTCATACTGCTTCTTAGCCAACCTCACAAATGCTTCACCAAGACATCCACCTGGAGGGATGGAGAAATTAAAAATATAGAGAAAAGGGCTCTGTTACTACTAAAAGGACCAAAAGGAGGTAAGGACTGACCTCTTTCTTCTTGACCAATTAATTTTCAGCATCACTGTTATTGACTGTGTCCCCTCAAACTCTCCTGTCTCAGGAGCCCTTAGACTCCCTGTTACTCCAGCTAACTTGCTAGAGACTCAAAGAGCAAAAAGCTTTTCTTCTTCATTGCCAATTCCTCATAGGCCTGGCTCTTCCAAACATATGTCTCTAGAGATGGTCTCAGTCTCTAGAAGTGTTTTTCATTCTTGGGAGAAGGCAAGATATTACAGATGTCATCCTATATATATCCACCCTGCCTAGGAGGCAGTGCTCCTCATCCAGCCCACTGCCTACCCTCTGCAGTACCTGTGCTGGTGGTCAGTGGCAGGGGTGGGCACAGCCCTGGGATGGAGTGGCAACAAGGGATCAGACAGCTCAGGGGCAGACAAGGGCTAAAAGCCTTGCTGGGCAAGAAGAACTGGTGGCTGTATGTCATGCATCGAGGAGCAGTACTTGTTGCTCAGTGTAGGCATGGAGGAGACTTCCTATGGTGCTTCCAAGTGAAGCAGTCAGGGGCCTTCTGCTCTCGCTAGGACCTTTGATGTACCCTCAGAAGTGAACTTATTGTGCAGCTCAGACATGGCACTGGAGAACCTGAAAGTCTTGTTTGTGTTTTTTAGCCAGAGCTGACAATCCACCTGGCTATCGCTCATCAGCAACAGTGTCAATCAGCTCCAGATCAGAGAGTTCCTTGGCACTCCCTATTACATCGCTGTTTTGTTGTCATTAATCACATTAAAATGTCAGATTTACACCCTTGTTTGCAAACCCTGTGTTGCACAAATCCATTTGTCTGCACAGGACCTCCCCACAGCCACATACTGGCAAAGTGAATGCAAACAGCCTATACTTTTTACCTCAGATGCTATTCTGCCATGGCTGAAGTCAGCTGAAGAAATCTGAGTTGCCCTAGGAGAGTTTGAAAGGAGTTTTTAAGAGTTGTATATAACTCCTGATGTTCAGATGGCTTTGATATGTTTTCTAAACAAAATGGTTTTGTCAGAGAGAGTTAGTTTTGCCCAGCGTATGCCAGTAACTTTTAAGTAATGCAGCACTATTGTCTTCTATAGGCTATAATATATCTGATGCTCTATAGATGAACTTGCTTAGGAGCTCTGTGATCAATCATGTAAAATGCTCACCCCTCTAAATTCCCATGAGAAGTTTCCAGCTCTGCAATAGCAGATCCCAAGAACAATCCTTGCATGTTAAATTATGCTTTGACAAAGTCAAAATATCCAACTCCAACATAGCAGCCATAGAGCCACAGCCAGCACTCATGAAAGGACTACATTTTCTTGCTGAGCAGTGCTATGTTGGAGCACACTGGGAGACCAGTGAATTGTGGCATTGAGCCATATTAACCTCTCCCTCTAAAAACTTTGCAGAAGGGAAACTCCAGCTTGTTACAACATGTCAAAGCTCAGCATAGCTTTAAAAGAAAATCCAGGGCACTTGTAATCATAAAAGGGATTGAAAAGAAAAATTTTGGCAGCTGGGGATGGTCAGCTAGGGAGGAGTGCCCAATACTTTTCCTCCTGCCAAGGTGTTCTAGTGCTTTTCTACACATTCCATTCTGTACTATAGCCTCTCTGCTCCACAGATGATACTAGCTCTTCATTCCTTAAAAAGATCTAGTGTGCTAGACTCTTTTAACACCATTCTTTTAACACTTTTTGTCAGCACTTGCTGAAGAATAAACAATAATGTTTACTGTATTTCTTAGCCATTTTATACTCAGGAAAAAAGCACCACTTAATAGTATAGGATGCAGTTGGCACTCCTAACACTTGCCTAACTATGCTTTACTCTCATAGTCTCTGATCAAAGCATAATTTACTGTTAAGGTTCCTCTCCACATTTGATGTCAAATCTTGGTTCTGCCTGATCTTAAGTTTGCCTAATTTTAATAATCTGGGCTAAACATTTAGTGTGTCCTGTGTGTCTAGCTTATCTTGAATAGAATTTTTGCTTTTATGTTCAAAACATTTTAGAACAACCAACCAGTTTCTGAGAAGGTATTTAGGAATATTGTTTTATCCAACAGAGTCTTTCATTTGAAAAACTTAACTACCCCTGCTTTGGAGCTGATACTTCAGATCTGGAGACAGGGAATGGAGAGGTAAGTGGTTTGTCAGTCATCCCCATAAAAGCGCTGCCCAAAGTTGCTCACACCTTAGAAATGCAGCAATTTAACTCCTAGCAGATATTTCTGCAGTCTTAGCATTTACATTCCCCAAAGACCCTGACTGCACCAGCTCAAGCCAGGGGAGCTCATCTGGAGGCAGAACAAGACCTTTCCTAGCACTGCAGATCAGCACCAGCTGCAGCTTCAGCATTTGAAGTAAGAATGAAGGAAGAAAACTTCTCCCATCTGTGCTCCAAACAGCACAACTGCTGGGCCCAACTTAACTAGAAAAGAGCTGTTTGTAGCCAAACAGGATAAAAAAGAGTCCTGTGGGCATAAATGGGATGAAGGAGAATAGGAAAGGATAAGGAAACTAGCATGGATAGAGGTTGGTAAGAATCAGGTGCAGAGACTACTTGCAACAAGGAGCCACTGCTGGGTGAGAGACTAGTGCTGCAGGAGGGAAAAGAAGTCCTCATTCTCCATCATCACAGTAAGAACTGAGACTTTGTCTATGTAGATATACTTATTACCTGATCCCAAACTCTTCTTGGATTGTTCAAGGGCTTCTCCTTGACTGCCCAGGGTATACAGTGTACCACTGCTAAACAGGGATAAATCCTTCCAAATTCTCTTGGCCCATGCTGGGTACTCTCTCTCCACAGAGAAATTCTGCCATATCAGAAGCTGATGGATGGCAGCCAGCAGCCAGGGCTACCTGGAGTTTGTGATCTCTGACATTCATCAGCCTACATATGGTCTGGAAACAGCTCCCTACACCAGCCAGGAACCATCTGAAAATTACTGGAATTGTAAGTCTTCCAAAGTAATCTCTGCTATAACTTTCATGTCTCCACAATAAATTGTAGGATATGTCTCTTCTGTTCCTCATAAGCCATTTTCTTACAGGTATGCCTAGGGACTTGACCAAATAGATACTCCAAACAATTAAAAATATTCATGTCTATTTAAATCCATCAAAATGACCTCTTTATTTTGTGACTCTAATGTTCAATTAAGAAAAGCAGACTTGAGAGACCTCAACTCACTTTTTAGTGGCCAGGCTTTTCGGTGTGTGATCCCAGCAAAAGGGTACACAATACTGTGGTTTCAGAGCAGCTGGTTGTAAAGGACAAGATCTTCCGTATTTCTCCTGTACAGTAGCACAAGACAGACATATGGCAATAATTAAAGTTACACAGGAGTGACTACAGACATGACAGCTGTTACCTTAGATAAACTTCCTTGATGTTTGCTAATTTCAGATCAAAATATGTAACAATAAGATTTTTCAAATGAGTCATATGGAGGTAAAAGATGTCGGTCTTATCTCAAAGTCTTTTATGCATTATGGTTAAAAACTGCTTCCTAGTAACACCTTTATAAACCCCGCAAAAGGATGAACTTCAGAGACTTCCTTCAGTACAATGATGTTTAACTGTGACAATCATACTGCGCCTAATAAAAATGTCTTTTTTTTTTTTTTTCTGTTAAGTCTGACATCTGCTCTCCTATATATGGAAAAATATTTCTTACAAACATTGGATTTTATAGCCATGTGTGACCTCAGTTAAAACCAGCATGGATGCTCTGATGCCAGGAAATGTCACTTCCCTGAAAGTGGTTGCAGTGGGAAGGGACCTCTGGAGATCATCTAGTTCAATGCCCATGCTAAAGCAGAGTTCTAGGACTCTGTCCAGTCATGTTCTAAATACTAAGTCTGGAGACTCTACAGCCTATCTGGGCAACCTATTCCAAGGCTCAGTCAGCCTTGCACTAAAAAAGTGTTCAGATGGGACCTTCTGTGATTCCTTTTGTGCCCCTTGCCTCTGGTCCTGTCACTGGACACACTGAGGAAAGTCTGGCTCCATCTTCTTTACTACTCACTCAGGTATTTATATATATGGATAAGATACCCCTGAAGCGTCTGTTCTCCAAGCTGAACAGTCAGCTCTTTCAGTCTTTCCTCGTCTATCAGATGATCCACATCCATAACCATCTTAGTGAACAGCTGAACTGGTGAAGCCAGTCTCCCTCCAGTATGCTTATGTCTCTTTTGTACTGGAGAGCTCAAATCTGAACCCAGTGCCCCAGGTGTGGCATCACAAAGGTTTAAGAGAGGGGGACAATCACCTCCCTTGACCTGCTGGTAATGTTCGTCCTCTTCCATTGTCATAAAAGACAATGATTGACAGTTGCCACTAATACTATGACTGATCACATGGTAGCTAACATAATATACTGTCCTGTAGGCTGGTAATCTACAGTCTGGCCATTGGGACATCCCATGTGCTAGAGGAGAATGTATGTAATGGGTACACTGAGTAGCCTCCATTTAAATGTCAAATACACCTTGCCATGGTGTAGTGTAGTGACACCACCAGCACAAGTTGTGAGGAGAAGGAACTAAGAATGCAAAATGCTTCTGGATTAGAGTTCTTGGATTCAGTCCTTGCTTTTAGCAGGACAAAAGAAATTTATTTTTTGTTATTATCCTGCCATGGTCTCTGTCAGCCTTCAGCTATGACAAGCAATACTTTTCCCCTTCTCATCTCTCCTCTTTGGATGACCCAAGTGAGGGATACTGTCAGCAAAAGCTGATGTACTGAAGCTGGGGAGAGCCAGGAAGAAAGACTCTCTGATTACAGAAAAGGTTTTTCTTACTGAGGAAATTATGCCTTTTACATGCATATCTGCACAAAAGATTTTGTTTATTGACTGCTGATGAAAGGACAAACAAACACATCCCCCTAATTCAGTCATAAAACACAAGCTGGCATGATCTGACAGAGAGGTAAAGTCTTCTTTCTGAAACCAGAGAGAAAAGTACAGCATTTTGGGAAGGAGGATTCCCTGTGATTTTCATCAGCAGATATTTTTGTATACCTCTGTGTGTCCAACAGCTCTGGACTTTGATAAGTGCAGAAAGGAGGACTTCTTAGAAAGACTTGGCACCACTGCCCAGCAATAGGGCATGTTCTGGCATAGCACAAAGCAGGCATAAAGAGGGGAGATCTCACGATCTTGCCAACAGAAAGCAATGGTGACTCTGGGCTGGCTGGCTGGGGTGGCTTAAAGGGGAGACATCTCACTGTGTACCCACCAAGGGGCTGGCTGTCAAAATAGTGACTGAACCACTTCTCACTCTTTCCAGCACAAAAATAAAGGGCTTCTTGGAAATGCAGTCATAGGAGGACCATATCAACCTGGCATGGAACTTCACACATTGATGTCTAAGCTGAATTTGAGCACACAGGTAGCATTTACGAACTCGAACCAGCATAATGTACCACACTTTTCATCCTGCATGTTAGCTGGTAGGGCATGCATGAAGCCTGCATTAGCTTGGCAAAGTCTCCAGAAGAGGGGATATTCTATCCAGCTGCACATCCAGATCACCCCTGGAAGCTACTCAATCACCTATCCAGTGCACAAAATCCCAAGCAAGGCTCCCGCCAGGTAGTTATATCTCAGAATGTCATGTGAGCCTGGGAAGGGAAATTCCCACATGGTTGACTTGCATGCAGTTCATGTCAGAGGGTTTAGCACAGTTTAGAGCTTTCTGGAAAGCATTTCTCTCTGGTCTGCAGGGGAGTCAGGCAGTGGAGCTGGCGTGAGAGGCGAGCATATAACCCTGCAGCCCCAAACATGGTGGCCGTCTGATGATATGTCCCTCTCAATCTTGCCTTTGCCAATGCCACTCCAGTGGATACCACAGTAGAGAAAAGTGTGTCTCGGAGCACAGGCAAGACCCTGACTGCCAATATGCTGAGCAAGGCAGCACCCATGTACACATGGCAATGCCAAGCAAGCCTCCAGGAAAGATTAACAGGGAAAGTCTCAGCTTTGGAGGCACCACGATCATCTAACCAATTCAGTGCAGCACAGAGGCTATTTGCTCCCAAACAACATGGCAGTTTTTCTTTTCCTTTGTGAGCACAAACCACAGAGGGAAAAAAGAGTTAAACAGATTGTGTTGGAAGCTAAAGGGTGGTTTGAATGTGATAAGAACCAGAAGAAACACTGGAGAGGCTGAGAGAGGCACAACAACCATGTTAGTACTTCCCCACCTTTTTTTATAGAGTGATATTCAATAGAAACTGAGAGAGGAGTTTGGTCAACCATCCATGCAGGGTGAGCCTGACAATGTTTTTTATAACCAGACAAGGTGTCTGTCACCAGGATGTGAGCTCAGATAATGACCCCACTGCCCTCCTCCCTTTCCTAGGAGTGCCTCTTGTAAAATGGACCAAAAATTTCTGAATTGATTTGAAATCTGATCTCTGTAGCATGGTGTTGACAGCACTTGCTCCTTGGTGTCCACATCTGAGCTATCTGGGAAGCGTCTTGGAGGATGATTTGATGCCACCAAGTGTCACTTCCCTGAAAGGAAAATACTCTGCAGAACAGTGATTTTGAGGAACCATCTTGCAGAAGGCAGACACCTTATTTGTGCCTCACCCAACAGGCCTTCCAACCTGTCTTAGTCCCTTGGCATCATACCCCAGGGAGTAAGCAGAGGAGTCCCAGCCAGAGACATCTGAAATCCCAAGTGGCCAAGAAGCTAAAGCATTCATAGAGCTTCTGGGTGGAGTTTTGGTTTGAAATTTTCTAAATGCCATTATCAGAATTGATTCACATTATTATTTCCCCAGGATTTTGCACTGACAGGAAATCTCAGTGTTTTTGCTTTTGGTTTTGAATGGAACAAGGTACATCTACAGTGGAAACCCTGATTTTTGACCTGTGATCTTGGTACAGTGGGGCTTTCAACTTAAGCAACCCAGAGCACTGGGCACTGAAAGTTCACACTTGTGAGCTGCTTACATTTGGATTGGTTTCCTCATTAGTTTGCAATGTGAATGTACAGCTCATATTCAAAGACTCCCACTATTCTTCCCTCATTTCCACATATTTTCTTGCTTTTTAATCTCCTCTCTTCTTATGTGCCAGGAAATATCTAGAGCAAATAGACATAATGTTGGCATTTTGGGGCTAAACCTTACATATCTTACTACTCTCCCAATCCACTTCCACAACAGACAGGCAGAGACAATATGTGGGAAAGAGTCTTCTGAGTACCAATTTGCTGGAAAAGCAACTTTATTTATGATCACGTTGACATGAGTGGCCCATTCAGTACTACTGTTAGAGAAACGATTTGGTAATATCCAGCTTGCCTTCCTGTTAGCTTGACAACAGTGAAGTGTTTACCAATTTGACATGGGAATCTCTTCTTGATGCACTTGTGTGTTGCTCTGTGTATAACGCACAGGAGAGCAAGTTGTACTCAGGGATATATATACAGCTTCTCTGTCTTGGTAGCTATCTCACACTTGCTTTGCACTGAGGTTAATTACTGCTATGAGGAAAGTGTGAGTCAGGAAATACTGCCTGTGAAAATTAAATTTATGTCCTCCCATATTTTCTGCACTAGTTCTCTGTCTATCATTTGTATGTTTCTGAGAAGTAAAATTACATTTCCTTCTAGAGCTCTTGGGAGTCAGGCCAGAACTTCTGCTTATCTCTGCAGCTCACAGCAGAGGCCCCACAGCTGCTGTGGTGGTCCCACCAACGCAGCACGGCTGATGACCTCGAAAAGAGCAGCACTGGGGTAGTGAGCTGCTGGCGCCTGTGCTGGCGTGCACAGCTACTGCTGGTTGTGCTGTGTGAGGAGACAGGCATCCCAGCTTCTGCTCTACATCTTGGGCAGAGAAAGTATCCTTTTAGTAACCTTACTTACTATCTGTTTTACCTCAGCACCTAAAAGCCACAGTCACCAAAGGCAGACTACTTGTGCAAGGAAAAGCACATTCCTTCAGCTTGTGAACTAGGAGCATGTGGTTGCTGTTTGTGTAAGATTTGCAAGCCAGTAAGTCTCAAGATATTGAGTCGTTTCTCAGAGGAGAGTAAGTTTTTTGAGTACAGAGCAGGAACATTTCTGCTCTCTTAGGTCAATCAAACTAGAACTTCACTGCCCTCACTATCGATGGTTTCTTATGACACACCTTAAAGGTATTCTGGTCTAGGAGTTAAACATAATATCATAGAATCATGAGCTGGTTTTTGTTGGGAGCAACCTTTAAAGGGCATCTAGTCCAATCCCCCTGCAACAAGCAGGGGCATCTTCAATTAAATCAGGTTGCTCAGAGCCCTGTCTAGCCTGACCTTGAATGTTTCCAGGGAGAGCACAGCCACCACCTCTCTGGAAAACTCATCCCATAAATAAAATATCTTCATTAGATGTTTTATTTTCCAGTACATCCGAAATTATCATATGGTAACCTAACTTCTAAGAGTAAAACAAATGCTTTCCTATGGAAAGCAAGCCTGTCTTTCCATGTCATCTGTGTATAAGGCCCCTGTTGCATAGTATCCCTTGCAAACTATGGAGCTGAGTGTCAGCACAAGAAAGACACAATCTCAGAGTGTCAAATTCTGACCCATGCCCTCAGCAGGAATGAAGAGTAGCCAAACATCTCCATTTTTGGCAGGTCCTCCACTCAGGAGGCACCATGTGAGCCTGAGCCTTGTTCCCTACACCACTTGTTGGCAACTACATGGCTGCGCATTTGCACCACCTGCCTCACAAGCAAAGTCCATGAATCTGCCTGTCTTCAGCCCTTATCCATCACTACATTTTCCAGCTCTGATCCTTGCTGGAAAATGACAACCTTCAGAACAGAAGCTGCATGCAGGAGCATCCAAGATGCCCCCACTTGCACATGTCACTGCTTTGTGGTGAAGGGGAGAATGCAAGGAATGTGGAAAAAATGGGCTTTTAAACATTTAAAAATAGTTTTAACATAGCACCAGAGAAGGTGCAATCAAAGACTGAGCCTGCATGAGCCAGAAGATGGACTAAATGAGTCATTTGATACATCTCTGATTTAATATTTTCTTAATTTTTAAAAGTCACTCCTTGCACTTGTCTTTTCTCCAGATGCCCATGCATCCATCTCTTCATTCTTGCTTCTGAACTGGAACATAACAGCTGACAAAGATTGTTTTGGAAGAGCCAGAAAAGACCACTATTCATGCTGTGGTTCTAGGTTTTTTGCCATGTGAACTGTACCACAGAACAGTGTTTTCACACCCTGTCCTTCGCTAATGTATGAATGAATGTAAGAGCTGGAGATAAGAGGAGCAGAAAACATCTTTAAAAATCAGGCCTACAGACAACCTCTCCCACCCCCTGAAGAAAACCACACCATAACAGGTCTTTTTTTTTGCATAAAGAATGAAGATGAATGGTAGCTTGTTGACTGAAGATACCAGCATGCTAGTGAGTATTTCAGATTAATCACACCAGTAAAAACAGCTATGCAGACAGAGGTGGATGACTGAAAAATCAAATACCAATCAAACCAAGCACCTTGCTGGGATGCTCCTGGCATCCTGGAGCAGAAGTCAGTTTTGGAGGCTGTGGAAAGACTGAAAGTCTAGAAAGGGAGAAAGACTTCATTGCTCTGAATACTCCAGTCCTTGTCTCTGTAAGGATGAAGGGCTCAAATCTGAATCCTTTTCCAGGAGAAGTTTTCTGCTTCAATGACCAAGGCACAGTATAGATAGGTATCCTGGTGACTCTGCCTAGCTCTGCTGCAGATTTAGATGCAATGGTGTAATCTAGAAGGAGGAAATAATTTTTATCTGTGGAACACTTTGCATTTTATTGATATCAAAAGCCAATGACTGTAATTATGATCCACCAGAGAGAAATGTTTTAAATCCCCACATAAGCCAACAGAGTAATCCTGTTGTTCTGGGCTGTCACATGAGGTGATAGAGTGATGGCAGTTAGAAAATTCATTGTTAAAATTCATTGACACTTCTATTCCCTTCTCCACTCCCAACCACCACATCACATCTTCTTGTACTTCCCTGGTCTTTGGAAGCAGAGCTGTCTGAGGGAGCTTCTCCACTTTGCATTTGCCCATGGAGAAAGCTAACCAGTAGAGTGGAATTCATGCTCCTGTCCAACCATCAGAAATGGCCCCTTAAGCAAAGGGATTTCCTTCTGCCTTCAGGTCAGCTCAGACCTCACTGTTGGGGGTACCCACAATATAACCTTTCATGATAAACTAGTTCTTACCAATAATGTAAATGCCCTCCGATGCAGATTGATGCAATATACACCCACAGATTGGGATTTATGTTTCCTCCATAGGACTAGATCTAGTCCCTTGTCCTGGTAATATCTGCATTATTCATTTCCTGCAGTAACCAAAAGAGCAGAGACTGGTGGATCTGTGATTCTGTGATCTAGCCACTTCATTTAACTCTGTGAGAAGGAAGATTTTTGATAAGGAAGACCATAAGACCTCTCCTTTGGCTACTTTAAAAAAAAGGGTTTGCTGGCCCAGATCCATGATGTGAGCACTGAAAGTCTGAAGAGTATTTGCATGCCTTCCTCACACTGAACTAGACACTCATGAATGAAGGCTGGGTGGGAGTGGGCACCTTCTGTTTATATGGTTTTCAAAGCTGTAATTTCTGCATGACAGAGCCCTACCTCAGATGGAAATTACCTGAAATATTGAATTATGTGTGGAGGCTCAAAACTTGTCCTCTATCACCAAACAAATTAAATGACTCATTATCTGGGTGTTACTGAGCTAGCTTCTCAGAGGGCTGCTTTTAGTGCACAAGTCACATTATAAGGCACTGAGATCACAGGATCAGACTCTGAGGTCTATCATGTGAAGACTCCCAGACTAAACCATGAGATTGTGTAAGTCCAGGGCACTCCACTGGTAGAAATGAAATCTCACTGACTTGAACCATTGGAAGAGCTGAGACGACAACTCTACAGCAATCAGCACATAATAGTCCAGTGGGAGAATTTATAACAAAATATTATACCTGGCTATAAAGCTGCAGTCATTTTGTTCCTTGGTTGCACCCTGAAACAGTGCTGATGGACCCTGAGCTGGGCTGGGCAGAGCTGGGAAAGGAGGGGTACAATGGCTCTCAGCCAGCCATGATTTTACCAGTTCCAGGAGGTAGGCAATGCACAGCAGCATCCCAGACAGCTGGAGGCATCTCTCATGGGTGCCTTATAATAGCCACACATACCCAGCCATCTCCCAGGGAAAAGATGGGGATGCACTGCACACCACACCCCACTCCCTTGCATTGCTGCACACACTGCGCCCTCAAGGAGGGCAGCAATGTTTCTGTAAAACCTGCCTCAGTGGCCCTGCACCAGTCAGGGATCCCCATCAGCTTTAAAGACAGTAAACACCACTCAGATGCCAAGTGTTCATTTTGATAGGGTTGATTTTTAGCATGAGGAAAACAGATCCCAGCTACAAAAAACCCCTGCTTGACAACATGCCAGCAGCTCGTTTGGGCAATGGCACTTTCCATGCAAGAGAGAAATGTGTTATTTCTCAGTCAGTGCCTCCAGGTCTGAGCAGGCCTACAGGCATAGAACACATGCTGAATGCACCAGTTTTTCCCATTCTTTTGGTTCCAAGAAGCATTTCTCTGTGTACTGTTCCCTGGACTCACAGATCACCTCTGGTCCCCAAACTCACCTTGCTGTCTTCATTGGGAGGACAAAAAGAAAGGACTCTGGGAACCAGCATTCTGTAAAAAGAGAATAGCAAAAAAAAAAAAAAAAAAATGTCTACTCGGATAATCCAATCTGTGCAGATGTTTGAAATTACACCCAGGCATCACACACACCGCAGCAGTAGAGGAAGGGTGACCTTTCCTGAATTTGGCTTTTTCTGTGAGTGGGGGATTTCTTCCACTCCAAGAGACTGAGGAAAGGTGATTGCTGTAGCTACATTCACTTCACAGTGTAAAACAGATCAGAGACTGTTCTCTAGTCCTGAGGTATGTCTCCCTGACTGAATTGCTGAAATGTCTGGCCCTGCTTCCACTCCCCACTTCGTATGAGTGGCCACATCCAAACTGCTCCCTCGGAGCAGCCTCCATTAGATACCCTTTTGGGAGACTGATAGGTTGCACAGACAGAAGAAAATGTGTGGGCAGACATGGAGTCAGAGCTTTGATGCATGTCCTGGCCCTTCCTGCTGGAGCAGGCGTGGCTGTGGCTCTCTGCTCTCCCAACCTTGGGACTGGCAGAGACATTGTGTGCCATATTCAGGCAGTCTACTCTCCTCTCTCTGATAGACTTGGATACTTGGTGCGAGCATCCTAAATCCAAAAGGACAATACAGTAGTTGTTTATCTACATAGAGACTGCCCCAACATTTCTCCATGATCCACAAGGGATAGGACCAGTAGTTTCACTCAGGTGGGTGGACCACCTATGATCCAGCAGCTCTCTTACAAGTGGCTTTATGCCCTGATGTATTTTTATGAAAGAAAGAATAAAAAATTAATTTACAAGCAAAATTTTCATCCTTGTGAACAACATCTAAAATTTCCAAGAAACATTTTCTTAGAGTCTAAAGAAAAAATAAAGTGTAAAAGGTTAGAAACCTGTAAATCTGAGTTTTGACTGTAAGGAGGCCAAAAACTAGCCAGACTGGAGTAGTTAGGAAGCCCTGCAGCCTTCAGAGAAAACAGCAGAAAGCTCAGATTCCCTCTACTGTACCGGAGCTGCCTTCTGACACTGTTTTCGGGAACTTGCCAGCTCATTTTCTAACTTGTTTGTGAGACATCAACAGCCTCAAATTACAGCAGTCTGAACAACCCAGTAAATATTTACACAGACCTGCTGGTGATGGTTTGAGCTGACATGCGTTACCTTTTGTGTTGGGGGGAGGCTATATTTACAGCCAACCAGCTAATGAACATGATCCCAGCCATGGTTTAATACAGATGGCTCTTTCAGCATTTGCGGCTTTCAAGTTACAGAGAGCACAAACTTCAATAGCCTTCGTTAGAAGGCTCTGTCTCAGCTCTCTCCGTTTTGTTTACAACCAGTCTCTCTTTGTGCAGTCAAGGGTTGACTAATGTTCAGCTGTTTGCAGCCAGCAATGCTGTTGTGTAGGACAGGGCTCGTTTCTCGTCTTTTTTTTCTTTCTTTTTCTTTTCTTTTATTTTTTTCTTTTTTCTTTTGATGCTGATGGCTTTTATTTTGAGCTTACAATGTACGTAATTTTTGCAATGTAGATTCTTTTTCATTTGAGTAGCATTTCTTCAGGCTCTCTCAAAGGGCTGGAGCCTAACATGGAGGGAGTGTGGAAGGGGATAGGAAGCAACCAAGAAGTGTGACTGTGGGACTCGATGGAGGGCTGGAAGCCACCCCTTCCCAGGGCCACCCCTCAGAGACACATTTTATTGACACCCAGGTCTCACTGGCAGCTCTGGTTGGATTCCAGGCTGCCCTAAGGAAGATGGCAAAGGAGCTTACAATTTATGCTATCAATAGTTATTTTAACTGCATACTTTCTATATTTTCATTATTAGCCATAATCTAAACCATTGGCTGAAGGTCCCTCAGTTTTTTGCATCTCTGCATTGAAGAAATATTTTACATAAATGAGGTAGAAAAACAAGAGGGTGAGGAAGCTAATGAAGGACATTTAGGCTGTTATTCTGACAATTATTTGCAGTGGTTGGCTATGGTAGAACTACAGATAACCTTTTTCTTTCCTGTCATCACACTTATAAAACTCCAGACTGTAAGAAGCTCACTGAATCGAGATTACCTGTACTTAGTGAGTCAACACTGCCCAGTAGCAGACAGTCTGACAAATTCTCTGTGGTTGAAATACTTTAATTTTAGACCTGACTGCACAAGGCCACAGTAGTAAACCTACACTCCTCTAATGCTAAGGGCAGGTGAGGAATTCTGAATTATGAGACATAGCCAGTTTTAGAAAAATTTCTTCTATCATGCAAGGATCTTATGTGCTGCTGGAATCCAATGTATCAGACAAAATCCTGGCAAACCCAACTCCCATTTTCAAGTCACTGCAGTCATAAGGAGACGTCTCTTGATAGAGGTCTAATGAAGCGTAGAAAACCTATTTGGTAAAATATGTCCCTGGAGGAAGAGCAAAGGTACCAGCATCCTAAAAATACTTGGTCTTTGCAAGCTTGGCCTTGACAGTTCTCTCACAAATCTGGCAAAAATACAATAAACAGATAGGTCAGACAGATCTATGACTGCATATAGCTGATCTGAATCATTTATGGAACAGATCTTCCCTTCATGTGAAGAAATGGCCAATTATCAGATGGGGTGCTGCTCTTTAGCTCCAAAACAAGAACCTCTTCCTACTGAAAGTGTCAACATTCCATTGCTGTCATGGGATGGGGATACCTGATATTCCCAGTGGTGGAGCAAAATCCCATGGTATTGGAAATTGCCCTTCAGTTTTGAAGAAAAGACTTTGAAAAGGAAGGTGCCAGTGATTGGATTAGGAACTGGATCTCAATTTGCCCTTTCTGATAAAGGTCAAATCTGTTCTTTGAGGCTCCATGGTGGACCAGACTCTAATGTCTATGCTGAATGTTTTTTTCCCTCAAATCTCTTCCTGGGATGGTTACACAGAATGAGTATTACACCTCACAGAAGCAGCATCATTTAGTTACTGTTTTCAGAGAAGAAAAGCATTGGAAACCACAGAGTTACTTACTAGTCCTTTGACAAAATATTTGTTACTAGTCTGTTAAGAGCTGTTCAGAGAATAACAGAGTTGCTGGCAAATATCCTAAACCAAAATTTTTTAGGGGAATTTTTTTGAAATTACTGTGTTTTAAGATCTGGAGTTTAAGATTCTGTTAAATTTACAGAAAGGAAAAGGGCTCATTAAAATCAAATATTACCTAATTTTGTAAGGAAAGTCTTTGTCCCAAATAGAGCTGATTATTTTTCCCATCTTTGCTTGCTCACAAATGTTCAGTTTCATGTCTTCATTTACCTTGGTTAGAAAACACCAGATCTTGAGATCTCTCATGGAATAAGAAGCATGTCTTTGGGCCAGGCCTCCTACATCTACATGTGTCCATGTATGAGACTGCCTGCTTCGCATTTCCCTTTTCCCTTTGTGTATTATTTGTCTGTTTCAATTATAAATACTCCAGGATAGGCAACTTTTTGGTGTGTATATCTGTCTGGCAACTGCCACACTTTTTTCCGTGCCTCTGGATGTTCTTCTACATCAGTAATTATTGAATAATGCACAAAATTGAAGTATCTCTGAAAGGAAAGTATGTGGTCCTAGGAGACTGTGTCACCTATGCTCACTTCTGTTTGCTGAAAGGAATTGATTCCTGGATTTGTTAATGAGATGGTAATTGTGGCCTCTCATCTGAATTTGGGAGGAATGCAGGGTTATCCTGGGAGAAGGCCCCAAAATGTTTCTGAAAGATTGCATCCAAGGAGACATTAGTGTAGATGGGTGCTATGGAGAGAAGAGCAGGACTATGGTGAGGCAGCAGGGCTGCACTAGAAGATGCTCTTTTAGCCTTTTTCTCATCACACTGTTATTTCCCCACTTTGGCTGATGGTGTAGCTGGTTGAGAACTTCCCACTTCACTTTTCTGAAGAAATGTCCCATTTTATGAAATCTATGATTTGCTTTCTCCCACCTTTGGGATTTAAAACAGAGGGTTGGTGGTCACTCCATATGAGAAAACACTCTTCCCTGAACTCTTCCTGACATGGACTGCTTGTTGGCACTGAGGCAGGCTGGGGCATGCATGGAAGTGTTCATCCAGGCTGTACCCAGACATGTCACTCAGATGTATTGATTTTAGAATTACTGAAGAAACTGTTTGTGATCTGGAAAGTCCCCTCTTAGTCTTTGGGAAGAGCCTTGTGTTACCAGGCAAACAGTTCCTGGCATAAAACCAAGTAGAAATTTCCTGGTTTTGGACTATTCTAGTACCTTATTCTTCATGTGTCTCTGAAAGTGGTTAAAGGTCATAAAGGAGATAATGCATCTTCTGCAAGGACCTGTGTAAGGATCAACCTCGACCAGCATAAGTCTGATATGGAAGCCATAAGCCACTTCTGCTCCCATTCAATTGCTGCTTTGAAGGGGCTGTGATCCAAACTTGCTGCATTGGGGCTGCTCTGTTAGCCAGGTTTTCCACAAGGAGGAAAAGAGGAAGAGCTTAAAACAGCCCCAAGAGCACTTCTGAGGCAGGTGAAAGCCCAGTCTGTCCCACACAAATGAAAGCATAAATACTTGGTGACTGAGTATCACACTTTTTCCACAAACAGAATTAAAAGTTTATGCAGGGATATCATAATGCCTACTTATGATTACAGTTGTTTAGCATATTATAAAAGCTTGTGGAGTAATCTAGGGTGGAAGAATTCTGCTCATAGTGTAAACCAAAAGATAGCTCATATAAACAATGCATTAACACAAAGATAAAACTCATGGAAGGGTAGAATGGGGTGTTGATACATGTTACTCTATAAATAGTGCAGCATCACTTAAAATTCAAGTATATTTACACATTTTATTTTATTCTTTCACAAAATCTCCTTCCACAGAATTTGGACAGAACTACTTCAATTTTTTTACCCACTCTTTAAGTCATCTTCATCACCATGCACAAAATAAGCCACCGAAGAGGGAACATACCGACCCACAGTGATGACAATTCTGCTTGGCTGAGCTGAAATGGACAACATGCCTGTCCCAGATGGCTTCAAAAAGAATACATTCTGATTAAGGAGCAGTGGGAACATTTTCCAAGGACATTTGTGTGCCTATTATAGATTTATAAGGCAGATGCTGCTCCTTAAAAGCATCTGCCTCACAGACCGTTTTTTCCCCTATACTCAGTTGTATAGTAAGGATTAAATGTGTGAAATGGTGAGTCTGTCATGGTTTCACGTACATGCTAAGCCCAGTTTTACCACCACCTTCACAATGAACAGTACCCTTGCTGAAGAGGTAAAAGAGGAGGAGGATGGCTCCTCATCTCACAGAGGATCTGGCAATGGGGAGATGCCAGGGACTCCTGGCAAGGAATTACGCAGCAGCTAAGGTCCATCCATGAACAGGAGAGGGACTGTTCAAAATTCCCCACCACTGCAGCAAGAGTGCTGTTACTCATTTTATGAGATCCATTATCTTCTGCATCTGATCAGGCTGTGTTCTTAGCCTGAGATTAAGTAACCATCCACCTAGACAGCAAGCTAGCTACTGAAATATGTGGGCATTTAACACCACTGCAGAGTGTCTAGAGAAAGGTGTCCTGTGCAGCCATAAGTACCCTGTTGAGACCAATTCCAACACACAGACCATGTGACTGGAGCAGTTCCTCAGATGCTGCTTGGTACACTGGCCTTGAGGGAACTTTTAAGAAATGATGGAAAGCCAAGTCACAGAATTGCAGAATCACAGAATGTGGTGAATCAGAAGGGACCCACAAGGATCACTGAGTCCAACTCCTGGCCCTGCACAGGCCCATCCTCAAGAGTCACATCATGTGCCTGAGAGTATCATCTAAACACTTTTTGAACTCTGTCAGGCTTAGTGCTGTGACCACTGCCCTAGGGAACCTGTTCCAGTACCAACCACTCTCTGGGCAAAGAATCTTTTTCTCATACCCAATCTAAACCTCCTCTGTCAGTCTTATGAAATACTTAATTCCTGAATACCACAGGGCATTTATAGCTGCTCAAAGCACATGAATGGTGCTATCTCTGTTTTCTTTGGGCAGATCAACTTTTTGTTGTCCAAGGATTTACACTGCAGTATAATGCCTTGTGAGCCCTGCAGGATCAGGATGCACTGCAGGAGGTCAGAGTGAACCAGCTTGTAGCAACAATAAGCAAGCCTGCAACTTCGCATTTTACACTCCAAAGCAGCTCACACAGCTCTTACTGGTGTTGGAAAACTAATGTTTGGTCCTCTTTTTGGGTGCCAGAGCAGAGCTTGAGGCAGAACATTCTAAGTGAGGAAATTTCTCTGGGTATCCTGTCTGCAGCCACCCTCACTGGGGTGCGATAGACTGTCAAGAAGTGTGAGAGCATCACGGGAGTCAGCAGCACAGCACACATAATTTAAGTTAAGGTTTTAGGAGCCAAGACATGAAGAGTGCAGGGTCACAGAACAGATCTGTTTGGTAGATGGGTTAAACATTTTTTTTCTGCCCACCAAAGGACATTACCTTCCCATTTTTGTGCTTCAGCTGAGAAAATACAGCTCACAGGGCCCATCACTTACAGTGCAGCATGCAGCAGCCTTTCATCTCCAGAACATGGCTGCGCTTGCTGAGACTACTAAGAACTCACTGGGAACCAAGACTGAGTGACGACATCTCCCTGCGGGCACTTGTCAGGCACAGGCACATTGCTGTGTATTTATGGACACTAGTGTGGGTCTCATCTCAGGAAGGACCCAGAACTGCTGTGGGGAGGCTAAGTGCTTGACAGAGTGCACTGGAGAGAGTGAAATAGTGTCTGTCGGTGCCCAGCTTCTCTCTGGCCACAGCAATTTAGCAAGCATTCCTGTTTTGAACATCAGGCACACTCACAGAGAGTCTTGTACCCCTGGATTTCAAATAGACTGGGAGAATCAACTCTCTCAAAAGAAGAAAGTGCTGTAAATATAATAGTCTTTCTGCTCTAAAAGTCACACAGAAAACCATGCAAGCATCTGTATTTAATCTGTACATCAGTCTGATTAAAAAATAAATAAAAAAAAAAAAATATATAAAGTGAATAACATTGTTTTGCCTGAAGAATATTCATGTGATCAAAGGACGGATGCTTAAGTCAAGTGCAGGGATCAAATGATACCAAATTGCAGAATATAACTTGCAGAATGGGACAACCCAGTTTTATTTCTTCAAGTCCTTTCCCCGTCCTACTACCCAGCTAGCAGAAAAAGACATGCAGCTCCTCTCAGTGCTTCTTTACTCAGTAAGAGAGCAAATTTAGCTGTTTGATCCCAACTCAGAGCTACTGGATTCTTTCCCACTTCTGCAGAGACCTTCCTTGTGAGTATACATCTTCTATTTGGGATCTGCAGCTGATGGAGATGGTGCCCCTCTGTAGTGCTTTGCCATGTTTTTGAGGTGCTGTATCTTGTTTGGGAGCAGCAGGACTGGTTATGCCACTTGGATGCTGATGTAACACTCCCTGTGCCCTGTGATACCATTTCCAGTTTCTCTGTGCTATAGACACACATAAGTCACAGAAAGTTTCTGAGAACAAGGCACAGCTCCACAGTGATGATTTTACCCTCAACAATACTGTTTACTACTCCTGAAAAAGAGATGTATTTATACCTCTGTGTCCTAAGGTGGCTCTTGGACTTTTTCTGAGGTGGCTGTTGGCTCCGAAAGGACTGTTTTCAACTGGCACATTAAAAATGAACACATGTACCTGTGGAAACTCCTACTATTAATGTGCTCTAGCCAAGGCTGATGGTAGCTTACAATGGCCACCTATGGGATATGACACAACTCTTCCCAGAAAAATATTCCTTGCCTTTCCCAGTTTTTCTTCCTTGCCTTAACACTAACTCTTACACATGCACAAATTCCACCTGCTACTCACCTTTCAAACTAAGAGGAAGTACTACCTGTCAAAACTGCTACCTTCAAGACAGCAGTGAGTGCTGGTAGGATACCTTGCAGCTGCCTGCGGTGGTGCTTGGTAGATGCAGAAAGCCTGGGGCCACCTCAGCCTGCTGTGTCAGCTGGAGGTTAGTTTTTTCCTCCTGTACAAGGCAAATGCGTTTTTCTTTTACTCTATTTTTTTTAAGAGTGGGTATGGAGGTGGGGATGTCTTCATATTTTTCTTGATAGTTGAATTTGACACACTTGAAGTAAGAAAGTCAGTTTATTTTGCAGTTCCACTTCTTACAGCCATATCCCATCCTTACTCCCACTGCCTCCCATGCACTGTTGTTTTACTGGCCTCTTCTAAGTTAACCTCTGAGGAGTGGACATCAACATGTGACTGCAAGGAGGTCACAATTTTTCTCTACTCCTATCAGTCTTAGCTCTCCATAAAATACAGCCTCTGATTTGTCCTACATAAACTCCTTGGGGCAGGAACAGGCTCCTCTTCTTTGCACAGCATTGGGCAACACAAGACCAGGACCACCTGGGACAGTTGTCTGCCACACAACACAAATAATGAAGGTTTCGCTACCAGGGCAAGAGGGCAGTTTCCCTCGGAGAATTCAGGATCTCAGTCTGGTGTTGCAGCACTCAGCAAGCAGCTTGAAGTTGTGGACAGTACGATTAATCTAATTCCCCCTGAAGACAAGATGACTGCTGCCACGGATGACAGGAGCAGGAGTAGGAACTTGCTGAGTCCAGGGGATTCCCTTCCCTTCCTGGACCTCCTTTGTCTAGGCAGCAGCAGCGTATATTTATGAATTGGAAAAGTCCCAGGGCAGTCCAGGCTCCAGCTTCTGACGTCCCCATGGCTTAGCGTACAGCGTGGAGAAGGAAGAGGTCATGGAGGGGAGGGGAGGGTGCTGTGGGCTGCTGACACACAAAACACTGCAAACTTCCATCCACCCGGGGCTTGCCAAAAGGAACTGCTTGAATCAGGAAGTTGGGCAATGCATGGAAACATGCTTCCCCTCCCTCCACGCTTCTGAATAGAGTTGTCACAACTTTTTATTTTTAAAGTCCTTTGTTTTCTCCCTGCTCTGTTTAGTGCACCCCTTCCCCTCCAGGAGAGAAACAGCAAGGCATGTGGGATTCCACAAACTTGAAACCACAAGAGAGGGCTAAATTTAGGAGGGTCAGTTGTCTCCTGCAGGATGCAGAGAACAGAGAACCAAGCTCTCAGGTGCTGCTCAGGGCCCTTCCCACAGCAGAGCTGCTATTCCCACCATGGATAAGACCTACTATTGCCAGGTACAGTCAAGCCCCTGGTCATTAATATCTAGAGCAAACTGTTTCATGCCAGCTTCAAACATTTGTCTTCCATCTGCCCAGGAACAAAAGTAAAATCTTTCCCAAGTGTCTGGGGAAGCAGGAATAGGGAAGGGTTTGGTCAGAGCTGCAGAAACCAAAATTCAAATTCCTGTGCTGCTGGTTCTGGAGCAAAGATTTTCTCTTAGATTACTCCTGATTGGAGAAATCAGGGATTTTTACCTGAACTTCCCACTAGCATGATCAGAATCATAACCAATCCTGAGCAAGCAAAATGAGAGCCTTCCTCTTTCCCCCTATCACCACAAAAGTCACAGTGGTGGTGAGCTACAAGGTACAGCTACAAGGGTGGGAAAATTCCCATCTAAACATATTTTACAGAGGAGGAAAGACAAGAGGTTGAAAACAGAAAGCTAAACCTTAGCCTTTCAGGATGCTTTTATTCCTGGGAGAAAACCAGGAATAGAAAACTAGCAGGAGCAATAGATTGTTTTCAAGAGCATCAGCTGGCATGGTCTGAAAGTGAACACGGATCTTGTCTCCCTCAAAACATCTTGGAATCTCTCCTAATCCCCTTATACCCCAGACCTCAGCCCCTGCCCTCCAGAACATCCTGAGCAAACAACTGAGCTTTCCTGTGCAGTGAGTCATGGCATGAAACACAATAGGGAACACGAAGCAATGGATCAGGAAATGTTTCATGTAAGATGGGGGAAGGAGGAAAGCAGGGCAAAAGTGAATGGAAGGTAGAAAGAAAAGCATCAAGTAGTCTAGAGAAACTCTTACTCAACTGGAGAGTGAACAGAAGAGCCTGCACAAAAATAATAACCAAGAGCAATGGAAATTCAGTAGAAAGCATTGAGGTCCTGCAATGGAATGAGAAGACAGTAGGAGAGCAGCAATAAAATACTGTGACATCATTGTAGGCACAGGGTAAAGGCATTCTGGGCAGTTAGTGGGTGAGGCAGGACAGGTAGCTGAGCAATTGCCAGGATAGCAGGGCAGACAGCCGGCAGGCAGGCAGAGCAGCTCACCAGCTGGTGAAAGGATAAAGCAGCTTCCTTCATAGGGAGTTGGCTGAGCATTACCCTTAGCAAGGATGCATATCTTTTTCTGAATGCTTTCAAAAGTAATGATTTCACTTCAGGCAATGATGGATGCTGTCAAAGAAAGGTATCAGAAGCCAGGGAAACAGAACTGTATCCAGCAAAGAAATCAAAGCATGCCATGTGAAGCTAGCTCTTCTTTTCCATATGCATTTTGCAGTTATTTGCACCTGTTCAAAGGGGCAGCAAATACTACTAAAATCAAAGAGCACTTTGGACTGGTACCATTTTATGTACCTCCCATTCAGTCATTTTGAGCTGGTACAGATGACAAACCCAAAGGGTGCATAACAGAGCATTAGAAGAACACTGCTGGTTCCCAAAGATGAGTCTCCCTGGGACAAGAGTCCTCTAGATGTTCCTGCACATGAGACAAGGGTATTTCGTGTAGTCAGGAAAAGCAATGACCCATTTAACACCACTTGGCCAAGGGAGCAGTGAGCTGGATGGTGTGCCATTCTGCTCAGCTCTGCTATCTCATCCTCCCAAACCACATCTGCCACATCGTGTGTGTCTGTGTGCTTTATCTGCCAGATGTGTTTGGTTGCCAACAGCCAGACCTTCAGCCACAGCAAATCAGCACTGCTTTGCTGAAATCCACGGGCCTAGGGAGCTATTCCAGCTCACCCAGGATGAGGCCTCTGGAGCGCAAACTGCCAAGAGGAAGAGCTGTCTTTGTTCCATATCTATATCCTGATTAGTACACTCTGACCTGACCCCTGACTTGGTATCTAAATGCAGCTGAAGTACAAATAATAGCATTGTTTGATTGGTTATCAGCAGTTCACTCAGGGATGTACAGAAGTCTTTTGGACTTTGCCCTTTTGCTTTAAAACAAATGCATCTCAGGCAGGGATCACCAATAATGACAGTGTTGCTGCTATTGTGCTAACATACAGTGCCTCAATACAGATGCAGTCATTGCAGCCCTGTCATCGCAAAAAAAAACAAAACAAGCCCACACAATTTCAGTCCCACCAAGTGGCAAAATAAACCCAAGGAAAATAACAACTTGCAGTAATTAGAAGCAAAAATACTTACAGTCCAGGACAGCAAATTTTCCATATTATCTCTTTCTTATTTATCTTTTTTTCCTAAAATACAAATTCGAAACTTTATACCACGGTTTTGTCAAGGTAGGTCCATTGACACACAAAGACTTGCTGTGAGCTTGCACCGGGACAGTGCAAGTAGTCACCATATCCTTCTGAATCACCCAGGGTGGTTCTCACTTTTGCATTCAGGCAGCGGCACAGAAATCAGCAAGAGTGTAAACCTCCGGCTGCAGCTGGTGAGTCTGGCAGTAAGAGGCAAACAACCTCAACTCACCCCCTTTTCCTTCACACCAGAACTGGGATTGTTGTCTAATTGCCCTCAGGGCCATGGGCCATTCCTCAGCAAACCTCTGCTCAACACCCATGGGGAATTTGCAACTCTTTGTGTTAAGACCTGATCTCCTCACTGCTGTTTGAAGTGTGGGCTTTCCACAAGGTCAAAAGAGAGGAAAAGGAGGGAAGGGCCAAAGCAGAGCTGTCTTCAAACAATAAATCTGGCTCCATATTGCTCCAAATGAAGGCATTTGGAAGTAGGGGTTGTGGTCCAAGCCCATCTCTAATTCCCTCATAGATACGTGACACAATCTGATGAGTCTTCCACGCTAAACACTACTCTCAGGGCTTTCATTTAATGGCTTTTCTTTCCCGCTCACAGCTCCCTCTCATCTCTGCAGCTTTTCACTGTGCAGTGCCAGAGCCATAAAGATCGTACTATAAAGGGGCCCCCCAGCCTTTATCTTGCATATCACGACATCGTGATTCAAATGTTACAGCGCTGCAACACAAATGTAACATCAATGTACATCCCATAACAGGCCTTAATCCATCCCAGATTTGGTTCACTGCTCAGTTGCTCAGATCTCCTTGGACCACACATTGTGTGCCACTGTTTGTGTTCAGCATAAACGAAGCATCAGTGTGGAAATCTCATCAGCACAACAGCATGGTCAGATCAAGAGGAGCTAGCAGGAAGCCTCTCTGCCTCATACGTCCTGGAGCTCCATTTGGAAATGCATTGGCTGCAGCCCCTGAGGCCAGCCCAAGTGCACAGTGCAGCAGTGGTTGTATCCTCAACCACCGCTGATGGATGCCTGGCCTTGCATGGGGTGGCCAGGACATGCCACCAGACCTCAATGGCCTCTAGGAGCTCTCACAGGCTTGGCCTGAGCTGATCCTGCTGCTGCTTCAGCCACCTGCAAGCCCAGGGCTGGAGCCATCCCTGCAGAGCAGCAGCAGACACTTCAGGGCCCAGCAGAGCCTTCCTGGGCACCTGGCAGGCACCGTCTATTCATCTGCCACCTGAGCCCCTTTTCCAATTGGTTGCTAAACTCCTGTTGACATGAGTGAGCTGAGAGCGATTCCCAGGTGAACTCTTTCTCTGGTCCTTATCTCTTTTGTTGATTGTAGGGAAACCAGTAACAGTCAGCACATCCTCCTGTGTTCTCATGCATTGTTCGTTTTATTGAGAGAAAAACTCTTCCTGTGCAAAATATTACAAAGACTAGATGAACATCAGGTCTATATTAATATTTAAATCAATGAGTGTTACAGAGAAAGAAAATAAAATTAAAAAAACAAAACAACAAACCCTCCAAACCATCTTGATCACAGCTGCTGTGAAAGCCACTCAGCAGTGCTGGAAAGCTTCCTCCTGTCCAAGTATTGATCGTTGGAAACATTCCCTGCTCACTACATTCAGTTTTGAAAGGACAAGTGCTTTGAAAATACAATAGACTAAACAATTTTTCTTTCTTTTCTTCATCCTCCTTTTGGGCTAAATGCAGTTTGATGGATTTCTTTTTAATTAAACAACTTGAAGTCCATGGTATAGCTCTATATAGCAATATGTGGTTGCATATTTAGTCCTCCCTTGCTCATTTAGTACTTGGGCACTATACAATATCACTAAGGTAAATCCAGAGCAACCATATTATTCTCCTGTGGCTTTGAGATGACACTGTATGTGGTTTGCTCCATCTAACAAAAGAAACAAACCGTGTGTTTGAGCAAAAACATGCTGAATCAGGAACACTTATGTTATTGCTAGCAATAAGAAATTGTGCTGTGGAAATACTGCCTGGAGACTCTCATTCCCTCCTGGTAGTTTTTTGCATCCTACACAGTTGCATAACTTCTTGTCTCAAAACACTGTAAGTGTTATTCTGAAGGCTTCGGAAGCTTGGGGATAAACATGGGCTTGCTAATGTTGATTTTGGAAACATACAAAGCTGTCTGTTTTTTCACACAAAACTGGGTAAAACAAACTAAAGTTTATCTGATGTCAGATATTCTCGGAATAACTACATTTTATTCAAAGCTTAGTTGTCCATGTGGTAACCTGATTGTCTGTGTTTAAACATGAGGTTCTCTTGCAAACAATGCAGAGTGAGATCCCCAAAGTGAGCAATCACACATGTTGCTGGATAGCACTTTGGGCATGGGATGCCAGAGGGGGAAAACTCTGTCTTTATGGATGAAAAGCTATGAAATCTCTCAATGTATCGATCAGATACCATTGTCTGGGACACTGCGCATAGAGAACTGCCTGCTGCATTGGCAGTAAGGGCTGAAGAGAGTGTTAATGGGCCACCCGGAACATCTGGTGTGTCATTTAGCATCAGCATTTGGGCTTACCAAATATTACTGCATATATGCAATTGCCTGTGGAGAAGGAAGACGGGCAAATGTTCATGGCTAATTTCACCGACTGGAATTACCTTTCACATTGTTGTGTCTTTCACATTCATTGCCCATTTCAGAGCTTTAGGTCCTCTTGTTTGTGACTTCGTTTCCTAGAGAAATTTAAGTTCCTAACCTCTTTGGAACAGAAATTTTGGGTTTCCAAGATTAATCAAAACACTGCATCTTGCTAATGAAGTTTAATCTGACCAATTTGATAATCCAGATGCAGAAATTTCAGCTCCCTTGCAGGAGCTTCCACACACTTAGAAAAGCAGCAGAGCTGGAGACATGTTGGTTGGCTCAAGTGAGTACCAAGGCCACCAGCTCCAGGGAGAGTGTTACCTTTGGTGTGTTCCATGCCCCTCTCTGCGATGCAATCAGAGCCCTTGACTGGAGCGTGCCTTGGTCCAAGAGATGACAGTTTCTGGTCAAGAAACTTCGAAGCTGTCTCCACTGCTCTTCTCCAAAGGGAAATGCCTCTGCTAATTTTTTCAGATATGGGTTTTTGATATACCCCTGTGTAGATGGGGAAGCATGTACAGGAAATTAGATATATGACATCCTTTGAGTATTTTAAAGTGTCCTGCCAATTTTAGTTTCCATTGTCCTCTTTTTCCCCTCTAGCAAGAGGATTAGTCTCCCTTCCTGCAACCCTGTGAGGACCAACACTCATTTTCCAAAACTATACCTCAGCTCCAGCTGGGCTTTAACATCTATCTAAGTAATTGGGACACCAATTTGCCAGTTCAAGAATAATTATTTTGTGCTGTACAAAAATTAAAAGTTTCCATTTGCTAAAGAAAATTAAAGAAACAGACAAAGCTGTCTTTACGCTATGGGCAATGGGGATAGCCTATTGAATGTTATGGAAACTCTTTAAAGGAAAGCACTGTTTCCAAGTGAAAACTCAAATGTCTCATTTCAAAAAAGATCACAGGGAATTTTCTTCTTTAAAAACTAGATTCTTCTCTTAAAACTAATGCAGATTAATTGAATTCAAGTTCAGTAATTGGTCCTGACCCCACCTCCTAGCACAACTGCCTCCATGTCTATTCTCTTGTTGTATGAATTCTTTTTCCACCTCCAGCTCTTTGTTTTAAAATCCCCACCCCTAAAATGCTTTTCAGGGAGGTTGCATTATGAGGGTAGAGATACATATGTGTTTTGCTGTAGGTCACTCCCCAGGTCTGTGATTTACTGCTGTATCCACCCCCCAGCTCTCTTCAAGGACGCCCAGGCTGATCCTGCTGCTGTGGACTGGGCAACTCCCGGCGTCTTCTCTGCCACCATTTTGGTTACCCTTCCCATTTACCCACCGGGGTGAGGCTGCAGGTGCCAGACACAGGGAGCAGGTACCTCTGCAATCCTGCAAATGATGAAGGTCTCCCTTGCACTTCTCAAGCCCGCATGCCAGAGAAAAGGGCCATCTGTGGATTTTGGCACTCATTGAGTTCAGGCCTTGATTCCTTTCTGCATGGAGGTTTTTATCTAACCCAGTGCAATAAATAACTGTCAGATTAAGCATGGCCATGCAAATGTTACTGTACTCACATTGTAAAAGCTCCCTTTTATGTGAGCACCCTCTGAAACAAGGCAACCCTTCCCAGCCCTCTGTTAAGCTCGGCCCAGCTCTAATCACCCTATTTCGGATGTGCAGCTTGCTGTGAAAGACAAATGACTGGAACTATTAAACTCTGTCTTGTTCTGAGCATGCCCAGTGGTAATATTGCAACTACAGACAGGACGACGATTGCTGGGGACCGAGGGCCGGGCAAGGACATCTGCTCTCTGGGAGCACTGCACATACCAGCCCAGGTAACCTTTCAGATGTGTCTACTGAGGCTGTGCAGGTGTAAAAGCTGGAGCACTCTGGTGCTTGTGCCATGCCAGGATGGAGGGGAGCCCTGGGATAAGCCAGGAGGCCCCCACTACTGGAACAACCTCTTTGTTCATGAAGCTGAGTCAGGATGCAGCCAGCCGGCAAAGGTGGGCAGGGATCCACAGCCTCCCTTGCTCCCTGTGGTGCATTCATCACTGCCTTGTGAAGGCTCAGGCATGACCTGCGGTGAGGCTGGAGAATCAGGATGAGTCAGGCAGGCAGGACATATAGTGGCACATTCCAGTAGCATCTGAACAATGTTTTGTGATATGGCCACTGCCCTGTGAGGGCAGATTACACTGTGACTGCACCACTCTGTTCTCCCTGCACCAGTGGAGTGAGTGCCTCAGCAGACAGCCAGGAACACTCATGAGCACCCAGTGGCATCCAGGGGCATGTCCAGGCTGGGTGTGCAAAGCTGTCAAAGGTATAGGGATGCCTTGTTTCCATTAGATCTCTTTCAGTTGTCTCTGAAAATGTTTGCCTTTCTGAAAAGAAGGCCTTCTGTATTGGCAAGGTGTTAGCAGAGATTCTTGAGCTAGAATAAACAAATGCTGCCAGGAACTATAAATTAAAGGTGCAAATTGGAAGAGATATATTGGAGCATATTTACCACATATGCACTTGCTCACCTGTTCTTCATTAACACAGCTCAACATCCCAGACTCAGTTAGGAAAGAAAAAACAAAAAGATAAAATGCTTTTTTAATCCCCGCTCCCAGCCCCCTGCCTGAGACTTGGATGCTAATCATGATCCAGCCAGAGTAAACCAAGGGCAGCCGCTGTAGCAGGCAGATGCCTCACTCCCAGGCATGCTGAACCACATGCTCTCCTCAAACCACATCCCACCGGGCACTGAGAGCACCCTACACCCCACACCTGAGCCCCTTCTGCTCCCACTACCAGCACACATTATCTACCAGGGCTGCAACCGATGTATACAACACACAAAGTCCATTCATCTTGGGTTCACCACAGGGACTCATATATTTAATCTGAGGAAGTCCTTGGCCTCTGGCAGTCATGAGTGTCAAGGTTGCTCCTGCCACAGAGATGGATGCAGGTGAGCAATCTGTGTGATGGGCCTGAATAAATAAATTAATGGGAGTCTTGTATCCATAAAATAAAGGGAAATAAAATATAGGTTAGCTTTCACAAAGGTCATGGTTTTGCAGAATGGCTGTGTGGAACTTAGTAAGCACTTAAGAGGGTTTGGAAAATAAATAAATTGAATCATCTCTGGCCCACTGTAAGTTGAATTCTTGTAAATCTGGATGTGGAAAATCTTTCCACGACAGTTCACAGGTTTGCTTACACATTGACCACTAACAGATTTTGTTTGTAATCTACCTGAAGGCAGAATCTAACATCTACATTTACTTGTACATCAAATGAGAATTTGCCTTTTGCCAGGCTTTTTTGCAGAAAATAATTTAGTTTTAAAGAGAAAAGCAATACATCTCATTTCTTTAGAAAGGGGACTGTTTATACACGTAATGAAAGAGAAAATGTAAATGCTTAGGAAAACAGATGGATAGATATCAGCAAAAGATAATAGCAGGGATTAAAGATGAAAACTATGAAATATATTAATTAGATAATTTCCTCAACAAAAGACATCAAAATGTACCAATATGGGGAGTGCAGGGTGGTAATCATTTGCATTGTGATACAATCATAGTGTCCCAGTAAGGGATTAGAGCTTTCCTGTGTCAGTGCTGCAAAAGCCTATCTTTGTGAGGCAGCTTCAGATCTCCTAATGAAAGGAGCTGTGCAGTGATAAATGGCATTATGTGGCTGCAAAGTTATTGTTACCTCAAGGTCACTGTTGTCACTTCCCTCTCACTATCGTCATGAAAGCCAGTGCTATTAAAACTCAATCACATTAATGGCAAGACAGCTTGCTAACACATAAAATGCATGTTAGAAACCCTTTGTTGGGGTAAAGCTAGGATGAAGATTTTAGCTTTACAAGATGTTGTGTGTGAATACTATGGCAGTGACACACACTTATAGATCCCCTTGAAAGTTTGCCACTGGATGCGTGCACATCTCACACCTGTGGCAGAGACATTGTCCCCCAGAGATACCGTGCCAGCTGTGCTGATCTCCATCTGCTCTCAGTCTCTAACCAGTAGGTCACAGGGCTTTGTGCTGTCCCCAGCCCCATGAGGCACTCAGAGGTGAGCACACCTTCCGGGCAGCTGTCCTGGCAACATGCATCTCTGACACAACAGCAGGTGCACAGGGATGCTCAGTGGCTCAGCCGTGGCCACTGTCAGTCCATGAAGCCCAGGTGGATTTGATGGGACAGTCTCCTGTTAGAATGCTCCTCATGGTGGTGCTAACATGTTCCCCTGACTCCCCTTTTCTGCTGAGAAAATTTCCACCTCCTGTTTTCCTGGGTCACCCTACATTTGACTATTTCCTGAGGCATACAGGTCAGATCCTGTCACAGTTACACCAAGCTGGGTAGTGTTGGAGCAAACAGGGTACAGAGGGAATCCTGCAGCTCAAGGCTGGGGAACAATTGTGTTCTGCCTGGAATGAAAGCATTGAGAGCCTTTTAAAAAATTGCAACTAATTAAAATTTAAAATTAGTTGACAATTTGACGGATACTGACACATGGAACTCAAAGCAGGAAGTTATTTTCAGTCATTTGTGTGTCTGAATGCAGAGGCTGCTTCTCCATGTAATGCGCTAACTAGAAAATCTGATTAATTAAATGATGATAATTGAGTCTGGAAAATTAAGGCATTTATCAAAAAATCTCAAGTATTATTTGTTGCACAAATACAAAGGCAATAGAAAGACTGCTAACTGTTAATGATCAATATTCTAGCCACACTTTTTGTACTGAAATGGATGACTAAATGCTTTTTCTCTTAACCTGCTTATGCTATCAGAACAAGCAGCTTGGACCAGTCAGACATGTTTTGCTGTAACTCAGCAGTTATAAAAATGCATAAGAAGAAGATCAGAGGCTGTGGACCAAATTTTCACTCATGAAAATGCTAGCTGCTGACTGAAATCAGGTGAGAATTTGGTCCACTAGAACCAGTTGGACAGAGGAGAAATTGCTGCAGAAGTGGTTACTGTAGAAGTGAGTACAAACAGCTTTCACACATCTGAGACATATATGACATATTCTTGTCATGAGGTAGCCCATTCTTGTGAAAAAGGACCCTGTATTGGAGACCCTCATAGGTTTAAGGAAGTTGAGCTACCTCATATGAACACAGGTCTGGACTCCTCTGTGGCATGAATTATTTTTGTGAGACTGCAATTTTGAAGGCAGAGGAAGGTGAACTACAGCTGCATTAGATGCTCCCAAGTGATGCAGCACAACCACTCCAGAGCAAAGGATACTTACAAACTTGGAATCAACCAAAGCACATGTAAGTAAGAGAATGAGAGCTGAAGTGTTTCGCCAAGGTCAATTCCAAATATTCCCACTACAACTATCACACATGCAATAAAACAGAATCTAAAATTCAGTGTCCGGTCTCATTCCCTCTGCTCTGCTTCCAGTGACCATGTTCAGAAGCTGCAAAGATTTTGTCATATTTTTCCAGAAAAGAAAGCAGAGAGTAATTGTAATTTTCCCTGTGTTAGAAAAAGCAAAAAGGTATTTTAATGACCATCACTAGATTAAAATCTTGAGGTTTGTGCCGTTAAAAAAACGGATGCAGTGATAAGCAGAAGACATTACGCAAAAAATACATGTTGTATGCAACTCTCCTTCAGAGATGTACAGTATTGATACTCAAGCACTACAAATTTCTCAAAAAAGAAGGATGTACGTATCAGTGAATACACTGCAACAAAAGGGGTTTAGCAGGAAAGGAAAGGGAACACAGATCCGTAGCTCAGTGTTTGTGGCCAGACTGTGAATAACCTCTCCACACTAAGTTTCATGGCACTATTTCTTCTGCATACATGGGAGAGGAAAAGTGTTTTTAAAAATGGAAATCAAATGTAATGGAGACCACTGGACCTTTAGTGGACACATTGTATATATATATATATATATATATATATAACAATATTGTTATTTAATATTTAAAATTATTTGCATTGTAATAGCAGAATTTATGAGTGATACATTCAGCTGTCAGGGTGCATAAACCGGTATTGATTAAAATAATATCTAAAATTCACTATGGAGGTACAGTCTTACCCCTGGGGATTAAGAACCATTTGAGAGGCATTGATGGCTCATGGTGCAGTCAAGGACCATTAACCCCACTTTGTCATTAATACCCAGAAAATGTTCTGTACCAAGGTCATTATTGCTGTTATAAACTCTAATGAAAACTAACATAGGTGTATGGATTTTTTGCTATAGTTGATGTATACTCAATTGGTGTGTACAAAGCATGACCCAAGCATCAAGAGTTTGTCATGCTCAGGAACCTCTCAGGTTTGTTTAAACCATTTCTCAACATTTTGCTTTGGCTTTAATTCACTGATATCTTCAGCCTCATTTCTCTACTTGTGTCATGCCCAAGTGAAAGGCGCATTTGTTAATAGTAGCTAACGTCTAAAATAATTTCCTACAACATTGAAGGTGAGATATGTTTTCAGTATTCTTCTGAAAAAAAAATCTGTTGAGAATTCCTTAGTTCATTTCTTTTCAGGTGCCCAAGTCTCAATTTAAAAGCTCTTCTGTTTGATTCATGTTACAGAGAGGTGTATATTTTGCTAGCAGGAAGGATAGAGCAGTCACAGCCTGTTAGCAAAATATACACGTCTGTAACAGGGAAGGCTAAATTTAAGAAATAACGGATGTTTTTTACAAGGCAGGATATAAGCAAACAAACAGAAAAATGGTTCAAAAACAACTACAAATATTAAAGAGGATGTAACAAGTTCCACAGCATTCTTAGCAGATTATCCCAAGAGAAAAGATGAAGCTTATATATACATAGAGCTGTGTGGATGTGTGTGTTAGTGTGTAAATTTAATGTGGAAGGCATTTAGTGTACACAGATGAATAATATTCTATAGAAGTGTCTTTATTAACTGCATAGCTGGAGACTGATTCAGATTTTAGATAAATCAGCATTCAAATATCTTTGTTAGAGGAGCAAATAGATACTGTCACCAAAAACACCACTTATTACTGAACTAAATTTGATTTTCTTCAATATATGGCATAAGTATTAACCTCTAATCTAGGTTCACACATCTAAGAATTTTACTCTTCTTTAAAGATCAGGATAAGCCTCTAATGTTTCCTTTTAATATTTCATGTTTAGTTTACCATAAGAGAGGCACTGGATCCTTTACTTGGAATTGTGTGCACACATCAGTAGGATGCCCCATGATGTTTGCAGAGAGAGAGAGGTAGGTATTTATCATAAATGTCTGCCTGTCCTGCTTACCCAGCTGTTTATACTTGCATTATTGTGAGCAGCTGGAAAGACTGCTGCTCTCCACCACTGAGCGTCTGACTTCCCTGGATGTTTCATTGCTCAGAAAAATTCTTATCAACAGTCCTTGTCAAATTAGAAGGAACACAAAGGAAGAAAAGAGAACTACTATTCAAGGGGCCGTTCTGGGATGCCATCAATTCCTTCAACAGTGAGATATGGAATACACTGTAAAAATACCAATGACCCCCAAAAATCATGGAAGGTCTTCAATGTGTTGCAGGATTTAAAATTTGAATTGCAAAAAAGCCAAGGAGAGAAACAAGCAGAGTGGGCTCCATAGTGGACTGTCACCAAGGCCAAAGCCAAGTGTCACGTTGCGAGGAAAGAGGAGTCTCAATGTACCCAGCAGCAGTGCTGGGGAAGAGGGTTGGAGGCAGCTGGCCACCCACAAGCTAAGCATGAGCTGAGAGGCAGGTGGTAACATAAATGCGGGCTTCACTCAAAGAGGGCATTGTATCTATGGCACAGTGTATGATCATTGTCACCTACTACCCGGCACAGTAGAGACCACAGCTGGAGGAATGACATTTTGGGGAAGGTGGAGGCAAAGGGGAAGCAATCCAGAGGAATCGCAAGGTAGGAAGGCAAAAAATTAGCGAAGACAACCTATTTGGTATCAAAAGAATTGAGCCTGTTTGGTCCAAATCCCTCTCTTCTGATATGCAGAAGGTTATTTACAGCTGAAAGTGGTCTGTTGTCCTCCTACTCCAATGAGTCTGCACAAGAACAAGCTGGCTCAGTTTGCAACCTAGACTCAAAATTTAGAAAAATGTTTGAATGATAAATGTACACAGTGCTACTTAGATTTTTAACTTTCTACACTGGCATCTTTGTCAAACAATAAAGATCACCCCCTGTCAAGACTGACTTTCCTTTGGACTGTACCCAGAGCAGGAACAGGGACTCCATAACTTATTTGAGTCCTCTAAGTCCTGCTTCCCCACAGCTCCCTGACTTCATGACAAAAAACCAAAAACTCCTTTTCAAGAGTGACAGATGTAGACTGGTGGCTGTATCAGTGCATGTCTGCTAGATGGAAGCTATAAGCTATACATACACATATATAAGCTATACAAAGGTAAGGATGAGAATGACCTACTAGTATATGCTGTCAAAAAATGCTCTAAGAGATCTGCCTGACTCATAAAGGACAGATACTGTCCTTCCATCTAAGCTTGATCTCAGCCTATAGGCCTATGTGGAATACTGTAAATTAAGTGGTTGCAAATCCACTCCTTGTCATCAGTAAAGGATGTGCTACAAATCAGCCACATTCACTCAGCTTCTCTCCACTGACACTGAATCAAGAAAACAGTCTGGTTTACAGCTCATGGTCTGAAGCAGAGAGAGAGAAACTGTTCCTAGAAGATAAGCTTCAGTACTAGTGTTATTCAACATAGTTTTACAATTGCAAAAATGGTTTGGCTCATGGTCCATATTTGGAGTTTCCATTCTGTGCCATTTTCCTATTGCCTTAAATAGTGTGTTTGATATGGTAGCTGAATTTCAGACTGGCTGATGATGGTGTAGTTTAAATTTACACAATTAGTCTTGCAGTGAATAAATAAGTAATTCACCTACAATAGTTGCCAGTTGTATTTACACAGGTGTTTCTTTCATGGAATTGTGACAAATATGCATGTCAAGTGGTCCAGCTATCATGTGTCCGCTTCAGTTTCAGTATTCCATATTCAAGGTCTTGGATTAATATATCTTGGTGTGTGCCAGAAAATTGCCCCCTTCTCATTAAATACTGCAAGACTGTTAGACATCTGAGAGTGCAGCCTTCTAAATAGTCTTTAGATGAGGGCTACCTTTAAAAAAAATAAAAATCTGACTGTCCAAAAAGCAAGGAGAAATGTTGCATTCAAGAATATACTCAAGAAACTTAGAATGTGGACATGCAATTAATTTAACATGTATCTTAAGCATATGTCATGGGAATAACTAATCCATCATTTTTAATGGCCTATTTGTTTTCTCCCACAAATAAATTCAGTTACTTTCTCTGCACCTAAGATCTTATGACCTTAAAAAATCCTACACTCTGCCTCAGCTGTGTGCAGTTGTTCTTGTTACTTGTATAATTTTTAACATTTATTTCCCTGGGAAATACAGTACTGAGATGAGAAACTTGCTATTCAGCATATGCCGGGTACTGCAATAGAGCCACAAACATCAAGGGGGTTTTGGGTGGTGTCTGTGGTAGCTGCTGAAGGAAGAGAAAGTGGACATGGAGATCCTGGCACTGTTACTGTTACCTGACCTCGGGTGTCCCTCTGTGTGGCAGGCAATGGGTACCCAGATCCTGTGCTATTTACTGATGATCAAGGGGAACTGAGGTGAAAAGCAGAGCTATTCAAGTAATAAAAGTGTTCCAGATTTGAGCCCTGCCTGAAAGCAACACAGAGAGCCCTTCTAATATCTGGAACTTTAACAGTTCAGCGAGGCAAAATAACATGCCTTAGTCACCCTGCCAGCCTAGGGCCTGGGTAAGGACAGAGTCAGGATATCCCAACCCATTTACTCAAATGCTCTGTCACCATTTTTGCCATGTTGCAGCTGAGAGCAACCCCACGAGCCTGATGATGAGCCCCAGTGCTCCTGCCCTGCAGCCCCTGTGTCAGGCTAACTCAGCTGAGCTACAGACCCGCACCCCCGGCTGCAGGATCAGAGACCCAGAGGAAACAGCAGGAGCATCCTGTCTGACTTCTGGGATGCAGTCTGGGTACATGAACTGAAAGGAAAAAAACAAAAACCAGCTGGAGACCCTAGCTGAAGGTAGTCCCCAAGCAGAGCTCCACAGCTCTGGTCCTGGGAAAGCACTGGCATTGAACTCTCCCAAATGACTGTCTCACTTCAATTCAAATACCGGGTTTTCATTCAGCAAAGTTCTCATACAGTTGGATCTTGATTTATTTGGTTGAGTTATTTGCCTGAAAGGAATAATCTCACATCTTCTAACAGTTGTGATTTCTCTGCTTCATTGATTAAAACACCTCTTTTCTGCTATTTTTTCTCCAGCCACACACCCCACCCCCACTAATTAAATAGCTCCAACCCTCACAGCCCTAAGACTTCAATGGCTCAATAACATCCTGAGTCAATGTGTTGCAAAGCTGCTTTTTAATTCATTCTTCATGCAAATGATATACAATTAGACCTGGTTAATCTGCATTCCTTCTGCAAATGCTATTGTTAATAGGATTTAAGAAAAAAAAACCCTTCAGCTTAACAAATCAATAGCACATACAGGCTATCAGATCAGTTACTCCTTAAACCTTTTGCATGGCCAGACATATGGGGCAAGCAAGCAATGATTATAACAAGGCCTTGCAAGAGCACTTTGCGATGCCTGGGATGTCTGACTTCAGGAGCTTTCCACCCCATTCTTTCTCCCAGCACTGCTAGTCTACTGAGGTCAGGAAAGCGGAACGAGGATCCCAGAGGAAAACATCATACCTTTAGGAACATTCATGAGCAATTGCCAAGGGCTGGGGGTTCCCCAAGGTTTTCTTTCTAAACTGAGCTTAGTTTTTCAAGGGCCCAGTCCTTAGGACAGGTTTTTACCTGTTAGCAAAGAATATTGCTAAAACAGAGGGGAAAGAAAAATGCACTCCCTGCTCAGCCATGGCACGCTGTCATGGAGGACTGCTGGTTTGTGTCTTGCTAGGAAAATTCTGGATATGCTGACGTACCTTTCTACATTTCATTTCCAGTTCAGATATCCCAATTAGTCTCTCAAAAGGGAAAATGTCTTTCTTCTGGTCCTTGACCCAAGGTGAGACACAGGTGTCCAGGATCTCAAGGAAAAGTCTCTGCCTTCCTTGACAGGTAGGGGATGCCTGCACGGTCTTTCCTTGCAGGTTAGGTACATGGGGAACAGCTATACCTGCTACCTGTGAGAAGAGATGCCCCCAGTGGTCCCACAGCCCTTTGGTAGCTTGCAAAGTAGCAGGGCTGGACAAGGACTGACAAGGTAGGAAGGATGTGGGGATTGGAATAAGTTCACTCTCACATAAATATTATTACCTTTCACTTCAGCATTGAAGTGCCCATTGTTTCTGCAATGTGGCACATTGATAAAGCTGAGGAATTAAAATTCTCCATCCACAAGGCATGAGTGAGGCAAGGTACTCAGACCTTCTCCATGATGAATCTCTCCTTTCACTAAGCTTTGGCCCCCCAGTCAATAAGGGCACCAACTGTGATGAGGGCCCCAGTCCATCTGGAACTATTCATTTGGGTCACCAGATGATATGGACTTTCAATCCCTGCCAAACTTGTCCTGATTTGCACAAGGGACCAGATGCAAATAGGCTCTGTATCCCAAGACAAATCCTCTCTTGTCACAACCACACCAGATACACTCACAGGCATTTCACACTGGGATATTGCAACCTTCTGCAGCCAGAAAATATTATCCCTCATTATGCATATACCTTCCAGTACAAATACGGCAACTACTGATGTGCCTTGACAGCTCTCTTCTCTTTCCTTCTCCCCTGATGTGACGCTGAGCAATGAGAAGTAGGCTCTCGGGGAAAAGTTTGCATGAAAAGTGATAATATGAAAATATGTCAGAATTCCTGAAAAGCGTTCAGGCAGCGTCAGTCAACAGAACTGCCTGCAGGCTTAAAGAAAGCACGGAGTACTTCTTAGACCTCACAGCCTAGCAACTGCATCTCAGTCACACTGAGAATCTGTGGCCTCACAGGACTTGGCTGTTTTTCTTTTTACAGACAGGAGGTATGCAGGAGACCAGGAGTAACAGGGTGCCATTTTTCATTAATTGGATGGAAAAATGTCCAGCATATTTTTTTCTTTACATTTTCTGCCAGCCTTCAGAGCAGAGGAGAACCTCATCCCACCAGCACCACCCCTCGTGACTGCTAACAGTAGTCCTGAATGTCCCCAGCCAAGGCAGGGCTGGTTCCCACTGTGTGTGGGCAGTGCTGTCCAGCTCCAGCTGGGCAGGCCCCTCACACCCACCCTTACCCAGAGCCCACAACATTGCTTGTCTTAGTTCTATTAGCCTGGAAAAGTACAGACTGAAAGAACAAGACAAAAGGACAGGGAAGACATGCAATGGTGGAGTTTGTACAGCCCAGTGAGAAAACAATAGCAACTCTTCATCCTCCAGCCTTGGTATCATCATGTTAACCACACCACATTACTCCTCAACTGACTTCAAGGCTTCCTTGCTCCTCCCTGCCATCCCTTTGTCCAATCTCTCTCTTCCTTTCGCTATCCAGGTTTGCAAGAAATGCATGGTGATTCGGAGGGAGTTTCACATCCCCATGCAGTGTCTGAAGTGTCCTGGCAAGGTTGCTGTTTTAAAGTGAACTGTGGTGGATCTGCAATGCCTCAGGCACAGCATCTGGCATTACAACATCTGCTAGTGTAACTCAGCCGGGCCTTCTGCCATTATGTTACAAAGAAGAAATCATAGCAAAATCATGAACAGCAGAATCTGTGAGCCCAACAGTGTCCTCTTTGTACATGGCCCTACACTCTCCTTTGGAGTCAGAAGAGTGCTAATGAAAATTGTACTGAAGTGGATCATTATAATAACTAGTCTTCTCCTGATCACAAAGGGTCCACTTTTATTACAAATGCTAAGTGCCAACCCCAAACAAACTCTCTAAAACCAATTAATAACCCTGATTTTCGCTGGTGAAAGTTGCTGGAGTGTTTGAACCCAAAGTCCTTTTTTGCTCTTCCTGTTGAAGATCCTCAAGAACTTCAAATGTCAAAACAAAGTAATGATGTCTGATGATATATTCAAAGGAGCCAGACTCTTTAAACAGCACTAATGCAGAGCTCAGGGAGCAGTGTCTATGCAGCCCAGAGGCACCCAGGTTATTTAGGTGCTCATATTCCCTTGGGGCACTCTAAGATAGATCCACTTTTTTCAAGCTGGCACTGCTCTCTTCCACTGTTCTAGGGGAGGAGGAGCTCTGTTTCCTTTATAAAAACTACTTCTGCAGGGATGTCTTTTTTGTTCTGTGTTTATACAGCAGCAAGTGACAGGGGCTTCACATTACTGTAGGCAGCGAGAAGTGTGGTGTCACTGGCTATTGACACATGTCTATGCTCTCTAGGTGAAAAGAAAGCAAGAAAAACCCCTCCAAAGATCTCTCTGCCTGTTACCAGCTCTGTTACAGGCTTTGTTACCTTTTGAGTTGAGTAATATTACATCTATGCAATTTCAACCCATGATTGTTAGAGATGATGCTTCTGTCTCTCTTGATGGATAAGGCCAGAAAAGTATTTCAGTTAAGATCATTCAAATGAGTCACATCACCAAAGCAGAAGAGAAAAATATGTGTACAATTATCAGTGTAGTTCACTAATAATCAAAAACTGTTCATGGACTCATTTGAAATAAGAGGCTTCTATTTCACAAACTGTTCTAATTATCACAGGTCCGCAAACTGGGCCTCACTATCTCATTTTCTTCTAGTTTTGGCTATTTATGCAATAAATATATTGAGGTCCTTTTCCTCCTTTGAAACTTTCTGCACTCATCTTCCTTGGCTTGTGTCCATTTTAATTTCTTCTTTTTTTTTTTTTTTTTTCTTTTCATCCAAAAATCTCCATCTCCTTGCAGTTAAGGCAACTACTCATGTAAACAGCAGCTCCAAGTGTGGGTGTTGCATTGACAACCTGACAATATATTCAGGCAATTCTAGCCAATTCTATCTGCATTTTCAGTGGAAACAGCCCTCATTATTGTGATCATATTAGATGTCTAAATAAATACTGAAAAAAAATTCAGAAACAAATCTACTTCAGGAACATAACGTTTTTCATCTCTGGTTTTATGCAGGATTCTTCAGAACGAAAAGCAAACAAAAAATATTTACCACCTTGGAAAGGCTGACATTTGCTTTATCTGTCTCAGCTCACAATTCTTGCTTTTTTTTTCTTTCTGAGGCTGGGCTGCCTGATGTGGTGAGGTGACATTTACAGTATCACAAGATGGTTTGACGATCCACTGTGGTACCCACAATCCTACTGTAGCCTCTGGGCACTCTCTTGAGTTCTGGGCTCTGGTCTTCATCCATGACTTGCAGCCCTCACGGTCACAAAACTTACGGATCTCCTTGGGATTCTTTTCTTCTACTGGAAAAGAAAAAGCATGGTATCTGGTCCCAGTTGTGACAAAATAGATTACAAGCTAAAGGATGGGAGGCCTAGGAAAGATCATTAGAGGAAACCAATCTAGGAGCCAGAAGTGACCTGAAATCGCTCTTGCATGGGAATGTCTCTCCCAGCCCATCTACTGCAATGTGTCCTCCATGCATGTCATCAGCTCTGTCACTTTCCTGCAGGGAATTACTAATGGGTTGGGATCTTTTCTTTTCCCCCCTCTGCCCTTTCAAACCGGTCACGGCCATCCTCATAAATCTGCCAGGATGCTGACAGCCAGACTGCAGCTCACAGGGGCTCAGGGGACTTTGAGTGATATTCCTTCTGTTTCAGCTCTTTCCAAGACATCCATTGATTTAGTAGGATGTTTCCTTTTACATGTTTGAATAAAATAATAATAAAAAGAAAAAGCAACACAGGGAGAGAAAAAAGGGAATAGGAAAGATAGTGGCACCACGATTTTCTGTCCTGAAGTGACTGCAAGTGCAGGACGTGTCCCTGGAGAAACAGGTTTTCCAGGCAGTGAAAGGAGGAAACAAAGAGCAGAAAAAAATGGACCAGGGAACTCAACTATTTGCCTGTGTATTTGATAGAGTGCCACACATGCTTTATCTCTACCCAATGTCTTGTTAGTGAAAAGCCATTTATTTATTTTAGAACATGTTGATAATGAATGCTCCTAGCAGATAACAGAGTCTCAAACCAAAGCAAGGTTTTCTGTTAACTCTAATCCCCTTGGTTTCATTTCAGCAAAGACTATCTGTAGTATTCTTTTACTTTCTTTACAAGTGAGCTGCTGCCAACCTTAATCACTGGCTCACACCAGACTTTATTTCTATTATCTGGCTGATGCTAAACGACCCTGTCTTCAGTATTGAAAGGCAGCTTGATGTTATCTGAGGCACCATGGAAAGTCTACACACATAAAGGCAGGCTGAGCAAAAGCCCTGTGTGCCACTAAGGGCTCACTCATCACATGAAAGCAGCCTAGAAATCAGTATATAGATCTCTGGTTCTGATGTGAGTATAGGAGATCACTGCTGCACCACTCATAGCAAATATTGTGATAGATGGATCTCCAAAGGCTGAGAGGTTATGTGTGGGTGAATTCTCACATGCTTGCCCCTATCCAAGTGTCTCCTGAAGGTGCAGAACTGGAATGATAACCTTTCAGAAATACACACTTCAAGAGTACATGGGTGCTTTAGAGATTGTCCACACTTTAACAACAGGAGTTGCAGGAAGAAGGCAGTTGAAATTGAGCATTTCTAGGCATAAAGCTAGTTGGTTGCATTGAAAATGTATGGGAAGATTCATATTTAAAACATCAATATCAGGTATTATAACCACTTTAGAAAGGCTTGAATAGACAAAAGAAAATGGGAAAAGAAACACCCTGTATTTGACAAAATGCAATTTGCCATGGCAATAAGCCAACAATCTTAAATTATAAGAGGTAAAGCAAAAGTGGAGCTGTTTGGTGGCTCTTGATAGATCATCAGTTTGGACAGGTAATGAGAAAATTAGTTTTGTAAGTACCTATCTGTAACATGTGAACATATGGGGCAATCTGAATGCAACAGAATAAAGTTCTTCGGACCGCGATTCTAAAACAACCTTTGCTTTTTTAAGTGGAAATTTTCTGACTCAGACAGTAATTAATTTAACAGCGGGGAATTTTTTTCTGGAGCTCCTCTTGACAGATAGAACAGAACCGGGAACTAGAGAGACTGTTTAGACAAAAGCAACAGAGATTTAGTTGCCCTTGTTTTATGCAAACAACAAGAAGTACAAAAAAAAAAAATAATAATATGGATACTTGATACTTTAAAGGGAACATTTCTCAACATTGACAATGGTTATGAGCCCAGCTGACTTGGAGAAAGAATTGAAACAGAAAATTGTTAAAAATAATCAGGAAACACTTGAGGATATTGGCTTCAGAAACTGCAGTAAATAGAGAAGGCTCTACTGCTTAAAAACCCCAATATTTCAGCAGAGAAGTGAAAGCAGATAAAAATAGACTTGCATGTAAACTAGCTACATATAAATTAAAGTCTAGAAATGGCAGAAAATTATTAAGGAAGAAAACTAAGTCTATCACAGTTGAGGGTATTGTGAAGAAACAAAGACAACATTTAAAATGTGTATTTAAAAGATGGGACACTCAAACCAGAGATGAAATAAATCCATAAAAGTCTTGAACAGTGAGCTCTGTAACCAGCTGAATATCTCTTCCCATTGCAGGACTGGAGAAAGAGCAGTAAAGGAGGCTTTTAGACCTCTAAGAGTATGAGGACAAAAGTGCTACCTATTTGTCACTGTTTCTGCTTCTGATGTCCTCATTTCAGAGAGACAGATAAACTGAAGAGACTTCACAAAAACTGTGAGTGGCTAAGAATTTGGGAAACACGTTTTATTGTGAAGGACTATTTAAACTAGTCATTTAGGCAGAAGGAGGTGACAACTGATTCCGCTGTTTCATCAGCAGTTACAGATACCTGCAATACAAAAAGCTAGAGTGATAACCATGACCATTTATTCCTAATCTTCCATCCAGTGGCTTCAATATGAATCCATGATGCAACTGCAAACATTGCTAACTGAGGTGGAGTCTCTTCACTGGATGTTTTTTTTAATCAAACCTGGAAATGTTTTCCAAGGCCTGAGAGAGAAGTCACTACTCTCAGGAAGGCACTGGACTGAATTTCAGAAGATACAGATTGAACTTTACATATGGGAGTGATTCACAAATACCACACTTCTTCAGTTTTAATGCGATAGTGTGAGAACCAACTTTTTTCCAACTGGACTGCAAGGCCTTTTAGGGAACTTCTATCTTCGGATACGTGCAGAAAATAGTTCAAGGAGGTCCTGGGCTTCACTGAGCTCTCTCCAGAGTACTGGAATGTAAGTAGAAGCAACACAACAAACCATCCTTTCATTTATGCACTCACTCAACTGCAGAGGTGGGAAAAGCCACCTCTTCTGCAGTTCCAGAAGTCATTGCACAGGCTTAGGTGTGTGACTTCTGAGGAAGTCAATTTTCTGCAAATGTCTTGCACAGCACAAAAGCAGACAGGTAACAGCTCCCAATACCTCAGAAGGTCCCGCACTAAGTGGCAATGAGTGCAAACTCTCTTTTCCCTATGGATATACATACATGTGCACACACTGAACACTTTCAACAAGTTCTGCTAAGAGACAGAAATGCAGGCAAAATCCATCACATTTTTCAGTGTGCTGTCTGCTTTGTAATGGGTTTACTCAGCTTACACTGTAGTAGCACTGACTGCCCTTTAAAGCAGAGGGATGCTGGGCTAGGGATGGCTGCTGGGGCCAGACAGCCCTATAGTTAATGTTCATCACGAGTATGGCACAGAAAGTATGGGGCTGAGGGCAGGCCAGCTGCAGCACAATCCCAAGCACAAGCTGTTTATTAGGGTGAGCGTAAAGCACTCCAGAAGGGCAAGACTCAGTGTTCTTCCTTTTGATCCTATTATCATATGACAACATGATTAAAGACAGGGTAAAGGCAAGGCCCTCATGGAAGAAGCACAGGGGTGTCAAACCACTAATGGAAACTGTCACGGAGGAGACGGAAAGTTTAAAGAAAACATGGCCCTCTCTCCCCCAGGGCAGAGAGCGAGGGGGATCCCAGTGCCAGCAGAGGCTGCACACAAAGGCAGAGCAATAAAAACAAGAACACAGGACAGAACTTAGAAAAGTAAATGTGGTGTCAGCTCCTCCTTTGTCATCTCTGTGTCCTGGGAAACCAGATGACAGCAAAGATCAGCTGCATGGTCCTTCTGGACACATCCCTTGCACACACAGGCCTTATTTCCCTGGGACCTAAACTGCTTTTAGTTTCCTTTTTAAGCCTTCAAGCCCACACTTCAACCTAAGCTCCTCTACCTCCCTGCATAGAAGAATGGCCATGTACAAGAATGCCTAATTCAAGCAGGACACAGGGCATCAGAGTCCAATCCCAGGACAGTGAAGAGGTCAATCCAGATCCCTAAGGAATGTGTTTCTCCCTACACCAACTGGCTTGGAGCCACTCAGTGTGCAGCACATGATACTCTCTGATGTAGGGCTCTAAGTCCAGTGCCCCTCACCACATGGCACGGGGCTGCACTGGTAGGACACTGCAGGATATGGGTTTTCAATCTACATTCAGTGTACAGTTACAAAGTGAGACCAGGACAGGCATACACTAATTCCTCCCTCACTCCCAGTCCTGTCATGGAGGCACTTAATTCCCATGCTCCCTCTCCCCTCTTATGTGCCTATGCACACCTTTGATCACTAACTAGTGGTGCCTCGTCCCCTCCAGCAGCCATACAACACCAGACTTCACCCAAAGGCAGGGGTGCTGAGCATGGGGTACTGGTCCCAGGCCCTTGGTGTGCATGGGGAAAATGGGCTGCAGGTCGTCGCTCAGCACACATGGGCTACCAGCTCAGCAGCAGGATGGATGGAGAGGGCATTGGCTTGTTAGTTCTGAAATAAGGCACTTAAAATCCCAAGACAAGTGAGCTTGGAGTATTAGGAGAAGCATTAGAGGGGAAAGAGTACCATAAAAATATAATTACTTAGTAAAGGAGAGTGCCCATCCTTCTTTCTTCCTGTGTAATGCAGCTATAATGCCTCTCTCCTTTTTCATCTCCCATTTCCTCTGCTTCCTTTCTTTGGCTACCCAACACCTCATTTTCCTCCCTTCCTTTCCTTTTGTGTTCAAATCCCTTTCCTCTATCTCCCTACTCTCTTTCCCCTTTCTGTCCCACCCTCAGTTTCATCTTTTGTCTAAAACACTAGATAGATTTTGTAACTTTCTGATGTTGCCATAATTGTTAACGCTGAGGCTGCGAGGACTTGGATGTTACTCTTCCTGGCTATGGCTTCAGACAACTGAAATATAGGAAGTCACTAGAAGTTACAGAGAAAAGACCACGTCAGTGTAGGGGAATGTCAGCCATGTTTCTGGTGCCTAGGACTTCAAGGGAGCCAGATCTCTGCAACACAACTATCAGGACTACACCCAAGAGATCAGCTCTCACCTGGCCTCTCTGGTCAAAATGAGTTGAAGACACCTGAGCTCAGGAGGTTTTGGGCTCTGATAGCACCTTCCCCTTGGGAGCTGGATGTGCACTTCTGTGACAAATACAACATCACTATAAACTGGTATTTCTTCATGGGAATGAAACAAACAGTGAAGTTTGTTATAACAACCTTGAACTACCAGTGGTAGCATCAGCAGCAGTATGGGGGGGGTGGGAAAATGGTGGAAAGCTGTCAAAAAATTGAACATTTTTAACATAAGATATTAAAACATTATTTATTTTAACAAGTTTAATAGGATTCTCCCCACTTAGCTCCCAAGAGTTCTATTTCAGCTGAGCCCTCTGGAGATGCTTAGAACATCAGGATACTCATTTCCCTTTTATTTCCCACTGGAGTCTTTAAAACTCAATTTTGTGGTATGAAATACAGGCTATTTTGTTGAAATGCCAAGACAGGACTTTCTCTGTCCAGTATTCACATAATCGCATATTTACTTCAATTTTTCTTCTTCTATCTGTTGCACTTTCCAGAAGACGAGTGGTTGCTGATGCCAGCAGTGTCTCAGATACATGGAAAACATGATTAAATAACTTTTCAGTGGAGTACTCCATGAACCAGGAGCATAATTCAGGATGAATCGTCTTCACAGGAGGAAGAGGACTACACTGTCCCCTTTGGTATGTAGAAAGGGAAGGCAAGGAGGGAAGGGGAGAGGGAGGGAGCGAGGGAGGGAAGGAAGGAGGGCCCCCGCACCGCCGCTTGCCTCGCTGCAGGGCGGACACGGCGCCGTGGCCCCGCCGGCAGGTGAGCAGGAGCGCACTCCACTCCGCCGCCATGGCCGCCCGCGCTGCCCCCGGCGCCGCACCGCCTGCTGGGAGCTGTAGTTCAGCCGCTGCTGTCGCCGCGGGGCGCTAAGCGAGGAGGGACTACAACTCCCGGCGTGCACCGCGCGGCCGGGCACGGACCGCTTAAAGGCACAGCGCACCCCCGCGCTGCCGCCCCCCCACCCCAATCCGCCTCCAGCCACCCCGGGGGGCTTGCAAAGGGGGAATGGGGGTCTTGGCGTTTTCTCACCTCAAATAGGTCTCGCCGGCGGCGGCGCGCAGCCCTAAGTGCCTTGGGTCATCGCTGTCACGAGCCTGCCCGGACTCAGCCCGGCTCTCTGCAGCGAGGGGGTGGGCGCTGGTGCCGGTGCCCGGTGGGCGGCGGGGTGGGTGGTCGGTGGGCGCTGGGGCGCGATCGAGGTGGGTACTTGGGGATGTCGATGCGCCGGGGTGGGTGCCGGAGTAGGCGCCGGCTTGGGTACCCGGAGGTACCGGGAGATGCCAATGCGCAGGTGGGTACCGGAGTGGATAACGGGGGATGGGTACTGGGGTACCGATGTCCCGGGCTGGACACGGGAGCGGGTACCGCAGATACCTGAGAGCCGGGTGGGTACCAGGGTGGGTGCCGGGGATGCCAGTGAGCCCCGTGGGTACCAAAGGCAGGTACCGGGGCGGATACCCGGGATGGATACCCGGGATGGGTACCCGGGATGGATACCCGGGGTGGATACCCGGGATGGATACCCGGGATGGGTACCCGGGATGGATACCCGGGATGCCGGTGCGCCGGGTGGATACAGGGATGGGAACCGAGGCAGGTACCGCGGTGGGTACCGGACTGGGCACCGGGAGCGTGCAGGGGGGATGCCAGGGTGGATGGATGCCAATGTCCCGGTCTGGGCAGCGGGGTGGATGCCGGAGGTGCCGGAGCGCTGGGTGGGTACCGGAGGGGCACAAGGGGAGGGTAGCGGGGGATGCCGGTGCGCCAGGTCGGTACCGGGGGCTGGGTACCGCGGTGGATCCCGGTGGATGAGTACCGGGGGCTGCGTACCGCGGTTGCCCCTAACCCGGTATCCCGGGCTGGGCAGCGGGCTCGGGGGCGCCGATGTGCGGGGGCGAGTGCCGGGCTGGGCAGCGCGGTGAACCCCGCAGAGCCCACCAGTGCTGCGGGGTGGGCGCGGGCGGCCCCGCTCGCCTCCTACAAGTCCCACAAGCCCCTCGGGGAGGCGCAGGACTACATCTCCCAGGCTGCCGGGGCCGCCCCCCCGCCCCGCACGGCACGGCACGGCACGGCACGGCACGGCACGGCACGGCACGGCACGGCACGGAGGGCGGCGGCGCCCGGGGCAGCCCGGCGGAGCCCGGCGGCGGGGCCGTGCCGGGGCTGGGCCAGGTACGGCGGTGGGGACGGGACCGGGACCGGGACCGGGGCGGGGGGCTCGGCTCGGCTCGGCTCGGCTCGAGGATGGCGGGGCAGCATCCAACACCCGGGTGCGGTGGGTTCAGCCCCGGCGCGGTGGTGCCGGTCGCTGGCCCCGGTCCTTGGTGCGGGTCCCGGCGCTGCGGGGCTGGTCCCGCTGCTGGGAGCATCCCCCCGGGATGCGGTGGGTGCTGGATAGCGCCGGGAGGATGCGCTGCCCTCAGGTGCTGGGGTCGGTGCTGGGTGGTGGTGTCGGTGCTCGGTGCTGGGGTCGGTGCTGGCTGCTGGTGTCGGTGCAGGGTGCTGGGGTCGGTGCTGGGTGCTGGCCGCTGGGAGAATCCGCCCGGGATGCGGCTGGGTTCGTACCCGTGAGGTTGCGCTGGCCCCGGGGAGGATGCGCTGGCCCCAGCCGAGGGGTGCGGGTCCAGGGTGCTGCTGCCCGGGAGGATGCCGGCCCTGGCAGGGGTGTCGGCGATGGGGCTGATGCGGCTGCTTCCCTCCGGCTGTGTGCTCCGGGATGCTGTAGGCAGAGCTGGGGTGGCCACGGAGGGGACCGGGGTGGGAGAGCTGGTTGCAGGCGGCCCCAGTCCCCATCAGTGCCAGTGTACATGTCAGGTCCCTCCGCAGCACTGTGACACATGGCTGTGAGACACATGGCGTCCATTGCATGGGTAGTGGCAGCCAGGATTTCACAAACAGCCTGAGCATCCCTGGGGACAAGGTAGGAAACTGTGTCGCTGAGTAGGGAATGTCCCTTGCCTGCTTCTGTTTGTGTGTGGGGCACCAGCTGGGGCACTGGTGTGACATCTTATCGGTGTGCCTGTGCCAGTGTTTTGTGGTGTTTCTGTGGTTGAGGCACAGCTGCCAGAGTGGGATTGGTGCTGGAGCCTGGATTCAGGGCCTGGCGATGCAAGGGGTCCCCATACGCAGCAGGGGCTTGGGTGGTCCTAGCACAGGGGAAAGGCAAGGTTTTGCTCAGGCTCCAGCTGCAGAATCAGAGCACTTATCCCATAGCTCCCAAATACTTCCCCAGAGCAAGAGCTTCCCATCCCAGCAGGAAAATTTTTGGAGGGGAGGATGGCACTCCGGCAGTGCTGGAGGAAGCGCCACGTCCCCTCCCGCTGCCAACAGTCATAAAACATGTCTGGGGGGAGACAAATCACACCAAACCCCCCGAAACTTCCCGAGATTCCCTCCAGGAAGACGTGTAGGCTGGTGGTGGCAGTTTTGCCCTGCGTTAAATGGGGCTCCCCAGTTTCCAGCCCTGAGTGGCCAAGGCGGTGAGCACCGACGGGAAATTCCTCAGCGCTTCGGGCTTGGTTTTGGTGTTTCTTCCCCTTCCATCAGAGCCAAAGGTGGCAGCCACAGAGGGGAGGGAAGCTTGGGCTGGGGGGGGCTGCCTTGCTCACCGCCACCCCCACCCCAGCCACGCGTGCCTGCCCGTCTGTCTGTCTGTCTGTCAGTCTGTCTGTCCCCATCTGGCAGCGAGCAGCAGCCCCGCTGCCGGATGTGTGCAGCAGCTGCCTGTCAAAAGCGTTTCCCTCTCCTCCGAGGAGCTCATGGCGGTCCTTGAGAATGGCAAGGCACGCTCCGCTCGCCACCCACGCCTTGCCGGCGCCAGAGGCAGGCAGGGAGGGCAGGCAGGGAGGGCAGGCAGGGAGCGGCCCAGCAGCCACACACTGCGGGGCAACACTTGAATTTTCATGCCCAAACAAGCCCCAAACTGCTGCTTTTTGGTGAAAGGCTCTGGCAGTACTGGGAGCGCGATGGTTTCGCTGTGGGCTCAGCACGCTGGGTGCTGCCCAGCTTGGCACACCGAGGTCCCGGCAGCTCAGTGCCTTTTGTCTGCTCCCGCTGCATTAAATTCTTGCACAGGTGCAAACTGCTAATTGCTCTCTTGACCGGCTTCGGTGCTTCTTCATGAGCTGGGATTTACGGGAGCCTGCTGGACCCTGTGTGCTTGGGATGTGGTGGGAGAGGCTGGGAACCTCCTCTCCCTGCCCTGCACTGGGCTCTGAGACACCTCTTGACTTCACGTCACTCTTTGCCATCAGTATCTTCCATAAGCTTTTTTTGGAAACTACAAGAGATTTGGGTGCCAGCTCTATGGCAGAGTTCCCAAAGATACCCCCAAAACTGCACATGGATAAGTGGTAAATACATACCAAAAAAAAGTATCTATATATCTCTATATGTATCTATATCTGCATGTGTGATATATGGATTTATTTTTTTTTTACTGGATGGATAGTTCGGTGTTGGGGATCTAAAATAACCACTCTTGGGAAACCAGAACAAGCTGCAGTCACTTTGCTCCGGGTGCCACGGTGTTCCCACCAAAGGACTTTTGATCTGCAGCAGTAATTGGGCTAATTAGGAAGCTGCAAATGCTCCCCCTTCTCCCCAGGTGTCTGAGCAGAGCCCCAGCTAGCGGAGAGGAGAAGTCAGGGGCCCTTGCCAGTGGAACTGAGTGCTGCCTGCAGGCAGAGCAAACCTGGGTGGTTTTACAGGGCCACCCGCAGGGTGTGCCCAATTTTCAGTTCTCAGCTTGGGCTGTGCCCCGAGGGACGGGGTGTGGCTGTGGGTCACAGCACCCATCAACCAGCCCTCAAAAGCCACTGCCTCCCAGCCTCATTCTCATGAGACCCAGGGTGGAGGAAGGGGAAGTGCAGTGGGGCCCCATGTCCCTGCTCATCTTTCCTGGGCAAAGGGCCACAGCTGGCAGCAGCAGCTGCGCCTCCCTGGTGCAGCATCTACCTGTCCCACACTCCTGCACATATTTTCCTGGTGAGGCATCAGGCACAAACCTAAAGGTTCCAGGATGGTAAAACGAGCAGTGGTGATGAAAGAAGAGCAGTTTCTTCTCAGCAGCCAGTGGGGATGGTTGTGGTGCTGCCTGAGGCTTGCGAGGTGTCTGTGATGAATTGGGAGCAGAGGCACTGCCCATCCAAGGGAGCATGTCTGATGTGGCCACGTCCTTGCAGGCACCTGAGAAGGGATGGGAGACCAATTCAGGGGTGTCCATGGGATGCAGCCCTGCTGCACCAGGCAGGAAGGGGGGCAGAGAGCAGTCAGACTCTGCTGACCCCACTCTGTGGCTGTGGGAGGACGAGATGGAAATGTGGCCAGCAGCAGGCAGCTGGCTCCCCATGGGACCAGATGGCTTTGCACAGGGAACTGCAGCAAGGATGGGAGGGAGGAGGCAGTGGGGGAGTGGTGAGCTCCAGACTGCCCCGTTTGTTCTGCTGGGGGATGGTTGCCACCCCCACCTGCTGGCCAGCCCTAAACCTGGCTGTTCGTGGGACCCAGTGTGGTGGTACCTGTCCCAGTGGTAGCTCATGTGGTACCTGACCTGGTGGCTCAGTGGTACCTGACCTGATGGTAGCCAGTCTGGTGGCTTGGTGATACCTGGCTCGGTGGTACCTGTCTTGGTGGTACCCAGTATCTGAGACCGTGCAAACTGGGGGTTCTGGGATGGGTGCCTCGGGTGGAGCTGGGCTGCCTGAGCTCCACAGGCATTCCGGGGTGGAGAGGGCAGAGTCCCACTCCCCTCCTTGCCTGACCCGGCTCAAGGAGGGAGCTGCACAGGGAGCTGAGTGTGACAAAGCCATGCTGTGAGCGTGGCCTTGGGCTTATCAACCCCCTTGGAGCACGGGGACCCTTTTTCCCCACGGCAGCCCAAGGAACGCTGGGAGGGGGAAGCAGCACTGCCAGATGGCTGAGCAGTGTCCCTTCTCAGGGAGGGGGGCATCAGCAGCATGGGCTGGTGCACGTGGGTCACTGGCCCTGATGAGTCCAAGAGTGTGAGCTGCAGGGGTGGGTGTCTGCCTCAGCTGCTTCCACCAATGTGAGGCTTTTTTGGCAGGGGATAGTGCCCACCCAGCATTCCCCATCAGGCAGCACAGGGTGTTCAAGCTGGTGCAGTTCCCTAAGGGTTCCCACTGCGGTTGAGCCAAGGGGCTTGGGATGCTGCTGAACCAGTCCCTGCAAGACCCATCCACCAGCAAGGGTGGGAGCATTCCATCCTGAACTTTCCCACTGCTGGCACTCCCCTGCGCCCCCAAATCCCATAGGAAATGGCCTCAGCGAGGCTGGCTCCGTCCCAGCTCCGTGCTGGTGATTTGGCCTCCAGGCTTGTCCCTGGCTTTATCCCAGCCCTAAGGGACGAGCCCAAAATAACTCCTCCAGAGGCCAGGCACAAGGAAAGGCAGGAATTGCTGCCATTGGCAACCAGGGGTGCAAGTAGGGTTTAAAACATGGGAAACCCAATTAAGTTGGCTCCATTAGCTGATTGAGCTGGCTGATAAGAGTATGATTAATTAAAAGGATGAAGAATAAGTTACCAGGTCCTCACTGCTGTCAGGATGCGGCGATTGCTTAATGCATGAAATTGGCTTCTCTTAATACCTGGTGCTCAGCTACCACTGGCCAGAAGTCCTTCATGGCATCGCTTCACAGCAGGGAGAAACATCCTTGTGCCAACACTGGGTCTACTCCCTGCACCCTCTCCCATCCAGCTTCCAGGGATGAAAAAAATTCATGGGGAAAATATAATCCCTCTGGATGGGCAATGCAAGAAAGAACCTTCTTAATTAACTGTGCTTTTCTCGCCACCTCTTGGTTTGGCTTTGGGAGCCCAGTGATGCAGAGGGATGGGGTATTGTCCCTTCCCGTGCTGCTCCCGGCACATTCCCACTCGCTGTTCCAAGCTAACATGAGCTGACATGGAGGCAAAGCGGGCGCGCTCCTCGGCACTCTGCCTGCGGGGCTGCAACCTCCAGTGGTGCTTGGGCCACGGGAAAAAAGAAATTTGAACAGTTTTATAGATTTTTGTAGTAATCCAGCTCGCTGAAATTGGGTCTGAAACAAGGACAGGTCGCCACTCAGTGTTTCTGCCTGGGGTTGAGGGAGGTGGGAGAAGACTCAGCTCGCATCCACTCTTTCCCTGTTAAAAACCCCCAGCCCTAACTCTTAATATTTCCATTGTATCAGCAGGAGAGGCGCCAGTCTGGTCTGAGGGGTGCATGCTTCCCCCTCTTCCACCTGCAAGAGCCATGCACCACTCTGGCACCTGGTCAATGGTTTGGTGGTGGCAGAGGTGATGTCCCTGCACAGGGGCCATGGGATGGATGGCACCTGGTCACCTGCATTTCCTGAGGACTTATGGGGGAATTTTCAGCCCCATCATCCCTAGGGAGAGTGGCAGCTGGTGTGGGCAGTGCTGCCACTGCTCCTCCGCTCCTCTCCCTGCCCCAAACAGGGTGACCTCCCATCTCTCAGTGATGGCTCCTTCCTGTGCCCACCCTGCCACTCACCAGCATGGAAATTGGTGCCAACAACCTCAGGATACCTTAGAAATGAGCAAACAAAGTCTAGAAGACCTAATGATGCTGTGTGGGGATGTGCTCGATGGTGTTATGACTGATGGGGAAGGGACAGGCATCCTCCAAGCCCTGGGGCTGTCGGTCACATTGTTCCAGCACTCATCCCGAAGTGAAAGATTATATGATTGGAAAAAACCATCCAGCTGTAAAAGCAGCAGAGCAATTTACTGGGACCTTTTAATAGCCTTGTTTCATTATCTCCTGCAATCAAAGAGAAACTTGTGTTTGATGAGCACATGGTACTCAGGAGACAATTTAGGATCCTGGGGATGAATTTGGGAGTGGAAGGGTATTTAGTGGCATCACTGGGTTGCTGGGCTTATTCGCCACAGGAGAAGGCCTGAAATCCCCTGTTATTTTAAGAAGGAGACATCAAAATCTGGTGCAAAGAGTTCCTGCAGGGGGGTTTTCGTTGTGGAGGTGGGTTGGGTTAGGATTGGGCAGGGAGGGCATGGAAATTGTTGGGGTGTGTATGGGTGTGTGGGTGCCCTGTGCCTGCTGGGGGCTGAAAGGACCAGTGCAGATGGAAATAGCTGCCAGCTCCTGCTAGGAAAATGATGACTCAAACCAGCCGCTGGGATTTAAGGCTTCTTTTACCGCGCATGAGCTGGGCTGGAGGGGGGTTTTCCCCCTGCTGTGGTCGGGGGCAGTTCCGGAGGCCCCAGGATGGGGCCCTACAAAATGTGCTCCAGATACTGTCAGGGCTGGGATGCATCAGGAGGGACCAGGCTGGGCTGGGGAGCCGGAAAGGGATTTTCCCCTTTTCACCGGGAACAAAAATAACACAAGCACGTGATAGCTCATTTCCTTTAGCCTTTAAAAAGCCCCGTGGGACGGTGAGCAGCGAGAGCAGGGGAAGGGGATCAGCCCATGCTTGGCGTCTCTGCCACGTCGCAGCTGAAAAAAAGCCCAAAAATCGCCTTTTACCTCTGAATTCTTCCAGCATTGTGCACTGGTGGGGGATTATACCTTTTTATTGCCTTAATCCCGAACTCCCCTATATGCAAACCCTCCATTTAACAACCACCCTGCTTTTTCTGCTGGCAGCAACCCAAGGAACTGGTTGCAGTCTCTTCTGGACATGTGTGTGCCATGTAGGTGTGTTAAAATTCCTCCCCCAGAGCTTGGGAAAGAGTGGGATGTGCCCTTGGTTTTTGGCTCTTTCCTTTAAAGACTGTCACCCCTTGAACAAATATTTGACAGTGGGTTAACAGTTTGGACAGGAGGCATCCATGCCTGGTGGTGCAATGGGCTGGGGCAGACTTTGGGGTCCATGGTCTCCCCACATGCAAACAAGGAGTTTTCTGGGGGGCACAGCAGTCTCTATCACTGGTAAGAAACCCAGCATCTTCCAGAGGATGTTTTTTCCTAGGGAAGAGGCATCCTGGTGCCTGCTAGCTCCTAATTAGTGCTGCCAGCCTCAGTGCTGGCCTAGCTGGGGCCAGGGCTGAGCTGTGGCGATGATGCCACTGCAGGGTTTGGCCTTGGGGGGTGTCATCCCTTCCCAAAAATGCCTGGAGGGGAGGTCTTGTCTCCATTCCCCTGAGATGCTGGATCCTACCCCAGCTCAGTGAACTGCGTTAGAAGGGGATTTTCAGCCTTTTTTTCCAATTTGGCCAAGAAAAAGGGTCTGTCTTTGCCCTCCCACCCTGGCTCGGGGTGCTTGGCCGCTGCTCTCGTCCCTCCCCGGGCACAGGCGCCGGCAACCTCTGCCCTGGCTATTTTTACCCACCGGGATCACGAGCGAGCGGGTGACCTTCCCCAAGGGACACTGCTCCTCGGGGTGGGGGGACAGTCGCTGGTGTCGGTGCCCGGGGTGCCCGGCGGGCTGCAGGACAGTGGCGACCGGCAAAGAGGGTTTTGGAGGGGCTGTTCCTGGAGAGAGAGAGAAGGAGGACTGAGCCTACAGAAAGGAGCCCCTTGTTCGGCTCCGTAGGCGAGTTCATGGCTGAGCCTTTGTCTGGCAGCGGCAGGGAGGGCACAGCCCGGGAGCTGCTGGGATTTCCCCCGGCACAGACAGCAGTGCCGGCATCTCGGCTCGCCTCGCGTGTCCCCCGTGGGGATGGCTCGAACCCTGCAGGAGCGGGCTGGGAGGCACCTCGTTCCGTGGGGAATGCGCTCCCCGGCTCCCTCCCGCTGCCCGCCGTGGGTACGGCCGCCCCTTGACCTGCTGTCCCCTCCCTGCCGCCCCAGGCCGGTGCCGTGGTGTTCCCGAGCCAGCAGCCGAGGGCGCCGTGCCAGCGGATCAGCTCAGCCCCGGCCATGACGAGCTCCGTCGCAGCTGAGCGCCAGCCGGGGCCGGGACCCGGAGGAGCCGCCGGGGCGCGGTGCTGCGGCTGAGCCCGGGCCGTGCCGGGCTGTGCCGGGCCCTGGACGCTGTGCCGGGCCGTGCCGGGCTGTGCCGGGCCCTGGACGCTGTGCCGGACCGTGCCCGACCCCCGCGCCGCCGGCAGATGCTCCGTGCCCGGCACGTGGAGCCGCCGGGGGCCCTCGCCGCGGCCGAACAACGCGGATGGAAAGCTGCAGCCCAGCAGGTAGGAGCCCGGGCACGGGTGGCTCTGCGTTCCCCCACCTTCCCCACAGTGCCAGGGCAGGGAGCTGAAGCTGTCCTTCCTGCAGGGAGCCTCGCTGGCCGGCTGACACCATCCCGTGCCCTATGCCCGCGCCCTGTGCCGGAGCGGGCGCCGTCCCCGGCTCAGCCACCCGCCGACCATGAAGTGCTCGTTGCGCTTCTGCTTCCTCTCGACCGCCTTCCTGCTCGTCTTCGTCATGTCCCTCCTCTTCACCTACTCCCACCACAGCATCGCCTACCTGGACCCCGGCGGGCTGGGCGGCATCCACCGGGTGAAGCTGGTGCCCGGGTACGCGGGGATGCAGCGGCTCAGCAAGGCGGGGCCGTACCCTCGGGGCTGCTCCTGCCGCCGCTGCCCCGCCGAGGAGCCCGGCGCCACCGACTGGTTTGACGGGCGCTACGACGGCAGCGTGTCCCCGGTGTGGACCAAGGAGAACATGGACCTGCCTCCCGACGTCCAGAGGTGGTGGATGGTGAGCACGGGGAGGGGAATGCTGCGATGTGCTCTTGGCGGGGCACAGACTTCTCCTTCGCCGGGTGAGGAGGGGGGCCACTGGCTGATGCCCTCCTGCCCTCCCTGCAGATGCTGCAGCCTCAGTTCAAGTCCCACAACACCCACGAGGTCCTGAGCAAGCTCTTCCAGATCGTGCCGGGCGAGGATCCCTACCGCTCCCGTGACCCGCGCCGCTGCCGCCGCTGCGCCGTGGTCGGCAACTCAGGCAACCTGCGAGGCTCCGGCTACGGCCCGGAGATCGACGGGCACGACTTTGTAATGAGGTGAGGGGTGGGCAGCACTGCTGGGGACACTGCCCGCCCGCCCATCCAGCCCCACGGCCAGCAACACTGGGTGCTGGGATGGGTGGGAGTGGGTCCAACCCGGCCACCTCCCCTGGGCTGGCTCGGGGGGGGACCCTCATGTCATCCCAGCAGGCTGGGAAACTGCTCCTTGGCAGCATTCAACAGCTCACAGGGGAAATTCGTGTCATCTGCAAGGCACAGGGTGGCTGGGAGGGTGGTGTGACCTTCCTCACTCTCTCCTCAGGATGAACCAGGCCCCTACAGTGGGCTTTGAGGGTGATGTGGGTGGTCGGACCACACACCACTTCATGTACCCCGAGAGTGCCAAGAACCTGCCTGCCAATGTCAGCTTTGTGCTGGTGCCCTTCAAAACCCTGGACTTGCTCTGGATCGCCAGTGCCCTCTCCACTGGCCAGATCAGGTTGTAAGTACCCAGTGGGCACCAGCAGCACCAGGCTGGTGGCTCAGCTACCTCAGGGACAGCTCCCCTGGGAGCAGTGGGAATTCATTGGTTCCTCCCTCACAGAGCAGCCTGTGGCAGCTCAGGCTGGAGATGGGGGTATGGGATGCCCAAGAGCTCACCTGTCTTTCCCCTCTCTTCCCAGCACATACGCGCCTGTGAAGCCTTTTCTGCGTGTGGACAAAGAAAAGGTATGAGGGGCTCATCCCCACAACTGGCACGAGCACCTATTTAGCCACAGCCCCTGTCACCCCATCATCCCCCAGTGCTCCTTCCCCATGTGCCAGTGCTGACAGGGACGTGGCTGGGGCTCCAGCACTAACCCCAGCTTGTCCTCCCAGGTGCAGATCTACAATCCTGCCTTCTTCAAGTACATCCACGACCGCTGGACGGAGCACCACGGGCGTTATCCCTCCACTGGCATGCTGGTGCTCTTCTTCGCCCTCCACGTCTGCGACGAGGTAGGTGATAGCTCCTTCAGCTCTTGGCTGGCACAGGGTGGGTTTGCTGGGATCCTGAACCTTGCAGGGTTAAGGAGGGAGCTGGATTCTTTGGGTCCAACTGTAGCAGTGTCATTTTCTCTGGCTGCCTGACACCACGGTGATGGGCACCCTTGAGAGGGGGGGAAGGCTGTGCAGAGACAGGGAGGGGAAAAATCCCCCCTGGCAGTGTGGCAGGTGCTCAGACAAGGGAGTCCCCACCCCGGTGGTGGGTTCTGGCTCACTCTCTTCCTTGCCATGGCAGGTGAACGTCTTTGGGTTCGGCGCTGACAGCCGGGGGAACTGGCACCACTACTGGGAGAACAACCGCTACGCGGGGGAGTTCAGGAAGACGGGGGTGCACGATGCCGACTTCGAGGCGCACATCATCGACATGCTGGCCAAAACCAGCAAGATCGAGGTTTACCGGGGGAACTGAGGGCTGTGCCGCCTCCGGCTCCCTGCTCTGCCAGGCCCTGCTGCCTGCGGGGGCAGAGGGTGAGGGTCTCCCTGGTGGCCTCGGGCGACGAACACCAGTTGGGCAGCGTGGTTCTGTGCCGCTAACAGAGCCACCCCGGCGATACTTGGTGCCTCCAGCAGCCAATCAGGTTCAGAGCTAAAGGAGACTTTTTGCTTTTTTTTAATTATTATTATTAAGAAACCCAGCTGAGAAAGGATTTATAAACACAATCAGTGACTGACCAGGTGGCGGGGGCGGCTGCCTCGCATCTTTACAGTCAAACCAAATGCTGCTCTTTTTAAAACAAGACAACTCCCCCACCCCGAAGCTGGGTGACTTTGGGGAACCCCTTGAGCATCGTGTCCAGGCCAAGGGAGCCGTGGCGGCTGCGCAGCCTCACCAGTGGAACCGGCTGCTTCTTTTTTATTTTGGCGTTTCGTTTTTTTTTACCCACCTGGGGCAGCCAATGCCTTGTTTCTCTGGGAAAGGCTCCCAGCACAGAGGCAGGTCCCAGCGCATGGATCCGTGGTGGGGAGCTGGCAGCTGCAGGAAGCCAACCATTGCTGATGCTCTGCTGCCAGCTGGTGATTACTGGCACAGCTGGGCTGGGAGATGAAGAGGATCCCCGACTTCGGTGCCCAGGATCCCTGCTGCTCTACCCAAGGATTGAGAAAGGGTAGGACAGATTTTGGGAGTGACTGTGCAGGAGGCAGCCAAGAAACCCACAGGAGCAGCAGCCCAGACCCTCTGGCTGGGCTCTGCGAGCGACTGCAGGATTCACAAGGGCTGTGGGAAGCAGCAGGGTCAAGGAGACAGGATTTCCTTCACTTTCAGGCTGGGAAAAAACAGATTAGAGATAGCTTTAGAGGGTGAATGAACCATGCTTTTGCTTTTGTGTTGCTTTAAAGAGCTCTGTTGAGAAGCTGAAATCCCAAAGTCTGCTCCGTTTGTGAGGGTGGCACTTGGTTTAGACCAGTCTGATAGAGCTGGTGCCCTCAGGGTCCCCAGGGCTTCCCGGGCTGGACAGGCATGAAATGGGGAGATGCTGAATGAAACTGCCTTCCCAGAGGTGTCATTAAAACCACTTTTCTTTGGGTCAATCAGGTGGGTGTTTTTTGGGTTTTTTTAAGGAGGTGCTGGAAAGCCCAAGAAAAAGGCAATCATGGAAAGGGTCCCTCAGAGAGGGACCCTCCACCTGTGCAGCCAGTGCCAAGAGGGGTAGGGGCTGTGGGGTTGTGCCCAGCTGGGGAAGCCCTGCTTGCACTGCCTGGTTGCAATAGTTATTTGAGGAACAATCACCATTGGGTTTTTTTGGGCTTGGAGGTTTTTTTACCCTTTTGTGTCTGGCTTTTCTGTAGCAGCCTCTTACCTGTTTCTCCACTTTGGTTTCGTTGTTTTTCAGGGTTTTCTTCTCTTTTTTTTTCTTGAGGTTTCTCTCTGCAATTGTGAAACACCAGGGTGTGGGTTGGTCACCTGGAGCAGGCACTCAGCAGCCCCTGGGCTGGGGGAAATTCAGCTTTTCTGTCCACAGGGCTTTAAACCTTTGGGTTTTGTGGTGGGTTTGGTAGAAGGGGAGCTGCCTCCAGCACTGGCAGCCCTGAGCCCCGGGATAGAGAGGCAGGCAGCAGCAAGCCCTGCTCTCCACCTTCCTGGGTGGTTTTTTAGTTTTTGTTTGTCTGTTTTTTTACGGGGAAGAAAAGTAAAAACCACAAAACCACAAGCAACAATGAGTGCCTTGACCATCTCCCATCAGCCATGCCAGGCTGTGCCCGCTCCCGCGCCGGCGGCAGGGACTTGGCCAATGTATCTGGCAGTCGTACCCACTTCCCTTCTGCACCAGGCTGGATCTTAGCTGGGAAGAGGGGGACACATCCAGGCCACCATACTGGTAGCTAGAAAGGCCAAATCTAGTGTTGCAGCTGAGCAGGGCCCAGCCTGACAATCACAGGGCAAGCAGAGACATTGGTTACCAAACCCTCCAGCAGCACAGTGCCAGCATCTGGCAAAGGGCGTGTCTGTGGCTTGGGGCTGCCCTGACAGTACTTTCTTTGCTAACTTCCTTCCCCTACCCCCTCTTTTTTTTTGTTGTTTTAATTATTATGTTATTATTTTTTTTTATTTAAGCTGTCCCACTAGGACTCGCGACCACTCGTGTTTCCCTGGCAGGGCCGCAGGCAGGAGCACGCTGCACGGCCGGCGCACCACTGTACTGTACATAGAGGAGATGTAGGCAGAGGCTACGGGCAGGGGGGCAGGCAGGGAGGAGGTGCCCAGGCTTGCCCACCTGGCAAAGGTAGTCTGCATCACACGGTGCCTGATCCGAGCACCCATCACCTCCCGCCCTGCCAGGACAGGGAGAGACCAGTGCTCTGACCTAGGGTTAGGAGCAGGCGGGCAGCTCAGCCCGTAGCCTCTGTGTACATGGGTACTTCTGCACACAACTGTCTTAACTGTTTTTTTTAAAGGTCAATAAAAACCATGCATCAGATCTGCTTGATGGTTTCCTTCTGATAGCCCTGCCTGCTGTGCCTTTGCCTGCACCTGAACCTGGGCACTGGTGGGGTCAGGAGAGGAAGGAAAGGGAACGGGAGGGTTGGTGGGGTCCAGAAGATGCTCTGCTCTCCCCTCCTCTCCTGGGCCAGACATCAGCCACCATCTGTGGGTAACACCCCCTGCACTGGGGCAGCAGCAGAGCCCGGCCCCACGCTGGCCTGGGTGCCCATCAGCAGAGCCCTGGCACAACCCCTTCAGCCAGAGCCCAATGGTCAGTGATGCCACTGGTCACCCAGACCCCACACTTATGTACCATTCCCCTTGGACCTTAAAAGAGAGGCAGTGATCCAACACAGCCCATGTCCTTGAGTCCCAGCACAGCACAGGGAAGGACATGAACAAGCTGTTGAAGGACAATTCTGAACATGGGTGTGGGCAGAGGAAGGGGAAGGGACTTTTCCAGGATCACCCAGCAAGCCCAGAGCTCACTCCAGCTTCCAGCTCCTAAGGCTGGACCCTGCAACAAGCCTGGCATCCCTGCAGGATTCCACCCAGATAACCAGGGGTTTGGATTCTGAAAGACACACAAGGCTCTTGCATAACACATGGCCAAATTCGGGAGTAGTTAAAATGCCTCTTTATTAATATACAAACCTAGCAACATTGAAGCCAACCAAAATATGAAATGAAATCAAGCATGATATAAATACAGCATATATGACAACATGGCCTCAGTGGGGAGCAGCAAACTCACCCTGACTTGTGCGCTTGGGAACAACTGTCCACGTCCTCCACCGTGGGGTCTGGCAATCAGAGCTGCTTCCTCTCCCCTAAACCCCTTCAAATCCAAACCCACAAAGGCAGAGCACCTGGCACGAGGTTTCTCTAACTCCACATCCCCAAGGGATTAAAGAGCCCCCCCGAGCTGCTAAAGATGACCTGCTGGCATCTACTTGCCAGGACCCTGTGAGGGCAGAGGGAGACGGCCGTGGTGGATGGGGAACCATGCTGCTGAAGTTGCTCCTTGCCCTGTCCCACCTCAGCTACATCCATTGCACAACATTCACAAGCGTAAGGCACTAGAAAAATGTTTTCACAGGTTCAAACTTCAGTTGTTCTTAAAATTTCAGCAGTAGAGCTCGTCAGAAATTCTCCCAGCCCTTTAAAATCTATTCTCAGAAGACAATAGCATGAAGGGGTTTGGATGAGCGTCCTGCTGCAAACCTGACCAAGAGATGCAGAACCCACGACAGACTTCAGGAACATTAGTCTGCCTCTGGTTTCACTGGCAGAAGTGAAAACTGTTCTACTACAGGAAAAGCAGGGAATTTGACTGTGGAAAAAAATCTCAGTGGTGCCAAGTTAAAAGGTGGACAGCACAGGATTTTTCTCCATACACACAAAATGGATCAGGTCCTAGCTGGGACGGCTGATGCATTTAGCAGGTGTCAAGAATCTGTGTGAGAAGATCAACTGTTATCAGCACAGACAAATCAATAAATATCAATGTGAACACGTTCCTCATCATAACGTACCGCTCCTCTTCACGGGGATTCCTTATCCTGAGCAGGTGGGATCTCTAACACTGCACATCAGCACAGCATGTCACACCTGCAAAGCAGCGCTCTGGTTGTGCTGTAACCCAGAATCCAGCCTGACATCGGGAATCCAGCTCAGCTTTGAGACAAATGGGAGATGAGAAGTCTCAGAGCCATCTCAGCAAACACTACGGGCAGCAGCAGATCCCCTCCACTCCTGCTTCTCCCGACTCCTGCCTGCAAATGTCAGATGGTACAGCAGGGAAGCGTTCAAGGCAGAGAATTTTGTTTCATTTAATGCAATGGGACACTCACAGAGTACTCTACACTAGCCCAAGCAAGAAGAAAACCCATTACATCATGAGGCAAAAGTGAATAAATCCATTTCAGGAGCGGAAAATAAACAGGAAGGTGTCAGCCCAGCAGCTGTACAGGCACAGGGGCTCCCAGCTCAATGCAAATTCCAGCCTCAGATTGCAACAGCAGCTTCCCCCATCCCCCAATGCTTGCTCAAAAATACCAGCGCTGGGTGCTCAGCACACAGCTTTCCAGGAAGGAAATCAAATGGCAGGTACAATCAGTGCCCAAACACCGAACTTAGAGCTTTAAGGCATTTATAAATATTTAAAGGTTTTTTTCTTCTCAAATGCAAAGGCTACTCGTGCAGAGGGTGAAAAGCAAGGTGCTGTGCTACAGCCATAATGCTTAAGGAAAGTTTAAAGTGCAAAGAAAATTTTCCAACGCTTTTTAGTGACAACTTGAAGTCTTCTGATGATACCAAGCCCCTCCTTCCCCAAGTCCTGTTCCCTGACTGAATGCCTTTTTTTAAAAAAAGGAAATACAAACAATCAGTTAAGGAAAAGGTAGTTTGAAACCAAAAAAACCAACCTGAAATGGGCAGAAATTAATCTGACCAAGTATTATAATAAACTCATTTGGGAAGACAAATCTGAAGGTTGTGAACATTTTGCTCAACGTTGTCAATAGCCAAGTGTTGTGCTTTAAATAAAAACAACTTCTGCCTTTGCAAGCAGCTTCCCCTTTCCCTGACACAGAAACTACCTTGTTTTTACAGACTTCTTCCCAAAATCTAACCATTCTCGTTCAAGTGTGCTGGAAGGACCAGGCTAGCGATGTTCCTTTAACACTGCAAGAATGTGCCAGAGAGAGACGAAGTGCCCGGGGCAATTGAGTGCAGAGTCCCCACCTCTCCCGGTGTGGCACTGCTTCCATCCCAGGGAGAGGGGGAAACGTGCTGGGAAACAAGTGTGAATGCTGTCCCAACTTGGCCTAGAGCCATGGCTTTCAGTTGTCCAGCACCAAGGCTGCAGAGGAAGATGCTCCCTGATCTGGAAATCCAGGGGGATCATCTCTCCAAGGCTGGGCTTAAGGAGTTGAGTAACGGGCAAAGGACCAAACCTCCATCACGCCTCTCCTTCCACCTCAGCTCCACCACTCCGCCATCCCCTCACCTGTTTTTCTTTTGCCATGCCTTGCTCTTTGATGGGCAAAAGGAACTAATGCGCTGAGATGCCAGAGGGAGGAGACTAGAGAAGTGTTAAGGACAATAGGAAAACCCTGGCAGAGGGAAAGAGAGGGTTAAGTGATGGGATATACAGCAGCAACAAACCTGCCTGGGAGTTTGCACGTTGGTATCAGCACCATCTAAAGTTGAAGAGCTTAAATTGAAACAACAGACCTAGAGCCAACTTGGCTCCAGTGGCAAAGCATCAGGTAGAAGGAAGAGAAGAACTATGCATGAGAAATCCTACAGCAGCACAGGCTGGAGTTTGGAGGTGTTACAGGAACAGCAAATGATTGGTGGCAGCTCAAATGCAACAGTAGAAAGGAGGGATCCAAGCTTACACCAAGACTTGGAGATGCGATGGACATTTCACACACTCTTCCCTTCTTGCCACAAAATAAGAAACTGTCCAACAAGGCCTGTCAAATCTAGATACTGGAGGCAGCACAGAGAAAACAAGAAGAAACTAAGTCTGGCAAAGATGGATGTGAAAATGACTGTAACACACTCTCCTGAAACAGAAAACATAATTCCAAAATAGACTGTGTCAATTTTATCCTCAGATCCTTAAATATGAACAGTAAAGTCCCTCTTCTCTAGTACCAGTTTTACTCAAGCCTAGCACTATACAAAGACTAACAAAACATGAGAACATAAGGAAAGGACACAACAAAGTTAAGACAATGTAATACCTCCAGAAAAATCATTTAATGGAAGGAAGTGGTACCTCTTCCACACGTTCCCCACACTGCAGATGATATTTGGGCAAGCAAAACTCAGAGAGCTGGTAACCCTGTGACTGACATGCACAAGGTGCAGAGGGCAGACCTGCTGCTGCTTCAGCACAGAATGAGGCCGTTTCCCCTTCGACTGCAGCAGAGAGGGATGCTATTTTAGTGTTTCCCAGTCCAAGATGCATAGTTGTACCATGCAGAACGAGAACAAACCACCCTTCTCAGCAGAATGCTTTTTAAGGCAGCTTTAAGGATGAGAATCAGGATGTACAATTTTACAGTCCATGTTATTTACCATCTTAGATGGTAAATAGACTGTGCCACAGCAGCTTCCAAGATTGGATTTCTGATTTTCTAATTGGAAGGTGTACTAAAGGTACTCTTCAACAGATTTTGTTGTTCTTTTTTTAGGCACCCTACTTTAATCATCAGATAAAGGGCTTAAAGTCTTACATCACTGCTTAATACCCCTAGAAGAAAACACTACACTAGAAGGATCTTCCTCAGTCTCCATATCACTATTTTAAAACATGATCCAATTGTCCCCTTGACGGGTGTTCAAATTGACAAAGTATTCTTTACCACTGTAAGGTTAAAAATAGCTACACCAGAAATTAAATTGACTAAGCCTGAACAGCAGCCGAAGAGCTCTCAGGTTCTGATATAAAACAAGAACCAGAATTCATAGCAGGGAAGGCCAGAGTAGGCGTTAATGAGCTGCAAGACTGACAATTTCCAAACCACCCAAGTCTCAAACAGCAAATGCAGCATTACACAAAGTGTTGCTATATCTATCAGCATGGTGGAAAACTATTTTCACTCTCTATTTTTGGTATGGAAAAGTCAATAGATCTAGACATAAAATAAACCTTCCAGACATAAAATAAACTTTAGCAGACGTAATGACAAAAGTAGCTCATAAACCACAATTTTATTGTCAGAACTGCTGGAGAAGAGACACCCGTGTATGAAAAGTTGCCTGAGGAACCAACAGGCACCTATAAATTAGGGGAAAGGAAAAATAATCACAAGGAGGAATATAACCTGGCTGCAACTTAAGTGATACTTCAGGAATGAGTAGTTGGTAGAGGACAGCACGCTGCTAACTTTTCTTGGTTTGGTCTTAACTAGTTCTGCAAAGAACAAACTGAATAGTTTGGACTACAATCTCTCTCCAGGAGTTCCATTATGCACCTCAGCACACCTTGGCCCTATACTATGCCTTCTCCTGAAGAATATCATGCCTCACCAGCAACAACAAACAGTCAATAAACCCCAACAAGAAGGGCTGCTCTAAGACACGTCCTATCACATACAAAACTCTTTTTCTGGTTGAACGCTTTTTTCCCTGGGTAAGGAAGGCAAAGCAACATCCCATAAAACCAACACAGATGGACCAAGGTCCTCCTTGGCATGTACATCCAGCACAGAAACAGTGGGATCATGGTATCTCTCTATGCAAGACAAATATGCAAGAAGTACCTACAGAGTTTAAACTGTTATCAGATGCTTTATGAACCTTTCATTTAAGCAATTAATTCTAACACACCAGGCAAAATTTCAATTCAGAGAGCAATAACAGGGGAATTTGGAAGACATGACAGGCAGGCAGAGTGTCTGCCTACAGCAGCCACGCAGAGTACTCTGGGCTGTGAGATCTCACAAAGCTGTCCCACCATGGTTGCTCTGTTTCAGAGACTGAGAAATTTTGCATGTCAATTCAAAACTAAGTTTGAAATCCTGGAAGAGGTCACACACTACAATGGAACTCATCAGTGACAAAGGAGTAAGTGATATCTATGTTCAACCTACTACACCACATGCTCAAATCCTTAATTCCATTATACCCTTCCCTGAACTGGTAGCCACAGACTCAACTGAAGGCATGACCTGAAGCAACTAAAACAGCAAAAAGCAAACTTTAAACAAGAACCAGGGAAGGTTTTGAGTCATATTTACACTACTGATGCTCACCATTTAACTGGAAAATAAAGTGCCCAAAAAAGATCATAAAGTGTTCACCATGGCTGACAGGGCAGACATCAGTGCAATCTTGTCTTTGAACTCCAGAAGAGATGCTGGAGCAGAAAGACCATGACAGAGGCAAGGAAAATGTTTAACAGATCTTTTTTCAAGTAAATAAAAGAGAGTCTCTGCTTTTGATTGTGCTCAAAATGTGAAGAAGAAAAAGAAGATGTACATATGCACAATGCAATTCAGCAACCCCTCACTTCTTTACCATTTACCAGCAGTGTTCAAACTGGCACATTATGACACATGAAGAAGGGGTGAATCCCAGCTGCACTGTCTGAAGCATCTGTATGAGGGGCCAGATGCAAAGAGCAGTGCTGAAGGAAAGCAATTCATAATCCCACTGCCATGCTCCCTTCACTCCCTTATTCAACCCCTTCAGCTGAGGTACTACTGAGAGAGAAGAAAGAAGTGCAACAGATCTGAGAAGAAAACCAGAAGACAACTTCTTGAGTCCAGCAGAAGCTGCTAAGATGTTTTCTAACCAGCAGGAGAAAACCCAGTGTTTCTTGCACCACAGGTGAGACAAATGCTGGATCTTTTCCTCTAACTTGAAAATAAACATGGGCAGCTAAAACTACAAGATGTTGTCCCCTTCTGCTGCTCAAGTTCCCCAAACCAACAGAAGTTTTACATGAACCTTGCCAGAAGAGTTTGACCAAGTCACATAAACAAAGTGAAAGACAATCCCCAAAGAGATTGTATACTGTGCAGCTTAAACAGAAGCAGCATTTCAACACTGCTGTTAACATTAAACACTAGTATTTGTCCTTGTTAAAAATCAGTATTTCTGCTAATTAAAAAAAACCAACATTCCTTTATAGAAGTGAAATGCACGTGTTGATCGTCATCTATATTTATAGAAGGCCATTCAGTTTCAGTGACCCCAGGCAAAAAATCCAACCCCAACAACAGCAAACTTACCAGTGCTACTGTCATCTCAATGCTCTGATGTTAAATGTACTGGACTCCCTGTCCGGGAAAAAATGAAACAGTGGACAAAGGGGTGCAGTGACAGGCTGAATGACACCGAAACCTGTCTCTTGGCTGCTGCTCACACCATGCTTTGTCTTGTGCCAGTGAGGTAGCTGATCATTCTATTGCTGTGTGCGTCGATGCACTGACCCCTCTACAACGTGGTATGTGGAGAGCAGGGTGAGGTCACAGCGTCCATCTGAACCACAGGCAGCAAAGACCTGCTGGCCTGTGCCTTACGCTGGAGAGCAGAGAGGAAGGGTGCAGTCCTCAGGGGTTCACCCCAACCCTTCCCATCACCATAAGGCCAGGGCCTTTGGTGCAGCTCACTCCTACACAGGCATCCCTGCACGTTCAGCACTGTGCTTCACCCACTGGGGCATGGGGGAGCCTGGCAAGGGTTGAAGGAGGAAGACAGACAGGATTGGGAAAGCTTGAAAATTAAGGTTTTAAAATATACAAAATGTAACACACTGGAAAAAGTTTAAAAGTTGCAAGACAAGAAAGGAAAAGGAAGAAATATATATGGTGAGAAGAAAAGGTTGGAAGATGGTGGGAGAAGACTCCAGCCTGGGACAAGGAGCAGGTTAGGGAGCACTACTCCCTCTGGTAGCCACTGAGTTCCACCTCATCCTTGCGGCGACGCTGCGTGAAGAGGGAGCTGAAGGGATAGAGCTTGGCTTTGGCCTGGAAGCGCTGCCCAGCAATGTCGATCTCATACTCTCCCTGGTTGATGAAGTCAGTCGTCACCACCAGCTCTTCTCCTGTCTTCTCATCGAAGTTGTGCACGAAGCCGAGGCAGACGTGGCGCTCCAGAGTGTAGCTGTAGGCACTGCTGGTGGTCTTGCCCACGTAGCGGCCGTTGCGGAAAATGGGCTCCCCCCACCAGGGCCAGAGGTCCATATCTGTGTCATGGTCCTCAAGAATGAACATGGTAAAGCGCTTGTACACACCATTCTGCTTCTGTTCCAGCAGCGCTTCCTGGCCAACAAAATCCATTCCCTGTGGGGAAAAGGAGGCATCAGCTCTCATGAGGGACACAAATTGTGGCAGCTGCTGACTTGTAGCAGATCAGCTCGCTGACACAAGGGCAATTTACACTTGAAACTTATGCCCTATCAAAATGGGCTGCTTCTACATGCAAGAAGCACAGCTCAGATAGAAGCTTTTCTGTCATGTTTGTTGTTCCAGATGTTAAAAGACACAGAAATGTTTGTGAAGTGGGCCTTCAAAAAAATCTATCTAATTTTCACCACAGTGAAAACCACATCAGCATTCTAGTTTGTGCCATTTTTCTGGCTCCAGAAGTTTACTGTGCTTTATAAACCAGAGGGAAACTGTAACTAATATGAAATTTGTATCCCTAATCACTATATTGATTTCTTGAATTGATGCAAGCATTTGTTTTGGTTCATGCAAAGATGGAAGAAAGACAACAAGCCAGGGACAGCAACAGCACCTGCCATCACAAAAGCAAGATACAACTCTATGCTGTTCTACATTTTAGTGAAAACAGAGAACTCCCCCATTTTAGTAAAAATAGAAAACACCTGTTCTTGGTGCCTAACCTCGTATTTCACATCATTAAATGCCACTTGGTGCATGTGTTGGATTTTGCTTCCTCAAACTGGGAAAACAGCTTGGACAAACAAGAACCCCGAGCATCCGTAAGGTACAGAGTACTCTCTGCAACACTGAGCACTGCACACATGAGCAGCACCAGACACTACACAGGTCACTGGGAATGCTGCCCAGGAGGCATGAAGACAGTACTTTTTATATTTCTAGCACCTCTCTGAAGTACAAAAAATATGTGTCATAGCTATGCACTGCACACAGCTCCATCAAAAAAATGACATCTATCTGCTTGGCTGGCTGCCTTTCTCAGCCTAGTTCTGCTCTCCCACCAACCCCAGTGCAGGAGGTGGTGTACCTTTTCCAGCTTGACCTGGAACTCGCGTCCACACTCCATAGGAGTGGTAAAAGCATCCAGGTCCTGGCCCCAGAACGCAAAGAACTTCTCAATGCGGAGGCTGCGGAGCGCGTAATAACCGGCATTCCGGATCCCATACTTCTGCCCCATGTTCATCACCTCGTTGTACACGTGGAGGGCATACTGCAACAGAAGGGTGAAACACAAACTGACACTAGGAGAGAGCAACAGCATCTGACCCCACCAGGGATGTCACTGTTTCCTGCTGCTGGAGCACAAGAGCTCTGCCCCACTGGAAGGCAATAGAAAGTAGGGAAACTCCCCCTGGTGCCTGCAGGCAGCTTTCCTGTGGTGCAAACCAGACATCTCATCACCCTGAGTCAATTTGGAAAGTGTTTCCGATTATGCAAGCAACTGCTTTAATTAGCTCAGGCTGCAGGGTACTCTTACCTCTATGGGGATATAAAGCACGAATCCAGGTTCTCCTGTGTGAGTGATACTCATCACACGGATGCCATTAGCATAGCCCACACTCATCTCCTGCAGAATCAGAGGGGGGGAAATCATCCAAACTGGAACACAGCACAGAGATCCAGAGGAAGCACAATGCATAGCACATACACACTGCCCAGCCCTCTCTCCCCTTTGCCACCTGCACGTACTCCCAACAAATTTAAATTTCAATTTCAAATAATGATGTCAACTTATCCAGACTTGTTAGTCACTTCATGACATTTGGCTATAAGCCTTGGAACTAGGTCAGGACACAGGTTGTATTCTAGACACAAGTTGAATAGCAGCTATCTGCTCAGCCTTTTAACATGACAGGAGACAGTGATGCCCAAGTCACTGATCCCAGCTGCCCCTCTGACAGCTTCATAATTGATTATATGAAATATGTCAAGATAACAAATGGCACCAAGTCTACAGTGAGAGGAATACTGAAAACAAACACATACATATTCACGTATATATATTTAGCAAGCAGAACCCAAAGAGAAGTGAGCCTAGTGAGTTCTTTACCAACCTAGCCCAGCAATTGCAGCAAACCTGTACGTAAATCTAAATTCCCCTCCAATTATCCAAAATATAATTCTTTCTCTCCCTCCATGCATGCTTTGAAAAACCTAACAGTATGAGTAGGATGGAAGCAAAGTCACTCACCTTGCAAAAGAGAGAGGGGAAGTGTTCTGCAGTCATTGGGGCATAGGACAACTCTGACAAGACATCCACAGCACGGGGGCCAATCAGATTGAGAGCTAAAGGGGGAAAGAAAACAGCATTAGGATGAGACTGGAGGAGTCTTGCCCAGCGTCTAATGCGCAGGTGTGCATACCCCAATTTCTAAAGTCTTAGTGTCTATTAAACTAATAGGCATGTTTACATTTATGAACAGAGGAGAGAGTCATTAAACTCTCTCCTAACAGTCCACAGGAAAGGAAAGCTGTCTTCCAGCTCATGATTTGCCAGAAGGAAGTCTTTGGATTGCTGTTTTCACCCAAATGTTTGGAAAGGAGACCAAGTCAGCACTTCAGGTACTTTAAATAATTAACTGACACTCAGCACGAGACACCATTTGTAATTTTGGGCTAAGGAGGTCTGCTTTCAGTGATGCCTTACCTGTGTACTTCCAGGTCACATCCTCCAGGGTCAGGTTGCTGTCATCAGGCAAGCGGTTCTTCAGCCAGGCCCAGCAATGGACTTGCTGGTCAGTGGGGGAAATCATGAAGAAGCTGAAACAGACAAATCAAAACCAAGAAACAATGAAGGGACACCCAACAAGGTGAATCAGTTCATCCTTTGTTCATCAGCTACTGGAGCCATTCAGAAGCTTCCTAGCTAACAGGAGACCAAAACAAGCTGGTTTCTGAAAACCACAGCTAAAGTTTCTGGATGAGTGCCATCACATCTGTCATGACAAGAAATCCCAGACTTCAAGCATTTGCAGCGGCCTGGTGACAAGAAGTGACTAAATGTGAAACACAGGGAGTTCCACAGAAAGTTGACAGAGTATCTCAAAAGTCACAACCATTTTGCAGAAGGGACTTGCAGCTCTTCAACACCAGTGATTCTGTCTACTCTGACAGTCAGGAGTGCATGGTTCACACAGCAATTTCTTGTTTCAGCAAAAGTCTTTTCACACAATGGCCGTTATTATTAACAGTGTCCAAAAACAGAACCTCACTTGATACAGGAAAATGAGCTACTTGTGTGTGTGTGATGCAAACTGAGTGTTAAAGTACATTATGGACAGAGAAAACATCTGTAGAAATGACCAGGCAATGAGAGAAGCTACTGGTTTCACACAGAGAAGGACAATACTTTTAAGCAGTACATGAACACAGACAGAAGTAGAAGAGAAAGAAAAGCTGTTTTGAATTGAAAGAGCAGCAAAGAATGCTTTCACATCAATACAATGAAAACACTCATAGAAAACCATCCAGAGAAATAAAGCCAACAGTCAGATGGGACAAGGACATGAAGTTCTTAAAAATTAGGACTTTTTTTTATTAAATGCCAAAGAGAGCCCAAACCAGTGTCTGAGGATGACGTCCTGCAATTACATCAGTTTGCATCAGAGAACACAAAAAGAATAATAAGAGATTGCAGAGCTGAGAATTAGAGTACCCATACTGCAATGCAAACTGAAATAATCAAAAAGTAGTATTTCAGGGTGCAATTCCCATAAGAAGGTAAGTCAGGAGCCAATAAGGAACCACGGAGTTTGCACTTTAAATGGCTACCTAAATGAATTTACTCCAATGACTGCTGAAAACAATTTGTATTTCAATTGAGAAACAAACACCTGAAGATCCAACATTTTGAGAAAATCTATGTTCATGTGTAATCCCAGAAAAAGGCTTATTCTCCTCAATGTTTGTAAAATCAGAAGCTCCTTTACATTTGGGTTACTGAATTAGGAATATAAATGGAGAACTGAGACTTTTTAGCTCATGGTGGTGACAAAAGGTTATGATCTTCATTAAGAAGTCCTTCAAACACCCAAAGGGTGATGGCTAAAGACGCTGCCTGCACACCCACCTGCGTTTGCTGAGCCGGGCTATGCTGCAGTCATTCTCATACCCTCCTTTCTCATTAAGCATGCCTGTATGCACGACATGCCCAACTGGCACATCCAGGTCATTCGAGAAGAGATACTGCAGACTCTCCAGGGCCTGGTCTCCCGTGGACTACATGAATCAAAAGGGAGAGAAAGTCAGACAAGCTGTCTGAGCAACACAAATCCACCAGGGCAGCTTAAGATTGCATCAATGTTCTGGCCCAAATTATTTCAATTTGTAATGATAGTGACACTGACGTCTCGAGCGTAACAGAACACAATGGTGACACAGTGCCTGAGGTCAAATTCTGTGTATAGACTAAGCTGGTATTTCTATAAACTGGGCTCTCGACAGACAAAAACCAATCTATGCTAAATACTGTGGTACAACCTGAATTTGGCCATACAGTGTGACTTCCTCCATCTATCCTCAACAGGACACAGGTAATTTTGCAAAAGCAGGCAATAATAAACTCCCTAGATACTTACACTTATTTCAAACTTGGTAAAAGACGACATGTCAATAACACAAACTGCCTCCTTACAGCACTTCACTTCGGCACCCACAATATCAAACCAGTCTGGTTTGTAAAAGGTTTTGCTGTGACCCAAATCCAGTAGATCTAATATGAAGGGAAAAAAAAAAAAAATCATACACTGGATGAACTAAGACCAATTGGGAAGCACTGGGCAGAGTAAAATAGAATCTCACCTTTCCCAGGTGGGACAAAATACTTGACTCTCTCAAATCCATGCTTCTCCATCCACCTGGCTCCCTGTGCATCCAGACGGTCGTACAGTGGTGACGTACGCAGCTGCCTGCCAGTCTGGAAGTCCCAGCGGGGAACTTTCAGATCATACATGAGGGCTGAAAGGGCCACAAAAATCCATCTTTACACAAAGTGGTTATCTTTATCTAAACTTTTCTTCCAGATTATCAATACTTACTAACATCTGAACCATTAATAAAACTCCCTCAAAACAGTTCCAACCTTCCTGTTTTTGAAAATCAACAAATCTGTTTTGATCCATTTATAGCTCTTCAAAATCAGGGTAACAATATTTGCACAGAACACTTATATTTATAGACACTTATGGTCTCATGACAATACTGCAAGATAACAAAAACACTATTTTTCATGAAGTCATGTTGACTAGCATTAATTATGCAGGTGCCTTTACTGGCAGTGCACTATATCAGACAGTTACTTTGACAGTGCTAATACTGGTGTAGGCAGCCCACAGCTACAGGGATCATCTAATTTGCCTTCTTAAAAAGTGGAAGTTCAGCCTTTTCTAATTATTGAAGCTTTTCAAATGGCTCCTGTATCTGTTCAGCCAGTACAAAATATTCTTATTTAGAAAACAAGTTACTCTAATAAACACTGAGCATCCTCCCTGATTACCAGTGGGGAGTAATAATTCAAGGATGCTTGAATAATACTTCATAAATGTTAAGATTCTACCTAGATCATAAACTGCTCTAAATTGAAGATAAGCCTAATATTTCTTAGTGAACACTTCCATCATTTCTGCCTCATAGGTAATAATTCAATTAATTTATTGGCAATATTTGGTATTGGTATTCCTCAAAGAGTCGGTAGAGGGGAGAATGGATTAGAATGTAAACATAACACTGCAGATATTGAATACAGTACTCCTCCTGTAAAAACTAGAGTGATTCTGTAGCTATCAGCACTGCAGAATAATGCCCAGAGTATAAAGTGATTTTTTTTTCCTGTGAGGAAGGTCAAAGAACAAGGTTTTTACTCCCTGGATATAGCAGGCCCAAGAGGTTTACCCAACTTCTCTGCTTTTACCTGAACACATGTTTTTAGTTTAGACTTGGTATTCAAATAATTGTTCCTGTTATGCAACTTGTGGAGCACTTTGTACTTCTATTTGAAACATGAAAAGAAGTCATCCACATTATTCAGGACAGATAAGCAAACAACAGGAGGAAATGATGAAATATGGCTTTAGACAGGAAAAAAAGCATCTGTAATCTATTCTGCAAGGTATTTATTGCAAACTGACAGAAGAAAGCAGAATATGTCTATGAAGGCTTCCTGAATGATGCAAGATAACTGGGTCACACAGGCATAAGTTGGAAGTGACAGTATTTCCATACTCTAATGATATGTAAAGAATAACAATGTCTGAGACAACGTAATATTCCCAGTTATGACCTTGGCATTGCTTTATTAGACTGGAGTCCTATGCAGATATGCACAAATTTCCCTATACAAGAGGCAAAGCACAGAAATAGTACAGAGCAAGGTACCAACAGCACATTTTAAAGAAAAGTTAATAAGAATACTGGTAATACAAAAAAAAACCCAACCAAAAACCAACCACATCCTTTCCTTTCTCCTGGGAAGGGGTTGTATTGCCACAAAGGAGGTCAGGAAGAAGGAAGATGGTTCTCAGAGGGATGACAGAGGAGAGACAGTGCAGGAAAGGGGAATATCTTGGACACCTTGGCCAGAACTGAACACAGAAACCTCACTTACGCATGACTTCCATAACGCGGTGACGGAGGAAAGTGCGACTGCTCTGAAGGGTGCCAAAACGTTTCAAATCCAGAGGCCACACATTGTCTGATGGATACCCATTTACCATCCACTCTGCCAGGTACCTGAGGGAAGAAATAAAGACAGACTAGAATATCAGCCAGTGTCTTAAGGGAAAGAGTTTAGCTTTGAAGTCAGAAACAAAGCAATTTGGACATGAGAACTACTTGCAATAGAGAGAGAGAGAAGACAAGTAACATATTCTAAGCACTAGCATAATCAGAAAGGTTTCGCCTTATAAAACTCATCCACCAAATTACTAATTGCCCATTAGGATGAAACATACAGGGCAGCAGGAAATTAAGGACATGTAAATGATGTCAGAGCCTGGAGAGGCAGCCTGGCTGATACTGTGTCAGGTCCTTGGGTTCTGTTACAAAAAGAGGCGCAAGTAGGTTTTGGTTGGAGTTGGGAGGCCTCTGTTTTGTCATTTTTCAATGCCTGGTGCAGGCTCAGCCACAAACCCTCAGTGATAGCATTCATTTCAGCTTGAGTTGTTTCCCTGGTGAGTTAAATTATTAGACAATGGACAGAGAGTAGATAAAGGAGACAAATGCAGCTACTAAATCCCACCACGAAAAGCAAGCAGCTTGTTAGGAAGGCTGTGTGGCAGAAGGGATGTTGGGTCACCAAAACCCAATGGCAATCAGAGGAAGAAATGATCATTCTCGAAGCACCTTACTGCTGGAATCACGCTTACATGCCTGTCCAACTATCTGCATTAACACAGGAACTGGGTTTTACTGGGAAATTATTCCATCTCCAGCTTACTGTAGGGGACAGTCTTTAACTACTAGCAGCACTAGCATCACATATATCATGTTTCATCAGCATCAGATTCACCCAATTTTCAGAGGAATTAACTGCTGTGTAAACTTGAATGATCTAAAGACTTCAATCAAATGATAAATTAAAGGGGATCACGAAGCACAGAAGATGAAGGAATACATGCTTTGCTAAGTGTTTATCTCTTCCTGGTAGTTTAAAAAAATCAGACCAGTTATAGAATCACAGAAAATCCTGAGCTGGAAAGGACTCACATGGATCATGAAGTCCAGCCCCTGGCTCTGCACAGGACAGCTGCAGAAATCATGCCATGTGTCTGCGACCATTGTCAAAATACTTCCTGAACTCTGACAGGCTTGGTGCTGTGACCACTTCCCTGGGGAGCCTGTTCCAGTGCCCAACTTCCCTCTGGGTGAAGAACCTTTTCCTAATATTTAACCTAAACCTCCTCTGACATAGCTCTAAGGAAGCTTACTTGATCCCCAGCTGATCAGTGAGTTGTGATGCCAGAGGAGAGGTGTGCAGGACAGGGGGAAGAGTCCAACACAGATTTGGAACACAATCAGAACATGGCAACTGCAATGTTACAAATACCAACCAGAACATTCTACACAGCAGGATCATCTGAGTAGTTCTCTTTCCTTGGTTAAAGCCTTATTTAGACATACACACCAGTGATAGACCACTTACTTGCCTGCTCCCCCACCACACGAAATACCAGCTGAGTTCATGCCAGCCAGGACGAAGTAGCCCCGCGCGGTGGGTGACTCTCCCATGATGCATCTCATGTCTGGTGTGAAGGACTCCGGGCAGTTCACCAACTGCATGATCTGCAGAGCCTCCAAACCCGGCATCCTGCGCAGGAGGGCACTCAGAAGTGGCCCTAGGACCCAAGACAAGAAAGTGACAAAGTCACAGCCTTCAGTCTCAAACATGTTTCACCTTCCAACTGGACAGCACACCAGAAGTATGTTATCTGAACAGGTGGAATTGCTTCCATGTTTCGACACAGTCACAGGAGAAACCATTTACCTGCTGGAATCACACTATTCGAAATGGATCACAGCATACCATAAAACCAACCATACTGATCCAGAGCAAGAACCCAGTAGTGCTTTCAACTGTGCAAGAGCACTGTTCAGTTTTGTTAGGGAAAACAACAGAGATATCAAACAGACGCCTAGCAAGGAGTCAGAACTTAAATGACACTTGTCCCATGCACTCTGCCAGGCTTCACCTACCACCAACTCAGAGGATTTCTGAGAAACCTGGTATGTTTCTCCCTATTTAGTAACCTCTAAATTGATCTCTCTTCCAAGTACTAGACTGGTCTCCCCCAGACCTACAGAAAAATCCTACACATCCAGACAAGGAATTCCACATGTTTAGTATCTTCTGTATGAGGAATCACTGCCTTTTGTTTTAAAATTCACATTAATTTTTTTGGTGCCTCCCAGCATTAGAAGAGACAGTGAACAGGGGATCCCCATCTAGCCTGTCCACCTTGTTCCAGACTCCATAGACCTCTGTTTATTTCCCTTCTGTCATCTCCTTTTCCCAGCCCACTCACTTACTCCTTGCTTGGAAACTGTTCTCAGCTTGGACCAGCCTCTTGCTGCTCTTCCACCATGCATTCTCCAGTCTCATGATACCCTCTGCAGATAGGGAGCCTAAACAAGAACTAGTATCTGGTAAAGCAAGGATTTAGTGTTGCATAATGCCTGTGTTTTCTGCTCCTTTCCTAATAACTCTTAACTTGTCTTTTGCTTTGACTGCTGCTGCGCTGATGTCTTCAGAGGACTAATACAACTAATAACACCCCAAGGTCCGTTCAAAGCCCATCATGTTGCATGGTGAAAATAAGACCATCCCCACACACTCCCACACACTCGTGTCACTTCACATTTATCCTCACTGAATTTCCTTGCGGCTTCATTGCCCAGTCACAGTGGAAAAGTCCTTCGGCAACTCTTCACAGTTTGACATTTGAGAGTGTTAATAAAGGGATAAGGTATCTACTTGGCTTTTCTTCTCCAAAAGTTACCTCTGCTTAGTACCCCGGATACAAACCCTCAAGATTCAGCACGAAGAACCCTCCTCAGCTTTAGGCACAAGCAGCAAAATAATCAGATTTCACATTACCTAAGAAGTTACAAACAGAAACAGTCTTTCTGATCTGCTCTTTCTCTTCCTTTGCTCAAGCATGAAAATTCCAGAGTGAGAGCCAGGTGTTTTTTATTGATAAAAAGAGATCAGTGTTAGACTTGTTCTCATACCTAGCCCAATTTAAGCAACTGTACAGGCTATTTTAAAATCAAAAGGTGTTCCAACGACAAAGATCAAAGCAGTAATACAAGAGCTCAAAACCTAGGAACTGCAGTCCTAGAAAAGGATCAAATATTGGCTGAGTAAGCTCTGACTCTGCTCAACTGTTCAGTACGTTTGAATGGATAAAAAAGTAATGCTGGAGCACAGCATGCAGCTGCTTCTGAAATTTGGGCAATTTGGGGGTGCCAGCAAGCAGTGCCTTTTCATTTCAGCAGTACCTAAAAAACCAGAAAGGAGGTGGGTGCAGAGCTCAAGCAACTCATTACTGAACCTAATATGTTCAAGCAAGTCTGTAGGCATCTAGAGATCTAAAAACCTTTAGCACATGCCAGCACAAAACCAGCACACTATCCTGGCTCCAATCCCTGGAGTGTATACCCTATGGTATCAATATGGTGTCTCTCAGAAATCAAGTAAAATTAATTAATTTAACCTGTGGAGTAGCTGGAAGAACATACTACAACTGCAGAGAGAAATCAGTGAAATTCCATCTGTGCCTACAGTCACAGAGGCATGTGCATTCATAAGGGATGCAAAGAGCTCTTACTCAAGGGGAAACTGGATTCCTGAAAATAAGGCAAACTTGAAGATGAGAGGGCACACACCAACTTACCAGGCATTAAAGGGGCAGTGGGGGAAGGGACTCCTGGATCATGCTATGTTCTTTCCTACAGAAAGATCCCTCCACGTAAAAGTACATAAAGAATATAAAAATAGAACCAAATAAAATGGGAAGAGAAAGACAGAACAGTTAAATACAATAAACTACCAGTGTCAAGGGTGGGATGAAATGTGGGAAGCCATTGTACCAAGGACTGTCCACACAGCAACTACTACTGACAGAAACACTCTTGGCAGTCACTGCTGAAACAAAATACCACGGGTACGTGGCAGGTCAATAGCGTTGATCTACTGCGTCACAAGCGGAGCAGCATGTGGCACTGACAGTCAAAAATCAACTCAAATGGAAAAGAAGCACTGGAAAGTTTATGTAGTACCTCACTGCACTTGAGGAAGTTAATATATGCTGAGGGTTAGCAGGTGTTTTTAAACACTACACAGATCTCACAGAATCATAGAAAGCTGGAATGGTTTGGTTTGGAAGGGACCTTAAAGCTCATCTCCTTTCAAACCCCCTGCCAAGGAAGAACCTTCCACTAGCCCAGGTTGCTCCAAGCCCCATCCAACCTGGCCTCTAGCACTTATAGGGATGGGGCAGCCACAGCTTCTCTGGGCAACCTGTGCGAGGGCCTCAGCACCCTCAAGGTAAAGAATTTCTTTGTATTATCCAATCTAAACCAGCTCTCTGTTAGTTGGAAACTATTCTCCCTTGTCCTGGCACTCTACTCCCTTGCTAAAAATCCCTTTCCAGCTCTCCTGTAGGTTCCCTTTAGGTACTGCAGTCCTTGGTAGAGGAGTTTTCTGAAAATTACTGACACATGAAGAGATGAATGAATTTGAGAGAACATTTGTCTTTCCCATAGGCCAACAACAGCCTGCACTGTCACAAACTCTGCCTTCTGCAGAAGCCATCTGTTTCACTGCTGTGGGAACCTTTCTTCCCTAACATACCAAAATGATCCCAGTCTTCCTGAAGGTTCTGGATCTCCAGCTGGTTCCGTCCCTCCGTGAAGAGAGGTTTGGGGTTTTTCTCAAAGCCTCCTGAGAGGATGCCACCCTGCCAGTTGCGTACATAGATCCTGCCATCTGGGTCGACAACAGCTGCAGAGGAAAGAAAGGAGGTGGGAAAGGAATTGAGAGAAGGGATATCTGTCTCAGGCTGTCATCCCACAAACACCAATGACTGGGGCCAGTGACAGACCAGGCCGAGCTAGCAGCCTCCTGAGGAGGGGACAGTCTCAGTCCCTCAGCCCCACGCTTCCACACCATTCTGGTTCTCATGTGACACCTTGGTAAGCCAGTTTAGATTACTAAACCATTAGCTCCCCCCATAACCATGCATCTTAACTTTGGGGCAGCAGAGTAAACTGAATTGAAACTGAGAAGCCCCAAGCCAGCAGGACAGGGATCCCAAGAGCTACAGGACACAAGAAGGATTCAGATAAGCTATTATACTGACTTGGTTCCACTGAAACTGCACCCAAGACCAGACCTTCCTTCCACCAAGAGATATCCTGCCTTCTCCCTTCCTATATTAAAACCAGTTAATTTTAATGGGGATGCCTCATGGATCCAGCTTGCTGAAGCCACCAGCACAAACAAGGTGGGAAGCACTGGGGTGAGGACAAGCAGTCAGGCCTGGATTGCTTCTTCCACTGGTAGTGTCAACTTGAAGTATTTATAATACTCCACCTGACATGTCACACAGCAATTTTTGCCATGTACAGAAAAGCTATGAATATATACTTTTTTTTAATTAGTCAAATAAAAGTTAAGTACTTGGACTCTGGCCAGAGATATGAATTCCCTGGAGAGTATATACATTACTCACTAGAAGCAGAAAATCTTGCTAACAACTAAAAGTAAATAAGCAAAGATTTCTACTTCCCAACCACAGTTTTCAAACACAAGGCTTTTTTTTTTAAGAGATCCAAAAGCCAGAACATGGGGGAGGAGCAATTACCTCAAGTGTTTGGTTGCCCCTACAGCTCATAGACATGTAAATGCCATTGTAAAGCCTTAGGTTCAGTTGGATGAAAGGAATAGATGGGCCATTTGGGGCCAGCAGCCTGCAAGGAAAACACAGTGCCAAGGATAGCACCCTCTCCAGCCCACAGATGAAACAATCTAAGACTCAGACACAACTACTAGTCAAGCTAGAGTCAAGTCACTCTCCTGCTAAGCTGATGAACTCTGAAAATTATTTTCTGCAGCAAAAGCTTTCCCAAGAATAAAGATATTCTTTCTACCACTGAAAGTGGATATTCAGAGCAACTCAGCAAGAATGTGCCTCACAATCCCAGGTGAGAGGAGGACCAATAGCCCAGGTTGGCCTTTTTGTCATAAACTACCCATCTGCTGCCTTGGAAAGGCAGGTATAATTCACCGAGAAAAGTGAAGGAGAGCTGAGGAATCCTTACTCGGTAAGCTGCTTGACAGAGGCTCCGCCAGAGGGTGTGTCAGGAGGTAGAAGTGTTCGCAGGCATGGAGTGGGATGTGGACTGGTTCCTCCCCAGAGTGGCCCAACTCATAGGCCCACTGAAATCAAAAAGGTGCAGGTCAGAATGGAAAAGAAGAAAACTACCTCCAGTAAAAAAAGGTGGGATGTAAGCACAGGTCAGCCCTCTGAGTTTGCTTTCATAAAAGACCAAGTAAGATTTGGTTCAGATCACTAGACCTTAAACAGACACTTTTTTCTCTTTTCTTAGAATTTGAATTGTTTTGGATAAAGATTGGTTTTCTGTTCCTAAGACAAGAACTAGAAAAGTGGAGCCCTGACTCAAAACTATGGAGGACCAACTTACATTACAAAAGCAAAGTAAGATCTCTACATCAAACTCAGCTCCAGGTTCAGCATCTAGAAGCAGAATAGTCAGCATTTAGGTGCCTGTGCTAAGATCCCTTTAGGTGCCTGTGCTAAGATCCCTTACTAACAAGAGGGACAGTTGCTAGCTGAGAAACTGCAATTGTTAGGTGTATTTTCCACTGGAGAAGAAATGACACTTAAGGAAGAAAAAGAATAAAAGTTTTGGGTTTTTTTTTTGGGGGGGGGGCAGGGAAGAGAAAGAGAAGGGTAGCAAGAGACTTAACTGTCTCACTAACAGCCAAAGCAGAATTCTTCCTGCCAGAAAGGTGCACCTCTCAGGAGAGAGACCATAGGCAGAGCTGTACCAACAACCTGTAGGTGCTGCTCAGCAGGTTAACGCCAAGCCTTTAGTGCCCAGCAAACAGCAAGCACTTCCTCCTTCACTGGGCTAAGCAACTGAGTAACATGACTTTGATCTACTCCAGTAAACCAAACCAAAGCGTGAGTGTTAAAAAACAGGGAAACAAACAAACAAAACCCAAAACACTAAAAAAACCCCAAAACCTAAGGAAAGTGCACATACTCTTAAGCAAGAGGAACAAGAAAGACAAATGTAAATAATTCAACCTGGCCAGCACAGTTGACGAAATACTGGCATTGAATTCGTCCCCTGTCAGTCTCGACTCCTGTCACACGACCCTTCTGGACTGTGACATGACTGACACTCGTCCGTTCATGAATCTGGACACCTGGAGAGGACATCAGAAAGTCAGTATACCGTGAGACTTCTTTCTAATGTGTCAGGCTGTTAGCTTTAAACCCTTAAATTCAGCCTAAATGCTTATTTATTTAAGAAAAAAATTTGACCCATTAATTCTTAAGTAAAATCCTGCTACTTGTAAAATTCCATGTGTACAGTTTGTACACAATTTAAAGGCTGAGACTGTGAAGAGCAACAGAATTTTTTTCCATGTAACAATCTGGGTGAGAAACACACTCTATAGTCAACAACATGGAAAAAAAAAGGAGTCTCAACTCTGGACTTCTTTTCATTCGATTCCTTTATGGAACAAAGTCTGTAGTTTCAGATGGTATGATTGGTTCTTTTATGGGAAATCAGAAATTTTGAGAAAAAACCCCAACAAGCAGTATGCAAAAATTAGCTGGACTAAAGGAAACTAAGACAGGTATCTTCCTAAGCAGCTTCTTCCAACCTGATGGACTTTCATCCTTAATGACCTTTATCACTGTTATCATATCTAACCTTTCTCCCACTTTTAGACCACTCCAAATTTGCCAAAGTGCTGAGCAAACAGTATTTATTACTACATTTCCAAGCTCCATTTCCAAAGATTAATGTGCCCAATGAAAACTTCCACAAAGCTCAGTCACACGTTTTCATCTGTAGGTAATTAACTATTTTGAAGTGTAATTTTGAGTCAGGTCCTATGAAAGAGAGTGTCTGCTTATGCAGAGAAATAATAACCACTAAGGACAACAAACAGGCACTTGCTGTGTCACAGCAAATCCGTAAAGATTCAGCATGTAAAAAAAAAAAATAAAAAAAATCAGCCTGTTTTCGAGAAAAAACAGATTTAAAGAATCTGAACTTTACAGAAATAACTGAGTTTTGGACCTCAGTGCTCAGAAAATCAGAAGAGATGCAGACCATCATTTTCTTTTATGGAAAGGAGGTAACTATATCATGCAGGAGAGTACCCCATAGATAAAAAAAAATTCCTACCATTTCGTGAGGCAGCTGTTGCCAGAGCCAGACTCACATTGGCAGATGTCACGAGTGCATCTTCTGGCACATACATGGCCCCCACAAGGTCATGGATGTTGATCAGTGGGTGGAGCTGTACCGCTTCCTTTGGGGTGATAATTTCACATGGTATGCCCATTACACTGCCACAGAACATAAGAAACACAATGTCATTTGTCTTGCAGGAGAGCTGGTGCAAACTTAAGACCAGCTCTACTTCCTGCTCATACGTACTTCAGCGATGAAGCAATGCGTTTCAGAGAGATTAGTCGGTCCTGAGTCTGAGCCAGTGAAATAGAGCCTGTCTTCGTGTACCCTATGACAATGACCAAAGTCAAGTCAGATTTTGACAGGATCTTGAATTCCTTTTCATCTCAGACCCATTGCTTTAATAAAACTGCAGACCTGTTGCTTCTACTACTTAGGAGCCTGGAAATCCCAGATCCTCAAATAGCTTTAAACACTTAACAGCTACTAATTACAAACTGTATAAAAGCCAACTTTTCAGAAAAGCAATTTAATTTTGACTTCTGTTCTCTACTTCATATAGTCACATTTAATTAAAAAAAAAAAAAAATTCAAACTTCACACATGGTACCTATTAAGAGAGAGAGAAGTTACTGGCCAAGAAGTGACCTAACAACTACTCAGAAGAATAAAATTTCAATAACTAAAACCAGACATTTTGTGACTCCAACACCTGCATTAGATTGGTATTCATCCTAAATGCAGGCAGTTATTAACATCTGTTGAGTCTGGTATACATCACAAGTTCTTGTCAGCAGAACACCTTCAGTGACCAAGTTCTTCCCATCAGGCGCAGGCCCAAACAGTTTGGAGGGAGAAGGAGAATTTCAACACTACCTTCTCTTGCTATTTTCAGGGTGAGACCCTGCAAATAAGAAAGATCTGGCTTTGCCTGTGCTTCAGTGCTCCTGCTAACCACCTTCTCCTTTTGAGGAGTGAATCAGTGCACAGAATGGGCCATTTGCCCCAGTCACTGCAATGTACTTTTCAGTGTCCCTGTGAAAATTCCTGTTTGCTCAAGTTACAGACAACGTGCAAACTGTCACAGTCTGCCTTCACTCTGTCCATCTGACACCCTTCTCCCCATTCTGATTACACTAGTGACATCCCTTTCCATCTGATTCAGTGCGGATGTATTGTTTTTGAACAGGAACTCCCAAACCTTAACAAATAAAACCACACTCGTGTTCCAGTGTCAGTGCTCCAATTCAGTTTCCCACAGATGCTCAGTGATGACACTGTCAGTACCTGTTGGCACTCCTGTTTCCTGTTCCAGCTGCTCGTAGAGCTTGTTTGAATAGTGTGCCATCTTCAGCTCTAGGGACAAGGGCCTGGCTGTGCTCACAATGCCAGCACAGAAGCGAGTGGTACCAGCAGCCAACCTGCAGGAGAAGGTGCAAAGAAGGGCCTCATAAGGCTGCCAGGTACACAGCCCACACCAGGCTGCTCCAGCAGCTCTGCTGGCAGCACAGACCAGGCAGCAACCTCTCCCCCAAACACATCAGAGCAACAATAAGTTGAATGATACAGGGATAATGCAACCCACAGAATGATTTTCCTTTAGTTTACTTTTGAAAACATGTTGCATTCCAAAACAATTTCTCTTTAACTAGTCCTAAACAGTGACGTTTTTCAAAGAAAGATTTTTTAAAGAAGTTAACTTATGCTTAATTCTACCTGCCCGATTCTTTCCTGCTCCAAAGAAGGACTTCCCTCAAACCAAAATAAACTTGGATTTGAGTCTTGCATTTTTGCAGACCACAATAAGAGCAAGTCCCTCTCATATTCTGCAGCAACCACCACAGAGAGGCATATGCTTTTTGTGCCTTTTAAAACTACCCTTAAACCATTGAGCTATTTGGTGAAGGCTGCTGTAGAGACAGAAACCTACAAGAACTCCTGGCAGTGTGAACCGGGGAAGACAAGACAATTAGACTGAAGCATTTCCCTCGCAACCTGCTTCCACAATATTTCCAAGTCATCTTTCCTCCTGCTAAAGCCATCCTGCATTTTCCCAGTTGACATGACTGCTTTCAGTCTGGTGTGTCCATATTCTCTCAGCAATCCAAAGAGCCAAAGCAAGGTCTCTCCATCCTGTGCTCCATGTAAGACATTTCTGCCAGTGCAATGTTCCTCTTTCTCCTTGAGCATGGTCAGACTGAGCCTGCACAGCATCTAACTCACTGAGCTCTGTAATGGGCTGTTCATACCCTGCTCCAAGCTAGCAAAGATGATGTTCCCTTACAAATGAAGCCGAGCACCTCATTTCCCTTTGAAGGACACTGCTCACAAGGTCTCAGAGGAGACTACCCTATTTCTTCTCTGCAACTTCTATCTCCTTCCCAGCCACGCAAACCCCAGGAACCACAGCTAATTACTCCAGAAGGTAGTATCAGGTGGGAATTTCTAGGCTAGAAAATAAAGTCTCAGTCCAGCATCTACTTAGGGTGTTAGAAGCTGCAGCAACAAATACCTCTTCAGACCCTAAAGTCTCAGCAGTGTCTTATACCTGAGGTCCCCAAATTGCCTAATGAAAACAACACAAATCTACCTCAGAAACAGAAGTCTAAAAAACAGGTAAGGGCTGCACAGCTTTCAACAGGAACTATGTGCTCTCCTACAGACAAATCTGACTCACTGAGGGCACTTGTATTCAACCAAACCACAACAGCCTTGGCTGCTTTACAGACAGGCACTAAATCCTGCAACAAACCAGATAATCCGAGCCTTTTACCAGCTTACAGGGTGGTGTTTTAGTGATGCCTGCTTATAACCCCCTGCAATCTCTGGAGCTTTGCTGGCTGTGTAATGCTTTAGACACACATGGCATCCGGCTTCCAGAGGTCAACAGGGGCCGGAGGAGTTACATGGATTTCCAGTTCTCTTGGAATGGTCTGTCCTTGCTGCACTGTGTTTTACACGATCACCTGGGATTACACCAGAGCTGACAGACATCCAGCAAAGGAACTGTGATCCATGGAAAACCTGTGCCAGGACAGATCCCACCCCACTGTTCACCCCCTGCATTTCTCAGGGCACTGTGGGGAGGCAGAAGACACTGGAGTGCAGGAGTGAAGATGAGCATGGGAAAGAAAAGGCAGTGTTTTAATGTTTGATTTTGTTTCTCACTACCTGAATCTGTTTTAACTGGCATGAAATAATTTTATTTTAAATTAATTCTCCCCAGGGCAAGTCTTTTTTGCCCATGGCAGTACAATCTCCACATCTTTATCTTGATCCACAAGCTTTCTCAGCTTACTTTCTCCCTGTCTTGCTGAGGAAAATGGTATGGCTGCACAGGACTCTGGCCCTTAGCCGTGGCTACCCTACCACAATCACACAAAAGAGACCCTTCACCTTGCAGGGCAGCCCTGTACTTGGAAAGAAGCAGCAAGTGTTGTTACTAACGTTCAGTACGTCCTTATTTCATCCAGGTGAAAGGCTATCTCCAGCTCTTCACCTTAGTCCAAGTGAAGAGGTGGAAATAACACATTCCAACAGATGCTCTTCTACATGGAAGTCCTGTTTTGTCTGTTTTGTTACCAGAAATCCTTACCTGCCCTGGTCAAGTAAGACTATATCCTTCCAACCCATCTTGGAAAGGTGATATGCCACGGAGGTGCCGGTGATTCCACCACCACAGATGACAACCTGTGCCTGTGCTGGCAGGGAAACTGGGTGAGGTTCTGCTGTGGTTGAGGTACTTCTCCGGGAGCTGGTCATTCCCCTCCATTTCGGGTTCGCTGCCCGCCACTGGATATCGGACAGCAGTCGGAGAAACATCCTGGCAGCTCTGTCAGCTTCCTTAAAGCACCACCTGGATGTGCTGTTACCTCAGCACCACTCCTTCTAGGAAGGAAAAGATGAGAATCACATCACCACTTATCTTGTTATACACAAGGCTGGCAGTGGGAAGCATCACATGGAGTGTGGGGTACAGGTGGACATGGGAAAGCTGACAAGTAAACAGACAGGAGAGCAGTTATTCAGTCCTGAAACAACAGCCTTGCTGTTAAGATTTAAACTTAGATCATAAAACTGGAACAGAGCGTTACACCTTGGGTTCTGACACGACACAACTTGACAACGAGCAAAGAACCAGACAGAAGCTGGAAGAGCTTTCACACCAGTGACAAGCACAGCCAAAACAGCCAGCAGGCACGGATCATGCTCTGGGACGCTTCACAGAGGCTGCGGTTAACCAGGTGGAAATAAGCTTGGTTACTACGCTGCCAGGCCTTTACCTGAGGAAAGAAACAGCAGTCTGTGACCAGAGCCACGGGCACAGGGACACTGCAGGGGCCTCTCCAGGCACAGCTTTACCACCAGGGGTTCTCCCCAGGGCCCGGCTGCAGCAGCAGCAGCAGCAGCGGGGGTTCCCTCACCGGGAGCGGGAGGGCCGGGCTGTGAGGGCGGCGGGCTGTGAGATGTGAGGGAGCCCCGGGGAGTGGGGGGGGCTGTCTCCCCGCGATGCTTTCTGGGAGGTGTAGTTTCC
>JAWWTY010000106.1:41964799-42077407 GCA_035222235.1 Margarornis squamiger
GAAGGAAGGAAGGAAGGAAGGAAGGAAGGAAGGAAGGAAGGAAGGAAGGAAGGAAGGAAGGAAGGAAGGAAGGAAATCACTGTTACTAGAATTAAGCTGTATTTCAATTGTTCTTTCATTTATCCGCATCCCACTGTTAAAGATGTGTCTTCCAACATTTTATCTCTTTGGATGGAAAACCTGCTGCAACTACAGGAAAAGCACTCTGCACCCACTGTCTTTCATTTTCCAGAACTTGCTGGTGTACAGCTCCAGTGAACCTTACTGAAGGTCTTGTTCAGGCTTACTTCTGATGCCACTGAAGGAAGAACAGATTTTCAATGCAGCATCCACAGTAAAGCTGTCAGATCTGCCTGTCAGATCATACAAGAGTTCCTTGAATCTATTTGCCGACTAGATATGAATAGTATTAAGGAGACATATTTCATTTTGAAAAGACTTCATAATAAAGGAAATGTGGTGCTAGGAAAACAGGTATTTCAGGAAAATCTGGTCCCAGAGTCACATGGTGTGTCCCCAGATGTAATCAACAATATGTGTCAGATGAACACCCTGTAAGCAGTAAAGCACTTGAAAATGTACATATCTCATTTTTTTCGTATTGCTCCCTTTGACAAGATGCTGCAAACAGGAGATTTTTGTTTCTAAGACACACACCGTGTAGTTCTGGCATAGGAATCTGGAATCGTGACAAAGTGTAACAAATATTGCTGCTCACTAATACCTTTTTTTGTGGTGATATTTTTATGATTTTCTAAATTCTTCTTCAGAGGGAGTTTGGCATCTGGGACACCTCTAATGTGGTATAACATAACCACTGATAGCTAGTGAAAGCCTCCATTGAAAGCATGACACTTCGCATCGCTCAAGCATGTTCCTCAGTAATATGGGGAAGGCTGCGGCTGACTTGATGACAAAACGGCGGGAGCAGTGGCTGATTGCATAAAGCCCGGGGAGAAAATTTGGCTTTGCTTGGCAATGTGTTCGTGGCTCCTCAGGCACACAGCTCTATGCGCTTGGAGTGAGGAATCAGTGCGGGGGCATTAGGGTAACCCTTCACATGCTACTTGCAGGATTAGAGGAGAGATGTGATGACAGCTAGAGCTGGGATAGATATTTTTAGCAAGCTATATAGTCAACATGTTTTACTTCTATTCCTACTCACAAATTCCTTTGTGAGGATTCTTTGGCTTTTATGATTGTGTCTGTTACCAAAGTCATTCAGTCACTGCTCCGAGCGCATTCTGGTCAATACGTGACTGGAAACTATAGTCTGAGCATGTACAAGCTGTTTGTTTGTCACAACTGCTGGGGAGGTTGGTTACCACAGCTACATTATATTGTTCCCAGACTAGATGACTTTAGCGACTGTCCGGTGGGGTGCACATGGGTCAAAGATAGGAGGGTAAGAACAAGCAGTGAAGCTAAGAGGAATTAGCCATGCAGACCCTGAAAACCTAAGCAATTGTCTTAGAGTTTGACTTGAAATTAACCTTCCGTCTTCACATTCATGCTGGGAGTTTCTGCTTGCACAGTCTCAACTGCAAAATGTTCTGCCTCATCTTGCCTGCCCACACCGACTGCCTCCCTGTGTCCTCACCAAGCAGTCTGTGTCACAGCTTGGCAAGGGAGCCCCAGGATGCAGACTGGCTCCTCACCCCTGTGAGGATAGGTGCAAACGCCAAGCCCAGCAAACAGCCCATTCACTGCTTCAAGTGAGCAGGCACCTGCTGCTGTCCTAAAACATTGCTCCTCATGCCTACAGTTAGCAAGCTTTTTCTAACCTACATCTCTCTTAATGTACAATAAATCAATATCTCTCCTCTATTAACCTTACACATCAGAGGGCTGCTATTATGATCTCCCTTCAGACTTGACTTTTCCAAACCTATTCCATTTCCTTCAGCCCATCCTAATAGGTTGTATTTGCTTGTCTTTACCAGTCCTGCTGCTCTCCTAAGGACTTCTACTTCGGTTATGTCATTTTTTCAAAGCACAGTTTTATCATCTTTCTCATTTTCTTCTTCAAAAACCAGTTCCCTCCTCCTATGACCCAGATCACAACAGCCACAGCACAAGGCACTAATGGAAAGAGAGGAGAGGCTGCAACCTGTACAATAAATTTGCCCTAAATGCATCGTATGTATAAAACTGAATGTATTGTATGTATTTTGTTTTCCAGGATTTGGTATGCCCCTAAGCAACTTTTCATATACTCCTATATGTGATAAATATAAACCAAAATAATTTTTTACACATAGATGTAAAACACTGAAACTTAATTAGCAGAACCTACACACTCAAAGCCTGGCGTTTAAAAGGACTCTTTTTTCTTTTTAATAAGCATGCTTGCATTTTTGCATCTCTGACTACTGCGGACAACTGGCATCGAATGCATAGGTCTAATGTATAAATTACTTGACTATATAACCTAAATTTCTTTATGTTGGGTTTGCCCCCTGCAAAAAAAAAAAAGATGATACAAAAATATTAAAATAGCAATTATTGCAAAATTCTTCCTAAAAAAAAAGTGCAGAAACTGGCCCTTGCTCATTCATTTTGTTTTCATTCTTCCCTCTGCCCTCCTCTTGAACTTTACATGACTTTTTTTTTCCCCTCCACTTTTGTCAGTGATGGGAAATTTCTAATCCAACATACAGGATTCGTCCCTATTTGAAAATGAAAAGGAAACACATTTGCACTGAGATACACTGAGGGGCATTTGTTAAAGCCAAGGCAGAGTGGCAAAGTTCATCTCCCAGCAGCAAGACTTGTGGCAAGAGGTAACTGCATTTGTCCCTTTTCTCCCAGTGGCTCATTATGGCTGAGCAGGTCAGACCTGTCAAACATCGCCACATTTGACGGTGCTGGGGGGGGAAAAAAAAAAAAAAGAAAGAAAAAAGCACGCTGTACTTGGATGCAAGGGCTGTGCATCCCTTGTGCTTTGTCTGGTGCAACCCTTTCACAGAAGCACAGACATTGTGAAACGGGGTCAGGAAGGTAGCAAGCCAGCTGCCTGACATCCTTTCGACTGACTCCCGTGACCGAGGAAAGAGCAGTGGCTTCAAGGACCTTACAAATACAAGACAAGCGCCTCGCAGGGGAAAATCCCAATCACAAGCCTGATTTTGATCTTGCTGCAGGTTAGAGTTTAGGGTGCTTGTTTGTTTCAGTGTCACCTTGTGGCTTCAGTGGGCCTGCTGCTGTTTTCATGGCAGGATGGAGGAGAGTAAACCCAGGCCCTCTCCCCTCCTTCAGAACCAGCAAGCCCGACCCTCAGCTGGTATTCATCAGCCCAGTGCCACTGATCTGGCGGCACAGCACGACACGGCACATGGCCTCTCCCCAGCTGGCCGTCTGGGCCAAAACTTGCCTGGAGCCCAGCAGCTTTCAGCCCAGGGTAACTCCACCAAAGTTGGGGGGAAGCTTTATGCTGGTCAAACAAAGAACAGAGACAGGCTCGGCAGGCCTTAATGAGCTGATGCTGATCATGTAACTGTCTTATTGAATTTGCATTTCATTAGGAGACTTCATTTGAACCACAGCTGTGAATATTTGAGGGCCTGATTGTGTCTATGGATACTAATTTGTTCAAAGAAGACAAGGAGGATACTGAGCTGCAACCCTGACCCTTTTCGCATTGATCAGACAAGATAGATCCTCCTTAAAAGTAATGTCGGAGCTGTACCAATAACATGCCTTATACCCTGGCTGCTACTGAGCTGCCTAAATGCCTTTTTCTGAAAATCATCCCTCCAGGGGATGGGGAGGTAAGCTGGACCCCAAAACCCTACTCAAGTCTTCGCCCGATGAAATTTCATTTTCATGTACTGTATCTTAGTGAATCTGATGAAACCCATAGGATGGGAATACCATCGAGGGAAAACATCCCACCTCCAGAAGGAAATGCCATCATTCAAATACTGACTTCTTATTTGAGACTTCATGATTATCCCTGTAGCCATGTAAATCAGATTACCATACCATAATGTTCTGTAGGAATTCCACACCACTTAATGATGGAAAGACTGCAGCCTGCAGGAATGAAACAGTTAAAAGCCAAGAGTTGTGATAAGCAGATGGCAATTATTGCCACTTACTGGTAAAACCTGTTTGTATTAAAAATATCTCAGTGTTTCCATTGGAACCTACCAATTAAGAGATTAAACTGTGTTTCATTCACATACAAGTGAGTGTGAGCTCACACACACACGTGGCACTTCCAGCTCCAAATTCCACCTAGAGGCTGGCTGAAAATATACCCACTAGTTGTCTTCTGTTTCCATCTGTTTATTGAGTGGGAATTCATTAGGTTTGGTTTTGGGTTATTTTATGAGTTATCAGGAGTAAGAAATTTTCACCTTATTATCAGGAGAAACAGGAAGCTGCTGGCAAACAAACACAGCTATTTTTCAGAGAATTATCTAACTGGGGAGTGGACCTTTAGCGATGAAGTTACTTGAAGCCCAGCCAGGCCTGAAAGGTGGATGGTACGTCGCCAAGATTTTATTCTCAAGATAGCCTAAGCAAGATGATTTGGCTGGGAATTGCCCTAAGTAAACATGCTAATAGGATGGAAAAAGTTAGCCCCTTTGCCTTCTGAGCCAACCAGCCGTTTCCCCTCTGCTGAGGGGAGTGACTGTTGGCACTAAAGGGTTTCCTGCATGTAACTGGTCAGTCTTTTGCCACAGTCCCGGGAGCCTTTTTCTATTAAAAGGGAAGCCAAATTTCCTTCACGGATGCTGCCATACTCCAAGCATTGCCTCTGTCACTCAGGGGCTGTAAGTAGATCTGGACAACTCCCCAGAGGACTTACATGTTTATAAACTAATAAAGGATCTGATGTTGCCAATCTGAAAGCCAGATGTAGCTGTTCCTGAAATAGGAGGGTTTTCTGTCCCTTCTCACTTTTCATGCCTTGACATCCAGAAGGGTTAAGGAAAGGACCTGGTCCACACTCCTTACACTGCCATTTGCAACCGTTTCATAGGACGGAATAACGGCATGCCCACATAAATTACAAGCTGTGATTATAAGCAGGCCTTGTAGGAAGAAATGATGCCCCTTGCATTGTCATCAAGCACAGGCTAACTACTCAGGTGAGTGCTGCTACCTAACAAAGGAAAAGTGTTGGCTTCAACTAGTTCAGCTGACCAAGTGTTGCAGCTCTAAACATATCTGGAGATCCTCAGTCAGAAAGCTCTTGCATAATGCACTTTTCTATGATATTTCCAGTCCTATCTGGTACTGCAGAAATCAGTGACAGTGCAAGGACAGTGTTTGATTTAGCTTCTCTGTGCTTTCATCTCTGCTTCCCTAGCTGAAATCAGAAAGTGCAGAGACCTATTTAAACAAGGGGGAAAAACAAACCAACCAACCAACCAACAAAAAACAAACAAAAAACACCCCACCATTCCAGTGCTCCTAAAAAAGTTCAGTTCAAGCCTGATCAGGGACTTGGCAGAAGCTTGGTACTAGCTTTTGCTTTTCTTGAACCAATCCCAAAATCTGCCACACAGAAAAGCTCACCCTCTAATGAATGTTGTTTTCGGGAGCCTGCACATGCTCTGAGATGTAGGGATGGGGAGGGGGGAGAAGAGGTGTCTTAGTGTGTTTTTCACCCATCCTGCTGCTGCTCACGGGGGATTTTGAGCTTTCTCAGTTTGCTGTTTGCAGGAAGGGGCTGGGAGTCACCCAGAAGACCCTTGCAGAGCTCCCCTGAGACTCTTAGGGACAACCAGGCCTCTGCGGAGGCGACACCGGTGCCGTTCTCCAGTGGGATCTGCAGGGGAGGCTAAAGTAGCACGACTGGCCACAGAGGTGCACTGGCCTGGAAAGTTCCCAGATCCCCCATCGCAGCCCAGTCAACCAAATAAATAAATAAACGATGGCGCGCACACCCATCCCCTGCCCCTTCCTCCCCCAGGTCCGGCCAGAAAGATGTCACCTCTGCTCAGGCCTGCTGCCACCGGAGGCTTGCAGAGCAGGACGAGCAAGCATTCCCCTCTCCGCCAGTGCCACCTCCGATGGGCCCGCTGTCACCCGCTTTGCACCTTCTCTGTATCTTTGCAGTCCATCCCAGCACCTGCTAGTGCCCACTCCTCGGACCTACACCATGGCCGGGCAGACATGCTCATCCTCAGGGATGAGGGAAGCTGCAGTCCACAGGACATTTTTGGAGGAGCAGAGGTGCTGCCTCAGCTTTCAGAAGAGAGGAGAGGTGGGAGAGCCAAGCCTGAGGGCACCACTGCCCCACATGGCACCTGGCTCGCCCCATGCAGACCCTCTCTGCTGCTTCACCCAGTGAAACCCCCTGGACTCCCCAGGGCTTCCCTGCAGCCCTTCCAACTAGATAGCCAGCACTCCCCAAGGGAATTTTAACACCCCCACCACCCACCCCCCCCACCCCTGCCATGTTTAGAGTCACTTGTTCAGCTCTGGGCAAGGATGTTTTTTTCTTTCAGCGTGGTGGGAGGGTTTTGTCGGGAGTTTCTTGTTTTTATTTTCCTCCCCTCCTGCCCCTTCAGAGGCAATAAGGTACGCAAACAAGCTATGCATGTAGGTAGCCAAGAGCAGAATGCGAGCAGCCCCTAAATAATAAAATAAAGCAAAATATTTTAAGAAAAATAAAAAGAGAAGGGGGGGGGGGGGGAGAAAACCCACCCCGTGCTACCGGGGGCCCCGTTGGTTAAAGGCTACGGCGCAGTCACTCTGAAGTGAGGGTTTAATGAAGTAGCCTGTGAGAGAATGGAGGGGATGGTCCCCGCTGCACAGATGGCTCTTTGTCACCGCTGACACCTGCCATCTGCTTGTTTGTCTAAATGATGTCGGAGGGGCATCGCGAGCCTCCAATCTGCTGCGCCGCCTCCACCAGCTCGGGGTGACCCCCTGACCCGCGTGTCAGACGGGTCCGGAGAGTTTGTTCTTTCCGCTCAGTGGGTCCGTCCCCGGCCGCGCTGCCGCCTCTTCCCCGCCGGCAGCCCCGCAGCTGCCCCCGGCCGCGCTGCCACTCGCCCCCCACGCCCGCCCCACCGCCCGCCAGCCCCTAAATCTCCTCTTCTCCATGCATATGAAAGGGGGAGGACATGGAGAGATTAACCTCCCAGGGCATGAAAGGGGTACAAAAGTTTACACCGCCGGGCAGCCATTTAGACCTCTCGGGGGAGATGCAGTTCGCGCTCCTCGGGCTTTTAAACACCATCTCCGCGCGATGCTCAGATTCTTTCTGAGGTAATTAAGAAGCCAAATTACCCCAGATGTAACACCACTGATATCAGGAGAGGCAATTAAGATATTTAGAGAATACCGCTTTTTTCTCTTCCTCTGCCATGAAGACAGACTGGCACTTTAACATCAGCTGTAAATTTCAGAGGTCTCCCGGGTTTAAAGGCAGGGTACGGAGGTAGGATCTACTTTCCTGACAGCAGTCACCGGCAGACTTTGAGATCATACTCAAAAAAAAAAAAAAGGATGTATTATTGTAAATGCATCTAGGGAGAGTTTTTTTCCCAATGTATGGCTAAAGAAAGAGTATCTTAAATACATGAAAACGAGTTTCTCAGTGTATGAAAAGTGACTGGCAGCTGTGGAGAGGGTCACAGCTTCCAGAGAGACTTGTTGGAGCAATAAATGTGTCCAAGAACCTACACTGAATCTAAAAACAATCATTAAAGTCTAAAATAGCCTAAAAAAATATTGACTGGTTGAGAACCCACTCCTTTTTTTTTTTTTTTTGTCTTTTCTTTTTCGCTCTAAGCCCACAGAAACAGTATGCTTTTGGTATGACCTCAGGTCATTTGTGTCACCTCAAAATACTCAGGGTGAGTGCCTAAAAGGGACTTCTTTCCCAGCAGAACCAACAAGCTCATGTCTAGGATGTCTCAGAAGAGACTGAAGCTTGCTGTTCATAGCACCACATAAATTGCATTTGATGTTATCAGTGATGTCAGTGTACATGGAAGGTGTATAATGGATATTAATTATGACTGTTATCACTTATGACTTGTGTAGTGCAGCCAGGTATGCTTGAATACTTGCAAACACAGCGGCTTTTACACGTGGCAACTCATGAAATGGAAAATGGTCACTCTGCACAGCTCTAATGAGGGCAAGGGTGATTTAAGCTAGCAGAAAGAATCATAATTACTGTAGGTTCAAAGTGGTCTTGAAGGAGAGGAAGTTAAAACAGGGTTGGGATTGATCTACTTTCATGCTTTACTCGGCCCATTGTTTTTAATGCCTCACTTTGAACTATAAACAAATGGCTTCAGCTGATTTGCACAGTTTTCTGCAGATAATTCCTGAATTTGTTCTGGGCAATGGTGGAAAGTGTGCACAGTGCAAAAATAAATGGCAAGGGAAGTTGCAACAACAGCCCCCGCCATCTGTAGTCAGTCCAAAAACAGTTGAACTTAAATCCTGGATTCAAACCCATATCAGAGCACAGAGGAAAGGGCTTCAAGGTTTGCAGAGGACCCATGCTTACATGGAAGCTGTTCCCGATGTCCAGCCCCAGCCAGGCAGCTTGGATGATGAAGACCTTCCTTCCTGGGGAAGGCCTGGCTCTGGACCCCTCGTCTGGATCACAGACAGGGGGAGCCACCAACCTTCTCACTCCTCCAGGTCTCTGCCAGCAAGGCTGCCATGGCCTCCAGCTCCATGGACTCTTCCCCCTTGCAGTCCCCTGGTCACCAGCACCTGGGCTGAGACCAGGCACAGCAGGTGAAAAACAAAGGCAAAACCCAGGAACTCTTGAAGAAACACAGAAAGGTTATGTACTCGACCTGAGAAGCCTCTTTTTCTCCCTGTCCTTCATGACAGTGCAATTTCTATTACTACTGTTGATGGAAAGAGAGGAGACCTGCTCCCAGGGGCCACAAGTGCCAGGGAACACAGCTCATGAGGCCAGAGACAGCCACATCCCATCCAGGAAACAATTCATTGCCTCAGACCGTCTCCTTTTTCAGTAACACTGGATGATAATTTGGGATTATATATAGGAAAAATAAGGGCAGATTTTAAAAAAGCCCCTAAAAAACATCCAGTCTTTCCCAAAGTCTAACAGAGAGATAAAGGGTGAAATCCTAGCTCAGCTGATTTCTGTGTGCTTTGCTTTTAAGTTCAGCACGGAAAGGCTTTTACCCTTCCTGCATCATCATAAAAGTTTATTTTTTTTCTTCTCTGGGATGCTTTTGGTTTATTGGTGTGTGTAAAAATGTCTCGTTGTGAAATCCATTCCTGACACAGGTGTTACGTGTCTGAGATCTGCCCAGCTGCCTCAAGACAGGTACTTTTCTTCTTTCAAACATGCTGCTAACTTCCAGACCCTCAGTCAATTAGCAGAGCCAACACACCATGTTCATCTTGGCAAAATGAGCCAGTCTGCACTAAAATGAGGGTCAATGGAAAACAAAAAGAACCAACAAAAGTTCCTGATTTTCTATATTTTTGTCTGAAAGCTAAAATTTGCATATTTTGATGTCTTCTGCCAGCCCACCAACTCCAGAAAGCACCTAGACATCCCCACAACAGGGTTCTGAGATGTTTCAGGAACATTTCCTTCAGAGGCTATGACAAGAATAAGCTTTCTGTACCAAAAAATTTCAACATAGTTCTATTTTGATGAGGTGAATTACAGTCAACTCCCATTAATTCCTCCCTACCAGAAGCTAAGCTTCTAATCATCCAGCAGAGGCTTGGTTTTTCTTCAGATTTTTTGACTTTTCTTAGAGGAATCTGCAAAATGATAAATCCCCTAAACTGACCCTGAGCCAAGCTAGTATGTTTTCTTCATTTAAGCGTGGAAAGGATGACAGCATGCAAAGACTGTCATCTTTATTTGTACTGAGAAGACTTCTCTTATGAGATCTGTCTAATCCCCTGTTTTAAACCAGCTGTTGTCAAGAAGCAATTGAAACTGTGGTTTTATTTTGCCACATCATTTTGTTAGGTCAAAGGAACCCCAGCCTCCCACAGGTCTGATTATGGCACACAACCCTTAATGACACATGAAGGGATAAAAGTTGTATCATAGCATTACATCCAGAGATCTTGACTCCTCAGCTTGGGTGTCCACTCATGATGGTGTAGGTAGATCCACCTTGTGACAGGGCAATGGCAGATGATGGCATTTGTTGCTGGTGGTCAAGATCAATAATGAACCTCAAGCTGTGGAACCACAGGAGGATAGCAGACCTGTTCTGCCATACATAGCCCCCCAACCAAAATGCCTGGCTGATCTGAGCTGGTGCATGTGTGTAAGCACTGGCTGGGAGGGAAGAAAAATGGGTCCAAGCTCTAGCTCTATGATGCTGATGTCTAAAATCTGGAGGTAGTTGCCCACAAAATCCCCAGTTTGATTATATCTATAGTTACATTTATGTTTTTATAAATTGGACTTCTGAAAATGTTTTTATTTTCCTCCTTAAGTGAGGCTGGCAGAGCTGGATGTGGATTTGTATATACAAAATTTCTTTTTTCTAGACTGGAGGTGGGATTTTCACTGTATCCTTTCCCTCTGGAGCTGGGCTTTTTAGTATCAATCCCAAATAATCACTCCTGACCATCATCAACTCAGTCAGCCTGCAAGCAAACTCATCAGCTCTCTACATGAAAAAAAAAAATATTGGCACAAACCTGTGTTTCTCTCAAGACCACCGTGGGTGGACAGGTATTGTGGCACTTCATCACTCTGTGTTTCAGCATACAAAAAACCAGAACACAAATACTTTGATGGGATGAGGAAACTATCCTGCATACATTTTTATATCAATGCAAATGCCTAATCAATTAAACGAGATTGCACCCTGCTGTAGGCATCACCTCAGTGTCTAGCCCTGCTAGGGGCCACACTACTGTAGCCTTTTGCTTGTGTGAAGCAACACTGTCTTTGGCAAGACAGAGTGCTCCCCTCTGGCAAATTTCTTCATGTGACAGAGGCCAAAGTTTTTATGTGTTCTCTGAAAGCAGCTACGGCAAACAGTCAATTCAGCTAAACAGTTTTGGCCACAATATATCTGTGCTTAGTTTTGGCTTAGCAGAGCAGAATAACACATGTACTTCTCTCTCTGTCCCACTCCTAACCTAAGATAGTGAAACAAATAGCTGAATTACAGAAGTATCTTCTGAACAAAAGTATCCTGTGACAGTGCAAAATCTGCATGGCTGGGTATTTCAGCCAAAATGAACTCGCAGACCCACATGATTTCCTCATGAGCTGACTTTGTGGGGAATTTATTTTTTTTTTGCTTAATTCTTGTTGCTGTTGTTTTGTTGGCTTCTCAGATCAATACCTTCTACTGATTTCACTTCAGACATTTTTGTCAAATTTTTATCAAATCAAATACATGAGAATAAACAAGAACCACTAACAGAAGTGATGACGCTTCCTGCAGGTCAGTGCCATATCTATAATCACAGTTCCATCCTCTGACCCTTCCTCTCCACTTCTGGAAGAGGCACCAGCACCCAGTGAAATGACAGTGCCACACAGCCAGTGTCATAGTTATTGCTGCTGACAGCAGCAATGGGGACATTTCTTCAGGTTTCTCAATGCCTTAAGAGCTGAGATCCTGTTTTCCAATGGGATTTAAGGGTCATCAGCATTGCTTTGTATAGACACATATTGTTTGTTCCAGCGTGCACCAAGATGGATCAAAACCTGCATGCCTGTATTAACCTGGGCTTAAACCAGGTTAGGCAGCCCAGGTGTCTAAGGCAGACTCTGCAGCTCCTTAATGCAGTCACATCAGTTTGCTGAAGGCTCTTGCAAGGAAGGGCAGCACTGCGATCCCCAAGGCAGCACTACCAGCCAGGGCTTCAAAGCACAGCAGAAGCACTGCTAACAGGGTACCCTTCCCCAGCTGCTCGGCCTTGTCACACAGGTTCCAGCATCTGTAGAGGCAACCCCAGTGTCTGCAGCACTGCAAAGGCATGATCAAGGCTCCAAACTCTCAGAGTTCATAAACTGCACACAGTGTCTTTCAATATTTCCGTTACCTCCTTTGAGGTTAATTGCATCCAATTTGCCATCCCTTAGTTCACACTCTACATATCAAGGTAAAGACACATTGATTAGCTTGCTCTGTGTTCTTCACATAATTGAAATGATTAATGCACATCTCCATCACTTTCTATCTCTTTTTATAATTTTTTGTAGTAATACTTAGCCTCTTAGCAAAAAAAAAAAAATAATTTTTCACAAATTTGATTTAGAGGTTTAGCAAACCTCTAAATTTTGATGGAAGCTTCTCTTTCAAAAGCCTATTTCAGTCTTGATTTCCAATTAATACTTTCCATCATTTGTTTTTACTTTTGTTTTAAAGACTTTTTTCTCCTGCACTTGCATTGATTGGTTTGTTTTTGCCACTGCAGACAGCTTTTTAGAATTAGCTATTTCTGACAATGAAATGGTTTCCTTTCCAAGAATGAAAAGAGCCCATAAACAAATCTCAGCAGAAAATTTAGTTTTATCATCAAGAGGAAAAAAGTTACCTTCCAAATCATAAAAACTCAGGAAATTTTAACCATCTACTGGACCAAGAGTGGCTAAGAGATGATCATATTTGACCCCAGAATTTACATCTACACCCTGGCTTTGAAAGGAGCTTGCTACACTTCCCTACTCTTACACAGACTTTAAGCATGACTGTGGATGAAGTCCTGAAAGCATTTAAGGTATTTGGCTTTAGAAAACAAAGACCCATACAGCATTGTGTATTCAAATTATCGAATGTCTAGCAATGCAGTCAAATCTTTGACACTAAAGTGGTAATTAGCCCAAGAAAATTGCAAGTTTTTCAAACATGCAGCAGTGCTTGGCAACCCAACATGCACACACCAGCATGGTGGGAGAGAGCTGGACTATCTCCGACCCAGAGCCACCCAATGCCATGGGCCAGCACTGAAGTACCCAAAAGTGGCTGCTTCCTGACTTTCAACCTGCTCAAACTTCTGAGCTCCTGCAGACTTAAGTCCAAACATATGCTATCCAATAACCAAGGTTCACTATTGATTTGTTAATCTAACAGGGTGGAGCTGGATGTTTTCTTTTTCTTGTCTTTAGTCATCTGTTTTTTAAACAGTTTTTACTGCCATGTTTCTGTTTGTCAGCTAATCTTAGATCCAGTGACATAATTTCACTGAATTATTAATATTTCAATCACATTTGTGTCATCTGAACAGAGCTCTATGACAAGATAAATTGCACTCTCTATTGTTCTAACTTTCTTAAAATATCTCTTTGTAGTTCAAAAAAAAAAAAAAAAGAAAAAAAGAAAAAAAAAGGAAAAATAAGAAATTCATTCCTGGACTATGCTTGCATCACCAAACCAGTGCGCACTAAAAGCCAGTGGCCGTGTGTCACTCCTCACCAGGTGGTGCAAGCACTGTGCACCCAAGCAGTGCTCTTATGGCTCCCTGTGGCCCTTGGACACACAGTAGAGTAAGCCAGCCCCAGAGAGAGGGCTCACAGGTGATGTGCTTGTTGCTCTTCCCAGGCAGACTTCCACCTTCCAGCAAGGCTGGACCCTGAGGGCACAGCTCTTCAGTAGCTTGAGGCTCAGTCTACAACCACAGGTCATGGCATTTCTGCAGTGGGGACAGAGAACAGACCTCTGGTTGGTGTCCACTGTGAAGGGTCCTGGGCAACCGCAGTGACGACCATGCAGCTCCAGGACCCTCCTCACCTTGCCATTCCCCACGAGCAGTCCAACCAGCAAGCCGATCCCACGCGAGGCTGGTGTCCCTCTCCCAGGCCGTTAATTGGCTTGGATGAGCGTCATGCAGCCAGGCACACACATGTGTCCCATAACCTAAACCATCTGCGAGCATTTTAATTAACCGATCCCCAGCTCCTCTGCGCTGCCATTGAAAAGATCCCGCCCTGGCCCCAGCCGAGCCTCCCCCGTGCAGCCCTGCAGCTCCCCTCCCCACCCAGGAATTCACAACCACAACTGTACAGCATGGGCCCCCCCGGCCCTCCGCGGCCGCGCGGGAGCAGCCCTCAGCAGTCAGCAAGGAGAAGATGAAAAGGGGTCCCTCCATATGTGGCTGGTGATGCAGACCTACAGGGTAGGCTCCATGCACAATAGATAACAGGAGGCCCCTTCTTGCAGCTGTTCAGCTGTAGGGTCTTCCACGTCACATCATACGTGCAGGCATCAGACACCGCTTATATGAAAAATGGCTGGAGAAAAAAATTTCCTTCTGTGAAACCACATGGATGTACATCAACACAGAATTCAGCCTATTGCCTGCTGGAAAAATGCAACCATGTCAGGCCCCATGGTCTCGTTACTCTCTGGGGAAGTGACTTTACTCTCTGGCTGATTTTATATTGCAACAAAGTGAAGTTTGCTGTGGAAGTACTCAAACTCATCTGAGTTGCTCTGGAGGCTGAAGAGAGATCCAAACTTCCCAGGGCCTAACAAAGCTCTAGATGAAGGGATTTGGGAACTGTAAATGCAAGAAGGCTCACAAGCAACGTTTTCACCAAAACAGGAAATTTTCACTGGTGTGCTAGGTTTGTAGCTGGTATAAATGAGCACAGCTCATTAGCAAAGAATTTGGTATTGCCTGTCCAGAGGCAGGACACCCTCACTGGAGGGTCTGTTCCTCTGGAAGTCACCATGACCATGGTATTTATAAATTTAACAGAGGTGGTAGTGCAAGGTAACCCCAGAAAGCAAAACCTCACAATTTTGCTAACAAAGGGGCTGCTCATTTCACAGACTATTGCAAACTATCTTTAATCATATGAAACTCATGCCATTAAGCAGCACTGTGCTTTCTCCGGTCATCTGGGGGCAGTTCTTGGCAACTTTTCTATTTCACCTTCCACTGAGCTCTCTCAAAATAGTTTTATGTAGGAGATCAGCAGTTTTCAGTGAGAACACCCTTGTATAGGATGCAATATCGACAGAGTTGCGTACTGTTCACCAGACTCCCAGCCTAGGGCTTGAAAAAAATTGGCTTAGATCTACTTGATCACAAGGAGGGTTTTTCTGCATGTTTCATATGATGGGAATCCCACAGCCTTTCACTGACACCAAAGATCGCTGATACACACAAAGTAGGAAGGGAAATTTTCTAATAAATGAAGCCAGGATATCAGTTTGTCTGGATTTCATTTGAAGTCTAGCCCTCCAACTGTGACCCTGCAGTATCCATAAGACTATGGTGCTTTAGGGCTTCAGATACTTTACAGGTGCCAAACATGGGTCTGTGCTGCAAAGTTCATCCTACTCCTGTGCTGTCTCAGCACACCCTACCTGCAGTAAAGCAGGATGAGACCAAAACAGTCAGCCTCCCTACTACATTACCATCCCACAGACTGTAAATAAGAGAAGCAGTGGGGCCAAGCAAGTGCTCCTGCTGCATTCAACAGCAGAAGTAGAATCCCAGTTCCATTCACTCATGCACTGAAAACCTCTTATGACAGAAATACTTATATTTTCTACTCTAGGGAGGCAACAGTTCAACTGTGTGCAAGTGTGGGAGACTGTCCCCACCAAAAAAGTGGCTTTGATCCCTGAAAAGAAGCTTAGACTGCTGAGGGCAGACTGGGGAGAACAGTTCATCTCTCAGTGTGCTCAGCCAGCTCTGAATCATTCAACAGCCCATCTTGCAGTCCAGTTGGTCCTTGAGTCCAAAGGTTTCTCACAAGAGATGTCTGCACATCTCTCCTCAAAATCAAGGGCAACAAACAGTGCACTGGTTTCACACTGAATTAGGTATAAACATTGCCCTCAAGGAGTTAAGTCCTTAGGTTCCTGTCTGATAAACACAGGATACATTTTTAAAATCAACATTCCCAGTCATCGTGCAGCTGAGTTTTGTGTGCGTATCTCATTTCTATCCAGTGAGATTTCCAGATTGACTCAGAAACTTCGAGTGGAGCTCAAGGTTTTGGAATACAAACTGATATTCATGCTTCCACCTCACTCTGGCTTTCTAGGCTGTGCATGTAGAAGCTTTGCTGTGCTGTCAAAAATGCTTCTGATTCATGACCTCTGACAAAAGCATGAGTAGAGAAACATCATGAATTGCATAGCTCACTGGCCACTGGGGAGGGTTCATTGGCCTGCTAATCTGAACTGTCTGATCCTAAACTTCCACTTCCCATTGCAGTCAAATGCACTGCTGACTTATTTGACTCCAGCACAGACTTTCTTGTCTTATAGTTTTGTACTGACTGAGCTAACCCACAATATAATTATTAAGGCAAAGAGCTTAGCAGGATCCTAATAAGGATTAAACATTTATATGATTCATTAAAATATTCCCAGTGCCACTAGCTGGGACAAAAATGTATAAGGATTGTGTTATAATTATAACACCAGGCTGCAGCCCAGAAATCCCTGTGAAAGGAATCCATAGAAAATGTGGCTTGAGGATGCCAGAGCTGCACACACTGAAGTACCCGTTTCACTGAAAACCCAGCCTGAAATCCCATTGACCTGGCACATCCTTGAAGTCAGGCCCATATGGAAACAACTGGTTCTTGGGACAAGATTAGGAACACCCAAATAACCTGCTCCAATATATAAGCACAGCTTCAACCAGTTATGGGACAAGCCTGCACCTTGACCATAACTGAAGAGGAAGAAAAGGAGGACAGGACAGAGAGGATTCAGGAAATGAAAGGCAGAAAGGAAAAAAACGAAGAGGTAGATATTGTGCCCTTTTACCCAGTGAGGTTTGAGTACCAGTCAAATATGAGTAACATCATTGTGGATCACTCCATCATCTTAAAGACTCCAAACTCATGTGTTTTGTTTTTTTCCTGATGAGACAGTGCATGCTCTGCAAGGCTGCAGCAGGTTCAAGAGGAAAGTTGTTCTGAGCCGCTGCTGACTCTACTTGCTTGCTCTGAATACCTGTCCAGGGCTTGGTTGTAAATACTCAGCTCTCGGTGCATTTCATCACTTCTGAACTGGAAGTCTTTCTTGTTTGTCCCATTGCTGCTGAACATTTCAATGTGCTATGCAGAGTGGGACTACTCCATGTGGGAAAGTCACCTCCAGCTATTCGCTATCAGATGGATTGCCTTTGTTACAGAGAGCACATGTGGGAAGACAAACAAAAAGTACAATTATTTACCCAGCCCTACTCTTTGGTGTCGCCACTATGCAGGAAGGGGCAGGGATACTGAGAAATCTCCATAAACATCTCAGCTTGCAGGAGCATGCCTGCTATTACATCCCCTGCTGAGTAATTGCATATTTTCTCCCACAGCCACATGAATTGAGCTGGTAAGGAGAGTAGTGAGTACAAGATCCCACCTCATCCTAGCTTGTGAGGTGCATCATGTTCATAATGACACCCAGGAGGAGTAACCTGTGCTGGGACCACAGTCTGTCAGGTGCCAAGATGAACTGGAGAAAGTACGTGGGTGTTCTCACCTTGCAAGGAACAAGTAGGATTGGTTGGACCCTGAGAAGACCATTCTTTTGCTCAGGACATGTCCTCCATTATTATACAATTATAATATATTATACTATATATCCAGTATGCCAGCATTAGTAATTTTGCACAGAGAAGGATGGTACCCACAAGATACAAAACTGAGCACTTGGTAAGAAAGAGAATTAAGTCAGGTGGGCGGGGCACAGCACTATTTGGTTTTGTTGCAAGGAGAACATCACGCTTCTCAACGCGGCAAAAGGATGCAGACTTATACTGCCGATACTTTGGTGTATCATGGTTGCAGTTGCCACACAGCAGAGAGCAACAGCATTGACTAGAGACTCTATCCATTGGTTTTAGTTTGGTTTTCCAAGGACATAGTGCATGCAATATCCCTCTCTGCATGTATGTGTCTGTTTACCTGTCTATCTGCACTCAGCTGTCCTTCACCCTCACCAATAACTTTTGAACCTGTTGAGCAGTTTGAAAAAAATTTGACAGACAACAAGAGGTCTCCAAGGTATTAAATTTCAACATGTTTTATGAAAATTGGCAGCTGGTTAGAGGAAAAAAACCCAATTAGTGCCTCCATGGAGGTGAAGGCTGCAATGTGAATGTGATCCTTATTAGGAAATGAAGATCCTCCTGGGAAAGAGATATTACCAACGTTCACAGAAGGAAAAACAGATCAGCACTTACATCTTATTAGACACCAGAGAATCTGATGCAAGCCCCCAGTAATGTCCCAGAAAACCACCGAATTCATCAGCACTGCTGCTCACAGAGTGACACCTGCATGACCTCCAGCTGGGGCATTTGCAGCATTCTGTACAGAAAGGCAGAGATAGACCTGAGGAGGGAGGTGGTGGGCTAGGGGAAGGGGGAAAGCCTTCATTCAACAGCTGCTGAATACCTCCTTGGATCATCCCTTCCAAATTTTGGAATCTGGATCCTTCTGGATCTTGGGATCTTGCATCACTGATCCCTCTCAACCCTCTTTCTCCAGCTGTCCTGAGGATCCCATGGATCCTTTCAGTCTTTCATTTCCCCATCTTTTTTTCTTTTCCCTAACCAAATCATCCCTAAACAGCCAAAGATCTTCACTATTGTACCTTAGGTCTCCACCTTCTCACCTCCTTAGAAACGTCCTTTGCTGTGGCCACAAACTAAATGCACAATTTTCAGGACAGTTTGCCCTCATTTTTGAAGCAGCAGAATTTAGTTTTGCCTGCACTGCTGAGAAACCTTGAGCCAGCTCTAGAGTCATGGCACAATGAAACAGGCAAGGACATTTCATTTATGAACTGGGCTTGTCCTCAGGGACAAATTCATCCTTCTTATAACCTCCCTAAATTCACAATAGAGAAAACACAGCCTTAATTAATCCAGCCTGCTTGCATTACAAGAGATAACATGGCCTAGAGAAAAGCATCTGACTCGGATAGTCAGGAGGTTCATGGTCTTACATCACTTTGTATCTAAGTTAATCACTGCTCTTGAGCACTTTCTTTAGCTACATTTATAAATTCAAATTGTAGGACTTATGCTTCAGGGCCCAGATTCTCAGCTCAGATGAGCAATCATGTGAAGACTAAAATTTTTGCAGCTAAAGCTATGTGCATCCACACTGGCTTCACTAGTTTGCTGCTGAGGAGTGGAAAGAACTTACATTGAAATGCACTGGGTGAACTGTAGGCTCGCAGTAACACAGATGTCCTCCAAAGGCCTCCTTGGCTGTCCTTCAGCTCCTATCCCTTGTCCTTCCTCTGCTTCCTTGTTATAAATCATGCACGGCTCCAGCCCTTCCCTCCATGCTCCTGTTCCAGCTTTTTCCCTCCCGTCCCATTACTCAAACAAGAAAACAACCAGAAACATTTAAAATCATAATTTACCTTTTTAAATGAGAGGAATATAATTGAGTTCTATGAGGACTAGAACAATAACAGAAGGCAAGAGAGGAGCAAGCCCCACAGGAAATTATTTGCAATTTCCCTCTCCTGATCTCTGCATAAATATTTAGCCAAGTGGCATTTGCGATGGAAATTTAGCTTGTAGTAGAGTTTTGGTAGCTGGTCAGTAAGATAGGTAGGTAATTGATCACAGATATGTTTACATCTACTTAATTAAGTATGCATCCAGTTAATTAAACAGTGAAATATTTGAAAACTCTGAAAATTGTGCAAAGAAGTCACAGATGGCTAACAAAGCAATTCTGACATGTCACCGGTGAGTGCTCTGCTCAGAAACCTTTGGGAATTTCACATACTGATGTGCATGTTATCCGGGAGAACCCAGTGGCTCATTATAGTTATCATAAGATGAAACTGCAAGGATTTCAAAGAACCTTTCTGTGTGGGTCCCAGCAAGCTCTGGGACACAGTTACAGTAGTGATGTTCCTGAAGTGAACTGAGAGACTTGTGAAATTCAATTGAGAATGCTCCAAGAAAATGCTGCTGTCACTGCACAACTCTCATGTACCCACCAGCTGTCTCCATTTGGAAAAGACAATCTTCATGTTCTAAAAGCAAAATATTTACAACTGTTCCAGTCTGCCCCTCCAGAATTCTCTCCCTGCCTTGCATATGGAATTTCATGAAGCTACAACACAGGAGCTGATGATCTCTCCAACTGTCTTCATCACTGTATGTCAGATGTTGGCATTCATAACGGTGCATGCTTCTAGACACAGACTGACACCAGTACTTCAGTTGATTGACTTTAAAGTCAAATACACATGGTTACATACTAAGGATTTGGTGGATACAAATAAGCATCCTGGAAAGGCCCAGATGTCTTCACAGAACTAACATGTAAATCTCATAAAGTGCAGGCTCCGCAGCCCTTCTGTGGTTTGTGAAGGCCAGTGTGTTTGCTCAGACTATTAAAAGATGAAGTCTTATCTCAAATCAATTTTTCACTAGTGTGATTCCAGTTATTTCATTAAGGTTGTTCTTGAGTAATGACTCAAGGCCATGCCAAGGAGGAGTGGATTAGATTCCCTGAGTTTCGTTTTGGCAAAAAACAGGAACAAAGAAAACCAACTACATACATTTTCAGAGCATTAAAAACTTCTTTTTGACATTCAGTTCTGGAAGTAAGCAAAGGTTTGGGAACAAGCTTCTTTATTCTTAGCCATTCCTAATTCCCTTTCTCACTCCCATCTCTTAGTTTTCTGGGGAATTACCTCACATTTTCTGTCAATCTCTCATCATATCTCTACCCTGCCCTACCAGTTTGCTCCTGTTTTTTCCCTGGGCTGTTTGACGTATGCCATACCCCAGAGAGAGATTGTCCTGGTTTAGTCATCATTTCTACATGTACCAAGCTTTGACATCCGTCCAGGAAGTAGTAATGTTGCCATATGGACTGGCTGGCTGATCACAGGCCAAAAATACCATATGTTGTTACTGAGGAGCTCTAAGGGCCAAATGCCCAAACATATTCAGGCTGCAAGGACAAATCACATGGAAGATGCTGCTACCTAAGACAAGCCTTGGTCAGACTTGAGATCCTGACCTCTTAAGATCCATCCTCTTAATCTGACATCCAGCTCTAAAGGCACTCCTTAGTTTGACACAACATTTCCTTTTGCACATTTCTCACAGCACAGTTTTGTCCACACACGGCAAAGCTATCCCATCTGAATGGTCTCTGAACTTCTGAGCAAGCCCAGCTGGAAACACATTATAGGTAGCCCACTGCCAAATTGCTTGGGAATCTGAGCTAGGGTAGAGGTAGGAAGGGTCTCAGAACAAGTTATTTTCTCAAATAGCATTAATTCATCACAAAATATTTATCTCAAGTAGGTCATGACTACATTCTCTCAGAAACTCATGCCGAGAAGTTCTCACAATGAAACAAAAATCCACTGACTTCCATCAGATTGTAGTAGTGACTTTGAACCATCCAATAGTTAGAACCCAATTCTTTCACCTAAACAAGAGACCTAATCACCTGGCTGCAGTATGAAAAGTTTCCTTTGTATTTTATAAGAAGATGGGGGGACAATTTAGGTCTTCCATACTACAGGAATAGGCAGACACCCCTAGGTAAAGCTTTTTTCCTATCCACATTCTGAGCTGATCTTAGATGCTGCATCTCAAGCAAGAAGCCACTTATGCCAAGCTAACAAGCTCTTGAATCTCAGCAGAGCTTATTAGGAGCCCTCTGATATGAACAGGACAAACTTGAATCTTTCTTGTCTTCTCAAGTCTAAAGACCTTGGTGTATGAACAGAAGGCATACATTAACCTTTATTCTTTTGCTGGACAATTCACAACAAATAAAAAACAGAAAGAAGGATTGGTTGCTAAAATATTCACAGAGAAAACAAACAAGAATACTTTTCTCTGGATATTTCCAATGGAAAAAAAAAGTTGATCTTTCTCATCTGCAATGAGGGTGGCATTTAATCTCAAACTGGAGTTGTATATTCTGGCATTTGCTCTACAATACTGGGGAAGATGAAGGGCAGAGAGAAGGGAGCCTGATGATGTTGAAGGATCACATATTGACAACACAGCATTGTTGTGCTTGGGGAGAGGCAGAATTATGGACCCACCACTGGCACTGCTAGGCCTGGGCTGCTTTCTGGCCTCCCAAAAAGTGCTAGCAATGTGGTGGAGCTGTCATCTGACTGTGCACAAGGTCCTTACAAGTGTCTGATGGTTCAGCATCATCTCCTCAGATGATTGCAAATACATCCATTCTCCTCTTTGATGTAATAAAAGCACAGACTGACAGGGATTTCTGAGAATCCCTTTTTCTCTGACACCGTCTCATTTACTTTGTGCCCCAGGGCAGACTGAGGGAAATATCTCCATGCCAGGTGCAGAATTAGGAGACCTGCAGCACTGTAAGGCATAGGTGTTTGTACCTCATTATGGTTGTAAACAAGGGCTGGCCTTGTTTCTTATTCTACTATAAGCTAACAAAAATTATGTGTATCTCCAACAGTGTGCCCTGCAGTGTGTCCCAGCTACATGGTCTGCCAAAGCTCTCCATTGCCACACTGCGCAGCTTCGGAAAGCCATATCATCTAGCCTTGGCAGCATGCATGGGCAGGAAAGCCTCCAGTTAAAACTTCTTCCAGCACTGCATGCTGTGCTGGTGTAATGAACTCTGTACCAGCTTTTCTCACCTACAAAAATGTGTGACAAGGTGTGGTTGCATTCAAGCTACGGCTCTAACCAGTTTCCAGCCCAGTGAGGAGGGTGTCCAGCTAACACAGTTCAGAGCAACTGCAGGCAGTGGCCTCATCATGTTCTCAGATTTAGGCAGAAACTTCAGTGGAAAGAAAAAATAGTTAAAAGTGACCCACAGTGTTCTTCCTCACAGCACGTTCCACTCGCTGCTGCCACACTGAGTGGGGAATAGAATTCATTTCTGTATTACTACAAAAATCAAAAAATAGTTAACAAAAGATTTTCTCTTACATGTGTGTTAAAGAAATGTGATGAATACAGAAGGAAAAAAAAACCCTCAGACTTCAGCCTTGGGATAACCTTTACTTTTAATTTTAGCACCAACCCAAAAATATTTCAGCTTGAACTCTCTAAGGGCTTAAGAACTAGCACTCATCTGCAGTAACTTCCCATCACACCATGAAGTCAAGCAGGCTACTATGTTTGACACCATCTGAAAGTCTGTCTCCTCATGGGACATCTCCTGGTTTCTCCCCAAAGAGGAGAATACATGAAGGCAACTGTCATTTGATATTGCACACCACATTTGCTAAATGAAACAAATGCAAAATTCCCAGGAAAGTGCTGGGAAAGCTGCATGACAAAGAACATCACCTACCTGGATATGAGATTCTGTGTATGTGATACTGTGACTTAGAAGTGCGAAAAGCAATTAAGTGGGATATTTTTTCCCTTCCTGACTCCCTTGTCCATATATTAATCTGCTGTTAGCAGGGAGAAGAGCTCCAGGTGTCCATCAAAGGGAAAGAACAGTGCTGCTATATATAATGCAAAGCTCCATGCCAAGTGCAGTACAGCTTCATCAATTTTAAACTAATTTTTAATTATGTTTTATTTTAGCATGCTGCCGTGAAGATGTCTCTCTCCTTTCACATTTTTCTCTGAGACAACAAAATGATTCATCACTGCAACACTGTCAGCTGTAATAGCCTTATGGTAACAGTTAAAAAATCAGGTTGCAGTAACAGTTCGTAGGAACTTTAATCCATTGATGAGAGGGACATTGTGCTGAGAGGATATGAAAGGTTTCCTTTACACCTTCACAAGACAATATTCCTTGAATTAAATCCTCCTGCCACCACTATATTTCTTGCTTTGCTACCTTTCAAGGAAAACCTACCTTTCAATTCTACCCCAATTCCTAACCATAATTTTCAAGTTAAATGGTAAAAAAGTTCTTATTGGCTCTTTTATAAGAAGACTAAGCTTAATTTTTTTGACAATCACAAACATTTTCCAAAGCTCTTAGTCTTTGGCTGTAACTTGTGTCATAGCACACAATATTCTCTGAGATAACAGGCTACAGCACCAGTGGGACTGAACTGAAATTTATTACCTTCCCAGCCATGTATATAACTCCCTATAGGTCATGGAATTCCCTATATGTGCATATGCTGAATGATGTGCATATGCAGCAGCCTGGGACAGGAATTAACCTTTCAGAGGGCAGAGTGTGATTTCTGTGTATCTCTATGATCTTCAGAAAGGAAGCCCTGGGCGGAGACTTAATCACGTGTTATGTTATGCATTCATAAAAAGATGAACAATTATGGCAATTGAAAAAAACCTATCATCAAATGAGAGAAAAGGACTATTTTTCTGAATTATGCAAATTCAGTCTTTTATGACAAAATGACTGCTTAAGACTTAAAACACTAATTATTACCATTTGCTTCCTAAAATATTCACCTCCCTTTATCTGCATATTGAACTGAAAACACAAAGGTCTTGAAATGTTTCTGGTCTCTGAAGGGGCGAATGGTATTTTCTTCCTTTCCCAACTCTGCAGCCACGTAGTGGGGGCACCATTTTTCGTTTCACCCTGGGCACAGCCTGACCCTGAAGGAGCTGATCAGTTCCTGACCGAGGTGCTGGCACAGGGGCATTGATGGAGTACCCCCACACCCCTTCCTGCAGGGCCATACAAACAAGCCCTCACCACACCCTGTCGTCAGGAAGGTGGTGCTAATGAGAGATGGTTTTGAAGGTTTAATATAGCTTCTGTGACACCTTTCAGAAGAGGAAAGGGGTGCCCAGCTTACTACAGCTGAAAAAACAAAGAAAGGAGGGAGAAAAAAAAATAAGCTATTTCCTCCAAGTTCCTCATTTTCATTGCACTTGCCAGCCACAACCGAAAGGTGCCCTGTCAGAGGGTGGGAGGGAAAAAGTAATTCAGCTCTCTGCTGCTGGGACTCGGTTTGCCAGGGGAACTCAAGGCTCTGGGCTCAGGGCCATTTCTTCTCCTTACTCATGAAAACTGCTTTGGCAGGAGATGCCTAAGCTTGGCCAGGCATCCAGGTAGCTTCAGAAAGGAGCACGCAGCCTGGAAGCTCTGCATCCAAGCTCTGCAGACTGAGGACAATGTCAACATGTGTTTTCCCACTTTCTCCTGCCTCTTCTTCCATCCTCTACAGTATGGAGCAAGACACATCTGCACATCTCCTTTTTGCCACCAGAATAACTGGATCCCTTCTACACAGGACAGCTAAGGAGGCTGCATGGATGTGGGTGTGACTGTGTGTCACTCTGCATGGGGCTGTCCAAGTGGCAACACATTGCTTTTAATGCCTCTCCTGTGACACAAACCAGAGCAGTGTCAGTGCACATGCAGGTCGCATTCAGCAGCGAGGAATGGCCAATACCTGTTTCACTGTGGAATCTGCTACCCAGGGATGCCTCCTCTGCTCCTCAACAAGTCCTCAGGCAGCAAATTAAATGGGTTTGCTGATCAGCTACACTGTACTGCAGAGCTGTGTTGAGGCCACAGAGCAGGGTTTGGGGCTTAGCCCCCACCTCTCTCTGATGAAGCCCTACAGGTGCAGCAGCAATGGGGAGTGACAGAAAACTGCTGAGCCACATTACACTCAACATACAAGGACAACACCCTCTTCCTCTCTGGACATCAAACAGCAAAGAACCCTCAATTATTAACTGAGTTTGGTGAAAAAACCCTGAAATTATTGTACTGGGAACCCAAGCTGCACCACGCACAATTAAAGCTTTAACAACATTTTTACTAAGCTAAGGACTCCCTGAGTCAGTGCACACCAAGCAACCAGAACCCTCCCTGGAAGCACTGTAAACCTTGGCTTTGGAGAAATAGCAATGTCAAAGTGAGCTCTCTCTTCTTCTCCATCTGAAGCTCTTCTTTGTTTTGCAGGGAGGGTGCCGTTCGCTCTCAGCTCCAGCTGTGGCCAAGCAAGCCCAGTTGAGCCTCCTCAGCTGAACTTCTGGTTCAACACTTCCCTCAGGATTTTGTGCTGTAAGATTGGAAGGGTGGGCTCAGGAGGATATGGGTGGGACGCAGTGGCAGCAAGGAAACCCTTGTTCACAGCTCATTCAGGGAGGAAACGGGCACTGATCCCAAGGAAATTGTTTTGTGTTCCTGAGCAGCCGTGGGGGGAGGTGGCGGTACTGGCCGGCCCTTTCCCGCTGCTGCAAAGGCCAGCGCTGCACCAGTGTGCTAACACAGCCACAACCACATGGGTTCCAGGCTTTCATGCCTGGCTACTCATGCTGCACTGGAAGTGCCCCCCCAGGCACCCAGAACGAGCAGCCCCCTCAAGCTCCATGGTGACAAAACCGAGTCTCAGCACGGGGAATAACCAAAGGGGTCCCAGCTAGCCCTTCTCTTCTCTGAGCATCTCCCAGAGACACTGCTGGACATCCCAAAGGCGGGAGGGAAAATGGGGACCTGCCCTTTGTACAAACCACTCCACTGCCCCAGTTGGATGTGCTGGTTCCCATCCCTTCTTCCCCCACCACTCTGTCCTTTCCTGTCCTTGGAGGTGGCTTGGCCAGACTCCTGGTACTGACCCAGAGATGTCACTGACACCCCATGCAAGCCTGAAGGCACAGCCATCTCTCAGAGTTTCTTCTGGAAATAAGCTGGGGCACATATTGTCACTTGCAGTCTGGACTAGGCTGCAGAGAGGCCCCGTGACTCACTCCAGGAGGCGTTAAACAACCTGCAAGCCCACAGTATGGAGCAGGGAACTGGGCGGGAGCTCTCAAGGAAATATTTTGCTGAAAACAAAACTTTCAAAGCCTTTCAACAGCAGAGTACCGAAAATAGACTTCAGACTCTAAGGGAGGGGGAATTGGAAAAGGTTAGGAGCTGGGGAGAGAGAGAAAGAGGGAAAGATCAAACGATCGACAACAGCCCTGGGGAAAAGAGGGGCACAGAGGTTGCCAAAGATTTTTTAAGTCCATTTCCTGCAGGAGTTGGAGACGAGGAGGGTCAGTTTATTGCAGTTTGGCCTGAGCAGAGAGCTCTGCAAGAGGCTCTTCAGGCTCACTCCAAACACAGCCATTCATTACCCGCTGCTGCATCCTTCAAAACAGGAAGCGTTGCCAGAGCATTAATTTATCTCTTAATCGCCGTCCTTTTGTTGCTGTGAAAAATGTTTAGTCATAGATTTAATTCCTCTCACTCCACCCCCCCTACATCCCGACCACCTCTGATCACAAACACCATGAAGAGACAGGGCTTGACATATTTTCTGATGGTTTTACTACAATTTAGCTTTCAGGAGATCAGCTAACTTGCGTACAGATTCTGTTGAAGAACCCTGCATAGCAACAAGAGAGCTGCCCCTGGCTCAAAGTGGGAGTGTAATTTTTTTGGGATTTCGCCTTGTCATTATTATTTCTCGCTCTTGTTATTGTCTTCAGTCCATCCTCCCCAGCCCCAATTTACTTTAAACAGATGTCTTATTTGTTCATAGCATGCTGAGGATTTGCCCTGGCAGAGAGATCTTTTTTTGTATTTTGTTTTGCCTTTTTTTCCCTTAAATGTGTTTTAAATTTTTAGAAGAGCCCATGAAACAATAGCAGATGTGTTGTAGCTACAATTAATTGGATAATTAACTTAATTCATGTATTGCATTTTAGGTTTGTGTTTCTTACGCAAGGGAGTGTGTGTGCTAGAAGCTGGGGTGGGCATGAACAGAGGGAGGAAGAGAAACATGTCTTGGGGAGGTAGTTTGGGAGGTCCCAGCCATGGGTCCCCCGGACAAGGTGCAAGAGTAGAAGGGAGAAGAGAGTGAGAGGAAGCGGCCACATGCTTCAGCAAGGGCTAAGTGATTAAAGACGCATCCAGTAGTGAACACATCAGTTCATCAGGCTGTTTTCCTGGGGGTCTGTCCCATCGGGCTTGCTCATGGGGAACTGTGCGGTGTGTGGACAAGGTCTGTGGGGCAGGGATTCAGATCCCCAAGGACAGACTAAGCCTTCCCTGCTCCTCTTGGAGGTCAGCAGAGGGATGCATGGATGATCAGTCCATACCAACAGGGCCATTGGGATATATCTGGGATGGAACTGCTCCCCACATGGCCCCAGGCCAGCTCCGCATCAGGTTCAGAGCTTGTGTTCCAACCTACCCAAACCCTAGCCAGGGCAGGCAGGACCATTCTGCCTTCATGTGCCCCACCAGACACCCCCCCATCTCCCCTGAAGACATTCATCACTGAGTGTCTGCACCATGGTGAACAGCCTCAAAACCTCAGTGACCTCTCAGCTGTGAGCTGTCTGCAGAGCCCAGGATGCCAGTGCTGCCACCCAGGCAGACCAGCTATCCTTGGACATGATTATTGTTCCTTGGTATGAAGTCCTGCCAGGCAACACAGTTCCGGCTGGGTTGCACACCCACCCACTGAGAGGGTCAGGATCTGGCCCTGAGTGTTAATAGCCCTTCATGTCTCCTACTTAAAGCTTTTTCAAAGTCCTCCCGTGGCTATTTCATATTGGTCCTGGCTGCCATCATTCTTGGTGTGTAAATGCTCCCAGTGCCTCCAGTGGCGGCCGTGTCTACGAGCCACCATGGTATATTCTGCACCCCTGAAAGTACCCTTTGGCACTTAGCCTGTACCCGCCCTCCAGCAGACTCAAACCAAATACTTATTCCTAATGACAGGCACAATGCCTGTGGTAATTCAGACCAGACTTTCTACCTGCAGTTTGGTGGCTTTTCTGCTCTTGTTTTTTGTGTGGGGTTCAAGAGCAGAGGCTTCCATTTCCAGCTGAGGTCAAAGCAGCATGGTGTCCAGTTCTAGTTCTAGCTCTGAGTAGCTAAATGACACAAGGAAGAATAAGGCTGGTGAATTTGAGACAAATTTGGACTGGATCCTGCATCAAGCTTCTGGCAGGCAAGCAGCACCCACCCAGATCTCCCCGACTTCCCAAGGCTGCCCACACTGTGCTCAGAGCAAGACCAAGACTTTTACTCTTATTTACAAGTGCCTAAGTGTGGCCTCAGGTCACTAACTACACTGCAAGCATTTTTGAAACTTAGGGAACTTCACAGCATTGGTAGAAGCACTCACCTTTTATGCACTATGGCTTATAGCTATCAGAAGAAGAACAACAAAACCATATTCTTATTATAAAAATAGATTTTTTTCCATAAAATTTGCAGTAGAAATACATCCCAACAAGTCATTCACAAAAACACTATAAGAAAACCCCTTAAACTTCTCAGATGAGAACAAATGATACTGCTAATTGCAATGTACAAATGCCAAATATTGGCATTTAACTCTAACTGTGCTAAATGCTAATGTCAGCTGGAATGACACAGTCCAGCTTCATCACCCAAGGCATAATTTTCAAGCCAGGCTTAGAAGGATCCAAATTTCCTACATTTTTTTTTTCTTTTCTTCTGTGGCAGCAGATGAGGGCAGAGAATGGAACTATTTAGCCTTCAAAAAGGCTGGGAATGGGAACCCGCAGAGGTCCTGGTTCATGCTTGACTAACAAATTACGGTAAAAACACAACATCACTAGTAGGGCTATTGGAAAGAATTATACCCAGAAGAAGTCCTTAGAAGAGGCTAAAAAGAAAATCCCATTTAAACTAAAAGGGAAAATGTTATTCAGTGCAGCATTTTTCTACTTATTTCCTTCTGGTTTTTTGGTTTTTTTTTTCCTACTATATTCAGTTTCTGCTCTTCTTTTCTCTTAATTTGGGGGCTGCAAAGTTGCCAGTTACTCTTTTTTTCCCCTTTTTTTCCCACCTACAATGTCAGCAATATTTGGTGCTTTTCTGTATTGCAGAGCACCTGAATCAATGGGAATAATTAATATTAGCTGAATTTAGGCAGGGAAGAAAGAGGCATTTAGTCTTTATGGTGGAGAACAGACCTCAAACTTGCCATGTACCTCAGTGAAATAGTTATACCAGTGAACCAAGCACAGCCTGTAAGGCTCAAGAGCCATAAGCAGCTAAAAGGAATCCAAATGCTTTAATGCTTTGTTATTGCACATTATGATTTTTAAGGCAGCTGCAGCAGCCAGAGAGGGAGAGAGAGAAGCTGAGCCATGATTTATGAATACTTTGGGCTCATATTACTGGCATCATTAATCACAACTGCTGATAAATTAATCCACCTTCTAATTTGTGTGCAAGATGCTCAGCTGAAAATAGAGAAAATACCAATGTTTCAGATAAGGTGCTCTTATAGCTCACCGCAAACTGCCAGTTTTGAACCTTAAGCTACCTGGTAGTTTCTGCTGACAAACACCAGCCAATGGTGAGGACCATCCAGAAAGTGGCTGCTGTCATAAAAAGGTGTCCCAGGATGTGAAACCAAGGAAAAGCATGGAGCCAAACACAGTTTAACACTACAGTGGCTAATCAAAAACTCACCTCTGACCCGGATTGAATCCTGTACTCCAAACAACCATGTTTGAACTTTTTCCAATCTGGTTTCCTCTAAATCTCTGAAGGACATTCCTTAAATTTTAATGAAGGCCACAAGTTTTGATTTCTCAAGTACTCAGAGACAGAATGAAATGACCCCATATGGGAAGGATAAAAAAAGGAATTGCTCAGCCAGAGTGAATTTCTAATTATGAACATAGACAAAATGAGAATTTAGTTCATTCACAGACCCTTAATGATAGATCTATGTAGAGAGAGGAACTTGAGATGGCTTTGAGAAAACTTTTCAAGCTATATTTTATTCATAAAGATAATTTTATATCATTTCAAAATATTTTAATAGCTCTTCCTGAGCTCTAGAAAATCACACCTGGGATATATGAATTGTCTAGCTTCATAAACAGGAGGAAATAAAAAGTGACTAGAACATGTTGATTTAAAATAAAAATAATCTTTCCAAGGCAACCTTACATGGCTATTTTTCTGTTAACTTTGTAGCCTATGCAGAACACCTGAAAATGTGGCTTAAAAATTCCCTTGAGCTATAACATGGAAATAGAAATGGTTCTTTACTTAAAGGTTTCAGTAGTTTCAGACCTTAAGTCTATGGCTAATTCCAAAACTATTTTCATCCTCCCTACAGTTCAGAATGAAAAAGTGCTATACATGGAAAGATGGACAAAAGCATCTATTCTGACAGGTTGATTTGCAAAAAGAATGGTGGCTGTTTGAAAATGATCAGACTTTTTGATTGCTAGAACCAGTCCCATTAGGAATGCATTATCAGGCGTAGTGCAGCTGAGGTGGTCAAAGGTGCATCATAAATGCAATTTGTCTTATCAATATCACTTTCACATATATGATGTCTAATGTTTGCATACCTATGGGTTGTCTGGGTATGTGTGTGAGGTGTAGAGAAACAAGTCCAGTTCTGCTTCAGTTTATTACTAAACAGCTATTAAGATTGCTAGTTCTGTATAAACATAATTGAAAACAGAAGTAGACGTGGCATGCCTCTCTTTCAGAACGTAAATTCCATTGTATGAGTGCCATAACTTCTATGGTATCGCTTTGTATTTCAAACCAGTAAGTTATAAGTTGTCATATATATAGATAGATGGATAGATAAATCAATCAATTGATCAAATGATCAATCTTGCTTTCTTTTTTTGTCATCCAGAAAGTCAAACTGCCTTTTCTCAAATATTTTCCACTCACTGACGCCCTCCAACTTGAGGATGTGTCAGCAACTTGAGTCTGGTATTTCCTCAATTAAGAATATCTAAAGTGAAAGCAGAGATGACCCTGCTCCCATTCCCTAATTTTGAGTCTGCCAGCCCAACCTTTTCCCATACACCCTTCCCTGACTACTACAGTGGCACCGGAATTTATAGCACAGTGAAGAGAAGATGAAGCTCCCTTCTGGCCAGCTATCTTATATTTAGGCCTGCAAACAACCGTGTACCATTATATTCATGTGCTTACTTGGGACTGAAAACACATTGCCTTTTCAGGAACATACAGTTGCTTAAACTTTGTTATATCCCCTTCTCTGGTTGTGATGCACCAAGAGGTTAACACAGGAGTGTGAGGTTGCAAGTCTCTTCTATGAGGATGGGATTCACCCAGGGACCCCTCTCTAATGCAAACTCTTCATTTGTCATAATTGCCAGTTAAATATTCATTCCTGTTTTTCATCAGCAAGGGAGAGCAACATGAGGTTTCCTTTGAGCTCTGGGACAAAACCGTCATGGAAATTGTCAACACAGGGCAAGAAGAGTTTTAATAACAGGTCAGGTCTTAGCAATCTGAAATGCCAGGGGTTTTTTCCCCTTCTCCCTCTTGCCTTGCAAACTCTTCTCCATTCCATTTTATCAACCGCATGCAGGCTGTGCTGGCCTTGCTGGGCTCTGCAGGGACAGTTACTATGCATCTGGAAACTCCTTTCCAGGTTCCCAGGATCTCAGCAGTTCTTTTAAAGGAGCTTCTTTTCATGATTTGAAAGTAAATAGACATAATTTCTAATCCCTTGAGCTACAAAGTTATGGAGAGTTTAAAGCCTGCCGCTCCTTCAGCATGTTTTGCAGTCCATTAGAGAAGAAGGGTGTCCCCAGTTATCTGACCTTTCAGGAAATTGAAGCATCTCTTCTGCTGACTCCTTCATTGCCCTAGAGAGCCACTGATGAGATCCGGACGTGAAATGAAGGAGTAAAGAAGAGCTGTGATTTACTTTTATTATTCCAGGGAGAAGAGAGACAGGCAGCAGAGCTGCTATACCTTGGAGCTCTGTGCCCATGTATGCACGCTGATGCAGCTCTGATGGGGGTCCAAATCACTGTAGCATATCAGTCAACACCAGTTCAAGCTAGCCAAGGACCTGGCCTCTCCATGCAACTGAGATGTGAGGCTGCAACTCAAAGGGAGTAAGGGAGAAGGGAATAAATGCCAGGAGTGAAACTCTGAGGGCTGTGTACTTTTTGCTCAGGCTGAAGAGAATGACATTTGGGATCTGCAAGGCACAGGTACAGTAGTTCTCCATCTGCACTGGTCCTGGAGGCATTTTAACATGCTGTTGACTTCTGCCTCTTCTGAGACTCTTCTGCCAAGACAGACACAGGCTGTCTTGCTGACAAATATCACCTGGCACAACTGAGCTATTCTAGACAGAAGTGAGGGTATTCCTGCCTATACTCCAGCTAAGCTCTGCTGTCATTATGCCCTTCACCGCCCATTCTCTCTCCTTTGCCCAGGAAGAGAGACCAGTTTAATCCACAAAACAGAACTGAATATCAGTCAGAAGACTGAAGTCAGGAATGCTCTTTCCCCACATTTCTCCCATGCTTGGATATTGAGGCTGAGCTAAAAATCTTGCCTTCAGAAACCCTTTTTGTTGATTTAAAAAGGCTGCTCCTGCCAGCGGATGTTTTATTTAAGAACAGTCTGGTACACGATAATTAATGTTAAGAGGCCATGTTTCCCTGCTGAGCAGTAGCTTATGTCAGGACCAGTTCCATTTCCTGCACTGGGAGAGCATGGGGATCAAGGCACTGCCCTCCAGGAGTAGGAAGGGTCAGATCCTGTCATGGCAAACACTTCTGCCAGGCTGGCAAGGAATTTGTCATAGGACATTGTAATTGGATTAAACAAACACTAGCATCAGGGTGAGAGAGGCACAGAAGAAGACCCCAGTCACTGAGGGACACTAGTGGGTGCATTTATTAAACCAACATTGATAAAACCTCTGACTCTTGAATCTCCCACCCTGAATAATGCCTGCTGTCCCAAGCAAGCTTACTTCTTTGTTACTGTCTCACTTCCCCATGAACTTCTCTCTTCTTTGTCCTTAGCTGGTGTTTGCTTTGCCACAAGGTTCATGTTCCTCCCTAGTTCTGTGTCTCTGGCTTAGGGGATGGACATGGAATCAGTAAACTGAGTTTTAGCTCTGACACCTATCACGTTCCCCCTCAAGCACATTTGAGGGACAAAAATGTCCCTCTCAGGTCACATTTTAGCTATGTAGGACACAGAAATCTAGCCTGAGCCCACCAGGTAGTCTCCTTTCTACAGAGAAAACTCTTGTCCAAAAAAAGATTTGCTCATCTGAACTCAACCCTATGGTCATGTTAACACATCCACACAGGAGTGCACCACAATGAGCCACCCTCCACTTGCACCCATCTGACCTCTGAACTGACACACCTGTGTGTGCCCACAGTCACTCCAGTCCCCTGCTCAAGTATATTTGGGAGAAAAAAGATAAATGCCTTCACAGAACAACAGCTAGCCATTCTGCAGATTTGGGGGCTTTAATTTTGGAGCACTGGAGGACCTAAATGCCATTTTTAGCAGAAGGAGCACTAGACAAATTCAAGATAGGGATTTCAGTGCAAGTGGAGTCAAATAAATGTTACAAGATTATGAAAAGCTCCAACCAATAAGCTCAGCATGAGAGGGCAGTAATAGTCAGAAGAAAGTATAGCCGTTGCACCTGTATTATTCTGCTGTATAAACATTCTACAAGGCCTGGTACCAAGTATATTAAAAATTATGCCAGATTCCCAGGGGCCTTTGTCCTCCCAAAGCCTCCTCCCCTCACAGTTGGCTCTTTTGGCAATGGTTTCAGCATGGGTCTTTGCAGGCGCCACAAGGAATGATGGGCTAAAAACACCCCCAAACACCCACGCTCTGCCCCACAAGGAGGGACAGGCAGCAGTCAGGGGAGGTTGGTGGGATTCCAGCTTTACCATGCAACCAAGAGCACTATTCCTGCATTGCAGTTGCCCAGAGGCATTGACCCCTCCCAGGAGATTAGCTCAGATATTCAGGTCTTTGTCTCTTTTTCTCTTATATGTAAAGACACGTAGGAACCTATGGGGAGTCAGAAGTTCACAGACTGTCTGGTACTTGCTTGAATTGATGTGAACCTCTGCTGTGGAAATTTTTCTAGGACAACATGCTTTCTCATGAGCACGACACACTTTCAGTCTGGGTGAAAATACCACAAGAATAACCTTTCTCATGGTATTTCAGTATTTATTTTCTGGTTCCTGTCCAACCCTAAATCAGGAAGTGCAGAAGCGTGAGAAAATTTTATAAAAAGAAAAATAAGTTAAATAATGGGGTTTAAGTCTAGAAAAAGTTTCTGTTCTGCTTGAGCCCAAGGCAAAAGTTTGTTCTTGTTTTATTCCAACAGGTTCATCCATTTTTAGCTGCTTCTGAAAGAGCTGTCACATCACTGTGAGGCCATCAGGAGAGAGGCCAAGGGAAGCCCTGAGCCTTGCTGTTGACTTCTGATGTGCTACAGACTCCTAAGCCAAGTCACTTGGGCACTTTGAGTGTCTGTTCCCAGCCTGTCTATGAAGATAGCTAATATTTATTTTGCTGTGAGAAGTGCTTCAAGATTCTTGTGTGAAACCTCCTATGCAACTGTAAAACTTTTTTCTCAAAATGAATATCCCTTTGTTTTTTACCCTGACAAGTGTAGCTGAGCCTGTATGTACCCCTTTAAGTCTTTAAACAGTGGGATCCTTTCATAGTGACTTAGGATATGATGTAATGTCTATGCATTGTTAACGGGACCAAAGTGTAATAAACATTCATTTTAATGAACAAAGCAAAGAGATGTAACTCAGAAGACCCAGGGGGAGATGTGTTGTATAGAGTTGCCATGTTTGCATACATGCTTTTCTGACTGCAGTCAGCTTTAACAAGGGTAAAATACTACTGATGTTAAATCACATATGGTGTTTTGTTGTTGGGGGGGGTTGTTGTTTTTTTGGTTTTTTTTTTTTTAAAAGAGACTTAGAATTGCAAGGGTGTTCCTGAAGACATAATGGCTGCATCTGTACTAATAAGCTAAATGTGTCCAGGACTGTGTGGTGGCCCCAAGGCCAACTGGCATGGAAAAGCCTACCTCCATGCTATTGAACTCTCCTCGTCTCCAGAACAGCAGGGCCACATCCAGCCCACCTCCTGGGAACCGGCGCTGGCTAGCACTGGCTCCTGCACCGTGCCAGGAATTGTTTGGGAGAGCATTAGCTGGCACCAGGCTCAGCCATGCCAGAGACCATTCAAACAATTAACAGCGCAGACATGCGAGTGCCAGGGCCTGGCATCATTCCCTGTCACTGCTTGATTTATTAATATCAAGTAGCCATGTGGCCTGCAGAGCCTTTATTGCTGGTGACAGTACCGGGAAAGGAGAAAGTTTGGGTTACTTTTGCAAGGCTGGCAGATAGAAAAAAAAAACAGGCAGCTTGGGTTCTTTTCTTGTAAACTGCACATGCTTTATATGGAAATTATTAAGAGACAATCAAAGCTAGGGCCTGCAATGCTGCCTTGGCAAAGCTGCTTTTCAGCCTTGTAGTGTTTTGAAAAAGGCTTCACACTCAAGAATGCTCAGTACTAAAGAATACCTGGTCAAAACAATTTTACTTATTTATATTTCTCCAAAGTGATGCAACCAGGGCAACACATTGTTCTTACAAGTCCGCCCAGCCCCATGAAGTCCCTGGAGCCTTATGGCACCATATTTAAAGCTTGTTGCAACTAAATATGTAGGACATCTGATGCTAGTACATGTGAATCCTTTACAAATAAAATGTCTTGACTAAACTCCTGTGCTCCACTGTTTTTTGGATGATGTTAAATTAAGAGTCTTATTAAATAGTACTCTAGAAATCTATGTTCTTCCTTTCATGTTTTCTTAGGAAAGGTTTTTAAGAAGTGGCATGGAAATCAGAGGGAAATAATTGTATCCTCACCTAAGTACTAAGTATTTTTTCCAAAAATTTCCTAGCATTACAGAGAAATTAACACTATCATTCCTGTACAGCAGAAGCATCTGTCTTTGATGTATGATTTACATACCTAGTGAGAGCATTAGGTTATCAAATGTTGAACAGTCCTTGATAACTTACAAACAGTTAAATATGAGAAACCTGCCCATGCAATATAACACTTCACATCATTAGCATATAGATATTTCAGCTTTTCTGTTTCTTTCTGGAAAATGAATGATGAATCACTCAAAAGAGAAATTGCTTAACTTTCTCTTGTTGGCACAGCAGTGGATTGACAGGATAAACAGGCTTCTGAACACTTCCATCAAAAAATTATGTCAAGAACTGATGGTCCAGGAACAAACAGCCATGACAGCAGCTTCATCTACTTTTTTCAGTGTATGACTCACATTGAGAGACAGCATATGGTCCAGGACCCCATCAAATTGTTTTTCTAATCTACAACTTGTAGTTGCCCCAAGGAGCTCCTGCTGGAGCAAGGTGCTGATGCTGGTTTGCTTTGTTCAGCTCCTGCTATTGCTTGCTAGTTTACTTCCCTTCCTCCCTGCCTTTAGGCTCAGTTCAGCAAAGCAGCATGTGCTTAAACTCTCTGGATTTCAACAACAATTTAGGCACTACATCAATACAATGCTTTTCTGACTAGGCATATGCTGTTGGTCAAGCCAGAGGTTGTTCCATACATGCTTTCAGCCAGCAAGAACTTCTCAGCTACCTGAACACATATCTAAGCTTGAGCTTTTAGCCCTTATTTGGAAGAGGAGCCAGGCTTCTAGAAACTGCAAACAGTGAGCTATTTTGTTGGGTTTGTTTTCCCTCTGCTTTCACTCTTACCTCTTTCTGCTTTTCTCACTGAAACCTTCCTCAGCCCTGGTCCAGCCAGCACAGGGAGGCTCATGAGTGGTGCTGGCTTTGGCCTCACAACCAGCCTTATCCCACTTGAGAGATCCCGGCAGTACCAAAAAGCACCTGGGCTGAACTTGGTGTTGTTTCGGAATGTCACGCTGAAAACCAGTCTGCTTGAGCTTGGGTATCATGGTATTTATGGTCTTCTTTTCCTTCTTCATCTAGGTCAGGCTGCAGGGCTTTTACATCAGCAAGATGATGTCAGCAGAACAGAGAAGAGCATTCCTGTGATTTAGAGCTGACCAGGATGGGCTCCTCTGTCTAGTCCCTGGACCAAAACAGTCTTTGCAAGGACTTGCTAGATTGCTATAGAGTGCACACAGCCAGTCAGTGAGCTCTGCCAAAAACTGCTTTAATTCCTGATGATGGCTGCTGCTCTACAAGGAAACAAAAGGCTGCTCATATGAAGCAGACACACAGCCTCCTTGCAGCATTTGGTGTGGTGTTTAGCTTTAAATGTGTTTTGTCCCAGCACCTTAGCAAGGTTTTGTGGTACAAAAGGAAGCTTAGAAGCCAGAGGAATTCGTAAGGCCAGTCCTTGATTCATCCTGTAACCTAAAAATACAGACTGATTCCTGCAGCAGTTATTTTAGTACCAGACAGCAAAGTGCTTCCTTGAGATGAAAAGGCTCAAACACCGGTACCCTCCTCATAAACAGGATCTTGGGATATATGGAGAAGAGTCAGACAATTTAGACTGCATGAGGCTCACACAAATGCAGACACAAAAATACACAAACATGCCAGCAAGGCAAGATAAGCAACACAGCTCTTCACAGAAATTCCTGCTTGTCATTCCTTTTGAGGCAAAAGAAGTAAATAATAATAATTTTGAAAAAAAAAAAGGTATTAAAAAAGTAAAGCAACTAAGCTCTCCCTTGTGTTTCTGCTAGACTCTTCCTGCACTTGAGGGTTACCAGTCTAAACATGCTCTCCCAGCCATTCTACTCCTGAAGGAATATGAGTTTATAATAATAATGCCAAGCAACTTAATACAGTACCCAGTGTTCTCCTTGCCTCTTACCCTGGAGGTTGGTCCTAGCTTATATAAGAAGGGAAGGGGACAAAAGAAAACTAGAGAGAAGGTGTGTTATTCACAACGCAAGATATCTATTTTCTGTCAGATAGACTGGAGAAATTCCAAGGGTACATATTTGAATTGCAAAGTGTTTAGGCTTTGCAGCCAACTCTGTCAGTGGAGCTTCAGCAAGGAGGGACACATCTTTGGGGAGTCCTGAAGTCGTTTTAGGTACAACCCTTTACCATTGCCCTTGCTGATGTCTTGAATCAATCAGTGCTACACTCTCTTTCTTAAATACATAGTCTCCAGAAATATCTGTGAGTACTCTATGAGAGGAAAATTAACTCTCCCCAGCAAACAAAATAGCCACTGATTCCAAAAGAACTCTTCTGAGGTAAATCTCTCGGAAAGGCTTGACTCCCTACTTATTTCCACCACTGGGATTTTAAGGGCAGCCTTGTGTGTAAGCAAGAGATATGCATGTCTGAAACGTGGTGAATCACCATTCAAGAGAACGTTTCAGGAGTCCAGCTGCTATTTTGAGGTCTGGCAGTAATATAGCTGTTATGCAGATTTTTTAAATGTAGAAGAGGGTAATGAGAGTTACCAGCTGAAAAAGTCACTTCTCATCACATTCAATACCCTTTTGCTTGTGCTGCAATGAAAATGAAGTTCAAATGAATAAGCAAACTTGTAGGTGTTGAATCTGAAGCAGTTTTTATAGAGAAGTGAAAGGAGCCAAGAAGACAAACAGCCAACCTATGTTAAGAGAAGAACAGGGATACAATCTCCACTGTAACACCGCTGGAATCACTAAAGGTGGTCCAAAGAGAAACTGTAGTGGAAATCTCTATGAGAAGGGATGCTATTTCAGGTGGGGATAGCTACTGTTTTGGTGTTGGGTGGGACAACACTGTTCATTACGCACAGAGTAGCCACTGTACCTCTGGAACAGAGAAAGATCAGTTTGGACAAGCATACATGACTCAGGGGCTCTCATACCTCTTAGTCCCAAGTGTTGGGTCAGAAATCTCACAAGTCAATTTTCATGTGTTTAGTCAGCCACATTAGCCTTTCCTTCTGAGAAACACCATCATGACAACAACAGAAATTACCTTCCTTCACAGCTTAGGAAGTGTTTTACTCTCAGGTTTCTGTTGGGCAGATGCAAAGGTGTTGTTTCTGATTTTGTCCAAGCTGTTTTATTCCTACTTTGCTTTTATGTGCCTCTTGTCTTCAGGGGAGCATTCCCCAGAATAATAAGGTGGCATCTCCCCATACTGCCTCCAGGCTATCACTGACATTCATGCTGCAACTTATCCTCCAACAGAGGGTGAGCTTTGGCTTTGGCTCTTCTCAGCTTGTGGGTACTTTTCCTTTACAATCTGCACAACGCTCATTCCGTGTATTTTCCAGCACATGCATGCAGCATTTTCTGTGCCTGCTGCTTCTCAGAACACTTTGAACAGGCTCAATAAAAACACATTTATGCCGATGCTGGCTTCTTTTGTCGGAGCAAAAATAGTCCGGCTCCATCTCACAGACCTCCTACTGCTCTGCATGTGTTAGAGCCAGTTCAAGTGCCTCTGCTGTGCCCTGCCAGCAATCACGCTCTGCCCCTCGCACTCTCTTGCTTTCCTTACCACCCTCCCCCTCCATCTTAGGAAATAATTAGCAAAGAAGAAATAATAAAGCAATATGCAGTGCACTTCTGAGGTTTCCGACAGCTGTTGGCAGCCGCTGTCGTGTACTCCTGGTGCTGCTTTACTTCCCTAGAGAACTACATAGGCCTTCCCTTTTCAGGTGCCCCCAGCCCCTGCACACTTGGGCTGAGGTCAGATGAAGAGGAAGGCACCCATGTAACACCAGCCTCTTGCAACATGTGGAAATTACAGAAATGGGGAGCATGCATTTTCCTCAGGGCAGAAAAAGTAAGCCTTTGCGATGTGGCAGTGCCCCACTGCATGACACCCTGCCATAATGAATAGGTAGGCTGTAGGTATAAGCTATTAACAAGCCCTATAAATTGCTGTTAAAGCAGCATACATCTGTGGGGTTGCTTGCCTCAGCAAAAAGTGTCACAAATTATGAGAGCAACAGCAGAAAACCATATCACATTCTGATGAGCACTTGTGAGTGATTTTGCAATTTGAGGGATAATGGAGCAACAAGTCTACAGGCTGCAGAGCTCCTTGGCACCAAGACAGGCACCAAGGAGACATCTGTTAATTTCTCACTTCTCAGGAGAGGTGGCCAAAGAGGAAGACACAGCTCCTTTGCTATCTCCTCTCAGGCTTCATCTGCTCTGCCAAGTGCCACTACAAAGGTGTCAGTAAATAGCAATTACAGTGATGAAATTTCCTTCATAAGTGTTCAAGTGAGCATGAAGTACTCCACAACAGAAAAACAGTTAGGGAGCAAAGTAATACGTTATTCCTACACAAGGCCAGACACAAACAAGTACTCTTAATGGGGTTGGGGCAAGGGTTTGCAGTCCATTAGCTACCTGCTGAGCATAAAAGTCTTTGGCTGCATGGATGTACTGACAGGGCATGTTTCATATGCTCTTCCTCTGAATAATGAGAACAGACAAAAATATGGACTACAGTAAAAGCCACAAGAGATGCCTGTAGCTGCAGTCCTGCAAGAACAGGATTTCTGGTTCAGTGCAGCTTAGAAGCAGTCTCTCTGTGGGAATAGCTGTTCAATAGCATTTCGTCTAATCATATGGTTCCACCTGTGGACTTCCGCACCAGGGAGATCAGAATTTTCTGACATTCCAGGAATCTCTGTGCCACCTCTGCATGGTCTGGAGCATTCCTTGTCATATACATAACATGGCGTACATTCATCGGTCTTCACCAGTGTCATATGATTGCAATATCCTTATCTGATTAGGGAGCTCAGGCATGCTTAGCTCATATTGTATCTCAATTAATTTTACCCACAAACACTGATGTACTAAATCCTGAAACAATGCCTACATAACTCCCCAGGGCATCATTTTGATTCCACCCTGGAACAAGGTCACTCTCCCGTTGACCGATGGTTTTTCATTCTTTATCTTTTCCTAACAGTTGTTTCTTAAAGAAGATGTTCACTGGCAATAGAATAATCTTCACAAACTGAAAATTTAATGTCTCCTACTAGCTGTTGTTCAGAAGCTTAAAATACATATTTTAACTTTTCACGGCTTGTTGGATCAAATAGCCAAATATGGATTTGATGTCTAAATGCTTCTTCTGACAACATCGGTACCCTGCAAAACACAGATGCACAGCCAGCAAGCACACAGTCTCCAAAATAAGCCTGCTTGCATTTGCAGAGTGCCAAACTTACTGACCTGACATCTTCTGACTGCCATCAGTGCCCAGGCCACATCTCTCCAAAGCACTGTATTGTTCTACCCTACATGCCTCTGCAGCCAGATGTCCACACCAGGTACTGGCAGGTACCTCTCACCAAGGACAGCTGAGAGAATCCCTTGAGGAAGATGTACTTTCTGTATTGTCTAACCTATTTGCCCATAACTCCCACCTGGAGGGGAGGACCACAGATCCTTTTCATGATGCTTTTTCACTCTCTGCCTCATCAGCTCTGATGGAAAACAGTTCTGAGCTATTCCAGGAGGTTGGCATGCTGCCTCATGCATCCTGCCTGCTGCTCGCAGCACCACCCAGCCTACTACACCAATATATCATTCTACAGTGAGTATTACAAGCCACTTGTCTGGACACCATGATTCTCCAGCTGCTTACATCTTTTGAAGCTTTTCTCAGCATCCAGGGGACTGGAGAGTGAGCCCTGCATGCTGGGGGGATGATGGGGGACTGTGGGCATCTGCTGAGCAGTTCAGCTCCAGACTTTCTTTCCAGTGAGTGACCTGTAAGTGAAATGTGGGAAAAGTAGTATCCAGATCATCATCTGGTATAAATCAACAAAGCCCCACTAAAGACATTAAAGCTCTACTGGTTTACACCATCTGGGAATTTGGCCACAGGGGAGGACTTCTTAATGTTGAGTTTTTAGCCTTTACCACAGATATACATGGGAGGAAGGCTAGAGCCCTATCTGCTCTCAGTGAGCATTGCCATCCCCTACAGAGATCAATAGGAGCTCCCTGCTCACATCAAGAGCAGAATGAGGCCCTAAAATTAGCATGTGTTTGAATCAGTGCATTGTATCTTGTTTGCAGATTAGTAGCACGGAGCAGATCTTGAGGGTATCGGAAAGCTAGCCAGTTTAAACAAAGTAAGAATTGACCTCAGTTTCTGCTAAGCTGAAACCGGTCTTTTTGGGGGGGAGAGAGAAGAAAAGGTGTCCAGAAATACTCATGTTTTTTTTCATTTGATTATTTCGTGCACCTAGCTTCAGCAGACAAGGAAGAGTAAGTTTTCACATACTTTGTACTTAAGCTGACCTGGGAGGTATTGGGGTCCTGTCCTCAGAATGGAAGACCTCAATTCTAATTTATAGACCAAACAGATAATGACAAATAGGCTTTGGGTGGTTTATCTAAATCCTCCAAAGCTGTGCCCATCAAATAGCTGTAAGCTTGGGCAACTCCCTGGTTAGTCCAGAGCACCTCAAACAGACAAATCATATTTACTGTGTCATGTTTCACATATTTCTACATGCTGTCTCACAACCATATTCTAAATACCAAAATTGAAGGAAATCTGGAGCAAAATGAAAGGAACATGCTTATTCTTTGTATTTATGATAGCAATAAATTCCCCTAAGGCACTGCCTTTTTCATTTAATGCAGTGACTACCAAATATGGGCTGGGTAATGGATGTTTTATGAATGCAGCCTTGCCTTGAGCAATTGATTGCTTCATTTAAAAGATTAAAACCTTGATGAGGGCAAAAATAAGAAAGCAAAAAAAAAAAAATATTGACCATGAACAGGCTATGATTATACATCAGCTTCAGCAAGCTAGCAGATAAATTACAACTATAGTAGTTTGTCTTCAATATACAGCCTCTTCAAGAACATTTTTTTAAATATTTTAGAGCTTCTGTAGCTTACAGAAGAAAAAAAATTCCCACACTTTCCTTTGTAGTTTATCTGTCTTTAAACCAGATGAGGTTTAAATTTTTTTGTCATTGTATATTTCTTTTTCTGTGGATAGTATTTTTCCTGCTGGAAGAAGGTAGAGGGTGTATGCAGAGAACTGTTTCCTCCAGGTCCTAGTGCACTTCCTCCATCTTTGTCTATGCCAGAAGCAAAAAAAAACCCAATGAGTTGTTATTTCACAATGCCAAAGTGTAAGCACTCCAGTTTTCTTTCTGCTGTTTTGTCATCTAGCTCTGCCTTTTTCTTGTTCATCAGAGATATATCTCTTTTTTTTTTTCATCCCATATAGCCTATGGGTGAATGATTAGAGATCTGGTGAAAAGAAAAATTACTATGATGGACTGGTTACTGATGTGCAGTGTTTTTCTAGTGTATTTATCCACTGATTTCACTGTTATGAATAATACACATATTCATCATGCCACTGCTTCAAGGGACAATGTTCTCATCCAGGCCCTCTGTGCATTTTAAGTAGCTGGGACTTCCCCTGAGACCTGGGACTAAAGGACTAAACTTATCTTTGGTGTAAACTCTACTGAGATCAGTGAAACCACTGAGACCTAGGATGAATTTGACCCAGGGAGAGAGACTCTCAAGAGGTCCATTTAATCTCTATCGCTGCATGATTTTCCCCAGGAATTGCCATAGCCATCCATCTCTCTAACACACATAATAAATAATTTACTCACAGATATAAGGGAGCACTTTGCTTCAATCTGCTAATGATCTTAGCACTGAAAGAGGCTCTACTGTGCTTAAACCCTCTTTACATTGCCTGAGAGATTCAAAGTGCCATTATGGTAAAATGAGATGACAAGAAATAAAGATGAGACAGTATAGTACAGGAATTTTCAGCATTTCCACCACAATTTGCAGGTGGATCTTCAGCTGTTAAAATACCCAAGTGAGATTCATCTGTAGTCACCCTAGCTTTTTTAGTCAACAGAGATCAACACTTCTATGGGGGTCTCTCCATTTCTGTATTACAGATGGAGCCTACATGATGCATAAAAGTTTTGACAGCTAAAGCCAAGTGAGATGAATCTCATTGCTAAGTATTTGTTTGAACTCAGTCCCTTCTCATCAAGCTTGGTGTTCCCGTGACACTCGCCCTGTGTACTCCCTTAAGACACAGTCAAGTGACAACAGTAGGACCCTGGGATTTGTCTGCAGCAGGGGGTGCTTCCCTGCATACACCACAGCTGGAAACAGGATACAATTGCAAATGTCAAGCTAGTTCTCTTCTCCAGAGCCCAACTTCTGGTCTTGCTTTTGTCCTGGCCTGAGACCTGCTAAGTGTGGCAAGTGCAGCAGCAATACTCAGAGTTAATGTCTTTGTAGCCAAGAAACGTACTTGCCGCAATCCCTTCCTCACTTGAACAGGGTCTGTCCTCTAGTTGACCGACCCCCATGTTACGTATATTTGAGGGCTCTCTTTTCGTGATCAAAATTATCTGAATGCTGGCTCTTCCTATCAAATGTTGTTCCAGTCTAGAAGCTTCCAATATAAGTCTTTCATGATCACGTTAATTTCTCTAGTTAATTTCCTGCTTGATCCGCCCTTTTTTATTGCCCTAAGTAATTCATTTCCATCCTTGGCAATGCACCTCTTAAGAATTGATTTAAAATTAATACGTGAATAAAACAGTATAAATAATGTATGGTTTCTGTATTTAATATTAATAGCATTAAATGAGGGAGGAAAAATTGCATACCTGCAGATGATTTGCAAAACGACTGTGGGGCCATAATATTATATTTCAAAGAGAGATATTGAGGTTGCCCAACGCTTATCATCAAGAGATTTATTTTTTTTTTTATTTCAGTTGCCTAAAGATTTGTCAGACTTCCCTCCTGCAGACATTCTTTTCAGAAGAGACTCTTGCCTCACAGTGAATTATTCACTGCTATGCTCATTGTGGAAAACATCTCCCGAATAGCTCAGACATTTTTGTGAATGAAACAAGGTGGAAAAGTGTGTTGTTTGTTAACATAAGACAAGCTGAGTGAGCAGAGCTAGTAGCAGTCTGCTATGGAGCAAGAACCAACCAGAGACACAGGCAGTCTGTCTTGTAATGTTCCTGCGAAAATTAAATTTGCCTCCTCCCCCAAATTTGGCCTTGTGAATGCATTTGAACCTACCAAGCACTGACTTGCTGCAACACCTCAGTATGCATTTCCTCGCAGAGGGCACACGCTGTCCTGGTGCTATGGAGCCTATTCTCATTTCTGTGCATGACAGCAAGCCTGAGCTCTTACAGCAATGGTGCTCCCCTTGATCTGAACTCAGTGGGCAAGAGGATCAGACCAAGGAGAACCAGAGTGGTGGATAAGTACAGAAGCCATGGTGGAAAATAAACCACAAGTTGCTAGGGTAAGGATCAGAAAGGTAAACTAGCAATTAGAGCAAAGTACCAGTGTGGTAAGGCGACCAGGATTTAGTAAAACTGGGAACTAAGGAGTATAAGACAAAGGAGAAAACACTGGGATGGGCAGTGCCATTCACAGAGATACTGCATTTCCTACCTCTGTACATTTCAGTGTGCCTTTCCCCTTCTGCCAGCACCTGTGCCCCATAGCTAATGCACACTGCAATGTACTCAGAGCTTCTGCAGAACCATGACCCTCCCCATTGCCTGTCAGAAATTCAAGCACCCAGAGAGCTGGAGGTTTTGTCACAACTTTCAAACATGCCTCCTTTTGTATGTTTTTTTTCATTCTGGAGGAGAAAGCACATGAAGGCCCTGGCATTTAGGAAACATCTCCTCTCCAGAAAGCTGCCCTCCCTCATTCTGACCCACCCCAAGGATCACACACCACTGGTCTTGCTCACTTTGTGGTTCTGCCATCACACAGGTCAGATGAGCAGAGCTGGCTGATGGGGGAAAATGCTGAGACTGAGGAGACCAACATCCATAGAATGTGCTTTGTTTCTAGCAAGAAAGGGGTTAATGCTAGTCAGAGCCCTCACACAGGTGTAATGAGTCAGAGCCAGGACTGATGGCTGTCAAGGAGGGAATACAGGAAACTTTCACTTTAGGAAGGAAGACAGAAAAGAGAAAGGATTGTTTTCACACTAGATGAGCACAGTCTTTATCCATCAGAACAGGGATTTCACCTCACTTTTTAATGAGTCAAAAACTCAAGTCAAAGGCTCCTTTTGTTTTTACACACACTTTTGCACCCTGCAGATACAGCCCTGCAAGGACATCTCACTGCCCTAAAAGCTTTTCTCCTAGTGGCTTTTCTTTACCTACCAGCTTGTGCAGTTGTCATCTCACCATGACCCCATAGACCCCTTGTCAAGCTCAGTGGAGAGAGAAGGAACTTTGTGATGATTTCATAGCAGAGAGGCCCTGGTCAAGCTTCAGCTGCAATAGCTGAGCTGTTAGAAGCAAAAAAAGTTGCTCATAAGATAATTTATATGCCTCCAATGATGGGTTTGTAAACCTTTTTAATTTTTCTTTCTGTGTTTGATTATTGATGAGGCTAAGAAAGGACAGAGCCAGTACTGAGATGAGGGTGATAGAGCTCAGAGGAGCTTCTTCCACGATGAGGCCCTGCAGTGCCTGATCCACGTCCTCCTGCACTTCGCCTTGTTTGGAACACTTCTCTACACTGGACCCATTTGTTTCCATAGTCTCCTTAAGAAGAAAGATTGCTTACTCATTTCTTGGGTTGACTTCTCAGAAACAGGCAATGAGGATTTCCAAATCATCCTAGTGGATGACAGTAAAATCTCAAACTCACTGGATGTACATTTGTGATAGCAGCCTGGCTTTAGAGAAAAGCAACTTCTGTCATTGAAGAGCACTACTTCACCAAGACATAGTTTAACCATGTCTTTAGTTTAACATAGTTTAACATAGTTTACTACTAGGGCTTCTGTGTCACAACTCAGCTCCAGCATATTCAGCTAAACAGGCAGAACTCAGCACCTCCAGGTGAAGAAGTGACACTCTAGCACCAGGAAATTAATGGCCAGAGGCAACAAGATAGGCTGGATGTATTTAAAATATTAAAAGTCTTTCTGTAACATTCAATAAAAATAATTATGTGCTATATTAAAATATACAGATTATATAAATAAAATATCATATGATGTTTAATATATTCAATACAAACATTAAAATATTTAAAATAACACATAGGACTAAATTAGTTGTTGTGTCAGACTCTACAAATGAGTCTGGCTGCATACTGCAGATCAGTGGAACAGTCTTGAAAGTACAGAAATTTTCACTGAAATCTCCTGTGTGTCCAGCTTGGATTGAACATTAGCCCCAAATCAGGTTTGCAAGGTAAGTGACTGCACAAATGCCAGTGCTCATTGCTAGAGACGTTGTTGGGTTTGCAGGGGAAGACTGTGGGTACAGAGAAATAGCCAGACTGCAACCTATCTGGATCCAGAGAGAGACAGTGAAGGAGGATGATGGATGGGTAACTATTTAAGGAATAGAGCAGCTTGCTGCTGCATCTGAAAGACTGATTTATAGGACAAGAAGCAGTCTGATGGGCCACCAGCATAGCGGATCCATTTTGAACCAATCTGAGGAGTGTGTATCATAAGGCCATGCGTGGGGCCAGAAATATACCCAAGGAGAGTAACCCAGTGCTAGCAGAAAAGAGATACTATCCACATCCCAGCAGTGTTCTCCCTACACTTAAGGCCAAGAAGCTTGAATACAAAAATGCACCAACCCCTAGCTTGCTAGGGATGTGTAACTTGAGTTGCTGCTTCGTGAAAGGATATAAATTTAAAGATGTGACTTCTTGTTTTTTATCCCAGGTCAGTTTGGTTTAAATGCTGGTATTTTACCAGAGAAGCAGAAAGCAGAAATGGGTCCAAAATCTGAGACACAGGTTTGCTTTGCAGAGAAGATCACATTCATCTTCAAACAGAAGACACCTTAGCATCTTCTGTTCCCCTGGGATTTGCAGGTGGCTTCCCCCAGATCCCAGCTGTGTCAGTGCAAAGAGCCAGGCAGAGTAACTGAGGGGGGATGAGTGATCACCAGCAGGATGCAGCAAAGGAAATGTGAGCTCCTGGGGGGTTTTCCATGGGTCTGCGGGTGAGGTCTCTAAAGGCAGCCAAACCAGTGTTCACCATAAAAAGTGTTAACCCTGAGTATGTTGTTTGTTGACAAATGTAGTAAAACCAGTTCAGGAGCAGGCCAAAAAAAGTAATGCATAAAACTGAGAAATGGACAACAGAATCTGCCTGGGCATTTCTCAGATGAAATGTTTCAATTTTGGAAGCTGGACTGACCAGGAAACTTCATCTTTTCTTACCAAAGGGGAGGAAAGAGTCAGGCTGGGATGGGAGGAAGGAGTAAGAGTTATACTTCAGTCTGGGCTCCCATGGGAGATGGGGCAGCTGGAGGGACAAGGCTCAGCTCACTGGAAGTTTAAAGAGCAGAACAGTTTTGGTTGCAGGTGTGCCCCATCCCTGTGTACCAGCAGAGTACCTGAGTCATCAGTCCCTACTACAAACTGAGCACCCAGCAACTCTGATCCCACGGCTTTCAAATTCCCTTTGAGTGTCCTTGCTGCTGACTTACAAAGCACCAACAAGTGAACCAAGCTTGTTATCCCTCCAGATTTCCTTTGTTTTTATCTAGAGGGTCTGAATCAAAACAAATGGTTTCTGTAGCCTCAAAACAAAACATAGTCTATATTTAGACATGTCAGTAATTCTGAATAGTAGACCAAAAACACTGTTGTTTCTTTTTCTCAGCTTTACCAGCAAACCAAAGTATATTATTTGCTCTTGTATAGTCTTACTCTCACTTGGGAAGCCAAAGTTAACAGAGCAGTGACAAAGGTAATGAGAGTCTACCAGCATTATTACATCCATGTTGGATATGATCTTAAAATCTATTGAATAAAAGAGAAAAAATAAACCGACTGAATAAAATAATTTTCAGTCTTTTTTGCTCAGAGCTAATTTACTAGGGCAGAGCAAGATAATCTGAGTAGGTCCTTCTCAGTCCATGCCTACACTGTATCTGATATTCAAGTCCAAACCCACCAGCCAGGTGGGGAACAGGCTTTGCTGGAGCAGCCTGATGGGGTTGAAGCTGTTGTTCCCTGCATAGCAGCAGTTCAAACCTGGCAAAAGCCTGCTATGATTTTTCCTACCAGAGGAAAACATACATTTGGACAGTGATCATCATCAATTACTCTGCACACCTAATTGTCTGGGGTATGAAGGAGAGAGACATCCCACCTGTGCTGGGTGCCCAGAGGCCACTGCAGTGGCTTGTCTTCTATACCTAGAGTGGCAAACTGTGCAGGCAGACAGAGGAGCTGAGACCCTTCGCCCACTCCTCCCGTAGCACAGCCTGCTCGGCACAGCCAAGGTTTCAGGGCTGAGGCCATATATGGAGCAGAGAGCAAACATGGAGAGCATGACTGTTTAAATGCCTGAAGCCTGAATCGCCACCACTCCAGCTGCTAGGCTTTCTTGGAAGTTACGTCCTGCACTTCCTGGGTGAGTGGCATGCTGACAACCAGTGCTCTTGTCAGTTCTGAGAAACAAAGAGAATGAATTTGCAAGTTGCCAAGTTGCTCAACCTTTGCTGAGGTTTGGCAACAAAAAGACGTGTAGAAATTTCTTACTACTTACTGCAAAGTGATGGACAAGTCCTGGGAGCAAGGTATATTGGGAACACCCTAACACGTGAAGGAAAGGGGGGAGCAGGGGAGCCAGGTTTTAACCAGAGGCAAGAAATGTTTCAAGTCACAAAGATCAAGACAATTTGTAGGGATGGGGACTGCAAGATCTCAGCTTCCTGACAGCCTCTGAAAGTCATCCTCCTGGTCATCTTCTGCTCCCCAAGTCTGCCTGACTGCACTTTCCCTTCAATGACCTGTCCCTGGTGCTGTCTAATGACTCCCAGTGTCCTTCAAACCTCACAAGCTCAACAGAAGCTGTGAGAGTTAGATCTGCTCCAGCTCCAATGAAATGTAAGAACTCCATGAGGAAGCACCACAGTGCAGTCACAGCAACCAGTGGAGATGGAGCAGTTGTGTGGCTCAGAACAGTCATATGATGCATTGAGGCAAATGCAGAAGTATGAGGCACCCTCTAATCCTTCCAAACAAGAGAACTTGAAGTGATCAAGAGAGAAAACAACTGGCCACATCAGCAATGGTAGCTGAAGTCAGACAAACTTGACTGCTGAACTCCATTTTGGAGTGGTACCAAAGGAGTAAGGAGATCCAGGGCTGTCTTCATCTGCACTCCCCATGGCATCATGTGCCTGAGATCTCCCTCAGAGTCATTTCCATGTTCACCAAATGACACTTGAAGAGCTGTCATGCTATAGCTGAAAATTATGTTCAGTCCCCAAAATGTGAGATTCTGGGAGAGATGCCCTACTCCAATTGTGAATGTCAAAGTACTCATCAGCTGTGGAGACCTTCCTGGTCAGCCCAGCTGCTGCCTCAGGGAAGTTTTCTTTCTCTATTTGTTATGGGAGAAAAGACACTCCTTTCACAGCCCTCTGTGCTCCTTTCCCTAAACAGCTGTCAGTGTCTCACATTTTAGCCAGCTACTTCACAGTGATAAACACCTTTCCAAGACTACCCTCACTTCATGTGTGCAGCGCCAGCTGTTATTGGCAGAACAAAATAAGTAGATTTTTTTCCCCATGCCCTGTAGGCTGTGCATGTTGAGTCTGGTCCTTCCAGCCTTTTCTAGCTTCAAAATAAATAGGATTGAATGCAAGGACACCAGTTTTTGTGCTCAGGCCCAGAAGCTGTCCTGTTTGAGAGCTGCAGGAGCCTCTGCCTCGACGTGCATATGTAACAAGTGTGTTCTGTTGAGTCTCTTTACCAGTAGCCTTGAGGACATGGTCTTGACTTTGACATGACCTAGTCATGCCTCTTGCCTGACTGTGTTGTTTCAAAGGCAGAATCCGAGGATTTGCTGTCACTTTAAAGCATTTGTCATCCTCTGCAGCTCAGTCATTCTGCCAAGGGGCTTGGGGGCAGCCTGAGCATGATGCAGCAATTCAGCTGCCGCAGGGCAGCAGATGCAATCTCTCTTCAGCACATTCAGGTCTTGTTTGCGGTCAAACCTCTGCTCGTGCTGCATGCAGATGGATGGCACGCACCCACAGGAATCTGCCTAACCCATACACACCCTGACAGCTGAGCAGGAAAGGGATTTTGGGGTGGAAAGGTGTTGAGCAGCAGCCATCACATTTCTTACTTGCTGCTCAGCAAGCTGTCCAACTCTACAGCCACTGTCAAAGGCTGCAAGCAAAGTCAGGCAGGCACTGCTTGCAGAAAATAAATCCCACTGCCCCCATCATGGCTGTTGGTACCCAGCAGAGATGCTGAAATTCACCTGGACCCCAGTGGCTGCAGACAGCAGGGCTGCAAACAGCCAAATGCAACCTTTCCGGTGACTGCCTCTATGCTGAGGCTGGGCTGGCAGAGTTGCCATGGCCAGCTCTCCATCCATGGAGTGGTCTCACACCCAGTGACCTACACCTTCTTCCCAGAAGGCCACTCTGGCTGTTTCTGAACGGCTGCCCGAGCAGCATGAGGCAAAACCGTGGCAGAGATGGAGGCACAACGGCCCAATGTTATTGACTCCAGCCAGCAAGCGGGCAGTGTAATCTGTCTGCTTTTGTTCCGTTCGCTTGGTGGTGTGCTCTCATTAGCCCCCCACCAACAGTCAACCTGTCAGCAGGTCTGCGCTCCAACTGCCTGACCTCTGACTTCCACTCATTCTTCCACAAATTAATTTCCCAAATTGACAAATTAAAGTGCACAGTATGCCCAAGGTCACTAAATCACACTGGGTTCTGGTAAATGTCAACTAGCATTGGGGAGAGGAAAAAAAAAGGTAGGGGGAGGGAAGGAATAGAGGCTAAAAAGGGATAAAGGAAAAAAATACCGTATTTGTTTGAAAGAAATGGACAAAAAACTCTGAAATGTAGTTTCCCATTTGCAGAGGATGACGCTGTGTGAGAGAGACTAAAATGGAGGCCAAAGCCCTGTGCTCCATCGGGTCACCCTGATGGCTACCCAAAATGGCCTTTGTTGGCCCATTAAAGTGGTGAAATTGCAAAGCCTGGGCTGTGTCTCTTCTCACTTGTGGTGCCACCACAGTGACAAGTTGCAGTGAAGTTTTCCTGATTCCTGTCAGTCAAATGGGAATCCGATTCAGGGGCTGGACACAGTTGTTAGGTGAGCCAGTGCACACAGATATCCAGGGAGAGGGCAGGAGGGCAAATTGTCATTGGGAAGCCCCAGGAAGTGAAGAGCAATTACTGCCATACCAAGCGCCATCCAGCTTTGTGTGCCAGCCAGCAACACGTGGCTGTGAGGGTCCTGCAGAGACGTCAACCCCATGACCATACTGATTCTGTTGCCACATTGTGCAATTCTTCCCAGAGACCAAATGAAGGCCTTTCTGTCATACCCCCTGCCCATGAGTGGCCAGAAACCCTTCAGTCCTCAGTGAATCCATGGTCAATTTGTATTTGTTCATATGCCAGCACAGTCTCGATCTGAACTTGTGTTTTCCTCTCCAGTGTATTTACCCACTGCTGTATTTCAAGAAAGGTGCTGTGTTACCTCTCAGCTGCCACTCACTGGGTGATGGAGACCAGAGATGATACAATCCCCTGATGCTCTTAGCAGCCCATTCCTGCACCTGCACTGGCGCTGCTTCATCTTTCCTAACCACAGCAGATAGTAGTGGTCCAAGGGAGATCTCACCCCTCTCCAGTGGCATTAATACTTGCCTGCCTCTTGGGAAGGCTGTGACTCATATACTTTATCCTCATATTTGCCTTTTTCCTGGTGGCATGATATCTCTGCTTCTTAGTTACCCCCATCAACTAATACACTCAGATCTTTCTCTTCTACACTTGTTTTGAGCTGATAAGCTTATAGTGAAAATTCATGTTATTAGTCCCTAGATGCATGACCTTGCACTCTGTAATATGGAATTTCATCCCATTTCTATCAGTCCAGCCCTCAAGGTCAGTCAGTGCTTCCTGTATCATACCCTGATCTTGAATAATAACTACGGTCTCAAACTTGCTTCATCTACAAATTTCATCCATACACTCCTACCTTTCATCATGATTCAATGCTGAAAATATTAAGCAGAATCAGTCCCAAGATTACTCCTTGAGCAACTGTAGAAGCAGTCCCCCTCAAATTTGTTCATTCCCACACCAACACCACTTGTATTCATCCCTGCCTTGTCCAGACCTCTGCACACTGTTCTTCTGCCTAACCCCATCGCTCCCCACTGAATAAATAATTTCCCATGTGGCATCATATCAAATGCTTTGCTAATAGTCTGATATATCAGCCATGTTTCCTTTACCAGGAAAATCAATTAGCTTTCTTTGATAACATATCAGATTCTTCTGGCACAATTAACCTTTGATAAAACCAGGCAGCACACAATCTCACTTTCTATTTGTGTCCTTTATTCTTTCTGTTACATACCCCAAAGATGTTTGCCTTGCACAGAGTGCTGATGAAAGCACACTGTGCAGAAAAAAGCAGCAACTGTTGTCCCATTAGGGGTGTTTTCACCTAGAAAAACACCAGAAAGAAAATGCCACCGTTGCATTGATCCTTCCTCTGCCCTGCTTTCTACAGCCCTTCCCCTTGTACAGTGTGGAAATAGCAGCATTTGGCACAATGCCTGCCCAAATCAAGGTATTGTACCTGAAGTAGAATTTGCCTACACTACCAAAAATTGGTGTTCATTAAAAACACTAAAGAGGCTAAGACCAAACACTCCCATTCCTGGAGAACTGAAGTTTTACTCTTCATACACCAAGAGAAAACTGCCAGTCTGTGTTTACTTGAAACAATGTTGTGATTCTGCAGTGGTCAGTTCTGCACAGTGCACTGTACAGAGAAAGAGCTTTGGCACAAGACTTAGGGCACTGAAACCACGGGCAGGGTATGAAATGTTTAGATCACTGACTAATTGTAACCCTGGTTGGCAGAGGTTATTCCACGACTGTATCACAGTTCTGTGAAAGGGATCCCTGTATCATTCTCCATTCTGTGAGCAGAGGGCAAGGAGAAATGACAGCTCTCGTCTCCTCCCACCTTCTTCTCAGGAGTGAGTCCTGACAGCACAAGGGAAAAGTTGGGTTTTCTCCCTCCAAGGTGAATCAATGCTTGTTGAAGGGGGCCATGGTAATACATTCTCTTAAGTCTTAGAGTTGAGCAACACAGTTTTGAGCAAAAATTGCTCTGGATTCTCCTGCCCACCAAGTCGCTCTCTGATTTGGATGAGGTTAGGTGCTTACTGCTGCTCTCTCATGACACTTGGAGGTCAGCAGAGAGGGAGAAGGACTCTGCCTGTCAGTGTTCAACATTTGCTGCAGCAAAAACTAATCAGTCAAATAGTCCTGTATATTTTTATGTGTTGGGATAAAAATGGCATCTTCCTATTATGTGTCTGAGGGGAATTCTTATGCACCTTGATTCCTTTGCAGGGGCACGTAGTCTGGGTTAAAGATCAGCTGAGTAAACTCCTAGTCATAACTCATCTGAACATGGTCAGGCAGGTATGAATCTGTGCATATCACACGAAAACTGTCTGCTTTCTATTTCCCTGCTTCCACATGGTGAAACACAATCAGCACCTGAAGAATTTTGTTGGGTTTGGGGAGGCAATTCTACTATGATTTATCATCCACTTCCCTATAAAAATGACATTGTGCCTCTCCAGCTAGCAGTTCAGCTCATAAAGTACACTCATCTGAGTAAAAAATGGTTGTTACCCAGAAGTTTAAATGTTAGTTTTAAGACCACTAATTGATTCTGCTGCTCTGATATCCTCTTGCAAGGGATTCCAGAGCCTAGAAACATTAACAGGCAAATGCTCTGGCACCAGCTGTCTTAAGCCTAAATCTAGTCTCCACCAAAAGGCTGGCATTAGATGTCTTCTCATTTTACATGTTTGCATTTTTACAACAACATTCCACAGTTTTAAGGCTAGTGTAGGTTGGCTGAAGAATCAATTTGGTGACCTACAATCTGAGTCTTACCCTGGGAGAAGAAGAACAATGACCCCAACAGAAAAGAAAGCTGTAAGTTATTCTTTGTGTCACCCATGGAGAGTGTACACCTCCAAGGAGATGGACGTGAACTAGTGTGGCCATATCATTTATTCTCCTGGGCCCAGGGACCTGTCCAATCTAAGTATAGGGGGATATTTTGTATCCATTTTGTTTGAAACCCATGAAAACTCTACCCTTTCCTTCTAATACTGCATGCTGCTGTGCTTACCTTGCTGCTGCTCATGACAAGTATGTCCTCCTGCATGCTGCTTTTTCACAAACCACACTGGGCAAACAAGTAAGGCAAACACAAGGGGACAAGAAGGCTGTTACAGCAACTACTTAGCTAACACACCTAGAATTTCCAGGGCACTAACCACAATCATCTCTTCCACCTTGTAGCATGTAGTGATTTTAATTTAAGAGAGATCAAGCCTCACTCCTTGGTCCTGGTGTCCCTTTTCACAAAACACAGGAAGCAAAAACCGCAAACCACAGAGAATGTAACAAAATTGAACCAGGCTACCAGTTCAAACCTCTAGCTTGGAGCTGTCAGGGAGGCACTCTACATTTACCCTGGTGCATGTGAGACCAGAGTTTCAACCTGTTTCTTTCACAGCAGTCTGCTAGTTGTGATCAGAATCTACACATGGGATTTGCAGCTTTCAGTGTTGTAAAATAAAGCACAAAAAAAGCAAATACATAAGTGAAACACAGGGACAGGAAAGAAAGGCAAGATCATTTATTATAACCAAAACTTAGCACTTCATGTCACCAAGTGGACTTGTCAGTCTCACATGCATAGCCAAGGAAATCAACCCTAGACCCCCGAAATTATGCTACATATCATATGACCTGCTAGCATATTAATACCCTTTCCTTTTAAAATCTTTGGTCTCCCTTCGGAACCTGCCCTCTCAGTGGGGATCAGACTGACACATTATAGGCTCAGTTTTCTTTCTGAGCTGACAACTTGTCCAGGAAGAGCTGGCTAGGATGTCAGTCTTTGGAGAATACATAGAAAATTCCAATGTGCAATTTGCATATCATCACTTTACTGGAAGGTATCATGAGAAGAAACAAATACTTTTCTCTTCTAGGGCAATACCTTAAGCTTTTAGCCAGCGTATCCCACTCGAATCAAAAAATAAAAAAATTTGCACTGAGCTTCACCGGGTGACAATCTTCACAATAATGCTGAGACAAGAAAAAGCCAGTGCAGAAACAACCGCTCTGGACATCTCCCTTTTCCTTTCTCCCCACATCTATTTTTGGAAATATTTGGAAATAGAAATACAGAGCTTATTTTTGGTGACTCCAGTTGTTACCTTTTGAAACCTTCCTGAAAAGCTGCCTAAACTCTGTATAAAATGTAGCCTAGAAAGAAACTTGAGTAATGGATTAGTTGCTTCCACCATCTTCCCAATAGATAGACTTTGATCACAGAAAAGCCACACCTGAAGTCAGTATTGGCTGGTCCCATGACTGAAAATGATATTTTGGGTTTTTTTACACAGAACAGTTGATTACATAATTATGGGAGTATAATATCGCCTCATAGTTATTCTAGACTGATCATCTTGTAAGTATTTTTACTATGCAGCAGAGGCTTCATTTCTCCAATCACATTGTAAGTACAAACTGCATGGAAATAGAATTAAATAAATTTAGTGGAAGAACTACACCTGGACACCAGAAGCCACATAATCATACCAGTGAATTCCTCAGGGTAGCCCCCAGGTAGGAGCCCACATTGACTGGTGTCTGGGAAACACATGCCTCAATTCTCCACAACTGAGTCCCCTAAACTCAGCCATGGGAATAAAGTCCACATATAGGTCAGCTACTACTGGTGTCTAATTTATGAACAAGCCTTTGGGTGGTGTCCATGGTCAAGAGTGGGATGAGTAGAATTCTTACCTTTCAGGGCTGCCAACCATCAGCTTGGTCCAAGGATCTCAGCAGATCTAGCAGTTAACATAGTAGCACAGAGATATAGGAAAACTCTACCAGCAGCCATGGAGGGAACATGCTCAAACATAGACACTTTTGCTCATATCTGGAAGTCCAGCAAGGAGTCACCCTAAGCTGAAGGATATCATATTGCCACCAGCATACAGTGTTCCACCTCCAAGGCTGATAGGTGTAGCCAGCCTGGATTTTGTGGGTTTATTTTTTTTCCTAGAAGGCATAATCTGATCCATGGTGTTTTCCCTGTACAGTAAGCTCACAACAGCTTTGAGGAGCTGGGATTTCAGTCAGAAAATCTCTGAACAGTAACTAAGTACTTGTCAGCATCAAGTACGGTTGGCTGTGTAGTTTCATTCACAGATGAATCATCCTCAAGAATAAAAGCCCTGGGTGGGGCACGGATGGGTCTCCCTCCTTGCCCTCAACCCCAATGCTTTGAATACTGCAGTGTTTTGATTTTTAAAACACATGTTTAACAAATGTAGCAGTGATAATGAGGAACATGTCAATCTGCCATGTTTCCTGTTCAAATTTCCGTTTTCATTTTTAAAGTTCAAGTACATCTTGATCCCCACAAGATAAACATGACCAAGTACAACAGAAGTGTAGAGAGAAGAAGAGGTGAGGGCTCAGAACCATAATGAAAGACAGAACCACTGCACAACCCAGCTGGGCTCTGCTGGGGGATAAAACTGGCCCAGCAACCCCATCTCACTCTGATGGACCAGTTGAGAAACATGATCCCCAGTTTTGTCAGGGCCTGTGCACTGCCCTGGTGAGCCTTGTTGTCTTCAGTGTCTAATAGATTTGTTTTCTCCTACCGAAGAGACAGTGAAAGTTTCTGTGGTCAAAATCTCCACTTCCCTCTCCTACCCCAACTACATCTAACAATTTTTTTAAACTTACTTGATCACCAAAGACCACATACACTGACATTTTAAGTGCCTGAACTGCTATGTGCTGTGTCTTTGCTGCCCAGAGCTTTGCCTGCCCCAGTGGATGATGCTGATACCTCACAATCAGTACAGGGGCTATCACACCTTACACAAACACGAGTGCCATTCTTTCATGCAGGAGGGTAGATGTTTGAGGAGAGAGATGATACACAGTTTTCTCTCTTTCAAACACAGCAAACATGCAGAATCCTCCTCTAATACCAGACACACATCTAACATTTTACCAACAGGAAAATACTATCCCAGTCTCTTAGCACACACTCTTTAGCATTTTTAGCAAAAAAGAGAGCACTTTGAGTCATTCTTTCAATCACAGGCCAGTTCCTGGAGTTTGTGAGTCAGTTGGATCAGTTCATCCTGATACACTATTTTATGGTTTCTATTCTAAGAAAATCTTTACTAAACTTAAGATTAGAAATTACAAGAAAAAGAAAAATCTTGGGGGGAGGGGAAAGGGGAAAGAGAGAAGATCGATAACTGGGGTTATAAGAGTTATATTCAGAGGTTTCAGGAGAGTGGCAAACAGCTACAGAAAAGTTAATTGGTTTTGCCAAAAGCTTTAATGAAAAAATACAGTCCAGATATCATGGTAGTAAGGGCAAGGAGATAAAATAGAGAAGTGTTACAAAGAGACAACTTTTGAGATGAAATCTCATCCTACTTTTGACAATCATGAGTAGTTAAATTCAGCAAACAAATTCTGGCTATCACCAATGGTTTGGCATAGATAAGGGTGGTTCAGTTAAGCTATTGTTCAACAATTCATGGCAATCTTTGAGACCAGCCAACCTTCTGAGAAGCAGCACTGCCTACTACCACAAGTTCGTTCTCATTCTTCTCACAATCTTGCCTTTCAGGAGGGTGAACGAGAGTTCCCTTGAGCAGTGCCAGCCAACGCCTAGAGTTGCCTCTTCCTCCAAAGGAGGCTTAGCCATTATTGGTAGTTCTGGCAATCCTCCCATTTGCATACAGTCAGAGAGGGTTTTGGCTGTCCTCAACTGTTCTTCACTGCAGTCAAATAAAGCCAAATAACTAGCCTAAGAAATGTGAAATCTTTCTTCTATTCCAGAAGTTTCACCAGTGCCGTGATTTTTTCACATCTCATAAAATCAGGCCACTAGATTAACTCCAACACATGGGTGTCCAGTGTCATTTTGGATGATTTTGGGTGTCTAGGATATCTAAGGGAGAGCTGCACCTTTTGGTGCTAGGTGGGTGTGGAGAATTGCACTGGGTGCTTCTGTGGAGGTACCACATTCCTTCTTCCCTCTCAGCTGAGCTACCAGCCTCTAAGTAGCCACATTTGCTTTTCCTACTGTAAAAATGATGATGCTGTCTTTTAAAAAATATGGCTGTACTTCAGAATAATCTTATTTTATAGACCTTTTAAAATCCCTGATTAAGCACTTTCTCAGCCATATTACTGTGGCAGACAATAAATATCAAGAGAGCAAGTTTCAAGACAAAAATGCAGAATCCGGCAGTGGAGCACTGAAAATCCCCACCAGTTCTTTGTTATTAACAAAGACCTTTCCTCTGTCAGATCTTTAAAATTCACAGTACTCATAATCATGTTGATTATTACTTAGCAATGCATGGAGAACCAGGCATTGATCATTGCGCTTTAACTTATGAACTGCTCATTCTATTAAGAAAAGGGAAACATCACTTAAGAAGCTGGACACGGTGACATGTGGGCTGGCAGGGGACAGCCTGGCTGCCTCTTGCTTAAGATCGAGCTGACTGATCAAGTGTCACACTCAAGGTCACCCTGCAGACCCATGGCTTAGAAGGGATTATGGCATAGAGAGATCCCTAGCGACACCCACTCCTGCCCTCTGAACTCTAGACCCTATGGCTCCTCATCAAAATGTGACTTGCTTAGATAAAAATACCCAGTATTTTTTCACTCTGGAGCAACTGGTATAAAAAATAACTACAGCCTGGTCTTCTTCTGTTTTCAGTGCACAGCACAGGTTTTCTGCTCTGCCTGTGTTCCTTTCAGCATGCTACTACTGGTAAAACTAAATAGCTAACTTGCTAGAAAGGATCACTAGAAGTAAGAATGTGCCCAATCAGCATCTATTGGTATAAATACACCTTATCATATCATCAGCACACTTGGTAAGATCAGACCAGTCGATCCATTCAGTTGCATCCAGAAAAATCACCATCTCCCTGAGAGCACAGAAGGATGCAGGCAGCATGCCATGCTCACTGGGGTTAGTGTCTCTCAAAAATTACTGGCTATCCATTGCAACCAATGTGTATGTGTGGGAACAAATCAGGTTTTGTGAGCAAGCGACTCAAGGGTTCAGACACACAGCCTGTGTGTGGGGCTTATGGAGTTGCAATATGTCAGTCAAACCTCTGTAATTGTCCATGTCTGCATTTTTTATCTGTTTCTGTTTAAGCTTCTTTCAATAAGTTTTCAGCTAAATGACATTACTTCACATCTAAGGCAGACCAAAACCATACATGGCAAACAGCTACTGAGGTCACCACAGCCTAGCTGATACGTGGTGGCTTGCTATGGTGCTGCTGCTTGCTCATATACAAGAGCACTGCATAGAGGACACTCACACAATCAGGTGAAAATGAAGAGTCATGGGTGAAAAGTACCTCCGTCCTTTAACATTTTCTTTCTGAAATACAGAAAGCTCAGAAAGTTTCTTAACAGAGTAGAGATCTTTGGGATGGGAACCAAACGTCGGGTTGCGTTATTAGGCTGATGTCACTGTGTTTTCAATGTGAAGTCTTTTACTGGAAGTTTTGCTGCCTGCAACTAGAAAAACCTAAGAACCAAGCATGGGTATTAAGGTACTCCCTGACTCAAAGCAAAGCACACTTTGTGGAATCTTTAATGATGTAATAGGTGACCCTTACAATGAAATCATAAACTTTAAGTCATTGAATATTGGGGATGCACAGGAACTGAGTCCTCAAGAGGCACTCAAGACTGATTACTGAAAAGAGCTGCTGTCATGACATTTCTAAATTTCTCAATAAGATATTGAGTATGCTTAATTTTGATTAAAGCTGTAATACAGCCTGTGTATCATCAGTTACTTCCTGCAAGTGAGGAACATTCATGGCAATTCAAAGCTCAATAAAAACCCCGTGACTCTGCCAAGAGGAGTTCAATAGAAACATACTGCTATCTGAGGACAAGGGAGCTGAGAGAGGCCATTTAAGCTGGAAGGAGAGTGACCACATTTCAAACACAAAATGCCTAGGACATTTAGACATGGAAGTCTCTTTCAGTTTCATTTCCCATCAGGGTTCGCTACAATCACAGCTCCACAGCACAACTTGAAGCATTTGATTTTTTTTTCTGTATCTTGACATCCTTTCTCTAAAGAAAAGAAGTAACTCCAGAATTCCTTGCTGGAGATCTTCTGAGATTCGTTTCATGCCTGCTTAGCAACTTTAGGCCTTCAAAAAAAAGGTGAAAAGAAATACAAAAGAGGATTATTATTAACAGGTATAGACCCCAGGGGTGAGAATATCTTCTGCTACAGAGAAAAATCTCTGCACTTTCCAACTGTTGTTACTTGAACTTGTTGGCATAGTGTAGCTGCTGGTTTTCTCAGTAATTAAAACTCAGTTTTTACTGAGGATATTTCTAAAAACATTTGCATGATGGAAGAATGAACACAAACACCCAGCAGAGCAGCAGAGGAAGCATTTGCAAGCAAGGCTTAGCCCACCTGGCTGAAAATCTACTTGATTATAGCAACATGTAGTGGTGTGATAAAGACAATCACTTGTTCAGTAACTGAAACAAACGGGGTTTCTTTCATTTCATTTAGGCCTGCACATTCCAGTGACAAGAAAGTCATCTGGGGTCAAAAGTGTCATAATTAAGCCTTCATTAACTTTGGATTGCTGACAGAACATCCCTCTTTCATGTTCTATCATTCTGTCTCTTCCCTAAGAGAACAACGGGGAAGCAGCCCAGACAGTATATTGTGTCACAAGTCAGGTGTTTGCTGGAGGACATCAGGTGTCCTTCTGCATCATCCTCAGCTGAGGACTTTGTTGGATCCAGTTGTCCAAGGCATCATAGAGAAGCCTTTTATCAAAGCATCTGGTTAGTGGACAGGTGAACAACCTTAATTCCTCAAAAAGAGCTCTTGAACACTGTCTCAGGATATCCCAGTGGAGGTTTCTGTCTGGAAATGAGGTCACAGTTTCTTTATACCTCATCAAAAATGTGGCCTTGTGCCACCAACATTGTCAACCATCCTTATCACTTCAACCAGGATAGGCTAAAACATGCAAAGAGCCTCTGTTCAGCCACTCCCTCTGCCTCTCTCTGAGGTGGTCACCCACCTTTTCAAGCATTTCAGGAACACATTAAGTCATTCTAGACAAGCTTTGCTATGCAGCTAAACAAACGACCCTTTCTGAGCATCAAGGAAAATAAGGGCTTGGGAACAATTGGAGGAAGTGAACCAAGCAGACGCTCCTGCAATAATTATCATCATTCACTTAGGGAAGAGGGGGAGCAGGGGAGCACCCAAGCTAGGACCACCCTCTCCTCTGAGGCTGGGGTCTGCTCCCATTGTTCTCACCAGGAGCCATACCACCGCCTCCAGCGGGAGCAGGACCAGGTCTTTTAATCCCCATTTCCTCTTGGCCGAATGAACTGTAGTGTATGCCAGTGACAGCTAAATGAAGGATTCCTTTTTCCAGAGGACCGGCAACAGCTCTTAACTCATAAACTCAAGGTAATTGACATTACAAACAAGCTTTACCCACAGGGACCCCAGAGCAGTCAACAATTGTGCTTTAATGAGTAGGAAGGGAGAAGGGGGGAAGTCTTTACACACTGCAGTAGGACATTCTAAGAAAAGCTCTTTCCCTTTTCCAGGCAAGGCAATGATTAAAGTCTGTGCATGAAACCCGGCGAGGAGGGAGGTCTTGCTGAAAACGCCTTTCTTCCTGGCTTTCCTGTGGAAAAACAAGGGGCATGAAAAATGGTTATTGGGACTTGAGAAGGACAACAGCAGCCAGCTAACAAACCCAAACAATAAAGGAGGAAGCCAAGCTCAAATGAAAAAAGTTGAAGACCCCAGAGATCTGAAGTTTCGCATACAAAAGGCACCTAACAGAATTCAGATACTAGTATGAACTGCTGCAGAAGGCGAGAGAGTGGGGTGGAAGTATCAGCCCAGGTATCACATGAACTCACCAACCTAACAAACCTGACAAACTTAAGAGAGTATTCTGCCTCATGTTCTCTCTTCTATTCAGCACAGCCATGGCCAGTGGGGAGTACTGTGTCAGCACTTCACAGAGTGACACTAGTCCTGATCATAGAGGTGAAATGGTGTAAAAGAGCAGTACACAAAAGCATAGCTTTTTGCAGGACTGCAGTTGTCAATGCTTATACGGTACTGCTCAATATTCACTTTACCTGTTGGGAACATCATAAATACATTTTTTGTTTGAATGGTTCCTTCTTCTGAAAGTCTCATTTGAAGGCAGCTGACTCAGAAATTGATTAGACCTTTGTGCATATATTACGTACAGCATAATAGCAATTTATTGGAAAAAGAATGGCATAATGAATTTATTTTTTTACCAAAATCTCCTTTATAAAAATGTTAGTGTTGGTGATCATGTTTCTAATAGGAGATCACAGAGCAAATGGACTACTGGTTCTACAAAGACAGTAAGTAAGGATGGTCCCTGCCCAGCAGGATTTTCACTTGTACTAGGAACAACAGGGTGATACAGAGAGACAGGGAAGAAAAGAAAGTCAGCGGTAATAAGCAGTGGCCTCAGCCCACCAGCTACCTAACAGGTATTGCACTCTGAAGAAAACATGTTTTTCTGGAGGATTAACAAATATTCAGTCAGGACAAGCTACACTGAATGACATAAGTGAGATCTGGTCACATCCAGGGGCTGAGGGGCAGGGACAGAGTGTGCAGATCCAAATATCATAGACTGTTTTGGGAAATGGGGAGCAATCCACAGCTAGTACAAATGCTGTGCACTGGCTGATGGTCTCAGACCAATGCCAGGCAACTGCAGTTGATAACAACAGTTTTCTGAGCTCACAGCTCACAGGAAAATGATTGCAAATAAGTAGCAAAGCCCTAAGATGGAAGAAAGGTATTTTCCTGTCCTGAAAAACCACTAGCAGAGGGTCAAAACAAGAGATGGGAACATGCAAGGGCTGTCCCTCAGAAGAGATGGAGCCAGCTGCTCTCCCAGTCCCCAGGCACCTCTGAGAGGTATCCCCATCCTCAGGGTGCAGAGCAAGTGTAAGCCCTGGGGAATTGTTCTAACAAACTCAAACGAAATCAGGAGATTTTTAGTTTCTGTACACTGTTGGTTTTGACTGACTGGACATTTTTCTATTGTTGGACATTTAATGTGAGACATCCTGAATCCTGCATGTGTTGCTTCATAAATCTCTGGTTTGTGATGGTCCAGGTGAAAGGGACTGTCTCACCAGTGGTCCTACCACCCAGTCCCACCATAACAAGCAAACTGTGAGGGACTCAACTGCAGAGGAGTTATCTGTGAATCCAGCAACTGAGGAGTTAACACAGTAGCACAGATTAGACATTACCTATGTTTTGGGATTATGCATCTGTCATATCTATTATTTTGGTCTGCTTTAACAATATTCCCTGCCAAAGCTGGGTCTGAATAACACTATTTGATTATGTAACTTAATCTTCTGAGTTGAGTTTGAGCCTTTTTCTTTTATCACACACAGAACTCCCAGTATTTGCTAGCGGCAGGACCATCATAGTCACTGGAAGTAGCTAGGGCTGATGTAACACCATTCCCTTGCTACCATTGTGCTCTAAATGCAGTAAACCTGAACAGGGCAAAACAGAGACAAATTTAGAGTACAAACTGTTGTACAAAATTGACTGTGAATTACCTAGACCGGTAGTATCATTTTGCTTGAGACCTCAAGCTGAACCCAGACCACGTTCCCAATTTTGAAAGGCCAGTGCATTATCTACTAAGCCACCCATCCTACTGGAAAATCTTCTCCATGTTCATACAAAAGGAAAATAAAACCCAGGCTGGTCTGGGCTCTAAGCCAAGTCTGAACACAACACACACACTCCTCAACAGGCAGGGAAAGTGCTGCACCAGGGTTTGGCAATTATAAACAGGCACCAGTGGTTGCAAACTAGGCTTTGCCACACAAGTCTTTATACTGACAGCCTTGGGTATGCTCTGTTGTTCGTAAGCTACAGGTACATTTCCTTACTAGTGCTATTGCACTCCTCCTGAAAGGGAAGGCAAAGCTGCAGTACGCCAGCAGTAGAACAGAGCTATTTATAAAGAGACTCTTGAAATGCAGGACACCATTTTGCTTGTTCTTTTCTTCTCTGCCCTTCTACCCTGTAAGCAAATTTGTTTTACCAGAACAGGTACAGAGAACAGGTAGGAACTCAGAAGTAGATTTTCTTCTAACTTTTTCTTTGCTTTGGAATCTCTGGTCACTGCAATCTCTTGTGAAATTGTGTCCTATATTCCATGATGGAAACTTCCTCTTAGCTGAGTTTTAGTTATTCTTCAAGAACATGCCCCATGTGAGGTTCCATCACAGTGTAGATCTGTTGCTACTTACAATTCAACAATTTATGTTTTGTTCCATATCAAAGCAAGGCACCCTTTATTACTCTTTATCAACACATAAAACTCCCCTTGAGGTCACCAAAAATGTCCCCATACTCCACTATGTTATATTGCAAATAAGCTGATATAGCACCAATACTTTGGTTATTGGCTAATAGTTCTGGGCTGACACTTACTGAAATGTATTCTGAAGAAGGTCCCTGGGTTTTCAAGTGGGGAGCTGAGGACTGGCTTAATATTGAACAATTGCTATGTTAACTGCTCAAACTGCAAGAACAAGGTAAACAATGCTGATACATCCCAGAGTCAGGGAACACGTTCACCACAGCTGGAAATATGGGGTTTAGTCTTCACATGAAGGTTAATGCAAGTATATGAACATGCTGCAGTCTATCCCTGTCAGGACAACCAGGGAATCCCACAGCAACATCAGAGGCCAGCTTCGCCTGGGAGAGTGACAATTTCTCAGTGGCTGTGACACACTGAAAGCCCATTTCCAGGGGATATTACTGGGTATTAACAGGGGATTTATGCTTCAGTATAAACAGCTCCATCGACCTTTCTAGTGATAAATTCAAGGAAAACTGCTGTAGTGCTGAGGGATGGCTACACTCCTGTGGGATGGTGCAGTGCATGGCACTGAGGTGAAGATAGAGCTCTGAAAATGAACTGTCTCCACCAACACCAGGGTATACTCCCTTCAAGGTCACACAACTACTTCTGATGGGATTTTTTTATCATGGAAAGGCTTTTCTGAAAAGTAAATGAGATGTATACACAGTGCTGGAAGAGAGCCTGACAGCATCACAAAAGACAGGACAGAGGGGTTACTTTTTGGATCCATGAATAAAGACCAATGCAGACATGGAAAGGGCAGGAGCTGTCCATGTCTTTGAAAAAATTGCAATGCTGTTCTGAATTAATTATATTTACATTTATACAGCACAGGCATCCTGGGAGGCTTGAAAATTCATGTACAACACTGCACATAGCATACCAAGAAAGCTAAGGAGCTGAAGTCAAAGTGCATACAGCAGATGTGCCTGATGTAGAGAAAAGGAAATTTATTCACAGAGTTCTTCTGAGTAAACCTCTACTTTTATAAGAAACACCATGAACTGCATGCCTCAGCCACTTCTGCATAGCAAACTGCTTAGTTTATCAGTTTCAGAGTGGTGGAAGGCAGTATCAGTTTTGTTTAGATTTGTATCTGAAGTCACAGAGTACAGAGATAAAATAAACTTGTGTTTAGACTACTAGGCAAATACTCTTACTCCCTTATTAGGGTTGTTGGATCTTTTACCACTTAGGCATTGCATGAAAGAGATAAACTGACACAAGCTCACAGAATCGCAGAATGGGTAAGGTTGTACAGGATCATAGCAGATCATCTGGTCCAACCTCCCTGTTCAAGCAGAGTTACCTTAGAGCACATTGCACAGGCTTGTGTCCAGGCCATTCTTGAATATCTACTTTGAGGGAGACTCCACAACCACAATATTTTAGAAGCCATTAAAATGTACTTTAGTAAACAGTGTGTGTATTCACTGGGACTGTAATTGTGGACTCTTTGGTCATACCAACGGAGCAGCGTGGTGCCTAAAGGCTTGCCAGGTGATGTGAGTTTCTTCCCAGCCACTTATGTATGGAAGGAGAGTGAGTTTGCATTTGGCAGAGTGAAAACCTTCCTAAGTCTTGGCATTTGATCCTGTGGTTACCTAAGAAAGGCTTCGATTTCCCCGACCCAATGAATAGCCCCAGTGTCTGCTCCAAGCAGTGGGAGCTGTAGGCACTCAGCACCTGAAACATGTGGATTTAGAAGTCTAACTTTTATTCCCCATGATCAATCATTTTAACCCCTCCATGGTGTTCAGACACTTAGCCGGAGGGGCATGCAGCAACCAGGGATTAGACTTCTGTGGACTGTACCCATGTAAATGTCTCATCAGCTATGCAGCTATATAAAACTGATACAGGCATTTGGAGAAAAGGAGAGCAATCTGAAATCAGCATCTTCTGCTCACCAAGCTGGACCAGCACAGCCCTGGTGCACACCCCATTGCCACAAGAAGCACATGCGGCCTGCAGCAGCAACTGCTATTCAGAGCAATGGAAGGAGCCATTTTTTTGTCATTAACAAAAGGCAAAGTGTCTATTAAAAAATAAAAGGCATCACAAAACAAACAAAATGATTCATTGGGATTTTAGAACTCACCTCCAGACACAGCAGGAGGGGAAGAGCCTGCCATTGCCCATTCTAGATGCAAAATGGGATCAGCCCAGGAAAATGCATGTTCCCACAGTAGACAGTTTGAGCTTGCTTTGTCAGACACTGAGGTTCAAATGACCTTTCTTTTTTGGCACAAGGATTTTGGCAGCCTGCAAAGTGCTGGTGCTAAATAACAGTAACACCAGCTTTTCCCTAGTATCACGTACAGTAAGCAATGCAAACAGTGTTTCAGGGACTTGATGGGGCTCAGCTGCCAACTGGGATGCAAAGACAGATAAAACTTTGGTTAGAGAATGAATAGCTCTTATTTCCTTGTAATTCCCACCTTGGTGGGGACACACACATACATGTGAGAGCAACTCCTCTTTCAAAAGGAATTTTCACCTTTCCTGTCTCTGTGCTCTGCTTCTTCCAATACCTTCTTGGATGTCATCCCTTCAGTTAATGTGTCATGCAGAAAAGGTATCCAGTCACAGGAACAATATTAAGAAGGAAACGTGGAGTATTAACAGCTACAGAAAAAGCAAACGTAATGCCACACTGCAGGTTTTCTACTTCAAGTTACCTTTTAATTCAGCTATTTGTGACTTTATGTCAATTTTTTGTTTAAAAACTTTTAAATATATTTGACAATTTCAACGAATTTTGATGGAGGGCTAGAGATAGTTTGTACTTCACCTTATCACAAGGTTTGTTAAAGGCTTTGTGAAGAAAGAGTCCCTCTTAAGTTTGATACAGAAGGACTCTGCTCTCTGGAGTCTCTCAGTCATTATTAGACATCAAAGAATCCAGAGGCTTGGCCAGATTCCTTCTCCAGAGTTGTCTGGCCTGCATCTTACTGAACTGCACTGCACTCCACTCCAAAAGAGTGAGCACACGGGTATCTACAGCTCCCTTCAACTCCAAACCAGGAGCAGACTGCTCAGAAGACCAACAGAAGGTAAGAACAGACATTTCAGTTGAAGAATTAAAAAAATGCAGTCCAAAAACCTAACTGTCATTATCTTTTGATCAGCTTTGCTTTAGATTCAGTTTAGGCAGCAAGGCAGAAAGCTTACTAGGAACTCTCAAAGACACAAGAAAGGTATTGCATGGCTCAGTATTGCCTGGAAATGTTTATTTCCTGAAGGCACTCAAATGCATCAACAAGTTTACTTTTTGTCTGGCTGTTTTTCTCCTGCTCTACTCCTGACCTCACTGCTAAAAGACATATTTCAAATTACATGTTTTACACATTATTACAACATTTAAATGAATCCAGGTGGTAGTTTTCAAATGGGCTGAAGGCAGAAAGTCAACACCTCTTTTCCCTTCAGAACCTTTGAAAATCCTCTCTTCAATTTCAATCCCAACTCCCTGCAGCAGTTAGTGCAGCAGTTCACACAGGAAGGACATGCAGGGAGGCTGCAGTCACCCACCATCTCAAAAGATGAACTCAGCCAGTGGTCATTACTCTCTCGGAAAGTGCTTGGATATGGTATCCACTTGGTAGGAAGCTATGTCCTCTGCACTCACCAGAAAGGATGTGTTGACACAGACTGAGCTCCCACAAAAACATGCACCTGTCCAGGTATCAGGCTGCAAGGAGTGCCAGAGTCTGGCACAGGAACTGGATGATAGCAGAGATGATAGCTGTGTGAGATGCAACCAGGCAGGTGATCTTCTTATCATGGTGGCATAGTTAAGAGAGGAGGTGTAAAGGTTAAGAAACATAAGGGATCCTTAGGAGGAGACTGACTGGTGGAGGCACCCTACAACATCCCTGTGGCAAATGCACCAGCTAGCTGCATTACAAGAAGTGGAGGATCCCCTACTGTCTCACGACCAGGCAGAAGAAGAGGACCTAAGAGACAGGGGGAATGGAAACAGGTGTCTGCTCGTGGCAGCAGGTGAATCCCCTCCCAGCCTACATCACCTTCTCGGGTGCCCTTATACAATATATGAAGCTCTGTGAACTTGAGTTTCAGGCACAAGACAGTCTGGATGAAAGTCCATTCAGGCTGGAAAAATCATCTAGGGCAAGTTAGTCCACACCCCCACCATTACAACCTCCTCAATCAAGAAAAAAAAGAAGAGAAGAGTAGTTGTCAGTGACTCCTTCTGAGAGGAACAAAGGGCCCAACATATTAACTAGACCCAACCCATAGGCAAGTGTGCTGTGTCCCTTGGGCCTGGATAAGGGGCACTACCAAGAAACTCTCTAGTCTGGTACATTATTATGGTTTTTATTATTATGGTTATTATGGTTTTTCAGGTGAACAATGATGAAGCCCAAGCAAGAAGTCTGAGAACAACCAAGCAGCTGGTCAAGGAATCTGGAAAAGAAGTAGTGTTCTCCTCTATCTTGCCAGTAGCAGGGAATGATGGGGTTAGAAACAGGAAAATTATACATATTAAGATATTGAGGTGCTGAAGCACGTCCAGAGAAGAGCAGTAAGGCAGGTGAAATGTTTAGGGAACAAGTCTGATGAGGAGCAGCTAAGGGAGCTGGGATTGTTTAACCTGGAGAAAAAGAGGCTCAGGAGAGACCTTACAGATCTTTACAACTACTGAAAAAGAGATTTTAGCCAGGTGGGAGTCAGTCTTTTCTCCCAAATAACTAGTGATAGAGGAGGAAATGGCCTCAAGTTTCACTAGGCGAGGTTTAGACTAGATATTAGGAAAACTTCTTAACTGAAAGGGTGATCAGGCATTGGAATAGTCTGCCCAGGGAAGTGGTGGAACTACCACCCGTGGAAGTGTTCAAAAGGCATGTGAATGTGGCACTCAGGGATAGGGTTTAGTGATGAACACTGTGTTGCTAGGTAAATGGTTACATTTGATGATCCTAGAGGGTTTTTTCAGCTTTAATGATTCTCTGATTACAATGGGGATTGAGGGTTTTTAAAGTTACCAAAAATTGTAAATAGCCCAAATTATTCTCCCAGTTCTGCCCCCAGTGTTAGAGCCTAGAAGGCAAACTTTCAGTACTTGAGTTCCTGAATTTACGAAAGTGTCAGAGGATATGAAGATAGATACAGTCTGTCTGCATGTGGGTTAGTATCCTGTCATCTAAAGTTTCCACCTGGCAGAAGAATCACCACCTTGTATTTTTGTTTTGCTTTTGCTATAAAGTCACAGTGGTGTGAAAACTCAGCATCCTATGGAGTCAGTCCTGGAGATGTGAGCTATAAGGACACCGCAGACCTCTTCTAGAGAGGCAGCCTGTCATCCCCACCACAACCATTATCCATCCTCACACCTGGTGCCAAGCTAACTTGGCAGGAAGATCTTTACTGGAAGGCAGGTTCCCCTTTCCAACAAAAGGTAATCAAGGCCCTTGCCAGCTTTGATCAGAGCTGAATCAGTGCTGATGACCTAATCTGCCAGACAGAGTTGTCTTCCTCACACCTCCTCCTGGGATGCTGCTGCTTGCAGACATACCTGCAACCATTTGGGTCTTCTGTGAGACTTGGCAGCAGGAGATGTTTGCTGAGTGGTTTGTGGCTGAACATTCCTCTTTGTTATGCATTTTGTGTTGGAAATATGTGAAAGAAATTATTTCTAGTGTGTGACACTTGAACTTCTTCCGCTCTGAATTAAAAACAGCATGGTCCAACACCAGACCTCATCTGTCTGGTTACTTCTAGGCACAAAAGAAAGCAGAAGCAAGGAACGTATCAGCATCTTCTATTTTCCACAGAGAAATCTGATATAAAAGTTCTTTGAAAGAGAAACTATTTTTCATATTGACCTGAAATATACTGAAAAACACCAGGAGGTATTTGTCTTCTTCTGAGAACTGATGGTACTAGTTTTTCCACAGAAAGAACAAATATGTGTTGTTGCTTTTGATCTGTTCAAGTATAACAAATACTACCTTAACCTCATGGCAGCAAAAAAAGTCAAGATTGAGTCAAGAAAAACTTGCAGAGGATCAAACCGTACTACATGCTGATTAACATCTACTCTTAAGCAGGGTATTTGTCTTGCAGTATGAAACTATTCCTCCTTTTCACAACAGAAAATTATTTTTCTGAGAATAGTGGGTGCCCGGCATTTTTTTATAATATGACTACAGATTATCCTTCTGTGTATCTTTCTGTCTATCTACTGATCTATGTGGTTCTGTTCTCACCACAGAGATACCTGTAACACCTCAAATATAAATAACTTCAAGTTCCTTGGAAAGGTGAGAACAACACATGCTCTTTCTTTGTGAGGAATACCACTTTCTCACCAAGGAGGTGAGGTGGTGCACTGAACAGAAGCATCCAGGGGTCCCACTGTTAGTGGAAATCAGAAGAGATCTAAATTAAAGAAAATAATTGTATATTTTTCTATTTGTCAAAAAAACCCACAGAAAAAGGAAAGGCCGGAGACTGTCTACAGGACCTGCATGAATCAACACAGCTAGCAACAGGCATTTGGTCACTTCAAGTAGAAACGAGTCATTTATATTTAGGCACATAAGCAAAAGCATCATCTGTTCAGAAAAAAAACTCCCTTATCTAAGTGTGGTGCAGGTATAACGTGTCCACGCAGATGTCAGTGGCACAAATCCTGTTTTCTTGGGTCTGGTCAGATGAGTCAGGAATATGAATAGCAGATTTTCAGGACCAAAGGAGTGTTGGAGGTGGCTTGGTCAGCTACCTGGGTATTAAGCCACAACCCATCCAAATGCCAAGAGAGCTGTTAAATGTTTCTTCCGTTAAACTCAATCAATGTTACCTCTGCTTTCCCCATGGGCACATGTTCATACCACCCAAACCCAGCCTGATCCCTCTTGCACCCCTTATACCCAGCCCTGTCCCAGCTCCCAGGCCTTTGCTCCCCACCAGCATTAGAGTTCTGACTCTCTGCCTTGACCTCTGCCCAAGGCAGGCTGCCTGGCTGCTGCTAGGGATACTCGAAGACTGTAGAGGATGGTGATAAGAGCTCCTTTCTGCTTCTGCACTCCTGGAATGAAATGCCCCATTTTCAAATCCAGACAATGAAGTTCAGAACCCTGACCCTGCATCACATTCCACAAGTGTCTTTTAGATTAGTAAAACAGGTATTTAGGGACCAGTGCACTTATTTGAATGTTCAGACACAGCAATTCAGCACCTCATCCTGGTTTGAAAACTGGGTCAACTGTTAGTTTCTCCTCTGATCTGACTTTTTTCACTGGTGACAGTCAGCAAAAACTACTTTTCTAATCTGAGGAAGCCTCACAGATTAATATGGAAGAACACTGTCAGAGAGTTAGTGTCTATGGGGCTGCAAAACTATGTGACTTACTGAAAAGGTAGGATCTCAGCAGCCTTTGTAGAATTACGTCCTGAGAGATAGGACATCTCTTCCAACAAACTGATGTGTCTGTAGCATGTCGTATGTGTCCAATGTGAGAGAGCTCTAATGTGTCTTCAATCCTTGAAATATTTTCATGCCCAGGACTGGGAGGTGCTGTGAGCATGTTCAAAGACAAAAACTTTCAGCTCCCCCTCAACAGATGCTCAGGTAAAAGACCACATGAAGGGCAGCTGGAAAGACTGAACAAGGGAGTGATTGTGAAAAATATATTCTATAGACTGAGTGGATTCTGAGTTTATACCATTTTCAATTCTAGTCACCTATGTGCCGACACATTAATGAGGGCTTGCTGATGTTTATTGCTCGATTTTAATATTTTGTTGTGTCAATCCTGTACACAGAGCTGCCCACAACCTGAAAACTTGAGATTCTATCCATTTCAATTTAGAAATTACCAAGATAAGAGCTATTGACCTCAGGCTCTCTGTTTACTAGAACAAAACCACATTAACTCACTTGGTTCAACTACACAGAAAAACCCTGATCAGGCTGGGCTCAGTATTTTACTGGGCTGTGCCGATGCCGAACCCCATACCATGGAGCCTGTGAGAAAGGACAGCTGAGGCAGGAAAGCAAACCACTGAATCAGGGTCTTGCTGCCTTTCCATCAGAGAGATCAGGGGGCCTAATCCCCAGTCCAGCTTGTCTCACTTGAAAATGACACACTTCTGGGTGAACACACGAGCACCATCACCAAGCCCAAGTGGGCCCTTCAACATAAAGGCTACCTGGGAATTCAAGAGGCAGCCTAGCACCCACTGACGTCTTTTCAGCCTGAGTCATTAACATAGCTTCTTATACACCATAATTCCAACCCCTCTGGTTACTGTCTGCAACCTATCATTCCCTCTGTGTCATCTTGTGTGAACTCCTGCCAGTTAACCTTCATTCCACTCCAAACCTCCTGTAAATATTAGATCATCCTTTCCACCACACCAGCAACATCAACTGTGGTGAAAACATCCTGCTAGGTTTCAGCCCCATGCTGCAGACACCATCCTCGGTGTTTCCTGGCTCATCCACAGAGATGGGATACTTGAAGCCTCTGGGATCTCTCAAGGGAAAAGAATGGAGGTGATAGTTCTTGATTACCTTGATTGTACCTTTGAGTGTTACCATGAGCTGCTTGCAGTGCCTTTGTGCTGGCCTCTGTTGTTCTCAGCATGCTGAACACACTTTAATTCATATTATCACTTATGCTTAGTGTTTCAGCATCAATCTGTAAATTCAAGTTCCCATTTTGAGCAGCACGCCTCATGTTTATGATGATAAGTTGCAAGACACTCATCGACAGATGCTTGTTGCTCAGGCTGGCAAATGATGTCTGAGATCATATACTGTGTTTTGGCTATGATTTTTTTTAAGTCTCAATTCAAGACAATTTTTTGCCAATTTCAAAGCACAACTAAACTACCAGAGGAACCCATGCATAGCTTGGATGTATTTACTATCAAGTGTATCATTACAGCTCCCTTTTCTCTAAATTCACTGATCTTGTGCATTTCCTTTGATAAAGGAGCACACCTGATTGTTTTTCTGTTTTGAAAGAGATGTTCAGAAGGAATGAGAGGTCCTCAGTGCTCTAGTGAGACCTATCCATCTCCAAGCCCCATTTAAAGAAAGATACCCTGAAGACTCTTGTGGTGTTGGCAGAGGCAGGCTGCAGCGGTGTGTCACCCTAGCCATCCCCTCCCAACGACAGGCCGAAGCAGGAAGCAGTGAGGGCCAGCTGCACAGCCAGTCTCAGTTCCAGCTAGTCACATCAGGATTTCTGCAGCCACACACAGCACTGGAGAGTAACAAAATACTGCGTCAGCATAGGAAATGTTTAAGTCTTCCAGAGAGTTTGTTTAAATCTACAATTCTGCTAATAAAACGGGGGGGTTGACCTATTTCACATTGTTTCTTCTTTTCCTTTCTGCTTCTTCTGTATTTTTCTTATCGGATGTTCCTCCCATAAATGCTGTTGCTGGAGTGGTGAAGCTTCTAAATTTAAAAAAAAGTGTCATTACAATTTCTGAAGTCTGGCCACACTCTTCTCTTTGTTACACAGTGCCTCACTATGAACTGAGAGGATGAGCTCCATGGCAGGACCTCCTCTTCAAAAACACCAGGGTGCAAGTGTGCATGAGCGTGTGTGTGTGTGCAGAAAGGGAATGCAAGAGGGAGAGAATGTGTGTGTCCCCAGTTTAATTAGAAAATTTAATTGGATGGAGTTTGGGTCATTTTTCCCCCCTCCCCTTTAGAGCTGGCTGCAATAAACAGACTTTTCTCTTTCCCTTTCATCCTTCAGTGGTTTGTAGTTCTGCATCTGCTCTGCTGGCATTGTCTCTGCTAACGGCCATACCGATCAGGAAGCCAGAGCCAGGAGGCAAATGAAGGGACTGCATTGATACCACTGATCACTGAGCCCCACATAACTGGCAACTGTTTCTGTCTTTTACCTCTGGAGATGAGTTGAACAGATTGTGTAAAATTTGGTGGCTTCCAAAAAAGAAAGGGGGGTGAGGGAAGAGAGAGGGATGTCTTACTGCCTCAGCCCTCTCGCTACCTGGTACCCAGGGGTCTGTTGAAACAACATCCTCAGCACAGGAAGCAAAAGTGAAAAATTCGTGGAAGTGAGCAAATCCGCCAATTTCAGGGAATGTTTGCACAAAAGAGTGAGAGACTAAACACATTGCTCCTTTTCTCTGTGGGCGGATGCTACAGGCTTGAGTCCTACCGCAGAACCCTCCACCTCTGGTTTGGCTCTGCTGTGGCAAGAGAGCAGGCAAAGCCTTGCACCATATGATTGGGAAAGTGCTCATCTCGGACATAGAGGAACCAGTGCCGGGAACAGTGACTAACATCTGAGAGAGTCTGAGGATGTGGGACACTTCTCACAGATGCTGTTTTGCCTTGCTCAGCAGCATCTTATGACACAGGATATGGGCCACAGTCATAAGGTGAGATGGGTATTTGTCATCTCTACCCAGAAGAAATGGCCTGGGGAAGATGACAGATGACTTTCTTGCTCTCCTAAGCTCATCTTCCAAGTGAGACAGTAAAGATCTTCTCCCTCACCATGTTCTGCCACCTTTCTGCACGTGTTAGCAGCTCTCCTGATGTTTGCTTTGTGTTTGAGAATGCAGATGATTTACATGGAGGTGGATGTTTGCCCATCCTTGTCTAATACTGAGGAGGACTGTGAAAAAATAAACCTCTAACAGAGGATAAATTTTGATGCAAACAGTTCCTTTCTCTGAATTTGAAGACAAAAGGGACAAGGTGGCCCCCCACCATATCATCCTGCTTGTTCCTCAAGTGGATCAAGTTCAAACACAGGCATTATGTGGTCCACACACCCTATAATCTCTCTCTCTTTTAGTTCTTGCTCTCCCTGCCCCCTCACCACCACATTACACAGTCAGGCTGGGATCAAATTCAGCTTACTTGAATGTATATCATTTCCAAGTTGAAGTCTAATCTGCAGCCTTGTCCCCAGTGAGATACTCAATTTACCACTGCTGTAACTAAAGCTCATTGTTACGGCTATAATAATCAAATGTATCACTTTCCTAAAGGATACTTCTGGTCAACATTTTGCATTTTTTAGAAAGTTCTCTATAAAACTCTTCTCTTTGTTATGTCACACGCAGGCTTCCTGCTCCACTCAACCTTTCTTTTTCTTTCTGTGTCCTATTCATTATGCCAATGTAAACTCAAAAAGAAAAAAAAAAAAAGGCAAAAAAATAAACCCAAAAAAACCTATATTTCCCTTGGAAGAATCAAAACTGTTCATGTCTGTGAAAAAATAATAGCATGACCAGGGGACTACAGATCAATGTTATCCAGATCAGCACTTAAATGGAAATCATTCTGCATGAAAAATTCACGATGCCCTCTATCCTTTACAGGGATAATGGGGACATCTGGTTACAGCAGACAGAAGCATTTTACGCACACATATATGTGCTTGTGATATATAGAATTGTGTGCTTTCGGTGTAATCTAGACAGTGACTAACACTGCCAGAATTAGCTATTTTGTAACTGTTTGAGGAGACTAATAGACCTCCTAATGAATAGAAGTTCCTAATAGAAGCATTATCAGGATAGGACAGTGGACTAGACAAGATCACTGCTGAAGCCCCTGTGATGCCTGCAATTTACCTTCTACTGTTTTCTAACTGATATTTTTCATATTGACAAAAGGAATGGTGGCCAATCCTCTTGCCTGTTCATTTCTCCTTCTCTGATCTCAACTCCAGTGAGGTTTCTGCAGCCCTAGAGCTCTTGGCATCACCCACATTAGGAAGGAAGTACAGACCCCCTCTGCACTGCAGGCACTTTGCACACTTTTTGCCCACTGGTGTCAAAAGCAGTTTATGCCATGACAGCCTCACAGAGCAGCTAGGGAGAAACTATGTCTTAAATCTCTGACCACCCTACTGAGCACTGTACAAACCACATGTTTACCTACCACCCTGACTCCCCTTCTGAAGGCTAATGCCTCGGTACTTTACATCCCAGGACTGAACAAGTCTCTCTTACCCTTTAAACACAACTGGAGGACAAATGTCAACAGCTCCTCTGGTCTTCTGATGTAGTGTACTTGGGCTAGAAAGTGGAAAACCCAGCTTGGTCCCTTACTCTGTCACACAGGACTTGATCCCATGCTCTTGCCAGTCTGGGGAAGGAGTCCCTTGAGGAAGAGGCTGGGAATGGCTGAGCAGAGAGGTAATGCCTCCACGTCTCCTCCCATAAGTGGCCACCGCATGAAGGCTTCGAGGGCTAGGAGAAGCAATGCCAAACAGAGCCCTCTGCTGCAGTCTCCACATTTAAAGTCATATATGAGTCTCAGTTTCTCAGCCCTATCCCACTGTGGATTTACACTTAACATGATCCGGTCTTTTGACAGAAGTTGCTCATTTTGATTTGTAATGGGGATATCTCTGTCTTTAGTTAGGCTTTTGAAAAGAACATTAGACCTATATTGTATTTCTTCTCACAAAACTCTCATAGTTGCTTCAGTTTTGCCTGAAAACACATTAGAAATTTAAAAAAATCATTAAGCTTCCCTCCTCTTTCTTGCAAAGGTCAGGGGTCAGTGTGCAGCATTGTGCAGCACCCCAGAGTCCACAGGGTACATCTCCTGCCTGTGCCCACTGTAAGCCAAGGCTAGAGGATAGGAGGGCAAGTTCGGGGTAAGGGAAGGGACAGAGCAGCACCTCACCAGCGTGCAGTAGCATGGAGGAAGAAAAGGTGGGCAACAGTGTTGCTTTAAATTTTGGGCAGAGGACAGCATGGAGAGAAGACCAACACAAATGGTTTCAGGATACACATATACAAAGGTGCACACATGTTAGCATTAGAGATTAAGACAAAACCTGTCTTATACCTGAAGAAAAGACATGAACAAAAGCTCAGTAATCCAGAGACAGAAATCATAACACATGAATCAAGATTATCTCCCATCACAGAGGAAAATCACGCAGCATATTAGCTGTTCAAGTTAATGATACATCAGCATATGCTTTTATTATCTATATATATTTAGCTGTCTGGGATAATATAATCAGATGAGATCAGCACAAGAGGATCCTATACTATGCACTTATGTCCTAATAAATATGCACAAGAACTACTTCACACGCTGCTCAGGCCAGAAGCTGCTATCTCCATTGCCATTAATATTGATTGGTGTTTAAATGGAACTCAATGTCAGTCCATTGCACCAGCTCTAATGTGACAGCTATGGTTAGTGCAATTTTCTAATACAGACCTTAATCTCTCTGCACTTTCTGATTCCTTCAGTACCTGCTGTCTCCTCAGGTGCTGCCTCAATCATATAAAGGTCCAAGATGTGGTTTACATAGAGGAGAATTTTTCATATATTAAGTATAAAATTTTTCCCATCATTCACAAAATTTTGAACATTCAAATGAGGAAATTAACTGTTGAGTGGTACAGACTAGATCTAATCTCATTAATCCAACAATAATTGAAACACAGGACTTCCCCTGAGGCCATGGATTAATGACCAGCTAGGTGGAGCTGCTGACATGAAGCACAGCCAAGTGCTATTAACCCCAGACAGGCATTATTTAATCCCAGAGGAAATGTCCTGTGCAAAATTCATTAGTGCTTGGGCGAGAGGAAGAGGGAGGAGAAGGGTGCACGTGGGCTGGGTGCATGGAGGGTGCCCTTCCAGCTGTTGTACACAAGGCATTCCCTCATGCTCCCCTCACCTCCCAGCTTCCATTCAACTTTCCTGCATCTGCCCCAACCCACGCTGACCAGTGGACACATAATTAAAATGAATTAATGATCTGAAGCAGAAACTGTGTTTAATGAAGCCCCACTCAGACTTGTGTGCTAATGCCAGCCCTGTTTGCCAACAAATATTTACTAACCCTCTGTGCATAAAGTGACAAGCCACCTGTTCTCCCCACTCATTACGTCTCCCTAAGTCTAAAGGTAGCATTGCCTGGTTAGACCTGCAACTTCCAAGCCACTTAAGAGGCTCATAAAAGTCTTCAACAAAGCAGAGCCAGATCTGCCAAGCTCTGTTTGTTTCAGTCTCCCTCTTTTTTCACTCCAGCCATTGTTCACTTCCTAGATGCAAACTCAACTAAATGCTGTTGCCTCTTTTAGCATAAGAGGTAATTTCCTGACTAAAGGTTCCCACCAAATAATTTCTGTCTTTTCAACCAGAAATTGGAAATCCTTTAGGATGCATAAGTTACTTCCAGCCTCTAAAAAGTGTTCCAAAAAGAAAGAGGCAATAAATCATATTATCAGTTATAATAATGATACTAGTGATACTAGTAATAGTTGTAGAGGACATGTAGTCATAGCAGTAATATTTAACATCATTGTAATGTAATTAATGATAGTAGTGATTTAAGAGTCTACTCTTGTTTTCATTGAACTAGATGAGAGTATTGGGATTTAATTCAATGGGAACAGGTTCAGATCCTAAACAAGCAAGGGTTATCCTACCAAATTTAAAATAAAAAAATAAAAAAAAAAAAGAAGCAGTATAGGGTTAAGCCTCCCTTCCCTTTCTACTCCAAGTAAAAGAAAACCAGGAAAGATTAGAAAGCTGTAAGACAGGCAAACAAGAAACAAGCAGAGGTTAAAAAGCAAACAAAGCTGCACACATAGCACTGAGTGGTGCCCCTATTCACACCAGCAGGGGAATCTCCACCTGAGAAGTCCCTCACCAATAGGAGTGAGGGACTCCACACACAGTTCCTCCAGAAGAATTATAATGTGCCTCACATTTCACCTCTCTGCTCAGCAGTTATGCTTTGATGCTGCATTGAGGTGTTAGGTGCTCCTACATGCTCAGGATCCCATCCATCACAATGTGTGAGCATGGGAAGCTCAAGGATTCACGGGAGGAGACAATGCTCCCACACAGGCAGGTAACTCTCCTCCTTGGGCACACAGGATGGAAGTTGCTGTACAAGCCAATACACTGAGCTGAACAACTGCAGTTTGGACTTTCAAGTCACACCAAACATGTCTTTATCTACAGCAGGCCAACTCTGATCTCACAAGAGCCAAAGCTGAACCATATCATACCCTGTCAAAGGCCAGGAAAAAGAGCCCCAGAGGCAGCCGTTGCTCACACTGCACCATGTGCAGCAGTTTTTGGGAAGCTAGGCCAGAGGGTCAGCTTTGGCAATGGAGGTAGTCTGAATAGTCCACTCCTGGTTAAAGAGGAAGAGTAGTTGTGAGCACAGACGCATTCGACAGCTTTCTTCCACCTGTCTCCCCTGATCCCCCCATCAGCCACAAAACTGTATGTTTCACATCTGTATTTTTCTGAAAACGGCATGACGCAAGTATTACAAGTATTCCACAGTATTACAAGGTCATGGAAAAGAAAGGGAAGAAAACAAAAAAAGAAGGTACTGCCTGCTTATTTCTCCATCTCACCATAGCCAAACATTAACAACCGATTGTTCCTTTGTAGATAGTTGACTGCTTCCAGTCCTCACATGTGCGATTGCTTTCTGGTGTCCCACCCAACAAAGCACAGTCTGAAAGGATATACACATGAAAGCTGGGGTAAATTAAAAAACATCAATGCCAGGCTGCAAGGGAGCTTAATTCAATATCAGCAAAACCTACAGGAAAGGACAATGTATAATGGAAGTAGAGAGGGACCAAGAGGAGGGTGTGCAGGGGGAGGGGCTAACATAAACATTCACACATGAAAATATTAGATGATTCTTGTTGCACAGTGACTTGAATTCTAAGTATTTATGTGGTCATTTCCATTTCTTTTCCCAAGAGGGTGCTGGGACTGGCATGGCTGTCAGAGGAGTGTGAGAAGATGCCAGCACAGGCAAGCAGTTTCCAAGGCAGAACTACAGCAATGCCTGATATTGTATTAATGTGAGTGCTGGCCATCTGGCCATTAGGGACAAGCTGCTGCCAGGGTGTCTCTCTTTTTCCATCTCATTTCAGAAGCTCTGGAGCCTGGGACTGAGACCCCTAGGGAGATTCTGGCTAAAGATCATTCCAGCATCCACTCAGATGTAGAGAAAACACCAGAGAGCTGATAAGGCAGGAGAATGTGCTCACACCCACACAGAAAAAAAACAACAGAGAATAACACTGAATGGGGAGGGGGGGGTAGACGCAGAAAGAAAATGAGAGCAGATGAACAAGGGAATGGTTTAAACAAATAAGAGGGAGGAAGCAGGAAAAGGAAAAGAAAAACAAGAGGCACAGCACTCACTCAAAGAAGCCTTTAAAGGAGGAGAGAGGAACAGAGAAGAAAAGGAGTAGAAAGGGTTCAATAAGGAGAAGTAGCTATCACTAAAGAGGCAGGGGCTATGAAAGGACTACTAGCACAATGCACCTTTTCGGATTTTAACTGATCAGGGCTAAAGTAAGGGCTTTCAGTCTACCCTCTTGAATAGTACCTTGTCCGAGGAGCATACTGAGGCCAGTGCTTGGGCTAACACGTTAGGGAGTGTGGGTAAAGGTGTCAAAACTTTGTCTTGTCAAAATAAATGCTCTTCCTTATGCTTGTTTATCTAATTCTTAATGGTCATTGGAGCTGTTTAGACAGGAAATTTTTTCAGTGTATAGAAAGATAAGTACAAAGTTGATAGTCATCGTTTTATATCAATATGGAAAATTGCATTTCTGGAAATGTCAGTGGCTCTACTGGATTGCTGCTAAAACAGAAAACTGAAAGTAAGAAATGAGGGAACCTAATTCTTCTGTATAGGAAAGCAAAACCTCTTGCTACAAAATAAGTCTTGATTAATGGGTGAGGAAGTGTCATGGAAGATCAAGAGCACTAGAAGGACAGCCTTGTGAAGCCTCACTTCCTGCAAAAACTGCTCAAGAACCAATGCTACAGTGTGATTTCCTGAGTAAATTTCTGAAAAGTAGGCATGATACACAACTGTTATTTCTGTTGATATTATTACTGTATCACTGGTATTTGGGTCCAAGAGGATCTGCAGGGAAATCTGGAAGTCTGAAAACAGGATCCCTTCTGAGGTTTCCCATTCTTCCTCATTTTACTTAATGTCTTTCTGATGGCATTTAAGGGATGCTTTTCAAAAATATGCTTCTGACATGAAAACTGATGCATTAACTCATCACAAAGGAGCCTAAGTCCCTCTCTGGATCATGCTAAGCTAGGAGTGGGAATCTAAACTGCGCTGTGACGCAAAGGACGTTCAGGTCTGAGTGGTGAGTCTGGTGTGGGTCTCACAGTTTGGGGTTATCATTAGCACCAGAGGACATGGATTACAGGAGAGGGGAGCTAAGAGAGCTGGCATGGTGTCTCACACAACAGGAGACCTATTCTGGAAGTGGTCAAAGAGGATATTAGTGCTCTATTCGGCCTCTGGGTTAATTTGGTTGGACAAAGCAAACCCAGAGCCTAAGTATCTGCTACTCAGTGGGGTTAAAGTTGAGAAATCAAGGTGTCTCCTTCTCCCTGCAGATCACATGGAGAAGTACAACCTTTCCCCACCTCTGAGAGGCCTGTGACCATTACTTCTTCCCCAGGGAAGTGACATGGGGCACAGCCTGTCTTGGGGCAGGAGAACAGGGGATCTCTGTATTGCTCAGAGAGGTGACACTCAGCACAGTGTCACTTGGGACACTACCTGCACAGGTGCACTCATGGTCCTTCTGCTTATTCTGAGGTCACCGGGCAGCCCCTACTGCTCTGTGGCATCAATGACTCAGCTGGGGCATGGATACAGCTGTTTGTTTTGCCAGGAGTGCATGTGGAGAGAAGTAGCACAGGAAGAAGTAGAAGTGAGATGGAGACAAAATTCTGGGAAATCAGACCAGAATACAGCCAGCACCTGCCAAGACAGGAGTTTGCAATGGGCATTTCACAGAGCAACCCCAGTCATGAGACTCTCTCAGTGTGGTTCTGTGATCTTGGCTGGGCAGAAAAGCAATGATGCACAAATCAATGACAAAGTTTTCTTTCCAGAGTGCCATTTGCATCACAGAGCAGAAGAAAGCTGAAGGTCATTCTGCAGGAAAGCACAAGCCACTGTTTCATAAGCAGTGTTGATCCCAGCTTTACAATATTTACACCCCATGATTTTTATATTCCCTGGTTAGGGGAACAACTAGCCAATAGATTACTTGTGTTGTTTGGGATTTGATTTTACCCTGTCCCATGAAGGCAGAAAAACAATGAAGGACTTATTGTTCAGAAATAAGATAATTCACAGTCCAGAAAAATGAATCTAAATGCAAGCATTTACAAAAAAATGTGATCTTTTTCATAAAGTACACTTTAACATTAGAGCCTAACCTTGGCATGTCCTGATAGACCAAGTTCTTCAAAAACTAAAGGTTCTCATTACCTTTCCGGACCAGCCTTTAGCCCCAGTCTCTCCTTAATGTTCATATGGAACTTTCTTTGCTTTTTCGGCTTGTTTTTGTTTTTAACCAAGAGCCAATTAGACAGATTTTGAATAAGGTCAGAGGACTTTTTGTTCAAATGAGAAATTTTTAGTCCCTTGAAGTGCAATGGGTTTTCAGTAGAAATCCTCTCCTGCTGTGCATTGATCAGCTATTGATTGGTGAGGGTTTAAACTAAATTATCACTGCCAAATAAAAGACTTTCAGGATGAAGGAACTGAGCTGAGCACAGTGTTATATAAAAAGTAAGCCAATCCTTTGTGATGGAATCGAAAGGCCCTGGTCACTCTTGAAAAAAAAAAATGTTAATTGAAAAATTCCTTAAATAGGTAACAGCTCTGAAAGTCTGCTTTACATAAAAGATATGAAATCACAATCAGCCGACAGAGAGAAAAGGATCCTGGAGCTCAAGTGGTTTTTCTCTCTAAATGGTGCTGATTACTTTCCCATTCATGGATGACATGGAGTGATGGAAATTAGTCATTTGAGAAGAAAGGAGTAATGACAGCTGAACTTGTGGGCACTGGGGGAAGTTTGATGATTGGCTCCTCAAGACAGAAAGTTAAAACAAAAGAACTTCCTATTGGGTGGAAAGATTTACCCCAAAACTAGCAGGGAAACAAATACACAAGCTTGGTTAGACTTCCGAATATCTATTTTTTTTTAATTTTTGCTTTCACTAGCAATCACAGAGATTTCAAATTTTGTCGAAAGAGCAATGAAAAAGAATTGTGTTGACCACACACAATTGGCTATTAACAAAAAGAAGTTCCCAAACAAGTCTTTTATCTTTACAATTTGGAAATTAGAAGAACAGATTTTGCTCACCATCTGAGCCAGGTATGGAAGGTCAGAACTCCATCCAGCTATTGAAATTTCAATCAAAGATCTGATCCACAGAGGCACTGAAAAGCTTTTAGTAACCCCCATATAAGTTAGAAGTGAGCTCAGTATTCTTAAATCAGGCCAAATCTTCAAGTAACCTCTAGTTACCTGTATCTCAGCATGTGAAGGACTGCAGAATCTGCCAGGATTGCACCCTACCAGAGTCACAGAGCACTGCAGTCCAAGTTGTTCCAAAGTCTCCAAAGCTGCATTTCCAAATCCACACTGGAGCACACAGATGCCTTGGCTTGGCCACATCCATGCCTGCATGCAGCTCTGTGTCCATGCTATGAGCCCACCTGCACTGCCCTGGACATGGCTCTCATGGGAAAATTTGCTGCCAGTCCTCAGTCTGTCTTTTTATGGACCAGGTAACGTCTATACTGAATGACTTTCTTATCATGTCAAAGGGTAATATGGAATATGATCCTTTAAGTATGTCATTTTGTTACAAAGTTATTTCAGGAGAACAAATTTATAACCACGTTTGCAAGATTTCAGTACCTGAAAGTTCAGGATTCAGGACAATTTTTTTCCCATTTCTGAATAGCTGGCTCCACAACTCAATGTGGATTCCAAAATATCATCATTCACATTTGCGTTTACTTGGCTCTGTAGTGTCTGGTTCAGAGATCAGTTTAGTCTGTTAACCAGACCACTGGAAGTGAAAGGTCTGGTCTGGACTCCACAAAAATTCACACTCAATATGGCACTTTGCACAACAGAATCATCTACATTTCAAGATTTCAAAGATGTCGGAGCCAAGGTGGTTTCTTGGTTTCTTTTAGTCAGAGGAACCATATCTATCCAGTAAAAGTACTCTCTTTGATTATGCTATGCTGTAGACATTTAGCTGCTGGTAGTTGTACACTGAATGTTTGCCCAGATTTTGATACAAATATTTCCTCCAAAAAGATCCAGTAGAGGCCTGCCATATCTTCTCAGGCAAGCAGGATATCACAGCAGTAACACAATAAATATTTCTCTCTCACAGCTTTGCCAGTATTGTAAATATATTGGCGAAAGCCAGAGCCTTCAAAAGAATAATAAAATGCGTCATAAAATCCTCAATACTGTAGCTGTAGATACCTTGAATGTTAGTGTCCCAGAAGAGCCTCTTCATTCATAATGAAAGACTGGATAGCATTCATGTGGGTAATATTTTCATCAATACTGGTGTCTACTGATTTTTCTTTTTCTTTTTTTTTTTTTTTTATTAATATAACAAAGTTGTGAATTTCATCAGATAAACATGTGTGCATCCAGAGAGGACAAGTTATGCTTTAGGCAAGCATGCATTCAACCAGGCTTGAGAGAAAGCTAACTGGGAAAAATATACTTTTTTTCTGATACACAGTGGGTCAAACCAAAATGTGTAATTGTCCCATCTGGCTCACAGCTCTGTGAAACAATTTAGCATTAAAAATCACTCCCTTCTCTTCATTTCACACCCTCCATCTTTTAACTGAGATAATTCATTTTAGGAAGTACCATCTATCTCCAGTGCAATCTCCTGTTGAACACATAGATTTCCCCTGCTTTTTGTTTGTTTTACAAGAAAAGAGCATACTGAATAAAGAAAGCTCAGTCTTTTTACCATTTTAGAAGTGATGAGTCACCTGGCTTTGGTAGGAGAAAGATCAAGCCATAGACCCTGAGGCAAATGAATCTGATGATGCTGAAGATAGCAGCCTGGCAGAGGGAAAATGTCTTCAGAGGAGACTGAAAATATTTTCTTTCCCTGCTGGGCAAAAAGTATCTTCTTTCTTGCTCATCCCAGCATATTTATGCAATAGACAGATTTATAAATTAAATAGTGCCTCCCTAATCTCTGATCTATCCCTGGCATATGGATACAATATGCTCCAAGTCCTAACTCAATAATTAGGATTAATTTTAGACTAAGAATTAAAAGAAAAACCTCTAATCAGGATGTGGAAGTTTACCATCCACAGAGTAATATCTACCAAATCATTTGAAGTAGAATCTAGTGGTTTTATTGGAAGTCCTGATTTGACCCACAACTTGTTGCCAGATTCCCTGCTATGTCTCTAGAAAATCAGTGCTTTGGGTGGCCGGGAAGGTCCACTCCCCTGGAAAGTGAGGGTTCTGGGACAATGTTGGGTGTCTTCACAGAACACATCACACAAGCCTATGACCAAGGTTTCAAAATAGACATTCAATAAAAGGAAGTCAGCTCTCACCTCTCCCGCACCTTGAATTTCATAACCTACATTTTCTGTGTCAAAGTTTCAGATTACAACCACCTAACTGTCAGACTTTGGCATCTGACACAACATGCCTACTGGGCATGTTTTTCAGACTCCACAAACTCACTGGGAAATGAAGAATAATTTGTTTAACCATCCACACTACTCCTTTGATGCGGGTATAATGAAAATGTCTATTTCACAACAGAGAAAACTGGGGAATGAAAAAAATATCACCTACCTAAGGTGAGAAAAACAGCATCACAGACAATACTAGACTGCAGCTCCTCCAATTACTTGACTGTGTTCTCCTAATTGCCAAGTAAAACCACAATCCTAGCAGTGGAATCATTATGCCATCATCACCATCCTGTTTACTCAACAATCCAGTAATAGAGCAATGACTGGGAGAAAATATGTTTTAGTTTTGAAAAATTATCTCAGAGGTTTGACAAGTCCTCACACAGAGACCTGTAATGAGTTCAAACCATTCTTAAAATAAAACTAAAATCTGAAACAAGCTTCTGAAAAAGAATCTGTGTCACTTTCTGAAACGAACTGTTCATTTACATTCCTTTAATGATCTGACCGTATTGAACCCAACGCACTGAGCAACCCAAGCAAGAAAGCTCATTTACACTTCCAACTTTGTTTTTCCAAGGGAGTTGTATTATTTACCTCCTCATTTCCTTTGGAGCATTTACGACAGGAGCTATAAGCTAAATGTTTCAAGCAATAGATGGAAGATGAAAGGTGACCAAATATATTCAAGCGGATAATAAACAGAGAGCATTTGTAGGTGAAAACAACCAGCTTGGCACGAGAGAGAGAGAGATAATGCAGTGGGTTTAATAGGAGGCTTTTAACATTTCCTGTTCGGGATTGGCTGGCTTATTAATGATTTAAGCACAAATTGAATTAACCAAATATTGAACATATGTTCTTTTAAACTCTCTTAAATCTACCAGAGCCTTGCATGAGAGAGTTATACGGCCATGCTGTTCAAGAGGGGGGAGGATGACAGGGGGGTATTGAGGGTGACTGGGTAAGTAAAACATAACCTGAAGGTGGTCAATTTAATGCTGTGTTAGTGGCCTGAACTTTCAGTTCCCAAAGGGAAAGGATGATTAATGCCACTACCAAATGTATACCCATACCTGACCCTGATCTCATCAAATCCTGCTGCCACCATCTGCTGTTTTTAATTCCTCTGCAATATTTGTATTTGCTACCTCCCTCCTACAAAGGGAGCGAGAAAAAAAAATGTTCCCTGCTTATGAATGGTGTGATCTGGTTGTACTGGCTGAACGCTGGCCAGGAGGCATCTGTTGCTTATAGTCCTGACAGCATCTGCTACTATTTCTCACTTTTCCCAGCATGCTGTGAGATATGGTTTCTCCCAAAGGTGGCTTTTGTATGCACCATTGTCAATTCCATCATTGTCTGCCACAGCCTGTTCCCACGATGCAGTGGTAGTTATTACGATGCTGCAAAACCTTTTCTTGCAGGCTATCTGTAATCTAACATATTATGTGATTGAGTTATGCAGTTAACCTTTTTCCTATGCATCAAATCATTAAAATTAAAAGAAACAGGGTAGACCATTTTTTGTAGGAAAACCTTCAGAGCTTGAAATGGATGGAAATTTTATTTTTTTTTTATTTTTGCTGTTATTTTGGTTTGGGATTTAGGGGTTTCTTTTGCTTTTAAACTAATGATAGTTTGGCATTAAGTCAAGGTTTAAAAACAAAGAAACAAAAAGCAAAAAAAGTCCTAACTAGCAGTTTTAATTCCTTTAAAAATACTATAAAGGATGCATTGTTTTTTCTGCTGATTCCTGATACGGCTATTAAGCATTGTAACCAAATGTGTGTGAATGGTATTATTTATGTGTCTGATCTTTAAATACCCTCTGCTTGTGGGATACAGACTGAGACTTCTGATGGACATAGGCGTCCCAAGCTGTCATCTTGCCTTGTCCTTCTGTCAAACAGTTCGTGTGTCAAGCGCTTCTCCTGGGAACTTTTAGAGTAAGAGACTGTAAGCGCAGAACGGTCCGGTCTCCAGAGAGCCACTTTTAACTCATGACAATATCCTTGGTGTCAGCTCAGAATAGCCCACTATGGGGCAAGGAGAAAGAAAGCGCAACAGATGTTACTAGTAAAACCATGTTTACAATTCTGTAAAGTTATTGCCCTTATGTACCTTCTGACCAAAACCCACTTAAAAGATGGCCAGGTTCCTAGCAGTCGGATTTTTAAGTCAATTTTGTTCACATAAATCTTCACATAGGGAACTGGTGCAACTAAAATAGACATCACACCTCTCATAAGTATGTCTCCTTCCCATTCCCCCCAAATCATTTGTAAAACTGTGTACTTTCAAATAATACAGTTATCACTTAAAATTGTATTTATGGCAATATCTATATCCATATAAGCAATGTAAATATTTCTCCGTAAAACAGATAAATCACAGGTGGTATTTTATGTCCCCAAAGGCATTCATCCCTTTATCCTCTCTTTTCCCTTTTTTTTAACTTTTCATTACTTTGGGGCTACTTATTACATATGGAATCACACCTAAATCCCCTCAGAGGTACTTTTACAATTTTGTAATAGCTAAAGTAAGCAAGGTAGCTGACTCTGGAACCAGTAATGATGATTAGCTGATTTTTTTAATCCATTTTAGAGCAGACCAAAATACTGGAGAGATGGAGAGAGGAAAACTACCATGGAACTTGGAAAAAAGCTTTTAAAACTAAGCCCCCCACAATCCCCAAATCCTCATCTCTCCTCCTGCCCAGTCCCAAAGAACTGTCAGGCAGTGCAACACAGCACATGGTGACAAAACAAATACCAGGGAATCATTTACAAGACTACATTTGGCTACTGTTCCCATTAGTCTCATTTGTATTATCTAAAAACTGTATTTTTACTCTGTCAGTTCTAATAAAGCCAACTGTAGTACTAGCATGGAAGGAACATAAAGAACAAACACTGCACAAATGTACAACTCACTTTAGCACCAGTTCATCTGGCCTTCACACTTTTGCTAGTTACTTAAAGTCCATTTTCAGTGTTACCATAAATTTAAATGAGGACATCTGTTTTAAAATTGGTTTATGTTCTCTCTGTGCATGTACAAGGATAGGGAGAAAAAGGCACTTTACAGACTAAGCCAGGTGTGATGTTAGATAATAGATCTGCTGAGTTGATGCTGATTAAGACCATTTGAAATACACTGCTGAATCCATGACCAAGGCCCTCTCTGCACTCTAAAATCCTTTTTCTAGGGGCAATTATGGTAGAAGGAAAACCATGGCTAGGTAACACACTTGCTACTTTTCTACCACTAAAATGGGATGATATTGGGGAAGCAAAGAGGGTAACCTAGAGCTGGACCTCTGGACTTACAGCATCTAGTCTCCACGATGGCTGTAAAATCTGCACAGGCACATTTGCATCGAGAAATTCATTATTTCTTAAAAAATGAAGGAAGACAAAGAGTTCATGTGAAGGAATCCATTTATGAAAACTGTGTGTGATCTACTTTTAAAAAAATTTATATCCATAGGCAGAAAGCAATAAAATTATCCTAACAGCCAAGTAACATGACTTGTGACAGAATCACTGAGCAAGATTACAATGTACAGATGCTCTGAATGACAGGTTTCTGCCTACAGATTCCTCCCAGGTTGGCTGTGGATGCTCAGTTGCTGCAAACCTACCACTGTATTACCCTGGGGCACCACTGTGCTCTTTGCTATTTCCATTAGGATGTAGGATCCTTTACTGACAGATTTTTTGCAGGAGGAGCTGTGTGTTTATTATTTCCTGTAACAAAGTGAACCATAGTAAGGTCTACTATGAAGGGCACTATGACCTTCCCAAGATCTTCAGTAAAACACATTAAACTTCAGGTGTGATGTAAATAGGCACAAACACAAAATCACTGCTTTCGTCAGGAATAGCTTTGCACGCTAATGGTATAATATGCCTTCAACAAGCCTCACCGGATATTTTTTCTGATTTCAGGCCAACCGTAGGGACTCTGACACTCTTTTGTTTTCACCGCTCTCTGCTCACGTTCTGGCTGAAGTCAGCGAATGGCTCCAGTGAGAGGTGGGCAAGCTTGTCCCCTCTGATGCCAGCCAGGGACACAAGCCTCACCCGCGGCAAGAGCCAGAACTAGTGTCAGCCTGCCAGCAGCTTCCCTGAGTGAAGAGCAGCACCGGCACGTTTACAGACAAGCCTGTGTATAAACATTTTCCCGAATCAGGAAATATTGCAGGGAGGCAGCAATGTTTTCTCTGTGTTGTTTTGGCAGCAGGAACAAGTATGGACAAAATTCCTTCCAGGATGGGTGTGCAGGGTATTTAGGCGAGGAGCTGGTATTTAGGTGAGGAGCTGTTGTCTCTTCTCCTCCCTCCAGCACCACTGTCAGCAGATCCAGCTGTAAACCAGAAAAAAGCTTCTGCTGCAGGCAGAAGGAAAGCAGGCAGGTTTGGATAGCAGGAGTGAGCTGCTGGCTGCCCTCGCTCACCCACTCTCTGTTTGGTGTTGGTTTAGCCAAGCAGCTACAGCTCCCACCCTGTGAAACGGAGACTGACACACGGCGCAGCAGGGGCAGGAGAGGCCTGTGCCAGACGAGGAAGGGGTCCCTGGAGCAGCAGGTCGCGGTGCAGGGATGGCTGCCCACCCCCCTCGGCAGCAGCGTGCCCCCAGGTGCTCGGCCCAGGTCTCCCGGCCATGCGCCATCTCCTTCCCGCCACCTCCGAGGCAGCGGCCCAGGGCCCCCCCGCGGCCGGCCGGCCTGCCGCCCGCGGCCCGCTCCGGCCCCTCGGCAGCCCTGCTTGCCCGGCAACAGCGGGCGGCAGCCAATGGGGCCGCGGCGGTCAGGGCGGCGGCGGCGCGGGCCTTTGTGCGGGGTGGCAGGTGACCGCGGCAGGGGAACAAAGCGGGGTCAGCGCGGGAGCCGGGTCCCTTTTCTCAGGCCCATGTTCTCCACTCCTCACAATCTGTCTGAATTTAACTTGCCATTGAGGGCCCTGCCTGTAGAAAACAGCTTTATGTCGACTAATCCAGGCAGAAGTAAGGGTAGACACAGAGACAGGTTTGAAGGCGGGGACGTGGCTATTCTGCTGCCTCCTTTTTTTTTTTTTTTCCTTTCCCTCCCCCTCCCTTCCCCTCTGCCTCCCCTGAAAAGTTTTCTGAACAAAAAAAAAAAGAAAAAAAAGAAAAAAAAAATGGTGACAAGATTAATCAGCCCGTGGAGCTGAAACACATGCTTGACTTAAACAACCTCTTTGCTGTTATTAACAACTGCTCCAGCATTTCTCTTGTTATGCTAATGGTACAGATTAGAGTAAAATCTATTCCTTCTTTGCTGAACAGGCCAATTGATAGAGGCCGATCTATTTTTCTCACCCGTTTTAATTCTTTTTTTTCTCCAGGCACAAGTGTTTGCAGCAGCAAGAACAACAGGACATGAACAGGAAAAAAAAAAAAAAAAAGAAAGAAAAAAGAAAGCAAAACTAAAAAACGAAGTTGTACGTAACAGTGACTGGCCCCCACATACACTAAAATCATTAATAAATACAAATCTATATCAGTCTCTGCCACAGCCTGGAAATAATGTCAAAGTATTGTAACATAGCCTAACAACAAAAGACAGGAAATTCAACATAGTGTCTGATGTCCTGCCTTTAGCTCATTCATTTATTTTAACACACAGACACTGAGTGCCTGGTGAAAGAGATGGCTTTGATTAGTTCTAATACCTTCCTGGGATGAAAAATGAAGGAGAAGGGAGTGTTGCTGGCAAGTCCTGGAGAGGGCAGCTTGACTCAACACCACACTATGTGCTGGAGTGTCATTTGGATGGAAGGAGACAGTCCTGTTGCCAGCACAAGCTGTAAGGCCTTTTGCTCTGTGGCATCAAGGGGAGCAGGGTAGGTGTCTGCATGTCAGTCTGGGCTTGGTGGTTTGTGTCTCTTGTTGTCTTGGGCTGGACCCTAAGTGCTCCTTAGTTGTACTATATTTTTCGTCCCCAACTTTTAAATAGCCAAAACTGGGACCTGTGCCACAGGTAACAGCAAAAATGGTATTGCAATCTGACTTTACAGTAAGCAAAATATTTTAAAGCCCAGTAAGCCTGATACATCAGAGAGAAACTTTCAGCAGGTAGTAGCCATTGAATGATAATGAATACATCCTCAGCTTCCATGTGTACAATATTTATATTAAACCCTGTATCACTTCCTCTGGATTTGAATTGTTCCTATTTAAATATGTGGAAACATCATGACCCTGGTTCTGCACAATCCTAAATCAACTTAAGACAGTGAGACTCTTACCACTGACTTTGCTGATTTCTAGATTTGCCCCTACCACTGTCTCTCATAAGTATACAGTCACTGCCAAAAGGTAAACTGCTGCTGCCAACCTCCTTCTTCAGCTTCCCCAGACCCACTCACAGCTGGTAGATACTGTAAACTTACTCAATTTCAACATTCCATGACCTCAGTGAGTCCAGGATCCACTTGTTGACCTGCCCGTGTCCAAAGACATTAAAGGTACTCCTTAGCCCAAGCCTAGATTTGGAGGTCAGTACTTTGCTAGCACTGAATTTAATTGGACAGATTTCATAACTGCAGAGAGCCAAAGACCACAGGGCTTGTTAGATCATCTGCTCTGACTTTCTGCATACCATATGGCATCATATTTTTCCCAGTTATTCCCATATTGAGCCTAATTACCTGTACTTGATTAAAACAGATCACCCATCCCGCCCTAATGAGATGAAAATAAAAATTTAAAAAAAAAAATTAAAAAAAGGGGAAACTGCTACCTCCTGTTGTAGTTTGTGTCAGTATTTTAGTGACCTTCAGTCGTTGAAAATATGTACCTAGTTTCTCATTTGAATGCACCTGGCCTCAATGTCATTTTTGCTTGATTTGGTGCTACCAGAGTAAAAAAACCTTTCTGAACCTGACATTTTCATCTTGTGAAAGTATGTAAACTTCTTCACAATCATTGTGGCTTTATGTTTTGGGGTTTGGGATTTTTTTGTTTGTTTTGTTTGTTTGTTTGTTTTTTGTTTAGTTGGGGTGTTTTACAATATATACTGCTTAAACTCCTTAAGGTGTTCACTGAAAGGCACTTCCTTGATCTTTCTTGGCTATTAAGCGAGGATTGACTACAGTCACTTGCTAGTCCTGTGCAGGCACCCAAGGACTGGTTTGACCCCTTTTCCACTGTGAGTATCAACCCTCTCCAAAATTGCAATATTCCAGGAGGCAACCCCACTTTTTCCAAGAGTAGCCCACTTACTTTGTTCCTAACTATGCACCCTTTTTGCAGCTTTAAAGACATTTTGTTTGTCTGACACATGATCATGTTGCTCCATAAGACTGCTGTATCCTCAAGCATTCTACTGATATTTTTATGTAAATTTCTATTTGGGAGGGCAATTTTTTTACTCCAAGATGAGCAAGATGAGGCTTGCATCTGGCTGCTCTCAAGCACACTAGGAACAGTCTCATGGAAAGATAATTGCACAGGGACACCTTCTTTTCCATACAGGCCAGTATCTAGCTATTAATCTATTTACCACATGATCTAATGATATTTTAAACAATTTTAATCTTACTTAGTGTATCATAGCTTGAATGCTGTATGAAATATATTGTATTTTTGTAGTTATTTTTAAAAGTTGAACTCCAAATCTCATTGAAGGAGTTGACAATTATTTGACAAGATCAGCTTTCTTTGGCGTCATGAATACAAAAATATCTCCATCTTCGAATTCTTTATTGATTAAAATCTTTACCAGTGTAAGCATTATTTCCACTCGGATAAACAGTAGGCTGTTTGGGCCATTGTTACTTGGATCATCCTATTTGCCCTCTTGATTATCAGTAGGCCATTTGTACTCTGTACAGCTGGAATATCCTTGGTACTCTGAGAAGAACTTAAACTGAATGCCAACAAGCTGAAGATTTCATCAGTCAGTGGTTTCTGAACTTCTGGGTGCATTACTGATCCCTGATATTTCATAAATTATTGTCATTAAAAGATGATGTCTTGTTTTTCTTCCAGTCACTCAGTGCCTGAAAGGAGCTTCTAAGAAAATAAGAATACATCAAGAAAATAAAAAAAATTTTAAAAAGCTGTGAAATACCTTTTTTTCCACATGCAAGGAATCCATCTTTCTAATCTGCTTCTCCAATATTTATATCCCATTATTAGGATTTCTTTTGTTGCTACTATAGTTTAAAAAATCCTGCTCATTGTCTTCAGCAAATCCAGATAGGGATTTATTGAACTTTGGCTTTCCCTTAATAATTTTCTAACTTTCCTCCTGTATTATACCTTTGATTATTGATTTTAGATTTTTCACTACATTTTCTTATTTCTGACTGCTGCTTTCAATATTTTGCCAGTGCTTTTCTTTTTCCTTGTAAGTGAATAGTTGACATAAAATATCACTCCTAATCATAGAAAATATAACAATGTACTGCATTTTTGGCATATCAACACTGTGATAGACTCCCTAAAGGAAACCTAAGAGATCACAAACTCTTTATTAGTCCATGCAAAGCAATCCTCTTTCCAAGAGGAAAGGACATCCATTCCAACATTCCAACAACTTCGATGCAGCTCCAGTCCAAAGCTGAAGACTGCGGCACTGCATTATCACATCTGTGTCACACTGGCAAGAGCACACACAGGAGGCATCAAAACTAGTTCAGGAATTCCCAGAGAGAAACATGGATGTGTGTGGCATGAAGTAGATGTGCAGTCACCAGCATGAGTGTCTCAGTATGCTGTAGTCATACCACCTGTGAGCAATGGCCATGTCAGCTGGCCAGAGGCACCGCTCTGCTTGGCCTGATGGACATTGGCAACACCCTGAATGCAAAAGGGTCTTATGACCCTGCAGGTAGACTTGGCTTCCCTGGATAATTATGTATGAAACAAGCATAGGAAAGACAAATCCAAGCATTTTGAAATACCTATCAGGCAAAAGAACTGAAGAAACATTTTCCCCTATACCAAAGTAAGAACTACATGACAAAAAGAAAACAGAAGAAATATTCCTGACTTTCACATGCCTGAAAGTCATGAGCTTTTTCAACAGCATTTCATAACTACTTCCAACTTGACTATTTCCTTTAGTGAGAATTCACCTCCACACAGCACATGGCCTGCCAGTCCTACTACAGGCCACATTTCCCCCTTCCACTTAGAACAAGTATGATGTCATTTTTACTTCTTTCAGTTTAGCTGGTGGGGAACAGTAGAAGAGAAGTGAGAGGATAAACATGTTGGGCTCTGATGCCAAATCTCTGAGTCTGAGTTTCATGAAAACAATGCCAAAATACGGATTAGGCGATATAGGAACCAGGATGCTGTACAGGAACTCCTTGCAAAATTTTAAGTAAAACTACTGTACTTGAAGAGGCAGCTATTAGATTTTAAGTCACCACATTGTCCAGCACTAAAGCCCCTTATAGCAAAAACTACAACCCAACATAGTATTATAAAATGGTATGAAAACAACTGTTCTTGCAAACAAAAGAGGAAAGATCAAAAGGGTCATAGTTGCTTTATTATTATTTTTATTATTATTATTATTATTACTACTATTACCTCATTTTTATTCCTATTACTTCAGCCAGAGACAGTGAACTTCCTATCACAGCAGATAGTCAAGAAAGCTGAACAAGACTAAAATTTCCATTTACCAACATTCACACAATTTGCTTTGGTCCAGATACCATGCAATCTCCGGTTTACCAAAAAATATCTTTGTAGACAGAATCTGTGCCTAAAAATAAGCCAGCTAGGGAATTAAACACAGTAATAAATAGACTTTCCTGATGTGTACATTTTTCAGAGAATTGCACAACTTCTAGCAATAAAAATTTTTCCAAGTTTTAACTACTCCATCATTAGTTGTATTGTGCACTGCCTCCTCTCTTGTTTATGTTTCTGTCCCATTACAGAGTCCTATTTGTGGATCCATTATATTTAGGCATCAGTACTCTGTTGAACAATACCAGATTTTGTGGTCTTGCAAACTAGCTACTGGTTGGAGAAGAAGTGATACAGAGTCTGGGATTTTCTCAGTGTGGGACTTGTCAGGCTTTCTGGATCAGAGACTCATGATGGCCATTCACATTTCTGTCAATCATGAGGTACCTTAAGCATTCACATTTTAGCTGAATGCACTCCAAAAGGAAGACTGTTCCATAAACCAACTCCTTGGACAGCCAATGGTGTACTGTGCTCAGGCTGGGAAGCAACTGGTTAGGCAGTATTTCATAAAAGCTCCAGGGGACAGAGTTTTTGGAATGAATCAGAACCTATTTAAGAAATGCCTAGACTCTGCATCACTGTCTTAGGGTTTGGCTGCAAAAACCTTTGTAGGCTGTCACAAGCTCACTCTGCCCACACTTCAGGCAAGCACAAACTCTTTCCACCCTAGTCCAAACGAAGGAAACTGTTCTAGAGGTCATGCAGCTGTATTAGTGCTGCATGGATTCAAGGTGGTTTCTCCTGCATCTCTTAACAGGACTCCTTAGCAAAGGATCAGTATCCCTCTAGCCACAGCTTTCATTTTGGTCCTCTCATGGGTCCAGTTACCTCACTGAACAAGTAGAGTATCACACAGCACCACACAATAATATATTCTGTATACCCTCATGTGCACAAGAGATGGGCAAAAAACATTTGTAAGTCCATTCTCTGAGACCTTTCAGCAAAAAATATTGCTGTACGATCCATCAGAAAAAATCTGCTCTAGTTAGGCAAAAACAGGGGTCAAAATCTTCTATATGGAAGGGAATTCTCCATGAAAGAGGCAAAAATATTAGGCTAACAATTTTTTCAAAGACAGAATAATGTTCTTCCTAAGAAAAACAACTTGTAAAGCCACAGGTACCGGGCCATTCCAGGACTGTGCCAGACTGCACTTATTGCATGCTTTAATAAATGATGCCACTGCTGTATTAATTTGGTTTACATAATATTACATTCTATTTTCATAAATATATGTAATATTATAATATATCTTATACGTATATGTTGACTTTACAGCAGGTATTGTCAGTATATGACAGTCCTGTACGTAGCTCACCATTAGTGCTCTGTGCAAATCTGAGTCTAGCTGTTGAAGCGAAACGCACAGAAATGGGAGGAAACCCAAACAAGATGAGAGAAGGCTGAACAACTTGGGATGGTCACATTCGAAAAACTCTGAGAGACACTAGGATGAGAGTCTTCAAATACACAAAAGGTCTCCAGTAAAGAAGAAAATAACCTGCTCGCTTTATGCATAAACTAGGAATTCATTCAAACATTAGGAAAACTTTCTGACAGTCATGACAGTGATCCACCCAACTGGATCACTGGGAGTGGTTGCAGGATCTGTGTCACTGAAGGTCTAAAAGAAGCAGATAGAAAATATCTGTGAGCAAGTGAAATGATCTTGCCTAGGTGCGGTGCTATGGACTTGAAGACCTCCAAAAGTGTCTTCCAGGACTATATTTCTGGGGTCTGTGTTTTCAGTATTACCACCTGATTGAAAAGGCCTCACTCTCAATAAAAGAGTAAGAATTCTCGTTCTAAAGACCCAAAGACCAGTGTTAGCAAGCTCCAGCTTGCAGGTGGTAAAAACTTCATAATAAGGGGTAGTGCCTGCAGACTTCTGTGGGTTAAATGCAAGTGTCTGGAGGAATTAACTACTGCCCATTCCTGGTTTTCCACCATCACCCATGTGCTGGAAATGCAACTGCAGACATGACAAAGAAGCAATTATCTCAACAAAATCAGTTATTACCAGTGATTCATATGGTAATGATGGTGGTGAGGATGATGATGGTACTGTTCAACTGTAGTGAGGATGATAATAAGCAGTGTTTTAGGGGAAGGATTACAGGTTTAATCAAAATGAATAGTTTATCACCCATAATGAATTTTACAGGGGAATATGGTCCTAGAAGAATGCCTTGGTCTGAATGCCTGAAAATTACATTGATTTAAGTAGTGGGCTACCATATTTGCACTATTCATTTAGGAGAAGAGAGAATGTAGCATTTTTATGTAGATATTCTCTGCCATCCTTAAAAAATGGATATTAATGTCATGATCATGGTAAGGAGACCCATTAGAGAGTCCCACATCCTTACTTGTATCGCTTTTATGAGCTCTCAAATTTTACTCAAATCCCATTTATTTATTTTTGTCCCTGACATAGGAAGAAAAAAACTATCCACATGCTAACATAAAACTAAGGTTTGTGAGCATTTTGTGAAATTCATAAGCAGCAAAGATCCTAACTCAGGAGAATGTCAAGACTCCTCTTATTACAGTGGGACTTAAGTACAAGTACAAATGAGAGGGAAGCTCTCTCAAAGAAAAAATGGAGAAAGTCTGGAACAGCATATTGTCACCAAAAAAATTTGTTAAGCATATTCATTTCCCAGCACATGCCCTTTTATTATTAACCACCAAAAAAAAAAATTAGAAAGGTTAAAAATGTCATTTATATGTTGTAGGGGGTGGCTAAGGAACAAAAATTGAGAGACAGTGCTGTGATAAGACAAAATTCAAGAGGTCTCCGTGTCTTAAAAAAGGATAGAGACACTGTAGACTCAAGAGAACATTACTTTATTCACCAAAAGAAGCAGACCTGCTAGTGTATCTCCTTTCCCATTCATTTAACTGTTCCTTGCATGGTTTGCATGTTCAATTCGCTGTAAGACTGGTCCTGATTCCTGTTCATGCTATTTTGCTACCATTGTTGATTTCAAACTAGGCTCTGCTTTACCTCACCAAGTGCCTTCCAAATTCAAACAAGCTGCAGAAATGCTGAAATCAATACATGCCTCTTGAAGGATAGATCTTTTGTAACACAAAGGGGAGAATGACTAATAGATTACTGGAGCCTTAACAAAACATCAGGCAGATCCCCATATGGTGCATTGCAATTAAAAGAGTAGAGGATGGATTTATAATTTTTTGGGTGGAGAAAAGAAAAAGAAAATAAAGCATTTTGGACAAGAAAATGAGTGAGATGAAGACAGAAGTGATGTGTGACCATACACCAGATAGAAACCCTTCTTTCTGAGCCTTTCATCTCCGGGTCACTGGTTCCAATCGAGCCCAGGTCGATAGCTAACAAAAATCATTTTAATCTGATGGCTGTTTGCTGACCTATGTGAAATGAACTGGTTGTGGCAGTCCACTTCCCAGCTGACAGCTCTCCCCATCATCAAGGCCATTGCTACAGGTGGTAGTAATTGGTGCTTTTTTGAGGCTAGCTCAGCTAAAAGGCTGAAGAATGGAAAAATCAGTAGGGCTGAACCACCTCTTCTTGTTCAGCTGCTCCCTTCAGGTGAGTGCTGGGGGAAAACTGGCACTGCTGTTGCCTGCACCACATCTGCTCTTTGAGCCAACAAAAGACTTCAGGGAAAAGGGGAGTCCTCTAAGGAGGCAAAGACCTCTTTAGAACGCAGATTTTTGGGGAGGATGTGAGGCAGTAAGGCCCCAGGCCTGCAGCACCCTGCAGGTGAATACCATTGTTTCTTGGTGGCCCTACGGGAGGATGTTGGTGCAAGCACAGGGAAAGGACCGTGAGGCTTATCAAGCCCAGTCCCCAGGGCCTGAGGGACCATAGTTACAATTCTGCCTACAAAAGAGAAGAAAGGAGGCCTAAGTCCAACTTTCACTGATTTCAGTGGAAGGACATTGAGGTTCCCTCACATGCAGATATGTCCAAAGCATTTAAATAGCATTTTCAAAGAATTTGCATTTTTAATGAAACAAGCTCATGGGAGGGGGGACCTGAGAAAGTGAGCTGAATCTAATATGTTAAAATAGTAACAGAAGAAATAAAATATGAATTTTGAGAGCTTAATAAAAAATAATGCCCTGGAGAGGACAGTTTTAACCTTTAATTCTTTCAGTGTTTCTCCGAGCAGCTGATACCTCCCCTGTTGTGAGGAGATAATGTACTAAGAAGAGGATATGATGAGGAGGACTTTCAATACACTTTAAGCCACAGCCACCTACCTTGTGACCCCAGATGCCTCCTGAAAATGACGATTTTACCATGGGACATCAGAGATGCCAGGATGGTCTGGCTAACTGGGGCACCAACAGATGCTTCAAAGCCTGCCCACATGGTGCTGGCCAGTGATGTTTTCTACCAGGTAAATCTGTGCCTGCCCCACTGCAGACAAGAGGGAAAGTGGTGAAGGGTGTCAGAACCGCCTTCAAAGCTGTGAAACAAAACCTCACAAAGTAGGAAATCCGCCTTGTGAGTATCTGTTTTCTCTTTTCAGGTACTCTCCAGGTAGAAGGATCCATGCTGCAAGTGGATTGCCTGGCATCCAAAAGAGCTACTCCCAACATTGCACTTCACAAGATGATTGTGTGATATTACAGCTATGAGACATAGATGCATGGGAAGAAAGAAGGAAGGAAAGAAGCCTGAAAAGATTAGGAGGAACCTCTGTTTTGCACATCATGCCTTGTACAAGTAAGTCTCTACTACATGTGCTCTTCTCACATATACACAAGTGTCCTTTTCAGCACCCACACCAAGCTTCACTGTTACTTGGCAGACTAGGCACTAAGGAAAGTAACATCTCAATTCTCAAAGTGGATTCAAGAAGAAGACCTGATGGTCCCTCATGTGGTGCCCTCCTGAGCTCCCACCATTCCCTTTCCATCATTAGATGGATTGTGCCTGGAGGCAATCTATGTGGTAGGCTAGAAGTGGTCCTCACAGTCTAAAGAGTGGGAATACTCAGGGTATGTCCAAAATCTGAAAAGAAACTGTTGCTAGCTGAAATTACCTGTAAGGCCATAGCAAGAGATAATAGTCTAACAGACACTGGTCCCACCTCATCCTGAGGAGGATGAAGAGCAACCGCTTGGAGGACTGTAAATTGAGCTAGCAAGGCTTTGGTTGGAGTCTTGCACTCTCTAGGATCCTTTGTTTAAATGAAGTTAAGCTCACTTTGCTCAGAGATTTAGCAGTAGGGTAGATGCCAGGTTAGTTTTGCTGCCAAGGATAAAGAGTTGGAATGAATGTCTTGCTAGGGCAAGGAAGAGAAATGGCAGAGCTGGGATGTAGAGTTTATGGGATGAGCCCATCTCCACAGTAAGCTGTGGGATATAAGGTTTGTGATTCACAGAAGGCTGAGGATTTATATTAAGAGGAACGTCATTCATATGGCATCAAATAGTAAACTAAGTCATGCCTGTATATTATATGATAGTATTAATCTTTTAGAATGCAAACCAGAACAAAATGTTAAGGGACAGGTAAAAACATCATTCAGAGATGAATTGCACCTCTGAGATTTCTGGTCTTCCTCTGAATTATTTGATCTTTTCACAAATTAGATCAGTACTGTGATAAATAGGCTGCAAATGGAAGAATGCTGTTTCAGCTGGACAGAGAGAAGTTTCCACTGTGGCTCAAACCTCTGGTTCATTTAATTCAGCACCCCAGTGGAGTTGCCAGCACATGCTTCTTCAGGAGCTTTTACACCCTGTAATAGACAGTTCTGAGAGGATATACCTGCTTTGAGCTGCTTCCATCTAAATACCGCAATATTGTCACCTCCTCAGAATTTGGATGAGCCTCAGTGAATATTCATAACTTGTAAACTATGGGGTTTAGGACATTGGAGTTTTGCAGTAATTGGGAATTACATGAGACCACCTACTTCATTAAAACAAAATGAAAGACAGAGTCAAAGCCAGGCCTGCAAAGGTAAACAGTGCATGAATTCACTGCTTCCATATTTAAAGCCTTCAAAGCCTTTCAGTTAAAATCCTTTTCCGCTCTGGATCTCAGCATGAGTCTGGCTGCAGGGAGGTTTTGTGTGGTGGCCTGTCAGCTTCCATCTCCAACACAGTGAAATTCAACTAATTGTAAGTGCACATTGCTTCAGGCATACACTGCACACTGCCACTCGGGCCATGCACACGTGCCATGACCCCATCCACCTACTGTAGAATGTGGTATTCTCTCCCCACACACACACACTTTTCTTTTTTGTTACTTGGAATCACTGAAAAGATGACAGGCCAGAGCAAGGAGCAGAGATCCCTGTTGTGTTTCTGCAAAAATCAATATGGAAGGATTTATTCCCACGACTGCATATGTGCCAAGAATTGCAGCAATCATTGAATTGTGCCTCCATTAATGAAAAGGGCTGGCCAGAGAGCACAGTGTGAGGCTGTGCCTGCCTTCAGGCTTTGATCTTACCTGCTGAATCTGACCTCACTGCCATGTCAGGCTCTCTGCATTGCAGCTGAGGATCAGAAAGCATCAAGTGAAAAAGAGGAATAGAAAAATCGGAAAGACCTCGCAGTTGAAGACCCTCCATGACCCAAAATGGCCTCTGTTAGTGCTAATCCTCAATTGCTTGTCAGGTTCTGCAAGGTTCATAGGAATAGTATAGTCACAGATTACAGGAAAACTGTCCCAAATAGGCTTTTTTTCAGCACATTCTTATTCTTTTGAATTTGCCACTTGAACTTCACAAAAATTATCTTAGTTTATTTCTATTTTTGGTTTGGATAGGCCAAGCTTTACTTCTGTCAAAATAAGGTTTCTTCACTCACTCCTTAGACTAGAATCTTTTTCATCTATTTAATTTTGGCTATCAGCTTGACCATCACAGATTATGATGAACTCCTTGCATGAATGCCATCATCTTCAACTGGACTCTCTTCTGAAGGGAGGCAACATTGAAGTTTTTTTGTATTCCTCCCCCCACCCGAATTTCCTAATTCTCCAGCTGAGAGAATCATTTGCATCACTTCTGCTGCTGGCAGTTAATCAGCAAACTGTTACAGCTACAAACCACACATTTTATCCTTCTACACTCATTTCTTGTGTCTTTGTGTGCTCAGTGAGTAGCAATCACCCACTCCACCCCACCTAGCATTCTTTGTACAGGCCTTCATGTCTTGGGGTGCATTAAGATCCAGACATAGTGAGAGATCTGCCCCATTAGGGTATTCAGGCAGAGCACAGTTGTCTCCAAAGTTCAGTGAGCTTGGCCTGGAGACAGGGACCTGCCCCCAGGATCCTAAAGCTCCTGTAGCAGTGGGGGAATTTTAGGGAGTTTGTGATCTGAAGTTCAGAAGCTGAGTGATGCTAAGTGTCTGTCCAGCAATGGGGGACTGAGTTTCTGAATTAATCTCTTTGTACCTCATTCTTCTTTAGCTTTTATATAAGGTCTTGGAAGGGGCCTTTTCAATCTTACTCTATGCCTTTATTGTGTGTCAGTACCTGATCTTTCACTGGGGACTCAAGGTGCCACAGTTTAATGTCATGTAAATAAAATTAATATTTAGTTATCACAACTTTTGGGTTGATCTTCATGAAGCTCAGTTCTGAACAACCTTCCTGATGTGACTAGCTTTTTTTTTCTGTTACTCTACTGCAGAAGTGTTTCTTGTCCTTCAGATCATCTGCTAGCTCTGCTCTCATGATCAGTTGACCTGTGACACTCTATAATTCAATGCTGCTTCAATGACAATAACATTGAAATTCAATCACACAAGATCAACAATTTAAATAAATAGTTCTGACTGCTCTAAAAGAACTCATAATCCAAAAGGCTTTCACTGCCGCTCACCGCTGAACCTCACCACTTATTGTCACCTAATTATGCAACACTTTTCTTCCCAAATCATTGCACCTGAAGTGCTGCTTGTACTGTATTTGGAGTGCTGTGTGCTCTCTGAAGGGCTGTTTGCCTTCTCTGTAAGGTTGCCAGTTGAGTCCTGAGAGAAGTGATCCCATGGCTATTCCTACTATGTTTTAGAGGGAATGAAGTTCTAATGTTCAGGGATGCAACCACAACACTGCAAGAAGTACAAGTGCAACAATTTCCTTTTTGGAGATCGGAAACTGGAGCAAAGAAAATCCCAAAATCTTGTCCTCATTTCAGTGTAAGAACTATGATCCAGGAGTACCAGACTGTGTCTCCTGACCAGTCTCCTGACTGTGAGAACACCCTTCCCCAAAAATAAACACTAGTCAAGGGAGATCTGAGGAAGGTAATAGCTGCCATTAGCTCTGTCAGGAATTCACAAGACAATCTGAAAAATATTTGAAGGAAGAATTCAGTTTCATTAAATAAATTCAAAAAATCTTAGAGAAATTCATAGAAGGAAACAGAACATGGTGATATGTGTGGTGTATGTATGCATGTGTGCCAGATAGAGAGATATAGGTACGGATATAGATACAGATATATATATATATGTAGATGAATATATATATATGTGGTCTCTCCCTAACTGAAGTATTCTCATTAGTTTTATTGCTCCACTTCTTTATTTCTGGGTGTTTTGATAAACAAATTAATTTATTTTTTTTTTAAAAGTCATTCCAAATACTAGAGTCAAAGGTAGAGCAAAAGCAGCCTCTACACACACAGACAAAAATACTAGTGTGACAGTAAATTCTTGTTTTGAGGACTTAAATGCTAGGGACCTATGGCTTTTTACTGATCTTCTGCAAGACCTGAGTTTCATCCACAAGGCTTCACAAGGTAAAAAATGGCACCATAGCAAACTGGAGGCACAAATTCTCACTTGGCTTTAATTGTCTTACCTATTTGAACTCACATTTCCAAGAAGAGATTATAATTAGGAAGAAACAGATTGCATAACATTGAGTGACTCAGCTGATCCTCATATGTATTCTGATAGGTTTTGTGTGTCTGGAAGTAGCTATTCAAGAGAATTGATCTCTTTCCTTTGAAGGGCACTCCAGGTCTATCATATCAAATGTGTTGTCTCAGAGCACCTCACCCAGTGTGTGTGCTGAGGGCCAGTCTCTAACACCAAAGCGCAGAGAGAAATGTAGGAAGCACAGCCCAAAGGAATGAAGAAAATAAATTGCAAGTCTTCACATGTCCTTCCTCACAGAGGTCCTCAAGAAGGGCCAGGCCCACCGTTCTCACAGATTTCTCAGAGTCCTGACTCTCATCTCCTGCCTTAACACTGATTTCTACAAAAGAATATCAAATTTTACCAACCAAGAAACTCTCAGAGGATGTCTTCTTCTGACAACTGAGCCAGTGCAGGAGAGCACATGGCTTTCCACACTTTGAATTCACAAATCATTTGCCTATGGTCAAGCCTGGATTGTTGCTTGAGCATTCTGGATATGAAGGCAAAGAATTTCCTCACAACAGGGCAAGTTCACTTACCTGTTCTCCATTGCAGTTCCTCTATGGTTTCCCTGAGAAGTCAGAAATGCCTACAGTGATTGCTAGTATGGTTGATTTTTGCCATGTTGACAGTAAGTCGTAGTCATGAGTAAGCAAATACTGAATACTCCATGTTGTACCTTTTCCTTGCAGCTTAAAGACATTTTTCATCTCTCTCCTGTCATTCTTCTTCTAAGGTATCTGTATAGTACAAAACTCACAATTACTCCACCACTCTTCTATTCCTAATCTTCATAAGCAGTAACGGCTGAGGTATAGGGATTATTTTTAAAGAGTTACTGACAAGTCAGGTGGAGCTGTTGGTTGGAGGTGCAGCACACAATTGTTAACCTTCAGCTAGTCATTAATCCCCAGGAAATGTCCACCCTTCAGACATTACTGTTCTTATGATGAAAAGTGTTATATAAAAACAGAGTATAGTTATGAGGTGGAAAGCAGAGAAAATTTGTTTTTCTGGGAGTAAGTGATCTCTGAATTTTATTTCTTCTTGATTTCCTTTTCCTATCAGTACTAAACATAAACAGAATGAGCACTAGATTGCTTTAAACCATTGCTTCCCTCATATGTAACTCAGTTTGTACAGGCAAGGGTTTTTTTTGGTTGGGTTTCTTTTTTTTTTTCTTTTTTTGTTTCTCTGAATACTGTTTATTTAAGTAATTGTTGGCTCTTTTCCTGTCCTTTGTTGACCCCAGGAAACAACTTTTTTTTTATGTGTTTCCATTCTGGGATTTCTATTATCTACTGACTTGAGCTGGGTGTACCTCAGTGAACAGGCCCAAAAGAGAAGAAGAGAACTGAAGTTACTCTTGAATTAAAGTCAACTTGTCTTCCAGTCTGAGGCCCAGGAAAACCACCACTTGAATCAAAGCACTTAGAAGGTAGTTTACAAGCCTACTTCCCAAGAACAAACCAGGATGCAGAGTTATCACTTTCATGAAGTTAAAGGAGGTGGTTTTATGATTTAGTGGAAAGAAGCCATGCTGTTAATTAGTCACATTTATTTGACAAAAAAAGTGGAGGAGGGTGAAAAGGGGAAAGGAAGTTGGGAAAGCAAAACAGAACAGAAGGGAAAAAATCTTTATGATGAGGTGCTTGGCAGGATGAAGGAACAAAAGGAAGGCTTTCTGCCTGTCTCCTGATATTTTCCAACTCAGCAAAAAAATCCATTGTGTAGCTTAAGGGGAAAAAAAAAAGTTAAAGTTGAAAGCTTAGTGTGTGAAAGCAACTGCTCAACCATTGTGTAATATGGGCTAATGTAATGTCACTGTTTCCCCATGATGTAAGTTGCAATTTTTGTTCCAGTTGCTGTGGTCAATGTTATCGCTTTCACTTTTCAAAAGGGGGCAAGGGGTGCATGGAGATGGTATTTCTCTATACCCCCACTGCCCCTTCCCCACCCCGAAACAAATACTTCTGTTAGGACATATTAGTGCTGACCAGATGTCACTGATTTTTTTTTTTTTTTTTTGCATGTGTCCCTTAACAGCTGGCAAGAATATCAGCTCAAATTATTCACCACAAGCACAGTCTTTCAGTTTGCCTCCAGATAAAGGGATTTGAAATCCTGGTTGTCAGAGAGGGATGCTGAAAACTGTGGAATGGATTTCTTTGGGCAGAGGCAACACTTCTCAAAGAACTTGACACAAGTTGAGGATGGTTATTACTAGCATGCAAAACCAAAGAGATCCCTCAGGCTTGGCAATTCATGTTCTCAGACAATGTTTTAGCCCAGGATGGTTTTTTGGAGCCACTGCAGAGTGGATTGTTCATGGCAATCAGTAATTCTAAATGTAGAGCCACATTTTGTTTTGGTCATGTCAGCTGAAAAAAATTTAATCTTAAATGTGGTTACAGATAAGAAATACAGTGAGTGGATGGTAGATAGAGACTGTTGTGCACAGATGTTCTAGAATTGCTTGGGACCATATCCACATGTCTTTGCTACTTTGACTTACAATCTCTACATCTTCCAAATGGGCTGAAGGCACAAGACAGTGCTAGGTTTGCAGTGGAACCACACACAGGTGTGGTGTCACAGGGCTCAGGAGGCAGCAGTGGTGATGCAGCAAGAGGCACTACTCCCAGAACCACACTCAGTGAGTGCCATGGTGCACAGGGGCAGATTTATCCTCATAGATCATAAGCTAATGGCCCTTGTCACCCATGGCAGTGAGGAATATTACCATCTGCACAATCACAACTTTCTCCTATTCTCCTCATATTTAGAGTTATATCTGATTTTCTCTTCAAAACTGTCATAGGTTACTGGTGTACAAAATAGTTCTGTATTCTCCCTCAGTTATGGCTCTGTTGCAAAATGTGTGTTTTCCTCATGTGAACAAAGTTAATTAAGTAGATCCCTACATGGAAGTCATGGCACGATAGAATTATTTTTAACATTACCTTCAGACAAGTGAAATAAAACAAGTTCAGATAAAGATAAATCAGAGTTTCTGAAGACTCTTAGACAGTGGGAATGCAAATCAAAACCCTTCAGATCTGTCTATAAACCAGAAAGAACAATCATGTTTATTTCATACTGAATCTTTGTCTTTGGTGATGATTTTAAATAACCTTTTTAAAAGAAGGACAGAAACTAGCCTTGGACTAGTATGTAACACATGACATGTCTCAGTTATGGTAATGTTTTGCTTTGGCATATTAAGGCTTGTATTCTATTACTTTTCAGCTCTACTATTGCTGCAGAGATCCTCACTATTGATATGAACAAGAATGCTTCTCTAAAGCATGCTGAACTCTTGAAATTGTTCTTAGGATGTTCATAGGTGCTAAATTCCACAGGTGAACTACATATTGTGTTTCAAGTCCTCTTACTTCTGTCTTTTCCAGCAAGCAAGTACAAGCTGATTCACTGTTCCATGTATTATCATGTTCCGTATTTACCTACCTCTTAAGTAAGGAAACCCTAGCATTTTATTGTGATATGGAAGCTTTTCTATATGCCTCATCACCTCCACCAGCCTCTGCAGTCCGTTCAGTTCTGAGACTACCTGTTTTGAAACACAGATATGGGAAATGACTGTGGATCCTGTCCATTTTAGGATGTAGGGCGATGGGGCTATAGAATACTGGAAAGGCAGTCTTGGGTGACCTAGATTTCTGTAAGCAATTCTAGCTTCATCTGAGTCAATACCAGCATTACCATTGGCTTCAGAGGCGTCAGGATAGCAGCCCCTGTGCCTACATTTTTGTGCTAAAAATGAGATATTATGGTACTTATCATTTTTTCTGAAATGGTTTTAGATGCATGTAAAAGTAAATTATTAATTAAGAATTAATTATAACTATTACTGTATTTTCCATATTGTTTTCCATCAGACTATTTTGTTTGCTTCTCTGATGGCCCCAAGGCACAGAGCAGATGTTTTCAGTGAGCTGTCCTCAGTGACTTTTAAATTACTTCATCATTGAAAAATGGCAACAGTGCCAGTCTTTTTTGTGACATTCAATTTCATCACCTTTCCTATGCTTATAAAAAAACAACTTCAGGGCCAAATATACATAGCATTGGAACCACCATCTTCAGATACCTCCGATAAAAATAAAGAGAAACATGGAGAGGTAAAAAGGGAAGAGGAGGGGGAACTAAAAGAGTGAGAGAAAACAAGAAAGAAATGGGGAGAAAGAAAGAAAGGAGTGAAGAAAGGAAGTAATTTTTGTAACTGAGAAGCATTATAGTTTGGATTCTCCTCAATTATTGATGGCCTGAATCTCAAATATTAATTTAGCTTGATTCTTGAATCTGTTTTGTCTTAGAAATAATTGGGTAGCACATTATTATAAAAAGGAAAAAAACATTCCTCAAATGTCTTACAATGGAGCATTACTGAAAACTTCTAATTCCCCCAACAGAAAACCTATTTAAAAAAAGACAAGTCATTAATCAGTAACAGCTGCTCCCCGCACCTGTTATTTATTCCAGTCATTAACACTTCCTTTAGCATTTCTGACAGAAATGGTTATCTTTTTTAACTGACAGAAAAGTGATCTTTGGAACATCCCCAGAACTTAGTGGCTACATTTGATCTACAATGTGTGTTTATAGCTTACACCAGCATGGTATTGCAGCTTTTTTTTCTCACTTGTAGGTTCTTTCTTTATTTTAGACACAGGTCTAAAAAACACTGAATATCCCATATTTTTTGCTGAATACTTGCTTGTACATCCTCTAATTTTTCATATGCCCTGGTTAGTTGGTCAAAAGGGCAGAGGCACACAGTGACTGTGGGGTGAGTACAGGTCCCAAAGGATTACCAACCAGCACAGCCCCCTTAGAGATTTAGATGACTAGTGTTTCAGCGCTACAAGTGTTGCAATGTTTTCACGTCAGTTTTGTTTTCTGTTGGAGCCTCCATCTCTCTGTTCAGATCAAGTCCAGCCAGAGTCTCCCCATGGAGCCACGGAGGAGGTTCCTCACCCGCCTCCCCATGCTCTACCCCCACCTGGAGGAGCAGGGTTGCCCAGGCAAAACCATGTCCTGCTTTACCTCTTCCTGCAACAGCCTTTGGCCACCTCTTGCTCTTTCCCTGCCCAGTGCAGGAGGCATCCAAAACTCTTCTGGCATAGCAAAAGAAAGCAGAGGAAATCAAACAGCAACAAGCATGGTTTAGAAGCACTTTTTATTCATTACCTGTAGGCTTCCCACACCAAGAGTAGTTGTGGGAAGTCCTACTTTCCACAGTCATCCGAAACCCTCCTGTACACATGCAGAAGTGAGGTCTGAAAGTCCAACCAGCTCTGGCAAGCCTGGTTTAAAAACCTTATGGTAAACACTAATATGTAAAATAAAATAACATATGGAAGATGTGTAGATGTGATGTTTGGGGACGTGGTTTAGTGGTGAACTTGTCAGTGTTGTGTTAACAGTTGGATTTAATGATATTAAGGGTCTTTTCCAACCTAAATGACTCCATGTGTCGATATTTCTGTGCATAGTAAAACACAGCAGCAGTGAACAAATGCAAGTGTACCTGTAATATTGCTGGTCTTTGTCACCTTTTTCCAATGCTCTCTTTTTGCTTAATAAATGTTTGTCAAATCTGTTTCATGCTTATTCACAGTCAACACATTGAGATTTGTAGTGGTTTCCTACCACATTTTGATAATGCTTTTCATCTGAAAGCCACTGTTTTCACTTAGGACTGTTGAAGTTGTGGCACCATTTCTGTTAGTCTTGGGGTTTATAATGTTGTTTTAGTAAAAAGTATGCATGGGGTTGGATTTAGGAGAACATTGTTTCTTTAATACAGATAGATAAAGAAAGCAGTGTATTGTATTTATCAAAAGGAAATGTCAGCAGAACTTTATAGTCTGGTAATTAGATAACAAAGATAAGTCTGCTAAGTTTGTGTGCTCACAACTGCCACTCCAGATAACACTTCCTGAAGGCAATTAGAAGAACTTACACAACATCATACATTTTTCATAGTTCTTTTCTTTAAACTGGTGAAAGAGAGAGAGAGAGAGAAAAGAAGAAAGAAAGAAAAGAAAGAAAAGAAAGAAAGAAAAGAAAGAAAGAAAAGAAAGAAAGAAAGAAAGAAAGAAAGAAAGAAAGAAAGA